>CP045892.1:15865483-15895467 GCA_013387185.1 Caligus rogercresseyi
TTTCAACCTTATGATCTCGTTCATATTACTTGAACACGATTGAAGGTATTTTGTAATACATAAATTCAAATGGAACTTATATTGCAGAGATATAAGATAGATAGAGCTTATCACTTCAATAGCAGATAAACATCGTCGTTCAGCTGTCGCCATTGTTTTCAATATAACAAAGTAATTTGTTTCTACGTCATCGAAAGTTGATCAAAAAGATATAAATATTTGTTTAATTTGGGCAATATGACGTATTTCTCTAAAGAATCCAATAACTCTCCTTGTCATTATTCTCTATGCTTATATCATCCTCCCCTGGTTTACCGGACTAGTCCTTTTATATTTTAAGCCTTCACTTCTACGATACTGCCTCCCTCTAAACATCAACTGCTTTAATAAATATTAAATCCTACCTCAGAAGACGAGTTCCACAACTTACTTATGTGTGTACACACTTTGTTGTCTCTCTTCCACATTATTTCTACGCCTGCATGGAGAAGGAGAACAGTCTGGCTTGCACACACCACCACATCATGTATGTATGTATTTATGTATCCTCCCCTCTCAGACTCCCTCCTTAGAAAACCTGACGTATATTATATGGAAAAGGGTCCACACTTAGATTATGAAGAAATGATAGTAATAATAATAAAATTATTCTCAACATGAACATGGCGAAGGGGGCGGATCGATAATGGAGGAGAGTTCCTATCCTCTTATCATAAGTCTCAAGTCAAACCATTCCTACTTCGAACAAGGATTGACAAAAATAAATATACAATCACAAGACAGCTGCTGCATTAAATAAGCATTCAAGAAATGATTTATATTAAACAAACAACTTTTATACACTTACTCCAAGGACCTATATATGCATAACAGCTGGATACTCTCAGCTGATAAGAAAATCTCTCGCCTTAATGACTCTTTGATCATGAATAGGGACTTAAATGACTGCCCCATTTGGTAATGAAGCAATTGAGAAGTACATAGTCTATGGAATAGAAACCCCCAAAAATCGTGTATAATAAATATCCAGTGATGCTGTCACCCTATGTTATGTTTTATTAAAAAGTGTTGCTTTTTCAAATGACGTCACTGGTTTTTTGTTCATTTCTATCTGTTTCTATTACTCCTTAAGTTTGGCATTTTAGGGAAAAATAATAATAATAATTCCTTCTTTTCTTGGTTGCTTCATGGATCATAAGAACATATTTATATCGTTATATAAGCGAATAATATAGCTTCCATCAGCTGCTGAGCTGAGTATTTTTCTTCCCTTCTTTTATTATGCATTCAGTTATTTATAGATCCGTGATTTACTTTTTCTTCTATCTGTTGTCTATATCTTTTTAAGTGATGGGAACTCTTAGTGTTGATTACCCTTTCTATCACATCCGTTTTATTCGTCTTTACATTATGTGCTTATTGTAAGAGGATACATATTACAATAAAGGTGGTGCTCATGAGGGCAAATATTCCAAATAATAAAGAGAAAGGCATTTTGTTGTAGGACCAATCATGACTAATATTAATACGTTTCAATAAGAATATCCTGAGAGGGGAAGGCCAAATTTGGGTCACTCATTGATGGTCCTAGGTTCGGAGTGACTAATTTACACCGATAATGCTATTTATATCCTCACGGATACGCAATCTATCGGATCAAATAGACAATAAAAATTGAGGTTCGACTCCCGAGAGGGTAAGGATTATTTTAGTCAATATAATAAGGTTTTAAGTCTATAGACCTCTTTGATATCCAGTCGGATGCAATTCTATTGCATCAATAGGTAATATAAAACTATGTTAATCTGGGGGGGGTAGTCGTTATCCTTGGAACATCGGGTTCTGAAGGCACAATTAAGAATAGGCTATGCCAAAGAGTCCTATCAGAGTTACTATTACTTAAAGTATTTATAATTGATCGTAAAAATAACATAATGATATAACCACTTTTTTATTATATTTTTCCGTATACCTATATTTCAATAAAAGTCAACTATCACAATAAATTACCACAAAAAAAGGGATATTTTCTCAAATCACTTAGTTTACAATTTAGGTTGTTGTGATGACGTCTCACACAGGCTCCAACTGCATTCCTGGATGAGTATTATATAGCCACCTATTAAGAAAGGAAGAAAGAAGAGAAAGAGGAAAGAGTGATTGACGTCACACAAACTATCGAACGTTTCCCTATTGTTACCTAAGAATAAACTGATTATTCCATATTAAAAATTCCTATTATGAGATTATTTAAATATACAACTCAATCTTTATTGATTTATAAGTTAATGAAAATAAGAAACAATGCTCAAAGTTAAAAGGGGCTCGGAGAAATGAACAACATAGGGATAACGTTCGATAGTTGATTTGGACGTCAATCACTCTTTTTCTCTTTCTTTCCTTTTCTTTAATAGGTTACTATATTAATACGCCTTCCAGGAATGCAGTTGGCAGCCTGTGTGAGACGTCATCACAACAACCTAAATTGTAAACAAAGTGATTTGAGAAATATCCCCCAAAAAAAACAGTCACACATGATAAACTTTAAAAAACTGGGTGAAAATAAACGTATAAAGGCGGCGGGGTGTAATAGATACATAAAATATATAAACGGAGATACAATAGGTTTTTGTTCTAGAGGAAACATCTTGGATTAAACTAGCTAGTAAGGAGTTTTTGTGCTTCTAAATTTGTACAAGATAGCTTGTACTTTTGTTGTCAGGAAATTGATCTCTTTTCGTACGGGTCTAGGCACTATTAAGAATCACTCCTTTTTTCAGGACTCCTTATTCACTTTTAAAGTCCATAGTGATAAAGGAACTATACTCAAGTAAAGAGAGAGAGAAAAGAGGGAAGGGAAAAGGGGATTGATAGAGAAGGAGGAGAGGGTAATCAGTGCCAATCACGGACCATGTCGGTGGAACCAATAAAGAAAAACAATGTCCGAATGAATTATACAACTACTATTACAATTATTATAATGTAATAAAACATCATTCGACTCCCGGATATATAACTGTTATAAAGCTAGAAACCATAATAGCTGAGTTATGCTGATTTTAAACAAAAATTAAGTGATAGGCTCCAGCAGTTTTTATGATTCTTCTTTTACTTCCAAAAAATTATACCAAATTTATGCAAAATCATTCGAGACACAACCGTACATTTTATCAAAAACAGAGTAATTTTAGATCAAATTAAAAAATATATTGAAACTGTTATGAAAACGGGGTCTTTATTCACACGTCATTTAACTTCCACCACTGCAAATGAGATATCAATATCAGAAATTGCAGAGATGAAATGAGAAAAAAAGTTTATGCGGAACAAAAATGCCATCCAGGACAAAGACTTCTCTTCTTCTAGAAATTATCTTTCTTCTAATAATATAAAAAAGCTCAACATTAATGGCAAAGTAATAGCAGACCCCCGTTTGATTCTCGAAGCTTTCACTGATAACTTCAGAAAAATGTGGAGTATTCCAGAGATAATTTCCCTAGGCCAAAGAGAGGAAGATAGGCTCTATATTTTCAAGTGACAAAATCACAGAACTTATTTACAAATTCTTTAAAGAAAACAAGTCTTCTTGGCCAGATAATATCAAGGGAAGATTTTTTTGCTATGCCCAGTTGATATTGTGCCCTATCTTCTTAGATAGCTCAGAAATGGAAACAAAAGGAAGACTCCCAGAGGCCCTTTCACGGGGTAGAATAGCCCTAATATCAAAAAAGGAAATGGTACCCATATTAAACATTGGAGACCGTTAACTATATTAAACGTTGCTTATCGATTTTAGCAGGTGTTTTGGCGAAGGAAATACAGCCAATTTTGAATAAAAAAAATAACTTCGAGCAAAAAGTTTTCTACGTAATAGACATATCGCTGATATTTTAAGAATGTACAGACAGCAATAGATTCACAAGAATCGTAGAAAGTTTTGGAGCTATCATTGCCATTGATTTCAGAAAGGCATTTGATTCTATACACCACGGCTTTGTGCTCAAAGCCGTTAAGAAATATCTCCTAAGCGGGTTTTCAACCCTATTCGTGCCCTCTTGCTGACTGGTACATCTACTTTCTGTATAGGTGGAGAATATAGTGAGCCTATTTTGCTAGGTAGGAGTTGTCGCCAAGGATGTCCTGTGTCTCCTCTACTTTTCATTATGTCCCTTGAAGAATTATGCCACTCTAACTCGAAAGTATGGTGGTTTTGGTGTTTGTTTCGGAGGAAAAAAACACTAATGGATTTATATGCTGATGATTTACGTTGATTGGTGGAGGGTAATTCTGTACCCGATAAAAAAAAAGAATTGAAATACTGCTTCCCTACTTTGATAAGTTCTCGATGCGTCAGGTTTGAGAACTAATCCGGAAAAAACCTCTAGCTTGCCCATTGGTATTTGGTCCCTACTTTCAACTACAATTATAGGTGGCTGTAAAGTTGTTCACCAAATCAATATCTTAGGTATTGTATGGGAGAAAAAGGGGGATCTTAAATTGGGATCATCGGTTCATATAAGCACAAAAACTTTGTAAAACTGGCAAACCAAAGTCTTCATGACCATATGTGCTATATAATACCCAATTATTCAACAAATTCTAAACATAGCAACATCCGTTCCTTCAGTCACCGAAAAGGCATCAAGGAAGAGGAAATTTTGGCTTAGGAACTTGTTTCATCGAGATTTCTTCCTGCTCTGAAAAGGCCACGTTCTCATGGGCGAGGGCTTGCCTTATTAGAAAATATTTTACCCGGGTTTTTATGAGGGTTTTTAAAGACATTTTAATTAAACCCGACAAGAATGGAGAGGTTTTGTCGCGGTTCTTGTGTTTTTTAAAAATCTTTTGTTTGGGACTCCTTTATCAAATAATATTTTTTAGTCCGTTTCTCTAGTGAATGGGGTGCAGCTCAAGAGTTTTATGGAAATAATACCGTGTTTCGATTCAAACAGTATCATAGATATTATACGTCAAAAATTGATAAGGCTCCTTTCTTCAGGAACTTACCTACTCCTGAAGACTCGAAAACATAGCCTCCAAACAAACACTTTTACCATTCATGGGCTTGAGAAGAGAATCAGCTTTTAATACAGGAAGGTTTTATGTTCCCCCTAAGAAAAAGTGCACTCAATCATCTTCCTTTAACTCCATGGTGCATGAAGTTTATTCACGAGATTGGAAAACTCAGAAGCGAATAAAGTTTGCTGAATATTATTAATAAACGCTTTGGCCTCCCGTCCTCTTGAATCGGATGATTAGGCATTCTCTTTTAAACTTTATGACGGTCGACATTTTACATCACAATTTTTAATCTCTGCTATCTTCTACGCTTCTTCAGTCCATGTAAAAATTTGTGGTAATTATACAATGATACTCTTCATGCTTTTGTCGATTGTCCCATGTTATTATTTTGAGGTCATTTTTAGAGTTAATTATGTTTTCATTTCGAATTTAGGCTAGACTTTTGAAAAGGAGCAAATTCTTAAATAGTGCCTTTTTATTACTCAATTGTGACGCTAGTCGTATATTACTTGGGCAAATATGATTTCAAAATTATGTTTTTATTTTCTTTATTCACTATTTATAATGTATCTGTGTATTTTTATCGCTTTTTAATTTATCTTTCAAAATACAATTGGCATAAAAAAATCTCACATGAAGCATTTAGCCTAAAACCTGCAACAAATGATACCCAAAAATATCTCTACTTTATACATTGTTTTTAGCAAGTAGATCTACAAACCCTTTCAAATCTCTTTGTACTCTATATTGGTAGCCGTTTCTTTGATATTAAGAACGATAATGTTGTTTAACTAATTAAATTTGAACCTTATAAGGATGGAATTGACTTTTTACTTTTAATCAAACTACGGATGAAAATGTACATTTGTGAGCCAAGTGTTTTAATTCATAGTTTTAATCAGGATTAAAGTGATTAAAGGTTCCGACAAGAAAGCACCATTTTTAATTATGCAAATTTGTTAAGAGCATTTGAAAAAAAAATCAAGATTTTAGGTGCTGAACTGACCTCGAAATTTTTTACCGGCACTTTAGTTGTGATTGTTTGTACAACTAGAATTTTGCAGTGCTTTGCTTTAAGGCCCAAGTAAAAGTGTTGCAAATGGCTTATTACATTCCGAAATTGTTGACTCGAAGATCTCTTATTCGATTCCTATTTTTCCAAAAATACATTCCACATTTGTACTTATATTTGTAAGCCATTTACTTAAAATTTGACATTGATATTGTGCATTTAATGCACAATATTATTGTTTTTGGAGTCTACAGCAACACTCCTCGTGCCAAAGGAAAGATCAAGACAAACATTTATATTCCTTTTCTTGTTTAAACTCATTTTTTCGATTTCTTTTTCTTACTGAAGATTTACTGCTGCAATCTATTTTTTATTTCAATTTTTTTGTGAATTGTATATATTTGTATATATTTCAAAGTTTAGTTGTCATACATACAATTCATATAATTTTAATATTATTTATTAGTTCGATATTTTAAATTTGTTGCTTATTTGATTCGATGAAGCTGCATTATCATATTGAGGATATGAAAAACATTATAACATTTTATGTAGTTTCTGACACATAGTATCCTTTTAATGAAGTCGATCAATATCGAACTCACCTCCCGGGAAAAGTCGAACCTGCGTCACATCATTAATAGCGAGTATGCTTCTGCACATCTATATTTAACTTCAGATATTTCAGTTCTCAAAGGAAGCCAAACTACGTGTAAAATACATAAAATAATTTTATGTTTTGAATGAATGATTTTTTTTTTCCTCATCAGCAAGGCTTTATTTATCTAAGTGACAAAAAGTAACATACTTAATAAATAGTAAATAGGAAAATTGTGCTTTTTACAATAAAACATAAATTTACATTCTAGTTTAAAATTAGTTTCCCATTTAAAGACCTAAAATTCGTACCCTAATGAATTATGTAACAATGATGTAACGAATTTAAATACCAAGTTAATGAACAAAGACAGATATACGCATACATAATTAAAACGAAGATAATAATCCGATTTAAAGTCCATAAGCTATTAGTTCTCCGTGTCCTTAGTGTTTTCGTTATAATAACTTATTATACGTTTTAGCATTCTGGAGTGTCGGGCAGATGAGGAGGAATGCTTTAGCAGATGAAATATATGAAAATATTCAACACACTTCTTAGTCATCAGAATATCATTTTTTTAAATGTTGCATATAAAATAGCATGAATCAGTCATGAAAGTCGTTTTTACTTTCAATATTTGTAACCCATTTTTAACAATACAAACATCTAAAAGGCTCTCTCAAATTTGAGAGTCTAAAGACCCATTGGGGCTCCAGTAAAAAAAATATGCATTCTAACATTTTTTACTCCAAGGTTTATGGGACAATGTTTAGGAAATTAGTAAAACAACAATGCCAACAAATATGGAATAAACGTGATTAAATATTATGAACTATTTTTCTTCAAAGACCCATTTCCATTTAATATATTTAAATGCTTCACTGTTTTCCCTACATTTTCTCTACTTTGTAAACCGTTTTTTTAGTCCATCGTATACCAGAATTTTTCTCCATATGATATAAGTCCTTATAATACAATGTTTACCTTATTACATCATGTGTATTAAGTATGACACAACAGGCTGACATTTACAAATACTTTTAAATGAGAAGGTGGAACACATTTAAATTGTTTTTCATTATTTATCGTGACGTCAGAGGTACCTTTGATTATCACAGGCCAACAAATTTTGGTCAATCTCCCTTGATTGAATGAAATGTACATAGATAACTAAAATGAGACCTCCTGAATCCAAATCTGGCCTTACTTTTTCTGTGGCACATCCAGATTTTTTGATTTTTGATTTTTTTTGAAACGGTCACTTTATGATGAGTACAATTTTTAAATACGATTCTTCGTTAGTATATTAAGTTTAGAAGAAAATTACTAAAATATATTTGTTTGTGATGAATTAACAAATAAAAAATGGTCATTCAAATTATTTTCCTTCCATTCAAAGTCCTGGTATGATCTCAAAACTGGTGAAAAAGTAGTCAAAATGGTTAATTTCAAAGTGATGCCTATAACTTCTTGGATTTTTATGAAATTCTGCAAAAGAGACCATATTCCTATAGTCGAAACCCTTGCAAATCATGTTAAATTAATGTATTATTAGTTTAATCATTTTAACGACATATATAGCAAATGAATAAAAATATTAAGCACTTTTAATTACATTTTTTGCTAGGTTTGGTGACCATTTACAATGGTTGCGGGATTTGAAATAAGAAAACTAAGACATATTAAACATAGATAAACTTAAGTATATTATGTACTATCTGATTACATTGAAATTTTAACTGGTTTAAATTTTCTTTTTGCACTTTTTCGTTTGTATACTTTGTCAGAATCCCTTTGAATCGTCCAACAATAATCCGCCATCATATGTTGCGGGATTTAATATACAAATATAGATTGTGTTATTGATGTCGTTTCTCGAGCGTGTCAGCCTCTACGTAAAAAGGTGTTATTATATTATATGATTTATTTACATGCAGTAGGTTTGTAAATTAAGGTAGTAAATGAGGGACTCATTCATTTAACTGATCTTAACTTAAATGTATACCATAAAAACAGGAAATATTTTTATACAAATATGTATATTCAAATATAAATGCATATCTCTTTGTGAAAAGAGAAACAAACGTTTGTCGCTCCATCTGGTGTCGTATTTTATATAAGAAAAGGAGAGAGGGCCAAATATGAGCAGAGAGACAGGAGAGGGACAGAGATGATCAGAAAGAAAGAGATAATCTGGTGTAGGTTATAGTTTCGTCCCAGTAATCATCCAGTGACTGAACGAGGAGTCCCTCGTTCCCTTCGTAGTACACCTGTTGAATAATGTGTTGATGGCTTTTACATTAATGCAAATAATGCCACATATATTGGGTAGATTCTATTTTAAAAGTGTAGCACCATGGCTCTACCGAAAGTTGGAGATATTGACAGAGTAATCTATATATGTTTCATTAAGTATCGATGCTTTTTTATCAGTTTTTCCGGGTTGACATCATGAATATATTTATTTATTTGTAATAATCAACACTTTATAAGATACCTGTGCACACTACAAACTAAAGTATCATTACTTAAACTTAACTTGTGCTTAAAAAATATATTGATGGACCTTCTTTGGTGCTAAGGACGGTTAATAATATATACAGGCCTGTAAGATTAAATATATAATATTTGTTGGCAAACATGTATTTACTTCGCCGACCTTCATGTCATAAAATATTCAAGTATTCTATTAGCCATTGGAAGGGTTTTATAACTGTTTTTTACTTATACTCTATGTGACTTCAAATAATGGAAATGCCAATTCGTTTTGCCTTTATTTGAAAAAATAGTATATTTTTAATAGTTCTCAAAAAATGTACAAGCATAAAAATAATATATATTTTACATATATGATTTAAGGTTAAAAAATAAAATAAAAATAACATTTTATTATATATCTAAACTGCTACAATCAAAACTACTCGTCATATAATGATATAATTATTATCCTTAAGTGCGTTAGTCATGCCAATAACTTATATTTTTGATAGGTTCACGTCAGCTGACGGTTTAAATTTGATTGAAACAGAAAATTTTCGTATACTTAATTTCAAGACTTAACCCTTGTGGTGTATTCGGTCTGTGGGACCCATTTTCATTTTGTCTCAAAGAAAAGTAGTACTAATTTTTATTATTCAAACTCAGATTCATTGGCCTTGGCTCATTTTCTGTGAGAACATATATCACAACACGTTTTCATGACCACACACCTACCCCCCCCTACACATTTACATGACATAGAGGGTTTTCGTGTCTGCTGGACCCGGGGTCAATGAAAGTGGAAATTTTAGGGTCTGTGCACCATCCACCCAACCTACAGACCATCACCTGCAAAGCTGAAGTAAGTGTGATGCTATTGCAGTTGATTGGCACTCTATCTTGTGTGTGAGGAGAGAGAGTTAGAAAAATTTCTGATATTTTCATTATTCTAGGTTACAGCCAGCACAACAAAAGAAGTGATGTTTTATTTTATAATGTGACCTAATGAAGGTAAAAAGACTATTATTTATCATTTTTGTTGTTTATATTGCTTGTAATTGAGATAAGGAAAGATCATTTGAGTATTTTTAACATAAATAGTTTTATTGTGTTTAGCTGAAGCCCCAAAACGCAGCGGGTCCACCAGACCCACGAAGAGTGGCTGAGTTACAAACAAAATTGAACACCACACAAGGATTAATTTATAATTATTGTAATCATATATTATCATTATTGCAACAGATTGGAAATCGAAACATAATACCTATAAAAAAAATTATTTGTAGCAAAGGGATATTATATTTAATTATGAAATAATCTTCGAATGAAGTCAGGTTTAAGGAAAACAAACATACCGTTGTAACCTAAAGATAGAAACACCCAAATCGGATGAAAAAGCACTACTGCAAATAGTGAGGGCTCAAATATTTATACATTCTAATCATGGAAAGATCCAAGTTCTTTAAGCTGCATTGGTTCATTATAGAACTCTCTTCTTTTTACCGACTTAATATGTCCTCTGCAAAGGAATTGGGTTAGAACTTCAACGACCTGCTTGACTTACTTGGTTGCTAACAAGAATGCGTAACCTATTTGGTAGTCTTAATATATCTTAAAGAGGTAATTAAAGGCGGGAAATATCGAATATCTGTCTTCAAAATAAATGCGTATATATAAAGGGTATGGATTAATATAATTTTTTTTTTGGATAAGTAAGCTTTGACAAAGAGCTAAAATGATTATATACAATTATTTTGAAAGAAATGATTTTTTGCTCTAATGAATTTTTAGTGTATTTATTAACAATGGAAGATATTGTCCTGACGAATGCTTTTGAAAATCCAAAATTGACCTTCGATATCGTGATTACCTCCGCCGAAGGAGGTATTGTTTTCACTGGCGTTTGTTGGTTGTTTAGTTTGTCAGCAGCTAACTCAAAAAGTACTGAACGGATTTGGATAAATTTGTTGTGGAGTTGTTGGAAGTGCCAAACAAAAGAGTGATTAAATTTTGCATCTCTAAGTGCTTTTTTAATATGCAAAATGACAAAATACTACTACTAATAATAATGAAATGGGGTCTCTATTCAGGGTAGGAAAGAACAAACGCTAAAAAATATTCATTGACGTATTATTATTCCTATATCTGCTCAGGACTATGTTACCCAGTGCGTAGCTTAAACTTCTTCCGTCTTCCCATCTGTGAGTGCTTTTTAATATGCAAAATGAGCTAACAGAGAGGAAACAATGATTAGAGATAGAAAATCGGGCGTGTGAAAGGGAGAATGTTTGAATAGGATGTTGTGGGGATCGGCGGAGGTACACACTCTCTGAGTGTATATATGCCTCTAGTTATTATATGTTATTAAAGGGAGCCATATCTTGAGTCTAAGGTATTTATTGGCTCCCTAAAATATATATATTTATTTTTTTTTTTTTTTTTGTACATCGTACAAACTATTTATTCAACACTTGTTATATACATATAGATTCACATATCCAAAATACAAAATTCTTATAATAATAATTGGGCCGATATAGGGACATGGATATATTATATAATCATGAACAATTAAAAGATCAAACGCAATATACGTAAAACAAAAGGGAGGTCTCTAAAACTAAACTACTAAGAGTCTATCTAAAAGAGAGTCAAAATTTTTGGGTAAATCAATCTTGTTGCTTCGAAATTTGTACAAGGCATTAAAGTTTTTGTAATTATAAAATTTATTTCCTCCTGAAAAGGGCCGATATATAAAAGGAATAGTGGCTTCGTCTTAAAATAATATCAAAATCGGAGTAAACTGTTAATGCAATTTTATCACGGACAAATCTAGTGGCTTCACATTCAGCTAAGAAATGACTCAGAGTTTCTTTTTGTAGCTTACAAAAGAAGCAAAGCCTTTCTTCAAGTGTTTTACCATGGATATTGCTTGTAGTGAGGATGTTGGAGACTATTCTATACCGAAACCAATATAACTGTGATCAAACTTTTTGTTTGATAGACTTTTTATAATTTGGTTCATTGGATAATTTTCATTTACCTTATCACGGTGCCTCTCAATTTGCCTCAATATTTACATTTAATATCGTTCGTTAATTGTAGGTGACGTAGGCTTTTATTTCCCAAAACTAATAAAATTTAAAAAACAATCCCGAGGTCCAATCTGCCTACTTGTTATTTTAATTGTACTTAAAATTCTTTGTTTCTCAAGTTTTTCAATAAAAGTGTCTTCTAAATTACAATAAAATATTTCACCCGAAAATCAAACTTCTTTTTTAAAAACGTGCCTTTCAGGAAGTCCAATCTGTCATTATTCTTTAGCGGTTCTTGCCACCCCATAAGTGGAAGGATTTTGCGTGAAAAAAATTCTGCTACCCCAGCAACACTATTCCAAAAAGGATTAAGCAGCTTTAGACATTCAATAAGTTTTCCCGGCCCGTTATTTTTCACTTTTTCAAAGGATATTTCCCCCTCGTATTCCATTTAGAAACTATTGTACTCGTCCATGACGAGTCTTTACCATTCAGTCTCTTAAGCCACGAAAAGAGGAATGCTTTCCAAGTCTCTGCCATGGGTACAAGTCCCAATCCTCCGTACCTTTTCGGACACACTATTCTTTTCCAAGATATATAGGAGGAAGTCCCTTTTCCGAAAATGAACGATGAACACAGTTCTTCTATTTTCTTTATTAGTCCATTGTCATAAGGAGTGACCCTCAACAGGTGTATAGCTTTAGGAAATATTAATGAATTCCAAACCTGGATTCTGGACGTTATATTCCAATTAATGAGAGAGCTAAAACCCGCCATAGACTGTCTTATCTTATATTCAATTTTCTTAACATTTTCCGTGACATGAGATTGTCCAAAAGAGATTTTACAGCCCAAAACATCAAGTTCTTGAAGGGTTTTTACATTTAAGGAATGTAGATTGTGTCCAGTATTTGAAATTATACTTGTTTTAGAAAAATTAATATTCAAGCCAGAGTCTTTACCCAGAGTTTTTATTATTTTTAGACTTTCATTTACAGACTTTTCAATTTCTTTAGTGGTGCCTGAATACAAAGTAGTAATATCATCTGCATAGACTTGTATTTTGTTACTTACTGGGCCAAAACTGATTCCTTTTATTTCTTGGGAAGAATCGATTTTCCTAATGAGTTGATCAACAGCTAAAATGAACATACTGGGAGCCAGAGGATCACCTTGGCGGCAACCTCTTTTAATTTGGAAACTTTGACCCTTCTTACCGTATGTAGTGTAAATTTCACGAAAACATATAGATATCATATTTATGAACTTTGGGCTAAAGCCATACTGGCCACACATTTTAATAATATAGCTATGAGAAATACTGTCAAAAGCTTTATGAAAGTCTATTGCCATTACTGCTCTATACTCTTCTGTTGTTTGATCTATAGAATCCATAATACTTCTGACAGCATCATGCATGTATCTTCCCTTTATGAATCCCTTTTGAGATTCATGTATGATCATTGGTAGTACTTTTTGCATTCTTTTTGCAATAATTCCGCTATAGATTTTATATGAAGAATTCAACAAGGTTAATGGCCTTAAATTCTTCACGTATCTTGGGTCATTCCCTTTTTTTGGAATCAAGATCAGTTGCCCTTCGCTTATATATTTTTTAAAATGTCCTGCAGATATAGATTCTTTAAAAACTTTCTCTAGTAGTGGGGAGATTAGGTCACAGTATTTTTGATAAAATTCTATTGCAAAACCGTCTGGGCCAGGTGATTTATTTTTCTTTTTATAATTGCATATGTACTCTTTTATTTCTTCCGACATGATGTCGGAGTCAAGATAGTTTGTAAGGGTCTCTGGGATTTGAGGTGTAAAATGGTTATCGCAAATAAAATTACTTTTACATTTATCAGCGGAGAAATATTCTCTATGTATAAAACAAATCCTATTGGTATTATTATTATTTTCACACTCAAGACACTTATACAAGTCTTGGTAAAAATTTGTAATCTCCACGGATATATTCTTTTTATCTGTTACTTCCATCCCATTTGAGTCAATCAATATACTGATATTCTTCTTCTCCATTTGTCTTTTTTCAAGCATTTTCAATCGTTGAAACAAAATTTGTTCCTTTCCAATATCTCCCAGACCAGTTCTTACAAGACAACCTTTGACCGAGTATAAAATATCTGATCTCAAGGGATTCACTGTGTCTACGTTTTCGTGGGTGAGCACTACCTTTTCATTTAATTCTTTGGCCATTCGTTTTCTGTCTGCACTGTTTGTTGTTCCCAATTTAATAAATTCCCTTCTTGAACAGTCCAGAACAAGTTTCAGGGCATGTGACGCAGATTTAATTTTCTTTGTCATTAGTTTTACTAAAATATCTTCTATAATTTCAACTATTTTAAAATGTGTTGAGCTGTCTTCTAAAAGATTAGTATTGAGTTTCCAACTTTGCTTGTCGTGCATGTCTGGCATCTTGAATGTGGTTACTAAAAGAGAGTGGTCAGATTGGACGCCTGTGATCGTTTTAAAACTAACTGTGTTGGATGCTAATCCTGCACTGGCAAAAACATAATCCAGTCTAGAACTTTTTATTATTTTGTTCTTATTTTTGACATAAAATGTGTGGTCCGGAGAAGAAGTAAACCTGTTTGCAATATCTTCAAGGCCTCTTTTTGCTAGTATTTCTTTAACTATTTTAGCTGACTTTTGATTGTTTTCGGCTTTATATCCAAACGTATCTCTATTTTGATTTAAAACTAAGTTAAAATCGCCTAAAAAAATTGTTTCATAATGTTCAGTTTTCGCCAATGCTAAAAATTGAGAATCAATGAATTCAAAAAACTGAGGGTTATCGTGATTGGGCCCATAAATCGAGACTATCATTATTTTACAGTTATTACTTTCGCACTTTAAGACTGCATAGTTTCCATTTACATCCTTTGCTATCAGTTTTGGTTTCAAACTTATTTTTACTGCTAATAGAATACCTCTTGAGGGATGATTAGCCTTTTTCTTTTTTGAGGGAACTAAAAACGTTTGATATTTTTTTGGAAAATACATTCTAAAACCATTATTAGCAATGCGAGCATCACAAATAGATATTATGTCCGGATTATGCATTAAAAGATTTTCAACTACTATTTTCCTTTTATAGCTATTTGCTATTGAATTTGCATTTAAGGTTAAAATATTTAAGTTTGAATTTGTCATGATAAATGATTATAATTAGGGCTTAAAATTATTTAAAATAAAACATTTGACATACCGATATTAAGGTTGAGATCTGAGTTATGCATTTCAATTAAATGAGTGGGTCTCTCTCCTCGTTTGAAAGACTTCCTTCGCGCGGTTTCTTCTTTTTTTCTTCTAATGGGCTTCGGTGTAACCGCTTGTTTGTTGGTTTTGAGTCCTTTTTGCATGGGCTTTTTGTAGTCTTGTCGATCGGTGGACGCTTCCTCAACACTAATTTCCAATCTTCTCTAAGTGGGGTATCCTTTTGACTTGATTGTACTTCCAAGATTTCGTCGATGTTTCCTTCCAATTCTGTCGCAGTTTCTTTCAATGGCGTTTCCTTGTGGTTTTCTAGTTCCAAATTATCGTTTTTCTGTTTTGGTCTCAGGAGCTGTTTTTCGCCTGCACTATCTATTCTGAGAGGGAGACCAAGTTCTTTTCTTAGATAGTTGCTGTATCTTGAATATGTCATACGTTCTTCCTCTGCGCACATGGTCTTCTTGTGACCAAACTTGAGGCATTTAAAACACTGGATTAGTTGAAAATCACATTTTAATTCCACTCTCTGTCCCTTGATAGGCAAGAAAACAGGTAGCCGCTTCTTCGGTTTTATTTTTATTTTTAGTTTGCCAGACATTATGTTGCAAAACTTTTTAAAGTATTCTTCTTCATCCTTATTCTCCGGAGTCATTTGGTGAGGCACCTCCTCGTAATCTCCGATGACTTCTCCAAATTCAGCCATCATTTTCTTCAGTATATCCAGGTCAATCTCCGATCCGTTTTTTATATTTACTTCAATGGGATGTTGAGCTTTTTTGAGGTTTTCAATTCCACGGATATTAAAGTAGACACCTTCATCCACATTTGTGTGCCTCTGAACTTCTGAAAATCTTTGGAGAACATTAGTGGGAATCCTGAATGTTATAACAATGTAGCCTGCTCCAGACCTGCATGTGTTGATTCTTTTAATTTCCTCTTCTCTCAGAGTTAGAGCTTCAAACAATGTCTTGAAGTGCCTTAGTTTGGGGGAAAACCCCTTCAATGGTTTGTGTTCCTCATCCTTCCAATCGATATATATTTTTTCCCATGTAGGGTTTGATAAAATAGCTTCTCTATTCATCAATTTTTCCTTTGCCTTACTTGAATAAGATATTATCTTTGGATTTTCTTTTTCTCCCTCAGTAGCATCTTCTTCTTGAACTGAGACGACGACGTCCTTCTTCCTTAGGCGTGAGATTTTTTCTTCTTCTCCTCCTGTGATTGACCCTTCCCCTCCATCAGGTGGCTCTTTAAGAAGGGGTTCTTCCATCCTTAATGAATAGAGAAAATGCGTAAACGCTTACGTAGTTTCTCCTAGATGACTGTGCGGAATCCAATATTTGCAAAAATTGGCCTTATAAGACAAGGAAGGTAATGGAACTTACTATCAGTGTATGCAGCGATGAGTTCTCCACACTTTGATGTCCCACTTCACTATATAAAGTCTCTAGATCACTGTTACATTAATTTTCTTGACGAGAGAAAATAACAAACAACTTGTCTAGAGATATACATAAACACTAGTTTCTATACTGCAAATAAGTGAGGGCTCAAAATATTTATACATTTTAACATGGAAAGATCCAAGTTCTTTAAGCTGCATTGGTTCATTATAGGAACTCTCTTCTTTTTACCGACTTTAAATATGTCTCTTGCAAAGGAATTGGGTTAAAACTTCAACGACCTGCTTGACTACTTGGTTGCTAACAAGAATGCGTAACCTATTTGGTAGTCTTAATATATCTTAAAGAGGTAATTAAAGGCGGGAAATATCGAATATCTGTCTTCAAAATTAAATGCGTATAATATAAGGGGTATGATTAATTATAATATTTTTTTTGGATAAGAAGCTTTGACAAAGAGCTAAAATGATGATATACAATTATTTTGAAAAATGATTTTTTGCTCTAATGAATTTTTAGTGTATTTATTAACAATGGAAGATATTTGTCCTGACGAATGCTTTTGAAAATCCAAAATTGACCTTCGATATCGTGATTACCTCCGCCGAAGGAAGGTATTGTTTTCACTGGCGTTTGTTGGTTTGTTGGTTTGTTAGTTTGTTTGGTTTGTTAGTTTGTTGATTTGTCAGCAGGATAACTCAAAAGTACTGAAGGATTTGATAAATTTTGTGGAGTTGTTGGAAGTGCCAAAAGAAAGAATGATTAAATTTTGGCATCTCTAATTGCTTTTTTAATATGCAAATGAGCAAAATACTACTACTAATATAATGAAATGGGGTCTCTATTCAGGGAGTATGAAAGAACAAACGCTAAAAAAATATTCTTGACAATGTATTATTATTCATATATCTGCTCAGGACTATGTTAATACCCAGTGACGTAGCTTAAACTTCTTCCGTCTTCCCATCTGTGAGTGCTTTTTTTAATATGCAAAATGAGCTAACAGAGAGCAGTGCCTTAGAGTAGTAGAGTCTGGACAGATGCTGATGAGTCATAACAAAAGCTGACAAAATCCCATAACAACAAAATTTCATATCATAATAAATAGTTGTTTGGATTGATAGCAAATTTAATGTTATTTGCAAAAATCAAAGGGGGATATATTTTAATGTAAAAGATGGCAATTGAATTGCATTTGCTATGAGTTGCACTATTTTTATGATTTTGCCACTATTTTGAGCAAAATAGGATTTATATGTTGAATAACATATTATTGCATTACTAATTTTATTCGTAAATGTGGGAAGCCCTTCATTAATCACGAAACCTTTTTGTTTTATATCTCTGAATCAGTCATCAAAATGGTTTTCTCGTAATACTTTTACCCGAATAAGAGCAGCAAATGATCGTTCCGGATTCCAATCAGTTTCAGAGTAGAATGAGAATATTGGCAGTAGCCTCATTCTCTCTTGAATTGTGCGATGTACGATGGATTGCCTTTAGACATAAGTTTTCTCCAATGGCATTATGTGGGATGCTTCCAATGTTTTGTTTTTTTTCTCCTCCGAAGATCATTTATTGCTCTTATTCTGGGTAAGTTTTAAGAACCCCAATTTTGATGAATGATCCTAGAGATATAAAATATGAAAACAAAAATGGTTTCGTGATTGATGAGGGCTGCCCACATTACAAATAAAATTAGAAATGCAATAATATGTTATTCAACATATAATTACTATTTCTGCTCAAAATAGTGGCAAAATCATAAAAATAATGCAATTCATAGCAAATTCAACTCATTGCCATCTTTTTACATTAAATATATCTCCCTTGAGTTATAAGAATAACATTAATTTTCTATTCAATCCAAACACCTATTTATTTATGATATGAATTTTGTTTGTTATGGGATTTTGTCAGCTTTTTTTATGACTCATCAGCATCTCGTCCAGACTCTGCTACTCTAAGGCACTGACAGAGAGGAAACAATGATTAGAGATAGAAAATCGGGCGTGTGAAAGGGAGAATGTTTGAATAGGAATGTTGTGGGGATCGGCGGAGGTACACACTTCTCTGAGTGTATATATGCCCTAGTTATTATATGTTATTAAAGGGAGCCATATCTTTGAGTATAAGGTATTTATTGGCTCCCTAAATATTTTGTGTATAATATTTGTCATTTTCTGGTATAGTTATCTAAAAATTAAATCTACATCATAAAATTATTTTTATTTAAGGTTTTCTCAAAAAATGCAGGATTTATTTATTTTCCATACATTTTTTCTTTGATCCCTATTTACTAATCCCGGAGTTTTTAAAATCAACTATGAAATAAATAAATTATAAATAAATTATTTTTTTATACAGGATATTTATTATGGAAGGTACCTCTTATACAGTTACAAAAACTTAAATATAGCCTTATACTACGCTGCCCGGTGACTATTGTACCTCGACTAAAAAGACGTAAATGGTCCAC
The DNA here is from genome assembly GCA_013387185.1 of Caligus rogercresseyi. Taxonomy (NCBI): domain Eukaryota; kingdom Metazoa; phylum Arthropoda; class Copepoda; order Siphonostomatoida; family Caligidae; genus Caligus; species Caligus rogercresseyi. The sequence goes on from CP045892.1 coordinate 15,884,748, forward strand.
TGAAGGCTGCAGATCGATCCAGGTTTCCATAAACAACGCAGCTAGGTCTTTACTTGGCGTAAGGGCTAGCAGTCACATGCGGATCGATGCTCTGCTCCACAAGGCCGGACTTCCATAGCTTAATGGGATATCAGTTCGGCTGTGGATATGGAAACCTGGAATGCTTTGCAAGCCGGGATGGTAGCAATGGCGACCGAAACCCGGTAGGCAAGATCTTATTATGTGCCCAAGGTGGGGTCAGATCGACTCGTTCTCGGACTGCTGGCCTCATCCGATCTCCTCTCCCTAAGTCGTTGGCACATTTGTCACCAGTGCTGCAGCCTATTTGGAACAGTAGCCCTAAACTTCGTAACGCCAAAACCATGAGGGAAGCACATGTAGTTGCCAAGTCTTTGGAAAAATGTGCCCCTATATAATACCTATATAGCAGACGATAGTGTTTTTTAAATATTTTTTGTTTTAAATTTAAGATTTTTTTTCTTTTTTCGAAAAAACCTTTTGTTTTTAATTATATATTTATATTTTAGTATTTGTTCGATTTATATAGCTTTGTATATATATTTATAATTGTATTACTTTTTTTAAATTCCTGACATCCCTGACTAGCCGAAGTGCTAGGATGTTTCTTGGGAAAAATATAGACGATTACACACACACACTATGAAATGCATGACCCCCTTCAGTAACATCAGGTCAATTTGAAGTTTAAAGAGTATGTTACTCTCCAAACATTCGTTCGGAAAGAATTCGTCACATTATTTTTAATTCTTCATTTCCAACTCTTTCAGCCCGGACTTAGTTTTCATGCATTATAAGTCTATAAAAATATAATTATATCCCGCGTGACGTCATCGGATTATAAGCCTTTTGTCAAGTCTAAAACATTTTTCCATGATATTAACAGATGTTTATACTCACCTTGGTCTTAGCAGAGCTGTTAGCAAATGAGGATGCTGCTGTTGAGAGCCTTTTCTTGCGAAGCAATCAATCCCTGGGTAAAGAAGGCTCTCATTATAACAAATATAAAAGAATTGGTTTTGGGCAATTTTTATATATGCTTATATGTGATCACTTGTTTTATTATAATATTAATCAATGGGGCAATTAACTTTGGTTAATTTGGTTAATTTCAAAGATCCTTCATTGCTGTTCGTCAACACATGTCTTTAAAGACAAAAAAAATTACAATAGTATATATAGGATACATGTAATTTACGAAGTGTTTTATTTATTTAAGAGATATTATATCTTGTTAGAGAAAATGTAAACGAAGGGTTAAATGAATAACATTTCCATTTATCTCATTTGAACGAAGACCCCATTTCAAGAAACTGGAAATATTGATATACAAATATATATACATAGTCTCTTTGACAGAAGAGAAAGAAACGTTTGTCACCCCATCTGGTGGCATTTTCAAGAATATAGACCTATGGGTTGAAGTTGCACGACAAATTTTAAAGTTCCAATTGTAAAAATAAGAGCTAGAAAAGAAGAAAGAAAGAGGTTTTCATCATTTCAGGGTACTATTTATCGCTTAAATAAATATCCTTCATATTTGTTTCTTTCATTTTATATATTTCAACTAAATATATTTATGAATTATTCGAGGGCGATAAAGGGGACTGGGTTCTTTATCACTAGAGATGTCAAGGGCCTATTGGGAATCATTAGGGATGTGTTCTGTGAAGGCTTAAACACCCAAGGTGTAATACGCTGTCAATAAATAGCACTCTAAAATGATTAAAGCCTCTTTCTTTCGTTATTTTTACAGTGGTAGTAGCTTTTGCAATTGGAACTTTAAAATTTATCGCGCAACTTCAACCTATAGATCGATATTCTTGAAAAGTGCCCATCTGGTCACGTATTATATAAGAAAAGGAGAGAGACTGATAGGAGCAGAGAGAGAGAGGGATAGAGATGAGCAGAGAGAAAAAGATAATCTGATCCAAAAACATAGTTTCTTGCATTGCAAATATATATTTTATAATATCATTAGATTATATTTACTTAATTCTACATATTTGTGAGTGGTAACAATTACTTTTTAAATTGTAAAATTAATTCTATTGACAATTATGAAGAACGAAGATTATATGAAACCAGGAAACTTGCAAGAAATTATGATAGGGGCTATATTCGGCGTGTTCTCTGAAGATGGTTCCTTTTAGCAAGGTGTGAAAATAGTTTAAAGTTATTGCAGTACCCTGTATTTTTAATGACCTTTATGATAAATAATTTATAAACATACAAATGTGCAATAAACTGTTTTTTAAAGGTAATTCATTGTCATGCACAAACATGTTTTTTCAAGTTCTGTCGGACTTTCGACCTCCTCATTTAACCGAAGGTATTCTCTTTGATTTAAAATAAGATATTAAACAGTAATAAATAATGATTGCTTGTTTTTGTTTGCGAATCGTTTTTTAAACAATTTTACGGATGATATTTTTTTTTTGCTGTTGAAAGAATGATTTAAGTTACTTGTTGTTAGTCTATTTCGAAAACATGACTTTAAACTTCAAGGTCTATATTTGGTTTAAAGCAATATTATCAGTATGTTGTAGAACTAAAATAAAAAAAGACTACAAATCTTGCTTTTTATTAAGAAAACTTTACTTAATCTTAGCATTCATTTTGTTAATTAATTCAATATACATCTTTACCTGTCTCTGTCTAAATTATTCTAAACACGATTTGACTTGGGTTCAACAAGGTCCTAATGTCAATTGTAGCCCCCATATCAGTTTCAGTGAGATAATTTTTTTATAGATCGAGACTTCACTTGGCGTTGTTCTAAAACTTATCACTTAGAAGAGTGAATAAAAACTCATTAGTAAAGAGACATAGTTTTGATTAAGATTTTCTTGAGAACTAAGGAACTTCTTTTAATCAATCGTGTATATTGTTACAAATGTTATATATGGCTTAGCTAAGGTTGTGTTATTAAATAACACTTTATGGTTATTTTATATTTTTTCATATTGAATACAAAAGTATATATATATATTAATATATATATATATTTTTTTTTAGTTTAAAGGTTATTACTGTATACCGTATACATACATATATACATATAACATTACAAAGACATAATATAATAGTACAATACATGCATAAAATAAAGAGCGCGACCACACAAAGGGGTATATGCGCTACAACAGTAAATGTAAGTTCTAGTTTATAGTATAGTTTTCTTCAATAAGTTTTTTCATTTTTTTACATTTCATTAATTTTAAAATACGAAGTACTCATCTTCTTCTTGCGATGAATCATGCCTTTCATACGATAGTGCTGGACATCTGTTGATAAGATGATCTGCACTCTGAGTCTCTTCCATGCAGACGTTACACATTCCATCAGTGACTTTTTCCATTTGCTTAAGTGAGCGAGGAAAGGTCCATGGCCGGTGTAAGCTTGAACTATAGTTTAAGGTTTTCTCGTTCATATTTGACATCTTTTGTTGAGGCTTTTCTAACATAGATGAGTATGTTTCATACTTTGGTCTTTTTGTATCTGTTACACCAGGCAGCATAAAAGAACTCATTTACTTTTTCTTGATGTAGCTTGGTGATGTTCCTACAATTTCCTGTTTTGACTTTCTGTGCCACTCTTTGCTAGACAATCTGCAAATACAAGAGGAAACCAACCAATCCGTTGTCTCAAAAGCAATCGAGTTTGCTATTTAAATGCGAAAGCCCGAATTGCAAGCAAACTGACCAGTGGCGACTTTTTAAGTTCCGAAGATCTTCGAGCAATCATTTTTATCAGCTGCTGCCAGATATGGAGCTCTTTCTTTAAAAATTCCTTCTCCTTTTAACGACTCTTGGACTTTTGCGTCAAAAGAAATTAAGTATTCCCACAAAGTCTTACAGCCATTTTAAAATTTTTAAGAGGATGTTAAAGTTTTATTAGACTATTTATTGATTCGACAAGTTTATTCATGGCATTGTTTTATTTATGTTTTAATGTTTTGTGAAATGTTTATTTTTTTTATATTTAGATGATACCTAAGCTTTTTTTTTTCATGGATATTTTTTAAAAGATTTATTTATATACTAATATTTAAATGTACCATGCACAAAGATTTTTTATGTTGAAAAGTCTTGATATTGAATATCAACGACATCATCTCCTACCAGCAGACCGGTTCTCTCAAAAAGGCATCTTTAAGACGCCCTTCAAACACCCCCATCCCCTAACCGTGTTATGGAGATGTCTCTCTCAAGAACTATCTCAATGGACTCGCTGATGTCTCGCCGGCAAGAATGTGTACGACCTCCCCGTATTCAAAATTATCAGACCGGCATGATAGAACCCAACCTGAGGATCAAAATTACCTCCTATGAAAGCTTCATTAAAGTTTGAATTTATATTTTAGTATTCTTATGTTGAGTGCAAATTTTAGATTATAATATCTATTTATGTAATTAATTTACGAATGTACTTCAACCCTTATAAGAAATGAAATACAAAAAAAAAAAAAAAAAAAATTTCGTTTCCTGTGACATCATAATGGCCTTTGCACCAATCTAAGTGTATCTTTTTTCTTTTTTCACTTCATGCATAATTTTGGCATCTTTTGACTACGTCCTCTTGGTGAATGGGTTTAGGATAGCTGCAATAGCTGATTGAGAATCCGATCGTATTACAACGTTTGCTGATGGTTTTTCCATTCGAGCGAGCGTTTCTATTGATTGTGCAATAGCAAAGACTTCCGCTTGGAAAACTGTAGCTTCTTTATTTAATGATACAAAGGAGTTGATGGAGTGATGTATCACCTCGGGTAATAGCCCAGCCAGCACCAGTATTGCCATTTTCATCTTGGATCCATCTGTGTATATAACAATGTCAGGTTTGTTGACTTCTTGGTTATTATCCATGTGCGACTACCTTTGATGTTCACTGGATTGATTTAACTGTAGTTGAGTAAGTAGTTTATCACTCGAGAAACGGTCTCAGTAGAAAGGCCCTTTGTGTAGGCATGTTGAGAGTTTAGTGATGGAATTGTTTCTTCAATTTTCCACTGTACGATTCGTTCCAGCCCTTTGAGGAAAAAATTTGAAAGGGTGATTGGTCTGAAAGATTTGGCAGTGCTGTAATCATCTTACCAGGTTTTGGTATAAATACTACTTTCATTTTACGCCAGAGTTTTGGAGTGTAGCCAGTACATATTATAACTTGATATAGTTTTGAGACATATTTAATCATATTATCTCCAAGTTGCTGTAATACTACAGGTTTTAAGCCATCTGGTCCTGAGCTTTTGTAAGGGTCAAATGAGTTTAAAGATTCTCTAACTCTGCTGGTGTCAATAAAGTCAGTATCGACGTTTGTTACTTGTGATGGTACTTCAAAGACACCATCTATTGTAGAGTCAGGGAAGTGAGTTTCCATTAATAGCTGTAGGGATTGTTTGGGTGATTGCGTATAGCCCTGATCAGTTTTGAGGAGACCAATAGAGTTTGAGGTAGAATTTTGACTTCGGATGAGTTTGGTGATATCTTTGGGACTTTCCACTTTAGTGCAGAATTTTTTCCATGATTCTTTTTGTTCCTTCCTCAGGGCTGCTCGATAAGTATTTCTTGTGATGAGTATTCTTCTCTGTGTGAGCTGAAATTACGTTTTGGCTCAAGTTTATTAAGCTTGTGCCTTAGGATGGCTAGATGCTTTGTCCAACCATGGTACCGATTTTGCCTTCACTGTTTTTTGTACAGGAGAAGCAATGTCAAGGGCTTTCCCTATTATATTGTATAATGACTCGTACATGATCAATTGTACATGCATTAGGAAGTATAGCGGGTAAGGAGTGCGCTTCAGAATGTAATCTAAAGGTATTCCATCGAGCCCTTCTGAGGTTTCTTGATCGATCACTAATAGGTTTGTATTTCCCAAAATTAAATACCAAGTACCGATGGTCTGACATTGAAGGTATTTTATATATATATATATTATATATATATATATATATTATATATATATATAATAAATATATATTAGGGTTGTTCTTATTTTTCAAATGTTTGAAATGTTAGCAACATTGTGGATTTTCTGTTTCTTGGTGATAAAAGAAGACGACATACAAAGTTTGAACAAAATCGGTCAACATTACGAGGTCGCGCAACGAGGTCAAAGTTTTAAAAATTTAGTAAAAATATAGTTTTTCGCAAATTTCTTCAAAATGGTGGACGTTACAGACTTCAATAATAATTATTAATTTAAAGGAAATCTAATTTACTACCAGACGTATGTTTGATGTTTTTTAATAAAACAAAGTTTTCAGTAAAAACAAAGAAAAAATGGAGTGTGTATTGTTAGCTTATTTCATAGCTTTTTTGTATCAATTAACTTCACTCGCCTGTAGAAGATGACTTGTTCGCTTCAGAGTAAAATAGTACTTTTAAGTTTAGTAAAACTTTAAATGATAAATCCAAAAATGACCTTGGTTGCATTCTATCAATTCAGAATTCAGTACAATCTGGGTTTACATCATATGATTCAGAGCCTGTATTGACCTATAAGAAATCGATTATGAAAAAAAAAAATAATGTTTTCTTAGATTTGCGTCAAGGTATCCTCTCAAATTTTACTGTGTCTCTGACGGATTTATAATCCATTATATGCGTCATTTTGTACGCGAGATAGGCTTTTTTTAATGTACATATAACTCTCTACTTATTAAACTGACATGATTTAGTATACCAAAATATTAAAGCTGGTTAACCAAGCTTTCATTTGATATGTTTGGTGTTCTAAAAATCGCTATACTTTAAGAGATATAAGCAAATACATTTTCCCCCAAAAAATTGATCTTCTGATATGAGAATATACAATTACCATTTGGTAACTGCTGTTAGTGTTACCTGGATAGAAAAAAAAGGGAGAGAGTATTGTGCCTCACTTCTCTCCCTTCTTTTTTTCTTTCTATCCAGGTAACACTCTACAGTTACCAAATGGTAATTGTATATTCTCATATCAGAAGATCAATTTTGGGGAAAAATGTATTGCTTATATCTCATATATTATATTATTATTATATTATTATATCATATATATCGGTCAGTTTTAAAATAATATTGAAAAATATTATACGTAGATTTGTTTATTATCACATACGTTGGCTCAGTTTAATAAACCTTGACCGAATTAGTTTGATCTTATTCGTATTTTATTCATACATACCTTAAGTCAACTAGAACACAATAGGTCTAAAAAATACAAAACAATTGTTCTGGACAAGGATGGTAAGGTGCCTAATTGATTTACATCGATTAAGCCATTAGTTCCACTATGTCTCTCTTTTAGAAAATAATGTAGTGCTGCTACTTTGTAACCTGGAATCCCTTTAGAGATAGATATTCCAAACTAGTGTACAATTATCTAGAGTGATAATTTGGTATATAATTTATAGAGGGGCCTTTTATTTGTGCAAAGCAATGTTTCGCATGGACAAGAGCAAATAGATGAATCAAGTGTTTGTTGTCACTGAAGGAAGACTTTCATGCCACATTTTTGTTATTTGACTTTTTTTCTAACGCTAAACACGTATTTAAAAGATAGAATGCATATTTAAAAGCTTGAACGCTTATTTTTCAAACAGAAATAAAGTTTGGTCATTTTTGGGATATTTTCTATAAAATAGAACAATTACTAAACTTTTATTTTGTATACTACTAATTTGAAATCCTTAAGATCATACCTACATTTAGCACCAAATTATTTTTAAAATAGCATTATATTGAAAAAATGAACGGTGAAAAAGATACTACATAAGTTTATTAAATAATTTTTGGGTCCGTTGAGGTGACATTTAACATTATTGGATTTCGTTCAAACTTTCGCAAGATGCACTAAGGTAAAATCCTAGGGGGAGCCCGACTCTCAAAATTTGAAGAACGTGAAATAATAATCACCTTATATATATATATATATATATATATATATATATATTATATAGATATATATAGATATATATATATATATATATATATATATATATATATATATATATATATATATATATATATATATATATATATATATATAATATATATATATATGTGTGTGTGTGTGTGTGTGGTGAACTATAGGGTTCCGAAGGCCACAATTACTGTTATGTATGGGTTCAAATCAAGCGTCAATGGACCTCTAGAGCAGGGGTTCCCAAAGGGGTCGTGAGACGTCAAGGGAGGGGTCGCGAGACGCCACACGTAGGGGGGGGCAAAAAATATTTTCAAGTCTGTATGCAACCTTCGCAGTCATTACGATAAATTAGTGGACTTATTATTTGCAGATTACTTTACAGTTCTAAATAAACACCATGGACTATCACTGTTCACCATTAAGGTATATTCGTTTAAACTGGACTATCTAACGTTATATTTGATAGGATACTATTTACATTTGTATAATTATTTGGGCAACTATCTTTGAGAAATTTTGAATCCAAAAAACTTTGTCATTTTAAGGATTGATAGCAAAAAGGAAAGAAAGAGGGAGAACCGAAAAGGCAAGAAAGGGAGAGAAAGCCAGAGAGGAAGAGAGGGGGAATGGTCTCAATCTGTTCTTCTACTACTATATACGACTGTAGATTTTTTGTGAACATCGCTTTTCAATACAGTAGGATTTAAGCGGTTGCTATTTTTTTAAAATGAACGACAAGTTGGAGAGGCATGTGGAGAAGGAACGAGAGGAAAGTGAAGAGCCACCTAGAAAAAGATCATCCACTTCTGGTGCGGGAGATCGAGGAGAAGACCACCACTGTAAAGGGAACAAGCAGCCAAAAGAGCCTTCTACAAGTGTCGCAAATATCGAGAGGAGTATATCCAATACGGATTCGCTTGCATTATAGTCAATGAAGTTCAGCATCCCCAATGTGTAGTGTGCACTGAAGTGCTTGCATGTGAAAGTTTAAAGCCGGCAAAAATGCTGAGACACTTGACTTCGAAGCAACCCCTTTTGCCTCCAAACCAGTCAATTTTTTCCGCCGAAAAGACAGAGAGAGTTGCAAGGCCAAAATAATATAATAGCGAGCCAAACAACAGTTCTCATAAAGCTCAAAAGACGTATATGAGGTGGCATATTTAATTGCACAGGCAAAAAAGCCTCACACGATCGGGAAAACCCTGATAAAAACCTGCTGCCATTGCTATGTGTCGGACAATACATGGAGATAAACAGGCACGGGCAGGAACGGAGTGGGAAGAATTTATCCAACGGGACAATTATGCCCTTGCCGGCCTTATACAGGCCCCAATATGCCATTGGGAGGCTATCAACGGGCGTTTAGTTTCTTGAGGCCAGCATCCCACCGGGATAGTCCCAGTACTCCGTGGCCACTCCGCCCCTGGGCACGGGAACTAGAAGCAGTGCCACTGTCTGACGTGACGATATCCCGGCGCATCCTTGACATGGCTCAGGACGTAAAGTGTCCGCTGATAGAGAGATTGAAGAAAGGGAAGTATTCTTTGCAGTTGGATGAATCCTTGGATGTGTCAAACTCTGCCAATCTGCTTGTTTTTGTCAGATACTGTTTTTATGGAAAGTTTAATGAGGACTTGTTGTTTAACGCCCCCCTGGAGGGAAAGTGCACCGGTGAGGACATTTCACTAAACTTGACAGCAAACTAAAAGAGGAAGGGATGTCCTTGGATCAGTGCATCAGTGTGTGTACAGATGGTGCTGCTGCAATGTTGGGGAAAAAGAAAGGACTGAAAGCTATAGTTTCAGGTGGCTCTTCACGTAAAATTTACACACTGCATTATACACAGAGAAGCTCTTGCAAGTAAATCCTTAGACCCATAGCTGAAAAGTACTTTGGAGACCGCAATCAAAATAGTAAACCACATCAAATCTCGCCGACTCAACACCAGGCTTTTTGCTAACCTCTGCAGTGAAATGGGATCAGAGCATCGGAGCCTGCTCTTCCACACAGAAGTCAGGTGGCTGTCACGGGGAAACGTCCTCAACCGCTGTATGAACTGTGGGACGAAGTGCTCTTATTTCTGATGGAGCAGAACTCTCAGTTCGCTGACCACCTCACTAATCCTGACTGACTTAACAAGGCTGGCGTATTTGTCTTGTATTTTTAACAAACTCAACGGACTAAATATGTCACTGCAAGGTGAAAACCAAACATTATGTCCCTGAATGACAAAATCCCCTCGTTCAAAAGAAAACTGGATTGTTGGACCGTGCGAGTTGAAAAGGCAAGACTGATATGTTTCCCGAGCTGGAGGAGTTCATGGAGGAAAATGATCTGAGTGTGAACACTGTGAAGGAGTCAACCACATCCACCTTCAAGCCCTCTTGGAACATTTCAAAAAAAAATTCCCTGAGGAAACAGTACTGGAAAATTATGACTGGGTACGATCCCCGTTTACAGCAACGACCACTAGTCATCTGCCATCCGACATGGAGTACGCATTGCTTGAGCTGTGCAGTGACCGCACCTTACAGCAGCTTTTATTCTAAGCCACTCTCTGAGTTCTGGATTTCAGTCCAGAACGAATATCCTCAGCTGTCCAGGGCCGCCATGAATGTACTGATGCCGTTTGGATGTACTACCTGTGCGAAAAAACATTCTCAGCACTTACCTACATAAAAAATTAATACAGATCACGTCTGAACGTGGAGGATGATCTCAGAGTGGCTGTCTCCAAAATTGCACCAAGACTTGCTGTGCTCCAAACATAGGCTCATCCGTCTCATTAGTTTGG
>CP045892.1:15895567-15912825 GCA_013387185.1 Caligus rogercresseyi
TGGCGTTTGTTGGTTTGTTTGTCAGAAGGATAACTCAAAAAGTACAGAACGGATTCGAATGAAACTTTGTGGAGTTGGTGGGAAAGGCCAAAAGGAAAGTGATTAAATTTTGGAATCTCTAAGTGCTTTTTTAATATGCAAAATGTGCAAAATAACTAAATGAAATGGGGTCTTATCAGGAGAGAGGCACGAACAAACGCTAAAAAAAATATTCATTGACGTATTATTGTTCATATATCAGCTCAGGACTATGTTAACCCAGTGACGTAGCTGAAACTTCTTCCTATTCCCGTTCTCTGAGTGCTTTTTTAATATGCAAAAAGAGCTAACAGAGAGGAAATAATTATTAGAGATAGAAAATCGGGCGTGTGAAAGGAGAATGTTGAATGAGAATGTTGTGGGGATCGGCGGAGGTACACATATCTGAGTGTATATATGCTCTAGTTTTCACTGGGGTGGTTGTTTGTTTGTCAGCAGGATAACTCAAAAATTGGGACCGGATTGCGGATGAAACTTTTGGAGTTGTTGGAAAATGTCAAAAGGAACAAATGATTAAATTTTGGCATCTCTGAGTGCTTATTTAATATTAATAAATATTTCAGTTAGCTACTCTGCCAATAGATGGTCGCTGTGCTGTGCTCTCAAAGAGGAGAGTACAGCACAGCGACATCTATTGGCAAATGAAAAAAAAAAGACCAGTGAGTCATTTGGTGGGGATCGCGGAGGTATGCACTCTCTGAGTCCTCTAGTTAAAAATGTTTTCCTAGTCACGAAGTGACATAAATAGATTTACTGAGTTTGAATTCTAGATATGTCTATGCTATAGATCTAGGCTTGTGATAACATACCAATAGTGCAGGGCTATTCAATTAGTTTCCAAGTGGGCCACATTGGAATCAAGAACTTGAGCTGGGCCGCAAAACTTTCAGCGGCCATTTTTTTCAAATAAGTCTATTATTATGTGTTTTATTTAAATTAGTAGTATTACTATTAGTATTATTAGGCCGATGGTTACTATGCCTATTATTTTTTATATTAGGCCTATTTTATATGACCTTTTTAGCTTTCAACATTGAATAGGCCTATAAAAATGCACACAAACAACTCTCTGCTCCATCTCTTATTTAAAACAAACAAAAAATAGAACATTTAACTCAACATTCTCAATGTTCACGAGGCTGGCTGCTAAACAGAACAGGGCTATTTTAGCCCACTGCTGCCGGTGACTTTAGTGAGAGAAGTGGCATTTCTTGTTTTGCACAAGATCTCTGATGTTTGGCTCATAAGATGTCAATGCAATCCTAAGGCACTGGTGAATTTTGTTGTCTGTTAGGGAACACCAATAACTGTTCTTAATTGCATTCACGTGAGAAAAGCTCGATTCGCAAGTGTATGTTGACCCAAACATACTGAGCACAAAGACTGCCACTTTCTTAACATTGGGGAACTGGTGTGTGTTCACATCACTCCATAACTTTGCTGGCCCATCGTTGCGAAGCGCCACGGCCATGGTAGAAGATGACTGCATGTCAAAAAGTTCAAGAATGAATTTGCCCTCGTCGATGGAAGGGACTGCTTGCTTTGTTCTGGCAGATAAGTCTCCTTCTTTTTCTGCGGTGAATGGGTCTCTGGCAAAGGCAATAATCTCTGTGGGCAGAGTAACTCCATCCAGCCGACCAGCGAAGTTTTCCTTTAGCTTCGCAATGAAATCCCTCATCACATCTGTGATTTATGCCGGGGATGCGATGTGTTCACGGAGTATCGGGAAGTGTAGCATTCTGCCTGTTAGGTCAGTCGTGAAAAGATCCAACTTGACGGGGAATGCCCTCATCTGTTCTGCAAGATCAATGACCGTTTTATCTCGGCTTGTAATGTTAAATTCAGGTCATTCAGATGTTTGAATATGTCGTTTAGAAAGCAGACATCAGACACGAAGGCATCATCACTCATGCGATTCAGGTGGATATGCGCTTTTCGGTGCTTGCTGTTGCACAGAAAAACGGTTATCTCCTCTCGGAGGTCACAGAAGCGCTGCAGCGCATTGCCTTTGGACAGCCACCGGACATCGTTGTTTAAAAGGAGGTCGTAGTGCTCTGCGTTCATTTCTGCCAACAGCTGGCGAAACAAGCGATGTTGGAGGCTTGACGTGGATCGAATGAAGTTGATAATTGCTTATTTAAGGTCCCCGCTTAGCTTTGAACACAACACTGTCTAGTGCACAATGCAATGTACAAATTTCAAGTCGGGGCAGATAGCGGACCAACGCGCTGCCAATCCACTTTTCTTGCCAGCCATGGATGGAGCCCCATCAGTCACAAGCATGCACACGGGTTTCATGTCTAAGTTGTTGTCGCTGAAAAAAGATGCAATTTTCTCGAAAATCACCTCGCCTGTTGTGTGTTCTTCCAGCGGCAGTAGGGCGAGCAGCTCCTCTCGAAAGACTTTGCCATCATAAAAACGCACATATACGCACAGTTGTGCAATCAATTAGCATAATTAATAACTACAAATAACAAACGTGCTAAATAATTACTGTAACATTATCTATTTATTCATATTCGACAAATTATAGGACGCATATTAAGTTTTGAAGACTAGTGACGATATTTTAGTTTTAAAAGTGACGCAACACGTCGGCTGCATCTGGGCTGTGTACGGGCCACATCTTGGCCGCGTCCGGGCGCATCTGGCCCGCGGGCCGCCAATTGAATAGCCTGCAATAGTGTTTTTAAGAATGATAGTTTATATCTGATTTAGTGATCTCGCCCTTAAGTGATGCGATGGCTTATTTAATTATGGAAACGGTTAGTAATAGTATTGTTCACGATACTTTTCTCTAAATAGTTAACATTGATGAAAATATCTAATTGGTATCTTTAATAACTTAATTCTGGCCGTATATATTTTAATAATATAGGCATTTCCATTGGTAAAAAGCACTCTTTCCCAGTGCATGAGGACTGGTTGATTTAAAACAGAATGTAATATTGGCAAGAGTATTCCAAGGAGTCTTGAATGACATTGATGGAGGTTCATGAAAAGGAAACTAGCTTTTTTTTCTCTTCAACTAGTAATCAGGGTGATGATCCATTTATTGTCAAATATAATGGAAGCAACTAAACATTAATAAGTGTAAGAATATGCTCTATCTAACATTAATAGGTCATATTGAATGACTCCATGTAAAGGATTCCCAAATAACATGAATCCAATGTTCACGAATAAAGCCTTATTCCAGTGACTTACGGTGAGGCTATGGAATTTAATCCGATGACGTCATAAGTCAGATATATAAAAACAGGATTGAGTTATAAAACTATTATCGTTATTGAATAATCAGCAGTAAAGCTTTCGACGGTGATCCTCTGGTGTCATCAGTTAGATTTGCAAAGCTCCATCCTATATATGGCTGATGACGTCATTGCTTCGTATTGCATAGTCTCCCTATTCATAATGTTTTATAAATATTTATATTCCTATAATTTCCACCAATCACGTTTGAGGAAAATATGGCATATTTATTACCATAAAAGCGATTTAATACGCAATAATTAGATCAAGTTATTGGACAAGGATTACGATATATGATATTGGGCCTATTAAATGACGCATTTACTCCAGCCTACATGACCAATAATTTTTGAAGTAGGCGTTCCAAAGGTGTATAGATACCTCACATCACTGCCGCCTCCTTCAATCAAACATCAAAATGATATCTCAATTGGTCCTTGGGCATTCGGATACAAGTCAATAAGAGACTCCTTGTGCATAGAAAGGCAAAGAAGCATGCCAGGATTGAAAAGGGTTTGTTACGATGATGAATGATTTACAGAGGCTTAGGAAGCTGTCAAATAGAAGGATGTATTTTTTTGTGGGCTGTGGGAGTAGCACATATTCTACCATAGTCAGGAATCCTCTTCTTTTACTTACAATTACTTCCCCCCCCTTTTCAAAGGTTGCTACGTCATAAATAAGTATGGCAATGGGGGGTATTTTTACTCAAACAGGGTTGGTTGAAAGAAAAGCAGTGGGAATAGTACAAAAAATATTATAAAATAATGAGGTATGGGTTATGATGCACTGACGTCATTATTCAGATATACAGGAGAACGATTATTAAATCTGAAGATAAAGTGATCATCACTTTTACTATCAAATCCTGAAAAAGAAAGTTAAGGGAATTACCAACTTAAAATGATGTTTATGGTCATTTTGTCAAAACAACTTTTTTATGTCCGACTATGAGGCATTAGAAATCATTTTTTCTATGTAGGTCTTCTCGTAAAAGTGATGAACCATTTATCGTCATATAGTATAAACAAAATATTGAGTACAAGTATTAAATTGGTTTTCAAAGAAGATATTGGAGGACTCAAAGGATTTGTAAAGGACATTGATGTATGCCTGAAGAAGAGGTGATTAGGGTGTATAAGGATAAAATTATTCTCCCTGAATTGATGTTCACTCCTCAACAGCCTCCTTGAGTGAAGGGAACCTTCATTGCCAACTACTTTTATTATTATTCCTTTCTTTTAACCAATCACATTTCAAAAACATCACTTTATATTATTCTCATCAATAATGATGAAATGATTCCTTCTTAGCTAGATAAGTCATCTATTTATCTTGTACCCATTTGTTAAAATATTATCTAATCATGGAAAGAGAAGACCCACATACACCTTCCTGTTAGACCTTTAGTTCAGACCAATATAAAAATGTTCACGATCAACTCCAGTATATTTGAGGCTCAGTTGATCGCTATTTGTAGTAGGGTGGACAATTACCTCTGAACGCAGGCCATTTTTTTTAGACAATGGTATCTTGGGCTAAAGTTGTTTTGGGAGGGGGAATACATAGATATATAAAGACAAAGAGGGCTTATTGGATTCTTCAGAGGAATACGTTTGTGTGCCCAATATAAACAAATATTTTTATCTCTATGATCAGCTTACGATGACGTAATAATAATTACTTTGTTTACATTGGACACAGAATACAGCTGAACGACGATGTTTCTCTGCTATTGAAGGGAATAAGCTCTCTATATATTAACTCTATGTTGGAATACTCCTTAAACTACTATTTATTTTCTAAAATGAAGCAAAAATATTCTTAGCTTTATTACAAAAATTTAATTTCATTAAAAACATGTACATTCAAACATTTGCTGTCTGTTGCGGCCGCTTGCTTGTAGCTGCCACCCAAAGCTACTCCAATTTTTTTAATTCTATACTAACAATCTGTGTATAGCTATGTATATCTACAGAGGCCCTTTTTGGGGCCCTTTGAGTTGCCACTGTAGACATATTTGACAGTATTTGTTTATAATCGCTAGTTTATGCTGCTATGGAACACTGCACAGATTGTATTGTTGTTCTCATTTTTGGACTATCATCAATTAATGCTTCTCAATTTAATGGGAATTGAAGGTTGCATTTTAATTTCTTTTTAACAATAAAAGTTGCGATATATATCAGACTTGTTAACATTCGCAAAAAATTGTCGTTTGTCGTTCACCAAAAGTTATCGTTCGTCGTTATTTTTAAATTAAATCGTTTGTTTGTTGTTCGTCAATCTGAAAATAAATGATACTTTTTTTTAGGGAGGAATTTTTTTGCCACGCTTAAAAAAGTAATGACGTTTTCCCATGAAAAAAAAAAATATTGTCTTCTTTTTGGCGCCAAAAACGAACGATAAGTAATTTACTTGTCGTTCGTTGTTCGTCAAAAACTTTGTCGTTTGTCGTTCATCGGTTGCGAACGACAACAAATTAACGACAAATCAACATGTCTGATATAAATAATATCAAATACCTAACATTTCATGGGCCAGACATATTTATTTTAACGGCCAAACAAATGATTCATTATTCAAACAAAAAGTAAAGATCTGATTCCAAAGAAGGGTGATGGGACATCTTTTAACCATTGGAGGCCAATAACAATTATGAGCATTGCTTATAGAATACTCTCTGGAGTTCTAGCTCAACAAATTGAACCCTTTCTGAATCAAAAAAATGCTGGGTCTCAAAAGGATTCCTCAGAACAAGGAAAATATTGACGTGTCAAGAAACATTTAGGCTGCTATAGATTCGGTAAGAGAAAGGGGGAAATATGGAGCGATTATAGCAGTAGATTTCACCAAAGCATTTGATTCTGTCAATCATGTACATATTCTCAAAATGATCAAAAAATGATTCCCAAACGTTTCTTTAATCCTGTAAGAGCTCTTCTTTTAAACGGGTCGTCTACATTACAGTTAATGGAATGGAAAGTAGGCCAATTGAACTGAAGAAGAGTTGTCGGCAGGGATGTCCCGCGGTCCTTTATTGTTTATTGCGGCCATAGATGATCTGTTTTAAGGATACAAAGGAAGTACGGGGGTTTCGGAATTCGATTTGAAGGAGTGGCACATCTCATGGATCTCTATGCAGATGACGTAACTCTGTTCGTCGAAGCGAATTTCGAACGCCAACTAATCAAAAGGATTGGTATACTTTTGGACTGCTTTGAAAAATTTGGTGAGCGCTCTGGTTTATCCATAAACCCTAGTAAATCTTCTATTTTGCCGCTTGGATATGGGTTCCGGAAGATACACATCAAATAAAAGATTACCAAATAAATAAGTTGATTGATATTTTGGGGATAACATGGAGCAGTTATGGTGTTGACTCCTCCAATTGGACTAAAGTGAACTCAGTGGTCCACAAAAACATTAAAAGATGGAGAAGTTTGAACCTGCAGAAGAGGATAGACCTTTACAATTTAAGGGTCGTTCCTTTAATTTTGTATAAGGCAACGGCTCTCCTGTCCTAGCTGAGAAGTTCATGGTAGAAGAAGACTCATGGCTTCATTGTCTTTTCCACAAGTCTTACCTTGGAGCTGTTAAGCGTCCCAGGGCGAGCGTGGGAGGGGGATTATCTCTTCTTGTAGATTATCCCAAAAATATAGTTAACGTGTTTGTGGACATTACCAAGAATTCCTCAGTAGAATGGAGAAGAACTGCTTCATCTGGAAGTCTCATCATACGTTTATTGTTCGGGACGGATCTATCCAATGATATAACGTCGAATATTTCTCCGGTGTGGGGGGCTGCTCAACGAGTACTGTGGAATTACACTCCATCTTACTGCAGCGACACAACCCTTGACGTCATCAGACAGAATATTCATAAACCTCATTATTTAAGAATTTAGACTGTCCATCCATCCTAGAAATATGGCTCTTGAAAAAAACATTATATTGTTGCATGATATAAGTCCAGACACTCCTTTTGCGGATGGAAGATTCTTCTTTCCGCTCCTCCGAAATTCCAAGAAACATATTCTGCCAAAACCGTGGCACCTGAAAATGACTACCTTTAGGGGTGAATCAAAAAATTCAGAGCAAATATGCATGGATCTGACAAACTCTTTGGACTTACCCCCAAACACGAATAGGAAGATTTTGACTTCTCTGAGTAACATTAACGACGGGAACAAATTCACAGCCCAATTCCAGATTTCAGCCGGATTGTTGAGGTTCTATCGACCGTGCAAGGATTGTGGAAGGATTTATAATAGTACGGTCCATGCCTTCGTGGAGTGTCCAGTCATCCTTCCCTTGAGGATGTTGTTATCTCTCAATATCCAAGGTTGGAAAACAAGGACCCAAAATACCTTAGAGCCGTGCTTCTTTTTGGTTTGTCGGTGAGGAACAAGGCTTCACCACCGAAATCTAAGGCCATCGAATTTGCACTCCTCAATGCCAAGGCGTTAATTGCGAAAAAGCTAACTGTGGATGAACCGATTCGACCTGGAGAGATAAGAGGAATTTTGCTAGCGGCAGCAGCCAGATATGCTGCCTTCTCTCTGAAGATTCCCTCATCGTGTGGATCCACATGACGTTTGCAGCAGACTCTATCAAATATTACCCTTTTAAATCTCACTGTTTGAAAAGCTTCTAAAATCCCTTGTTAAAAATTTTAGAAAAGTAAAATCATAGCTTTCCCGGTGTTTTAATTTTGTTTGTTTGGCCCTGTTTTCCTATATGTAATTTTTTAATGATATTTAACATGCTATGATGATTTATATGCCCACATTTTAATTTCAGATTTTCTATATGTATGTTCGCCCATTATGCTAAAATTTTAAACTATAATGTTTATTCATGTATTTTTTACGTATTAGCATTGTTTTTATGATGGTGAACAGTTAAGTGAAAAAGAAAAAAAAAGTAAAGATGTAATTAGAAGCAGGGCTGTAGAAATCTGGTAAATCAACTTTCTGGGCATAAACGATCTTTAACACTTATAGCACATATATGGGCTAATTACATATTATTTAATATTTTTACAAATTTTGAGGAGGTTGCGACTTCTATTCTAAGAAAAAAGTTCCACATTTCTCCATAAGAATGAATTTGTGGACTTAAAAAATCAAACGCTGCCACTATTATCTGAATGACATAACGAACATTTATTGAACTTATTTTCTAAAAAAGTCTCCACTTTTCGCCATGAATGTATATTTTTTATATTGGTTTCGCATATTCAGTCTTTTTTGCTTATTTCTCTGCTTATTTAGTAATTTTTCCACATATTTCTGGGCATACACGACATTCCTACAGCTATGGTTATAAGCATGTACATTAGCAGCAAAACAAAAGAATAAAAAACCAATATGATGTTCAAAATGACAAAAAAATAAATGTAATACATAAAAGTAAAAAAAAAAACTCCGAAAAAATATATATTATTATGAATAAGGTTGGACAAATCTGAGCTTATAAATATATTCTCAAGGCCAAAAATGGGATTAAGAAAACTGCTGGAAAAATATTGAATTATGGGATAATATAAAATATATTCCCTTAAAATCGAGAGGAATTCTCATTGGGAAAAACGATAAGACGTAAAGAAAGGCGGTAAAGTTGTGTTTCCTACGTATTATTGTTCAGAAAACATTAATAAAAATCCCGTAATTAAATACACACATCTTTTTGCAGCATTCTTGGTCACAGTACAAGACTACCGAAGCAAAAAAGGAGGGAAATGTGCGGAGAAAATGTAGAAAATAGCAAAATATGCTCGCAAACTACAAAATATAAAATCATGTAATATATATGTTTTGGTTCCAACTTTGTATTCGCATATTTTTTGTTCAGACGTAGTAATGATATATTAATTCAATTATTTGGGCCAGAGAGAATTGGGCTGAAACGGCCGTAGGCTGTTATTTACCGATTCCCGGCCTATAGGATATGGTTAAATAATTTATTTAACGTATGACTGAAGAAAAGTTTAAATGTATGTACTATTACATACTATATGTTTATGTCTAACCTGACAGGTAAGGCATGTAATATACCAAGAAGTCATGTTTTACCACGGCGAATAAGCGCTTCCCTACTTAAAGTTAAAATAAGGTGGAGAGATAGTGAAAATACAACGTCTATTGCTCAAGTGACTCAAGGTTTCCAATCCCTCTTCTTAATTTGTATTGAAGAAGTTGGAATCTATAATGTATGTATATACCATGAAGTATACATGGAGTAGTAAATGATTTTTTTCTTGAATGAGGCTGAGTACAATCAAAAGTAGTCATGGGTTTGGATGAGAAAAAAAAATGTAAATTAAAATATTTAATTTGTGTGTACTTAGAATTAAGTTCCATGTTTATGTCACTTGGAGAGATAATCGTGACTTATATACAGCCACTCAAGGGACCCCCAAAAGTGGCCCTTATATATACCTATATATATATATATCAGGCTTGTGAGCGTTCAGCTTTTTTGCGTTCAGCGTTAAAAAAATGTTACCCTATTTACAGGTGGTCGCTCACATAAATCTGAATGTATTTCTAGGTCTTTTATTTAAATGGTTAATTTGTCTTTCTTATATGTACTGGGGTATCCTTGCGGAGTGATTTTCATTTGATTAAGCATATTGATTACAAATTCAAGCACTGTTATTCTTATAATCAATAGCTATGATAGTTCTATTGAATATTAAAAAACATTCTTTGGTTGTCAATGTAAAATAATACAGGACAACAGATAACATAAATAAATATAAATCTAGACGGGCTGTGTTAAAAAATCATCTTTGAACATTAAAATTGTCTAATGAAAATTGCAACAATTACTTTGTAATATTAGTTGAAACAGGGATAACGATATATGAATCTCGTATATATATAGGTATATATCTATCTATAATAATATAATAATAATAATATCAGATAACTTTAAATGATGAGTAAAACTTTCCAGTGACTCAAACTTAGTCGTAAATGGATTTTATCTATTTATGTTCATGAGATGTCTAATATAAATGCTCGTACAATAACATTTGAGATATTAAGATACCCAAATAGATCCATGAAAGGCTTATTCATGTGACAGTTAAATCAGTAGTTCTCAACAAATACTCCTTTGAGAGCAACCATATGTTTGTACAAAAATATATTTGATATAATCGAAATAAATACTTGTCATATTTAGAGGCATTTAAAAATAAATAAAAGCACAATGAGATGTATATATAACGGTATTATCATATTAACAAACTGACATGATGGCTAGATATGTCAGTAAACCTGCAGAGAGCTTAGACTTGATGATCGGGCGGCACGAGAAGAAATTCGACAGGCTGCGAAAAATGTATACAGCTGTCTGAATCACTCTTTGATGTTGATATTGTATCTGAAGGTTTCATTTTAATATTTTACAGTTTTGTAGGTATAAAAAATATGTTAGATGTTGTTCTTTGTGATATACATAACAGTAGAGTTTTGAAATAATTTATTTTATACAATATTGTCCATAATGAGGTTATCATCAACCCTTAAATTAAAAACCTTATTTGTATTTTCTTAACCAAGAGAGTTGGAAACAGCAATTTCAAAATTTGTTTTGAGGCTTGAATCATTAAAGTATTTTTTAAGAAAATCTGGTTCATGGTCAAAAAATATGTACGGGTTTGCTTAGCTCCGAAATTGGACTCACGTCATTAGACCTTTATTCTGTATTAACTAGGATACTATTACATTCTAGGACCTATTTTGTTAAAACTTTAAAACCTAGATAACTTTTTATATTATTTCTTAAATGTAATCCCAAAAAGGATAGGCCTCTTTTTCCGATATCTCCTTTGAGGGTTGTCATAAATGATAACACTCAGTGTTTTTTTTTTCGCCCATAATTGTTTAAAATAATTGGAACTTTATTATAATAGAAAGCAGTAGGTATTATGCAATTCAACATCACATCCGCTCACCGCTGTTGCGGTGTAAAGATCTACTCAGCACTAAGAATATCATCTTGAAGAACACAAAATGTCTCTTCTCATGGGATTCCATCCATGTCATTTAGTAGTCTTGATTAAGATGAATTAATAAATATCCCTTCACTCCCACAAAAAGAATGTGTTAATATTTAGTATACCAATTTTTGTTTTCATATGCAGTACATAAAAGCACCCTCAGTATCAATTAGCACCTTACATGCAAACAATCAAAATGAAAATATGTTTCCTCACTGCTTTGAAAACATAACAATAGAGTCGCACAAGTAGTCAAGCTATCAAAAATGATATTAGGAAGAAATGGACCAGGAAAATATGGACTAGGAAGAAATGGACCAGGAAAAAAATGGCCAGAAGGAATGGACCATGGTAGAAAAAGGAAATTATGACTCATGGAAGAAATGGACCAAATACATAGGTAGGCAAGTTTTTGAGTGGAATATGTCTAAGTATTGTACATACTATTTCTTATATAAACTGAGTATATATGACATAGAATGATTTTTAGATAAATAATCTCTTCTTTGTGTCAATTATAGTTCAAAATCCCCCGAATTATGGTAAATAATACGTATTGTCTTAAATATCAACCATACCGATGTTAGAATCACTCAAAAAGTAAATACATTAAGAAGAAGAAATATATGCCTAATTTCGGGCACGATTGTTAAAATGGAATTTTGAAAGATAGAGTGAGGGTTGACGTCAGAGTCAACAATAATAAATGAGGGAGCCTCCAATGATCCGAGTCGAGTATTCAATCTTTGCAATCCGGCCGAATGCAGGCACCTCAACACATACAGACAATGCCTTGACCCCCCAGAGTCAGTCGCCTCCTTCCAGAAAGTCACCAAATTCCCGCCCCTCGTCTTGTTTAAAGGAGTCCCATCCCTTGTCCTCGAAAGGATCCTATCCTTCGTCTTCGAGAAAGGAGTTCCATCCCTCGTCTTTGTGAGAGGAATCCCTTTCCTTGTCTTTGATTTAGAACTTCCAACCCTCGTCTTCGTTGTAGACTTCCCATCATCGACTTCGATTTAGGACTTACATCCCTCGTCCTCGTGAGAGGAGTTATATTCCTCGTCTTCAGGAAGGGCCCCTCCTACCATCACCTCCTCCATATTGAAGACTTGTTCTCTTAGTAGAATTTGCTAATTAACTCTTCAGTCCTGTAATTATATTCAAAGTCTAATATGGAGAATGGCAAGATCCTAAAGGACCTCAAAAACCTTTGCCCTATTATATATTTTCTATTTATATTCATGAAAATAATTGATTTATATAAATTGACAAATAAATTTAATTCAAAATTTGCTAAATTGTAAAACAAACATAATTTCAATATTACTAGAGATTAAAATGAGCATTTAAAACTAGTCTAAGGTTCCCCCACTTTAATTTCCCTCACTTTTTCTGGAGGGATTCTGGTCATTAGAGACGTTGGCTTTTCGGACCCTTCTTGGTGCTACTGCAACTCAAACATGTGATGTGTCTATCACTGGTATACTTCCTGAAAAAGGCCGTCTCACCCTTTTACCCACCTCTCATAGTATCTCAGCTCTCATACCCCACCCCTAAAAAGCTGAATTCTTTTTAAATTTTCGGTTTCCCCTCCCGATAATGAACTGGCGAGTCTGCGCTCCTAGGACAAAATAAAGTCTCTGCCCAGAATCGGCCAAATACTTCCCCTTTATTCTAGACGTCCCCCAGTTTGCTTTGTCCTTTCCTGGAAAGTCTGAAATCATCCCCATATACTCCCTCCTGGACAAATTGTTAAAAAATAAATTTGGTATAGAAGTATATATCATAGATTTTAATTGGTTTATATATTTACTAATGGCTACATGGGGTTTGTTCAGAATTTTTATTAATATATTGAATAATGATTCATGATATATTGTTTCAGTTCAATGGCACTCGGAAAGATTTCGTGTCCCGAGCGCTTCTTTTTCCTCACTCACGAAAGGGGCCCACTAAAATAATGGACGTGGAAATAAATTAACATCGTAGCAAAGTTAATATTCTCGATTTTCCTTTTGAATAGATATAAAAGGAAGAGGAGTTGATGTTCATGTCTCTTCATCCGGAATTTTAGGATCTTCAAGTCATTTTGGACTACCATGGAGCTAAGTTCATCAGGAGATCATGAGGCTTCTTTACTAGAAATACAGGACGATGAGTTCGTTTAGCAAATTCCACTAAGAGAACAAGTCTTCAATATGGAGGAGGTGATGGTAGGAGGGGCCCTTCCTGAAGACGAGGAAATATAACTCCTCTCACGAAGAAAAATGGGATTCCTTACCGATCACGAGGGATGGGAACGTTCTAAATCACAGACGAGGAAGAAATTTCCTCTCACGAAGACGAAGGATATGACTCCTTTCGAGTACGAGGGATGGGACTCCTTTAAACGAAGACGAGGGGCGGGAATTTTGTGCCTTTTCTGGAAGGGAGGCGACTGACTCTAGGGGGTCCAAGGCATTGTCTGTATGTGTTGAGGTGCCTTCATTCGGCCGGATTGCAAAGATTGAATACTCGACTCGGATCATTGGAGGCTCTCTCATTTTATTATTGTTGACTCTGACGTCAACCCTCACTCTATCCTTTCAAATATTCCATTTATAACAATCGCGCCCGAAATTAGGCAATATTTCTTCTTCTTATGTATTTACTTTTTGAGTGCTTCTAACATCGGGTATGTTTGATATTTAAGACAATACGTATTATTTACCATAATTCGGGGGATTTTGAACTATAATTGACACAAAGAAGAGATTATTATCTAAAAAGCAAGAATAAAATAATTCTATGTCATTATATACTCAGTTATATAAGAAATAGTATTTGTACAATACTTAGACATATTTCACTCAAAACTTGCCTACCTATGTATTTGGTCCATTTCTTCCATGAGTCATAATTTTCCTTTTCTACCATGGTCCATTCCTTCCTGGTCCATTATTTCCTGGTCCATTTCTTCCTAGTCCATATTTTTCCTGGTCCATTTCTTCTGGACACCATCAAAAATGCGTCTATCAGTCGGAAAATCAGTGAGATAGAGTTTCTCATCTATTTACACAGAAAATAATTCCTACACAAGTTTATATTAGGGGTGTACCACAAACAATGTAAAAGTAAGGATTTAATTAGATAAAAAAACACTTCTATATTATAAAATGTGATAACGTTGTGACAGTATTCCTGAAATTATTGAGTGGGTTGAGCAGCTCGTCTTCACTCACCCTCTTCATCGCCTTTAATAAGTCCAAATCTTCCTTGATGATCGTGTGACGGTTGTATGTGGTAGAAAAACCTCTGCAGCACTCTCACGAGTGCCCATTTGATGGTCCGTTCTTTTAGACGCTTCACTTGGTGACCTTCTTCTTTGTCCTTATCTCCCGGGGACGGCCAGAGAAAGTCCTGGAGAAAAATATCACTATAGAAGTCTTTTTCCCCTCCTTTTGTAGTGGAGAGGCTAGGAAAAAATGAGGAAATGTAAGGATGAGGTCTATGTGATCTCGTTGACGTTTTGCCAAGTTTGTACCGGATGAAGAAGTAGGAGTGAGATCAAGTCTCTCCATTTGCAGTGGCAAAGTGGTGACAGATATAAATGACGCAGTAATCAACTATTTATACAACTCACCTCTCCGAATAGAAACATATTGATAAAATGATGCCGTTATATTTGTGACTTTTTGAGACAACGAAGCAGGCTCATCTTCATGGACACCCTAATAGCAAATGTGTCAACTCCTAAGGATCATTAAGAACAAATTGGATCATGTTTGTTTTAACTCTTTTTTTTTTGTATCATTCATGTGTTTATTGCTTTAACGATGACGTAAGTATTTCAAAAATGTTTGATTTGGCTCTCAAATATGTACATACAAAACAACAACTTGGATATTGATGTACAACTCAACAGTTATTAGAACTAATACGACTTTTGACTGAGGCCAATAATAATGGCAAAGTTTGATAGAGAAAAATATTCCTAAAATGTTACGAAGTTTCTTCATAATACCATATCGTCATAACAAATATTATTTCTAAAGACCAAAAACAGTAATTGAGTATTTGTATATATATGGCTATAAACCCGATAAGGCTAATGAGATGATGTTGAGAACACTTTGTGATATATTTTTACTATTAAATACTCCTAAATACCCATTTACATATAATGTGACATTTGCTAGGTACATTAAAATATTCATCTTTGAAACACTGAATTTATGGCTCTACACATTTATAACTTGAGAAGTGATTTACATTCTAATTAAAATAGAGTTAAGTGATGTGCTCTTAATCATAATTGCATTAAATAGGCATGCTGGGACCAAAAATTGTTCAAACATTTGTTCTTAAAACCATTGTAGGAAGTACTATGCCATTGTTTATGTACCGTTACCCATATTTTTACCGCCAAAATTGAATCACTTGACTAAATATAAGATAATAATGAGAAAAAGCTTGTTTCCATTTTGTTTCTATATGTAGAGCAAACATTTAGATGGACTTAATAACTTAACTTAGAAACAAATGAGCTTAGGAATTGATTTTTTATGACCGGAGTCATAAATTAGTTTGTTTTTCTAAGTAGATTTACTAATGCCTGATTGTAAAGAGTCCATGCTTCTCTCAGAGCCTTTTATTCCTGCTTCATGTTTTTTACATTAAATATGCAAAAAATATATAATGCCTACCATAATAGAATGACGTACAGTTACTTTAATGTATTTTTTAAGTATGAACATGATAATAGGACTTTAAGTAATGCATAACAAGAAGTGGATTTTTAGATAAAGGCATATTGATGTTGCTTTTTAGAATAAGGAATACTGTTGGAAATATTATTTTTGATAGGCTTATACCGCTAGGAACCTACTCGTAGTCCATAGTTATGATACCTAAATTGTCTACCTTCGCAACATGTGGTATGTTTCTGAAACCAGAGCTGCGACTACCGAATGTAAATCGGTATTTATAACTGGAAGCGTTACCTGTTGTGAAAGTTGAACTTTGCAAAATAAATAACACTCCAGAGCTGAAAGTGCTTTAATATCGGACAACGTATAACAAAAGGACAGTTAGAAATAATTACTTTACTATTGCCTTCCATTTCCTTCAAAATCTGAGTGTAATAATGATTACAATAAAAATGAAATGTATTAAATTTCAAATAATCTCTAAAAAAGTTATAACACATTATGTACTTAATTGTCCTTTTTGTTATAAATTGTCTGATACTAAAGGCATTTGAAGAATCACAGAGCAGATACAAAAAAAATTATCTTTCTTTCTATCTACCGCAGCGATTGATATTCGGTAATAATTAGAAAATCTACCGAATACCAAATCGGCGGAACCGAATCCCAGTTTCTGATGAGCAAGAAGTGGTTTTTTTAGATAAAATTCTACTGTTTCTCCTGCTTTTTAGAATAATGAATATTATTTGGAAATCTTATTTCTGAGAGGCTTATCTAGCGAGGAACCTACTTTTAGTTCACAATTGTGGAACCTAAAGCCTTCGCTAACATGTGATATGTTTTGATCAGCACAGAGTGACGTCCTCTCGAAACTGTGAAAACAAAGTTAGAAGAAGACATCGTGGACATAACACCCCTCTTTTCAGCTCCTTATTGGCAGCATAGATTAACTAAAATTCACAATGAGTTTTATTACAGACTTCAAAACTATGTAAGTGAACGTTTAGTAAAATGCAAATATCTACAACGAGGATTCATGGATCAAACCGGGTCAACGTCGTCAAGTTTTATTCTTTAAAATCAATAGAATATTTTAAAATTATGAAAATAACATTTTCATATTATGGACAATAGTAGATAGTTACCCTTGTAGCGGTAGCTACACCCCTTATTATATTTTTATGGTCATGCATCTTGCTAAGATTTTAATTAGGAACTATAATGTGTATTTTTATATAAATAAATAAATTTTATATATACTTTTTT
>CP045892.1:15918828-15934356 GCA_013387185.1 Caligus rogercresseyi
TTCCCCACTATGATTACTCACAGTCAAAAAATTCATACCATTAGAGTTTGCCTTAAATATGTAGCACAAAAGATTTTTACGACCACCCTACTTGAAGGCCTTTTACAATGAAACCCTGCACTAAATAATAATTTAAAGACTTGCTTTTTTTCTCTTTCTTTTTTTAATTTAAAGACAAACTCCGTGCCAAAAAATTAATTTGTTGATAAAATATATGCTTATAAACAGTTTTGTGTGTATAAAAATATTTCTCTAAAGATAAAATGCAAAAAAGTGTATTAAATAAACACAATATTCAAAGAAGAACCATAAATAATAATACTAACGATAAATATAATATATAAGAGAGTATATCAATTTCAATTGGTGTTCTTTTAGTTAAAAGTGTAATGGATGCATAGGGTAGCTTGACTTTTATATGCACTCTATTTAAGTAGTTAATATCGGATGGTGGATTTGCTATAACCAGAGAGAATACACATCTAAACCAAGAAGGAAATATGAGATTGATCATTACTCCTCCTATTTATAATTAATAATTTTCGAACAATAAAGGAAGAAAATTCATATAAACTGTATGTTTAACATTATTTATTTAATGCACCACAATTATGGACGTTTGAGAATGCACTGAAATTTGTCCTGGCTGTTATAATAGAAAAACAGAGAATGACATCATCAAAAAAAACCTTTGACATTTTTTTTATTTACATTTATTGATGTTTGTTTTCCTCTTCTTTTAATCTGGCGCCTTGTTAATAATAATATTTGAGATTCTTAATGTTCAAAGATTATTCCGAGTAAACTCGGCAGTTATAATCCGATTTGTCAAGGAAACAAAAGGGAGAAGAAGAAAAAAAGAACACAGGAAAAGGGATTATCTCTCATTAGATATATTATTACCTCCTCAACGTATATGAAACGTTATTTGTATGTTTGTTGTTTACGCAATTTGATAATGTTAAATCAAATGAGTGGGAGGTGAGCGAAAAGTTTATGGGATTTGTTTTGAGTTTCTATGCTATGTAAAACCTGATTAATTCAAGTGTATTATAAACATACTCCTCAGTATATCTTAGTTATAGAGTTTAAATCAATAGGTTAAGAAAGTTGGGATTTCCATTATTGAATGTTTCATTTAAGTTTGATCACCACCATTTTTTTTATAAAAATATGTTGTTTTAAAACCTTTATACATATATATATATATATAGAGAGAGAGAGAGAGAGAGAGAGAGAAAGAGAGAGAGAAGAGAGAGAGACGAGAGAGAGAGAGAGATATATTATTGGAGTTGTCTCTGAAGCTTATGTCCAAACATATTCCAAGATAACACGCTGGGGCTTTTTGAGTGTGTTGAAAGACAATGAATGAAGATAATGAAAAACCTTTGGTATAATGAAAAAAAAAGACTTTTTGGGTTTTTTCCCAAAAGTTGTGCTTAACAGGACAGCTATAGAAGGGTTTGGTAGAGAAATATGGACAGTCATATTCACTTCATCGTTATATAGAGTGAGAGGCGTTCGCAAATAAAGACCAATGATTTATTGTTTGTTGTTATTCGTTCCTATAGCCGTCACTCTGCGTAGAAAGAGTCTTGAGAATGCCTCTTCTCGAAGGATCAGCATGACTGGGCTTGCAATCAGGAGTCCATACGAAGACAGCTGGGGTTATCTATGATTACATATTTCTTGCACTTTAGGTATCATCTGATATCTCATACCGCTTTAGATCTCCCAGGGAGGTAAAAAAGTCACAATTAGTATTAATTAATTATGAATTTCAATGTTTTATATTAATTTCTGACCCACTTTTGATGTCTGTCACCTTCTAGGGAGGAGTTTTGGATTTTTGAACAAAGGAAGATATATTTCAGCATACCATAAAATTAATAGCAGAAAAAATTTTTAATATAAAATAAGTTTATAAAAATATTTATAGTTTTTGTTTTATTCGTCTCTTTAGTTAAAATATTTGTTATATGAAAGATATGTATTATCATTTCTTACATATACTTGAGTATATTACGCATTATCAATTATTAAATGATTAAAGGAAACATATATGGCCACCATATAAGCTGTGATTAAAAATCATTTGGAAGTGATGCCTAATTTCCGAATATCAATGTTTTCTCTAATTCACGCAAATACCAATTTTATATACAAAAATGGAAAAGAATGGATTGATGCCTAGTAAATAAATAAAAATAATAAACTTATTATGGTCTGAAGAAAACCCTAAATTTATTTTCTTAGTTATGTAGGTGTAAGCTATAAAATAGCAATATTTATTGATAATCTTGTAACTAAAGAACTAATTAAGGAACGTTAGTTTTTTTATATCAATGAAAAAATTATATTTCAAATCTGTAACTCTGTAACGAACAAGTAAGGAACAAAAACACAACACCTAGTCTGTTTTGTCTATAGTTTACAGGAACGGAGTGGGAAGAATTTAACCACCGGGACAATCATGCCCTCGCCGGCCTTATACAGGCCCCAATATGCCATTAGGAGGCTGCCAACGGCCGTTTATGTTTCTTGAGGCCAGCGGTCCACCGGGAATAGTCCCGGTACTCCCGGTGGCCACTCCTCCCTGATAGTGTATAATGTAGTTTCAAATAAATGAATGATTTTTTTCGTTCTTTATCTTAAGCCCTTAAAACGCAATTTCAGCACACACAATCTTATTTAGCAATTAATACATTACAATGCCCATTGCATATCTCCATAATATATATATACAAAGGTGTAGGCTCGACTCACGAGAACTATGAGAACTCATTTGTCAATTGATTCAAAAATATTATCCAAGAATCCCTGTAGTAGAATAGGTATGGAACATAGAGATAAAAAGATATAGAGAGCTTACTCCCTCATTTGTATTTTTGTGTCCAATATAAACAAAGTAATTTGATCTACGTCATCATAGGCTGATCATAGAGATAGAATATATCTCTATGATCAGTTACGATGACGTAGTACGAATTAGTTTTTTATAGGATACAGAATACAGCTGAACGATGGTTCTCTGCTATTGAAGGGAATCATCTCTCTATATCCTTATATCTCTATGGTATGGAACAAAACAACCAATAACATATATATTTAATATAGTTTTATAAATCCATTTTGACAAATATATTAAACACTTGATACATCTTATTATACAATAAAGAATGAAGAGACACTTTGAGCAAATAAAGATGATACATGTTTAGCAATCTTCCACCTCTGATCTGCGGCGTACATACACGAGGATTAAAGCTACTTTAACAATCCTGATTCTCTGAATATTTCAAACACCTTTGTTTATGACGTCATGAGGTTATTGCTTCACCATATGATAAAAGAGATTTCCTATTTTTGTAGATATGTATCAGTAAAAATTATATATCTAAATGAGAGGATAGATGAATGAGACATTTAATAATTGATCTAAAGTACATACGTCCTCTCTCTTCCCATTTAGTACATAAGTCCCTCTTGATAAATGATGATGGCTTGTCTCTCTATTAAGGAGCGATGCAATTTTTTTCTTGTAGAAACACAAAGCAGACACTATCAGAGAAGGGTTCTTTGTGTGTCATTTAAAATATGTTGTATAGCATGTTCTTTGTGACAATTTTTCATGCGATTAACTTATATTAAATTACGGACATTCCAAGCACTCTTGAGCCTCTTCCAATTATTCAGTTTTTTCGGTAGCTGAAAGGAATTTTTTATGAATAATAACAATTTTTAATGCATATTGTTTAAAAATGAGCTTATGCATATTTGTGAGACAAAGAAGGTGAAATGTATCTATGTGTGTGTGTGTGTGTGTAAAATATATCGTCTACTAAGGAAGACAATTTTCCATTTGAAAGATTAATAGATATTTGAAAGTATTTCTTGTAAGAAACAAATGCAAAACTTTTTTGTGAAATGAAAAATATCCCATGTTTAATACTAAAAATAAACACGTAAAAATACATGTCATGATATTTCTGCACTAAATTAGATCAATTATCTACTTTGTATAAGTTTTACGTCGACGATTACAAAAATTATCGACTCTATTCATACTAAAAATTATGAATTTTTACACAAACATTTCAGAAATATTTTTTGAGTAATGTATAAATAAAAGTTTTTGACAGGCAAGAAATATTATGTTTTCATTTATCTACATTTAAATAATATATTTCCACACTAATTCGTTCATCTATTTATTTTGTAAAAGTTTTACGTCGACGATTACAAAATTACGATTTTTCCATATACTAAATATTAATGTTATTGAATGTATACAGTTATATCTCAGTAAATAATAAGCTTTGTGAAAATATTCTTGGGTAATATATTAACAAAAGTATTTGAATGCCAAAAATATTTTATTAACTTTAGCTAACTAAACTGCTTTTATAACAACAAACCAATAGTTTAAAATATATATTTTTATTCGGGCGTGCAGAAGTTGAAATGATGATTAATTCAACCATAATTAATATAAACTAAAAACCAATGCTCATCACTGAAAAAAAGATGTTGGGAACGCAGGTTCGAATCCCAAGAGGGATGGTCATTTTTGGTCTACCTCATTGATAAGATCCTAGGTTCGATAGACTAATTTTAATTTTATAATGCTTATTAATATCCTATTGGATATAATTATATCGAACTATATAGGCACAAAAAAAATAGGCAAAAAAAATAAGAAGTTTAATTGTTGTTGGGTAAAATATGTTTAATTGGCATAAAAATATCCATTTGAAAGTTTAATATTTATTTAAAAGAACTCCTTATTAGATTATACAATAGATTTGGCCACATAAAGAAAATGATGAATAAGCTATTGTTTTATTTTTTATAATGGAGAAATACTACATCTATTTTAATTGGATTGTATATCTTGACTGCAATGTTCCTGTAATTATAGGTTGAAAATTATATTTTAACTAATATACAATAATTTATAAACAACATGTTTAATTTAACAGAAAAGAAAAAAAAGAAAAAATTCCATTGCTATTAAAAATATAGCTCAAAAGTCTAAAATGAAATATATTCTTCGGATATTCTAGGTACTTTTAAACTAATATCCGCCCACAAATAATATATCAGAACACTCATAAAATATTCGCAAATCGTAAATTTCTGCTTGTTCCGCCCGACCACCAAGATTTGGTTCCCTGGATTACTTCGACAGGTCATTGCATAGTTTTAAAGTGATGTTTAAAAACTATGCCGTAATTATTTTAGCAAAATTATATTATGTTTTTTTATCTAAAGACTCTTAATAAATATATACTTAGTTCGTTGGAATTGCATTTATGTGGAGAATATCAGCATGTTGTATTTTACATATATATATATGCATATAATATAAGGGCTGACGAACTTGACGAAATATGTTTCTATCAGCTTTTTTGAGCACATTTTGTAGTAGAATATGGTATTTTATATGCCAATCTGATAGTTTCAGGAGTTACTAATGAGTTTTATTAGGGAGCGTGATAGCCGTGTGCTTTAAGGCGTGTTCAACCCCCAATGTTGGGGGCGCAGGTTCGAATCCCGACAGGGGATGGTAATATTTGGTCTACCTCATTGATAAGATCCTAGGTTTGATAGACTAATTTTAATGCTATAATGCTTATTTATATCCTGTTGGATGCAATTCTATCGAACCATATAGGCAAAAAAAAAGTTTTATTGTATTATTAGTTCGATTTTAGTACTTTTAGCAGCTACATATTAACTTTCAACTATCTACAACCAAAACCTAGATTAATTCCAATTACACACAGATAATGAAAATGTGAATAAATAATCAAAATAATTTTAAAGTTCTATTTAAACAGCTAAAATATAATATTTGTTTTTCATATTTTCAATATTTTATTTTGGCTCAGTAATTTATAGAATCTTAAATTATTTAACAGTTGTTTGGTTGATTGTTATATGATTTTAAATTGATATAATTGTACTATATATTTATATGATATTTTATTGAATATGTTTTTACCCCAGAGCAAAAAAAATTAACTGACATGTTTATTTATATTTTTACTACATATTTGCTCTGAATTTTATGTATAGATCTTGTTTTTAGATATACATAATAAATAAACTGTTTAAAAATATATAGAATCAAACCTGTACCAATAAATGAAAAAAGATAGTTCAATAAGAAAAGGATAACATCAATTGTATATATGTCTTATAAAACATGTCAAAGTAAGGTGACGGAAGTTTGTGTGGAGGTGAAAATTTGCGTCTATTTAATCTTACCGTTCCAACAATCGTTTTTCACTCCTCAATAAGTCGTTCTGTCGGGTTTTTATTGATGTAAAAATTGCACATGTTACATTATATAATTTTCCACATATGGGTTTCGTCAGATCTATTTCTACATGTGAACCAAAATTAAGATGCCGGTTCTCGTCAGCTCCAAGGTATGGGATTATGTTGTAGCAAAACTAGCTATCAACCTCAGCATGGATCCAAAATTTGATTCTAAATTTTTATTGATACTTATAATAATTTATAAATCCCTTACGTCAATTAACGTCAGCCGCGCTTCTAGATGGTTAAAAACTCCCATTCCTTTAGTTTTAAGAAAGTGAGAGGTGAGTGCTTCAATTCCGATATATTATAAAAATCAATAAATCAATATATGTATAATATATACAGATATAATGGAATCCGATAAGTTATATGTATTTGCAGCGTAATATTTTGTGTATTCCTACAAAGCATACAATATGGTCAGTCCTCTCCCTTTTGCAATGGCTTCCAGGGAACATAAACTATCCTAATGCAGTATGTTGAATACAAGTATTTTAGACAAACACTTTTATCTCTATAAATATTCAAAGAATGTTGAGGGAAATTTCAGGAGAGAATCCGTCTTTAATCCTCTTTTTTCTGTCAAGGAGTCTTTCAAACTTTTGGGAGTGTCTCCCTTTCATTTAGGTCAAGTTAAATCCTATTCTTCCTACATTCTTGGGTAATCCCTCTGAGTCTAATAAATCAGAATTAGTTTAGCTGAAGTCACAATATTTATTAAAAGTCTATAAGAAAATGTTCAAAAAAATCCCAAATAATCAAAGAATCTATACAAATTGCCGAGGATGGACTTTTGAAGCTTATATAATGTATATATTTCATCAATTGGATCCGTCTTTTGTGTTTATAAATTGGAATTTCAACGTTAATAATGTTTTTATTTAAAAGTAATTTTATTATTTTTTGTATCTTATTTTTTATATTTTTTTAAAGAATAGTTAGATATATTTTAACCATTTAAAAAAATATATGTTAGTTAAGTAAATATTATGTAAATGCAATAACACGAGCAACAGTTTTAAAAATAAACATATTCAAATTAAAACACAAAACAATAAATTCATTAAGCCATCACACGAAAATATGAGCACAATTATTTTTTTCATTTTTATCATTGAAGATAATTTGTATTTGATTGAAATTACTGAATTGTTATTTTAAAGCTTTTCCGACAACCGGTGTTTTTAATAATATTACTTATTAAAAAATAAAATATTGTTATATTATAAGTATTGCTTTTTAAGTATTACTATTTTTTTCATAAAATCATAAACAAGTCTCCTTAAACGTTATTGATATCACACCACTAAAAAGTGATTACTATAAAAAAGGGAATTCTATATAAATTCATTTACATACAGTTTATTACCTCCGCCGAAGGAGTATTGTTTTCACTGGCGTTGGTTTGTTGGTTGGTTGGTTTGCTTGTCAGCAGGATAACTCAAAAAGTACGGAACGGATTCGGATGAAACTTTGTGGAGTTGTTGGAAATGCCAAAAGACACAAGTGATTAAATTTTGGCATCTCTGAGTGCTTATTTAAGATGCAAAATGAGCTAAATACTAAAGATATTAATAATGAAATGGGGTCTCTATTCAGGGAGTAGGAAAGAACAAACGCTTAAAAAATATTCATTGACGTAATATTGTTCATTTATCAGCTAAGATTACGTCACTGGTGCTTAAACTTCTTTCTCTTCCCGTCTTCCTCTTAATATTAATATTAAATAAATATAACGCTAATATTAAGAGCATGATGGAGAAAAGAAAGAAGTTTATACATCCAGTGGCGTATTTCTGAATTGACGAATAACTAGTATGACGTCAATGGATGTTTTTTAGGATGGCTCTCTCCTCACTCATTATTCACCAACACACCTACTTAGTAGACATATATGATTGGATTGTAATTCCGTTAAGTGATTCATTTGGTGGGATCGGCGGAGGTTTGCACTCTCTGAGTGTATACATGCCTCTAGTTTATATATAAGTTTTATAAGCTTAAAACACATGATCAAAGAAACTAAAGAAACTAGGACTTAACTTTGATTGTAGATCAACATTTAATTTTTATTCTAATGATATATTTTTCCTCATGTGTTATAAAATTAATTCGACACTCTCACGTCCTTAATAAGATGAGAGAAGCATGAATCTAAAGTTAATCCCTTTTTATTAACAAAATGTATCTATATGAAAGTATGTTGATATGGCAATAAAAGTTAATTCACGATCTTATCATTCTTATTTCAATTGTTTTGCCGAGGAAGGGTTTGCTTCAATGTATGTCTATATTAAACATAACACATGCAAGTTACGTCAAGGATAGTAAAACCTTATACGGCCTTAAAACTATTGGAGCTCCGTGACCTCCTTGTGGAGTTGAAGCTCAGTTTTTTTTAATGGTATGTATAAAGGTATATTGAAATATTATGTCTATATTACGAAAAATGACTTCTCGATTTGAAGGTGTGACGTCATTACAAACTACCAGCAAGCAGGAAGAATAACATTATAATATATATTTGAATGAAGTCAACATAATATTATTATGGTTGACTTTGTTTCACTATCCAAAAAAACCGGCAATAGGCATTCCATGAATTCTATTTACCTTGCTCTGAATGAGGAATAGGCCTTCCAATGAATCCAGAAGAATTTTTGTGGACTAACTGAACTGCGGTTTCAAAAGCCAGATTATATCACGTCGATAGGATTTATTCATCTTTGCAATAAATTTATATTAATTTAATTACAGATAGTAACTTTTCATAATTTTCCAAAATATCACCAGAAATTGTCGAGTATATCTCACATTTGTGAGTGTCACTTTTGTCAGCAAACTGATTATATTTCTTCACTTTTTCGACCGAGTGTGAAAGTTTTTTTAAAATAATGACTCTTCAATAATGTTTATAGAATCACATTCCAGTGCCAAGGCCAATTCCACCCACTTTTAGAAATCAGTCACCTTTTTTGCATCCCAAATGAAGTAACAACTTATTTTTTATAGTGTAAATGAGCTATAAGGGATGGACTTTGGATCACAGACACTAACTCAGTTCGTACTCTGAGATCCTATCCTTAATCAAATAAAACAAAAACTTCAGCACGCTAAACACACATCTGAGAGAGACATTGTCCACTGTCTAGTAGACAAAGTTACACTTCCAAAGCCTTAACGACTTATCCCAACGCGGAGTGGAAGCCTGCTTGATGTCCTTAATTCCTTTATAAAAATATAAATCTTTTTTCGTGAGATAAAGACTTACAGTATATAAAAAATCAATGGACTTTCCCGCCCACTATCACATTCCCTATCACCATTTTATACTGAGGTTCTACGATAGATTATGTTGATGATAAGAATAGTAATTGTTGTAGTGGATGATACAATGTATACAGCCTATCAAGCAAGTGTCTCGAAATTATTATTTTTTGGTCGTTAGGAGTGAGGGAGGATCAGAACATCTTAATGGTTCATCTCTCATCTTTACTCCAGGACCCCCCAAGATGCCAGAACCATCCACTACTGAGGGGGGGCTTTAATCATTATTATTATTATTATTTTATATAGTCGTTCCCCTCAAAATTATTATAAATGAATGGACAAGATGATGGCGGGATACTCTGGACAGATGTTACATTGATCCCGTTAATGTATATTTCCATTCTTCGATGTGCTTTCGCAACCTCCTTTGCGTAGAGAAGGTGTTGCTATTAACATACCTATTGACAATAGTACTATATTTTTTATTATTATTTTAAATATTTATTTCATTCTTAAAACTCCAAAGTAATTGCGTTAAAAAATATAAATAGACATTGTAGTCTCAAATGAATACTTTGGAGAAGAACGACATCAATTAAACATAGAATAAAAATTAATCAAACATAAAATGGTACATATATACTTTAAAAAAACGCTTCTCCAATATTTTAAATAATAAATCACTTTGAAGATTTCCAAAATCCGACGTAAAATCTTAAATGAGATAGGGAACTTGATGGGATGTATCGGACCTCCTCTGAAGTAAAGGTCCACGAATCGTTTCGAAGAGAGGGAATTTTCAGGAAAATGCAGTGTATTTGGCTGTAGCTGATAGCAAAATGCTCGTAGTCTGTTGGCCTCACATACTCTCGCTTCGTTAAGAGCTGGCATTAATATTATTATATATATGTATATACCTATATATATATATTACTCTCGTGAGTAGAAAAATCCAATTATCCCAATTTATTTGAAAACTGGCATTGAATATTAAACGATTCAACTCTATCTCCCTTTTCCACCCATATTTTAATTTTCAAGTTATAGCTAACGATCTTTATTAAATATATATCCTCTTTGTTAATAGCAAGTTAATTAAATATGAGTAGGTAAGCAGGTCTGTTGTGCACACGAGGAACTTATATTGGAATGAAGGAAAAGCCGTGTGTCGTTTGCCTTGCTTCAACTCACTTCCGGATTAAAGTGACTCGGGGATATTTTTTTTATTCATCCCTCAGGGTTAATAGATTAAAATCATACGAGATGTTGTCGTGGGTGTGAGTTCAAGTGCGCTACTCTCGAGTACATTGTGCTAGGGCTCGACTTGTTTGCTTTGCATGTAATTAAAAAATTACCATCATTATAGGAGGATAACTAAGTATTTCGAAGCCTAAAAAGTATATGAGTTGAAATGTATAACAAAGACATTATTATGTTTTATTATAAATAAGTTCAAGTACATCCAATCGTATTTGTAATTAAAAAATTATTTTTTGCAGTATTAAAACACAGAGAAAAAGTTTAATAATGAATAACCATATATATATATATATATATATATAATATATATGTATATATGAATGATAATGAATACAATAAAATTTATATTATAAACAATTGATACATTGACATAATATATAATATATCTATATATATTATATATATATATATATAATATATTATATATATATATATATATATATATTATATATATATTATATGGCTAATTTAAAGCAGCAAATTGTTATGATCAGAAATTATTGTTAAATGGTATGAATCGTTTTATAATATACTTTTGGTGTAAACAGTCTTTATGTTAATAAGCCAAGGGAACGTGTAAGCTTAAAGTAAATAAGTCTTTCAATGCTGTCAGTTTCCCTTCCCGAAAAGGGAAGGTCAATGCAGATCAAATTCATCGAAAATATCTTATTTTGGCTTGACTGATTATAATGATGTAATGCTTATTCATATAGGAGGGGATTCCATCATAATCCAAAATGAATCGAACCACATAGACAAATAATTTATATATCATTGATTCGACGGGCTAAATTTTAAAGCAAAAATGATTATTAATAAACACAAGATAACAATTCCATTGTATCGAATAAACTTAAAATCATCTTCAGCAAGATCAGTGCTTCTATTAACTTATTCAGTGGATTATAGGATCACAATTCGTCCAAAAATATCATTTTTACAAGCCTCCTAAACGGATCAAACATTCATATCGTTTACAACATAGGATTATTTACCATTCCCTAAACAACTCTCTAATAATAATAATAATACTGTAAGAAGTGCACTTCAATTATAGCCAATAACAATAACTGGAATAACAATATACGCCTCTATTGCTAATCTCTGTCATTTGGTCAATGAGGGATCTTCTAACAAATGAGTAATTTGTATGTTATTGTTTTATTTTCTTAATCCATAGAGCAATAGAAAAAAAAGAAATAGGAAATCGTTAAAAATAGATATGAATAAACAAACATGGCGACACTTGGATGGATTGTAAAAAAAGAAAGAAAATGGCTGCAGGATATATAAAATTTAAACAGAAGGCGGGTTTGGGAGTGTAGCTCTCTAGTATCTATTAATTATTGTAACAATGGTTTTGTTTTGGTCATGCATACCTTTTATGGACAAGTCATGCATTTTGTGGTGCATTTATGTTTGGGGTGTACTCCTGCGTCCCACCTTCTTGCTCATATAAAGGACGGATGTGAAAAAAGAGGGCTTACCATAAAAGTGATTAAATAATATATAGTGTGCCAAGGATGTTTGGTCCATTTTACCAAAGAAGACTTCCATTGCTTGGCACCATGACCCGTCTTTAAATTTTATCAATGTAATATTATCTACATAAAACATTATTTCATTAAATCCTGATCAATATTCATTGTTGTTTCATCGATAAATATGAATCTATCATATCTGTAGCTTAAAAAGCCCATTTGTTAGTCTAATGACTGAAAATTTAGAAAAGAAGAATAAATATCGGACTTCGAGAGTTTTTTTTTTGCTTTATTGAAATTTTGTGTAATCCCATATAAAAAAGCTATATTAATAAACATTTTAATTTTGAATTATTACTGAAAGAAAAAGTCATCACACATGATAAAACAATTATTAATAATAAAAAACACAAATCAATAAAAGAATAGTAATAAAACAATAATTACACTATGTAACAGGATTTTGCACCTGGAATGAAATTTCTAAATTGAGTCCCATTTCCCATACCAAAAATATATTACATATTGATTATAGTCAATAGACTCGAAAAAAAAATATAGCCGCTTAAATAGAACACTAAAATGATCAACTTTTTGAAATATAAGCCTATTTTTCGAATAGTACGAAAGATATATAAATTATAAAAACGGATTTAAAATGCACCGATATAGCTAAAAATAAATATTACTGACATACGTGGTTACTCTTACTTTGGCATGAAGATAACTGGCCTGAACCATTAGAAATGATGAAAATCCTGATTTCAAAAAAGGCCATAAAGTCCAAACCTTTTTCGGACGATATTTTGAGTGGCATTTTTGGAATCTACGTAACAATGGGACTCACTTTAGAAATTTTCACCCCAGGGGCAAACACAGACCTTAATTTTGTTACATTGTGTTATCTAAAAAGCGTAAAAATCGATTCAGGTAGGACTTTGCATTGTCAGCGCAAGATGGCAAGTATTTCAAAAAGTCCCCAGCAAAATTCCAACTCTTTTTAGTGCTGAGGGCAGAATAGCGAACAGCCCCTTAGAACATAATCACTCTCAGATCATCTTCGAGGACAAGATCTACTGAGGGCTAAGCGTTCCGCCAATAGTATTTTACTACTAGAAAGAGCAAATCCCATGGCTTTGTCTTGTTAGGAGCCTTGCAAACATTAGAAGTAAAACCAAAGATAATTACAAGAGCAAAATGAGTGTCTTTGACGTGTTTCATATTTAAAACTGATAAAATCCTTCAAATTTTGAGCAAGTGACATCCACAAAAAAAACATGGATGATTGAGTACTATAACTTTGCACAATCCTTACAGGAATGAACAGAACACATTTTCGATGGATATTTGGAACAGGGCTGTAAAACGCTTTCCGGAAACAATTCATGTAATGGAGGACAATATTCTGCTCTTTCAGCGATTGGATTGGTTTTAATCTTTAAGTATAACTGCGATTTTATCCGCTTCTTCACTTGCGTTAGATTCAAAACTTATCCTCAAGTGTCAGGGGACAGGAACAAGATGATTGGATGTTTCTCTTTTGAGCTGAAAGAGGAACTTCTGCAGTTGAATATTTATTTTTCTGTGATATCATGAAGAGAGATAATGATTCAGAAAATCATTTTTTGTGTGTCCAAATTTGAAAAAAAAATATTTTAAGTTATTTGATGACGTATAACATTCTAAAATGGCCGTCCTACATAGAGAAACAATTTAGTGGTTTGGTAATAGGAAAAAAGGAAATCCGACAATGAATGCCATTTACACCGTCATCTTGAATTGTGTTTCATAAAAAATATGAGACTATTCCCCTTATATCGACAAATTGAATGTTTAGTCAATTATCACCTTTTGGTTCCTTAAGACTAGCTATTTAGACTTTGTCTACTCAAGAGACAACAACAATTTATTTCTTCGTTCTTTGTTCATCGACTTTACGAACATATATATTTCGTCATAAAAAGTACATAAGAAGGCTCTCATCAATTACTGAGTGGAGTATTTTTCTTCCCTTCTTTTATTGAGTATTTGTGCATTCAGTTATACTATAGGTCGGGAAGTACCACATAGTTTGAAAATAAAGATGTGCTTGTAACATTCCGTCTATAACAGCTTTCAAAATAACGAACATGCAGAGTTAAGGGATCATATAAAAAGTATTCTCCAACTGGTTTTTATAGGGGTTAAATGCTGAAAATGAGGGCAAGTTGTAAAAACTTTGCTTTTTGAATTAATCCCTTTACAACATGAGCGGCAATTCAGACAGACTTTTTATTGCCCCTAAATATATTATTAGAATATATATATATATATATATATATTATATATATAATAATATATATATTATATATATATATATATATATATATATATGGGGGTATAGAAGTTTAAATACCAGTCTGTTATGAGAGTTTTTTTCGTATGTATTCGAATAAAATCAATTCTATTTAAAGACATCTTAACTCCTCGTGATGCCCTATATTTGATATCAAGTTATTACCTCCGCCGAAGGAGGTATTGTTTTCACTGGCGTTGGTTTGTTGTTTGTTAGTTTGTTGGTTTGTTTGTCAGCAGGATAACTCAAAAAGTACGGAACGGATTCGGATGAAACTTTGTGGAGTTGTTGGAAATTCCAAAAGGAACAAGTGATAAATTTTGGCATCTCTGAGTGCTTATTTAGATGCCAAATGAGCTAAATACTAAAAATATTAATAATGAAATGGGGTCTCTATACAGGAAGTAGGAAAGAACAAACGCTTAAAAAATATTCATTGACGTAATATTGTACATTTATCAGCTAAGGACTACGTCACTGGGTGCTTAAACTTCTTTCTCTTCCCGTCTTCCCCTTAATATTAATATTAAATAAAATATAACGCTAATATTAAGAGCATGATGGAAGAAAAGAAAGGAGTCTTAACATTCAGTGACGTATTTTTGAATTGACGAATAACTAGTATGACGTCAATGGAGTTTTTTATTTCATTTAGATTTATAGATCATTTCATATATACGGATAGGTCAACGGTAGTACTCGCAAAATTAACAATAAACATATTTTCTTCCTTTGGTAGCTCACTTTTATTTTTAAAAGGTTTAGTAGTCAGCAAAGTCTAATGATAATACAGTCAATGAAACAAAATAAACAATATGTTTAACATTAACATCAAACATCAAAAAGTAAGAA
>CP045892.1:15934456-15993238 GCA_013387185.1 Caligus rogercresseyi
AAAAGAGAAGGGCGGGAGTATTTTGCCTCACTTCTCTCCCTTCTTTTTCTTTCTATCCAGGTAACACTAACAGCCGTTACCATATGGTAATCGTATATTCTCATATCAAAAGATCAATTTTTGGGGGAGTGTACGTATTTGCTTATATCTCTTAAAGTATAGCGATTTTTAGAACACCAAATATATCAAATGAAAGCTTGGTTAAACAGCTTAATATTTTGGTATACTAAATCATGTCAATTTAATAAGTAGAGAGTTATATGTACATTAAAAAAGCCTATCTCGCGTACAAAATGACGCATATAATGGATTATGTATGCGTCAGAGACAAAGTAAAATTTTGAGAGGATACCTTGACGCAAATCTAAGAAACATATTATTATTTATTTTTTCATAATCGATTTCTTATAGGTCAATACAGGCTCTGAATCATATGATGTAAACTCAGATTGTACTGAATTCTGAATTGATAGAATGCAACCAAGGTCATTTTTGGATTTATCATCTAAAGTTTTACTAAACTTAAAAGTACTATTTTACTCTGAAGCGAACAAGTCATCTTCTACAGGCGAGTGAAGTTAATTGATACAAAAAAGCTATGAAATATGCTAACAATACACACTCCTTTCTTGCTTTGTTTTTACTGAAAACTTTGTTTTATTAAAAAACATCAAACATACG
Organism: Caligus rogercresseyi; assembly: GCA_013387185.1. Lineage (NCBI taxonomy): Eukaryota > Metazoa > Arthropoda > Copepoda > Siphonostomatoida > Caligidae > Caligus > Caligus rogercresseyi. The sequence goes on from CP045892.1 coordinate 15,935,138, forward strand.
TCTGGTAGTAAATTAGATTTCCTTTAAATTAATAATTATTATTGAAGTCTGTAACGTCCACCATTTTGAAGAAATTTGCGGAAAACTATATTTTTACTAAATTTTTAAAACTTTGACCTCGTTGCGCGACCTCGTAATGTTGACCGATTTGTTCAAACTTTGTATGTCGTCTTCTTTTATCACCAAGAAACAGAAAATCCACAATGTTGCTAACATTTCAAACATTTGAAAAATAAGAACAACCCTAATATATATATATATATATATATATATATTATATATATATAGAATATATATATATAGTTAGGTATTTAAACTTTCATTAATAAAAGTCATTACCATCAAAAGAACACGCGATCAACATGATTGTTTGTATTTCAAGTCCTAGGATTAATTAAAAACTGTTAATGATCAACTACTTGTATTAAATCAAATCTATTTAATTGCAATCACAGCATTAAGAGTATATTTGAAAGTTATAGAATTAATGTTTTTAACACCTTTTTCATCACAAAATTAGTTTATTTTCTTGCAGAAAAGGCAAATATATAAGGCTTTGATAACTTTATTTAATTTGATGTTTGTGAAGTATTTACGCATGTGAGGTAATATGATAATATTTTAAACATAAAAGCAAACAAAATAGAAATATAAACCAATATACATATATGTTACATATCAAAATATTTCAATCATTAAAAAACAATCATTTTTTAATAGTTTATATTGATTGCTTTTCATGCTTTCAATACGGGTTGAGTCAATGTTTGAGATGAAATATCCACTGATAAATAGATAAAATGCCTTCAAAATAAATAAAAATATAACCGTGAATAATTTGAAAAATTATTAATGCTTTGTGACCTTTCCAACAAAAATGAACTATGATTTGCCCTTCATTAGAGCTGATCCAAACACTCTTACTATATATTCACGTTAGACACTTTATTAAAAATAAATTGTGAGTATATTAAGGAGTCAGTGAATATTCAATGAGAATCTTTAATCAATTAAAAATTATCAATTTAATTTCCATGTCATTTAAGACAAAGTCTTGCACAAAGACGAACTTCTACTGTATGTATTTAAAAAGGAAGTGTATGTAAGAATCGTATTTCCTTTGTTATTTGGGTATTTTTGGCCACACTACAGTCCTCACATAGTTGTAATATACTTATTATCATGAAGATGTAAGCCCATACAAAATTATAATAAGGGGGGAAAATGTTAACTCAAATATTTCCTTAAATGAAACAATCAATTTTTCGTTCCCTTTATATATATATTTTTAATTGTTTTTATAACATATAGGACTGAAGTAATAAATCTCGTAGTTTTCCACAATTGCACAGACTAAAAAGGTATTTGTCAAAATTGTATTTCAACCAAGTGAAAGCATAAAGAAATATTAAAAGTAACTAGCAATTTGATCAAAAAGTTCTGATGACTTCTGATAAGCTTTATATTATTAAGCAATTAATAGCGTTGTCATCATATATTCATCGTAATATTATTAGCCTTATAATCATGCAATTTAAATGAGTCTGCGTAATGTCCGGATGATGACTGATTTTTGGATCATCAAACTAACATATATTAAAAGGAATTTGAAGAGGAGATCTGTATGATCCGGTTGACCTCTTAGATCCTTATGAGCTTGAACCATAGAGATATAAAGATATAGAGAGCTGATTCCCTTCAATGGCAGAAGAAACAGCGTGTCTAATGTTTCTGTGTGGTGCAAAATAAACAAAGTAATTTATACGAAGTCATCGTAAGCTGATCTTAGAGATAGAATCTATTAATGATGAAGAGAATAAACTCTCTACAGTAACCCTCGATATAATGCCCTCTGTATAACGAACTTCGGATACAACGAACCTCCTGGAGCTAGCCGAACAAGCCTAGATATAACGAACTTACGTTCGTTATATCTGAGGATACCGAACTTCCTGGAGCTGGCCGAACAAGCCTCATATATAACGCACTTAAGTTCGTTTATATATGAGGCTACCGAACCTTTTTTGTCCATGACCGAAACAAGCCTCGAATATAACGAACCTAAGTTCGTTATATTTAAGGCTACCGAACCCGAATTATGAGCTGATGCGGATCATGCGGTTTGAACCCATGCGTGAGGTGCAGGAGGAAGACACAGACGAAGATCTCTGACTTCTTCAAGGCTGGCCCCTCCCCAGCCGAGAAGAGGTCTAGGACAGAGTCTGAGACCAGCAGTGTGTCTGTGACTTCGACCTCCTCCACTAATCTGCCAAATGTGTCCAGCGGCAGTTCGTGTCACTCCTGCAGGATATACCTTACACTCCAGAGCCCCCCTAACGAACTTTCGGATATAACGACCTGCCCTCCCCCCATATAGTTCGTTATATCGAGGGCTTACTGTATATCTTTTTAAAAGTTTTTACAGTCACAATGACGTATTTTTCTGAAGGATCCAATCAGCTCTATATATCTTTATATATGACTTGTACATTAATTTTCCAAGAGGGCTGAACCATAGAGATTTATAGATTAGAGAGCTTATTGGATTCTTCAGAGAAATACATCATTGTGTCCAATATAAACAAATATTTCTATATCTATGATCAACATACGATGACGTAGTACAAATTACTTTGGGCACAGGCGACAGCTGAACGATCTTTCTCTGCTATTGAAGGGAATAAGCTCTCCATATCTTTATATGTCTATGGGCTGAACCCACAGGATACAACTACGTTAATAGATTGATACTGTAAAAATAAATTAATGAATTCTACTCTGTGTATTTGATCAAAATAGTACTATCAGTCTCTTAGATTTATTGGTTTAGGAGAAACATCTTACCAAACCCGATAGCATTGTAATGCATTACGTTCTGGTGAATTAACTGAAAATATTGTTTCTAGAAGCATTTTTATGAGCTCTGCATTTGTATATGCACTTTTTAAAATCCAACTTTTATAACAACAACAAAAAAAATGTGGTTCTCTGTTGTCGTGGTTGATACTCAATAATATGATCCCCATTGTTCAATTGAAAGTACATAACAAAAAACATATGTATTTTCTAATGCATATTGACAAACAGTCAATTGACGTCATTCATGCTTGAAATTATCGGAGGAGAGTCAAAAAAGTTTATTGCATGTATTTACATCTTTATTTACAAGCTCATGAAATCTCTTTATGGTCCCTACTGTCTGGTTTACTAACACGGCGACTACGTCAAATAAACATTCCTCAAGAACTTTTCAACTTTGTTTATTCCTTTTTATAACAAAAATACACATGTATCTGTAAAAAAACACACACACACTTCTGGAGCAAAAACTATGTCTGCTTCTTGCCCTTCTATTGTTTAAATATGCTTTCAAAAATAAATAAAAGAATATTGTTTGTGCATACATATATATACAATGTACACTTTAAAAGGGTATTCTATGAAAAGAAGTAGATATTTTAGATCTCTGGAGACCTCTTTTTATTCGACTTTTGAGTTATCTAAGTAATTCTATATTTGTAAAAATGTATGGATGTACATAAGTTCTTTTTTTGCAACAGCAACAAAAATTAATGGATTAGAGTAAAACATTAATTTGTCAATAATATTTCTCGTGGACGAAAATATTGTAACAATGTTGTTTATATATATATTATTTAACAAATTGACTAATTTGATAAGTTTGTCTTTAATGTTGATACATTTTTTTCCTCATCAGCAAGGCCTTTATTTATCTAAGTGACAAAAGTAACATACTTAAATAATAGTAAAATAGGAAAATTGTGCTTTTTACAAATAAAACATAAATAACATTCTAGTTTATAATTAGTTCCCATTTAAAGATCTAAAATTCGTACCCTGATGAATTCTGTAACAATGATGTAACGAATTTAAAACACCAAGTTAATGAACAAAGACAGATAATACGCATACATAATTAAAAACGAAGATAATAATCCGATTTAAAGTCCTTTAGCTATTAGTTCTCCGTGTCCTTAGTGTTTCGTTATAATAACTTATTATACGTTTTAGCATTCTGGAGTGTCGAGCTGATGAGGAGGGATAGTACTTTATGATTTCATACACGAAGTTCCATAGATTGTCCTGGACCTTGGAAATCCTTAGGGAGAGGGCAGCATACCTCGCTGCAGCCGATATGATTATTGATCTCATATCAATAACATTGACACATCGATCCGTTGGATACATTTTAAATATGAACTATGGATTAAGTTACAAGAAAATATTATCAAACCAAAACAAATATTTTTTTATTGTTTCACTTATATGTCTGTATCGGTAGTTGCGTATTTTTTACGATATATAAATAACCTATGATCTCTAGTAGTAATTGTTTAAAAATAGTTTTTAATATATAACAAAAATTTAATTTTATATTTAGTCTAAATTAACTTATATAAAATACAAAAACACAAAAAATTTGTAAACTACACCTAGATTTAACAGTTTTTATAAGATGAGCGATGCAGGATTTTGATTATTATTTCGGTATTTCCTTATTTTTCGGACATATGTTGAAATAATTGATTTGTCATCTTACACAGCGTCTAGTATGAATGAAAATCATAGAATTGAATATTTGGTTACTAAGTTAAAATAATTAAAAATATATTTTGTCAAACACTGTGAATATACATATATGAAGCATTTAGGTTTCAAATATTTAATTTAAAATGTGGCATTTCAGAGAGCAATTATTCATGTCTTCAGATTAAAAAATTGATGAAATTTATAATACTACATTCAAATGATCACATAAAAGCTGTTGCATTTGAGTAGCTGACAATAGATAACTCAAGAGTCATATACTGCAAGAAATAACTTGTCTGATGATTATAACGAGCAAGTGATATCAGCTGAAATCATGCAGCGGTTTAAATGTTCTTGGCCAAAAAATAGACACATACCATTTATCTAAGGAATGCGTACATGGCTTTATTTTTTACTTTTCCATATATGAAAAAAAATATTTTGCGAAATTTAACAACTACAACTATGATCTAACATTAAATATTTTTTGTTGTTGATTGCTTATGCAAAATCAGTTATACAAGATCTTTTCCATTAAATTTATGATTACCAAGGGATTTTTAATTTAACGATCTTTTCATAATAATTATACTCCAACAAAAGTGACGTTAAATTATGCAGTTTAAATTCGTTCTTATTTATTTTCAATTTTTATTTATTATGTTACAATAAGATGATTGGATCGAGTATAATATATATAAATATGTAAAGAAAGTTAGTTGACCTTTTCATTAAATATAACCATCTTATCTTGATAAGATCACTTTTTTACGAAATGCTTTTATTCTTAATTCATTCTTTTTTTAAAATAAAATAGATACAAACAAAGAAAAAAGGCATGTTAAAGCGTAAAAAAGAACATATTTTTTTTAAATGTTATTCTGTATTATCAAACATTGCTTGAGAAAAATATCTAAAACAATTATTTATACAGTCTTAATTAAGTGTTTTAAGGGAGAATTATAAAGTTTGTCTTAACAATTAACTTAGCTTGTAAAATTATTTAATCAAGGCATGTCATATCAAAAATAGATCATTAACATTGAATTAAAATTCATGTATGAATAATTAAATATAATAAAATACATTCTTGATTTGGAGATAAGTGAATGGAAATATATATAGTTAAAAATGATAATACCATTAATAATGCCATTTGATCACCTCATAAACAAATGTATATGATTGTCTAACAAATAAATTGCTTTAGTTGTGACAAATTGTGAAATAGTCAGAAGAGAAAAGCGGGTTTTTGTCAGTTCTTATATCATTATAATGGGTGAACCATCGTATAATATATGCTTATGATTATCCCTTCAGTAAATATGAGTAGAATAATTATAGAATGCTGCAGAAATTAAGTAGTTTGTTATATTATACAATACCATTAATAATATTAAGATAATAAATAAGGGAATATGAGAAGATTGACGTAGAACTAAATCTAATGAAGTTGATCAGTTCATCATTTGAAGTAAAATCTGACTCTCTATTATCCTTGTCTATTGATACATACTATTTCTTTATTATTTCCTATTATAAACCGAGTCAGTTGATCATGCTAAAGATCTTGATCAACACCTCAAGCTGTAGTTGTTAGGGAAATCCATTAACATCTTCATACTCTTCAAACTTTTTTTTTACATCATGGATAAATCTGGCTTATATTATAAGTATGTCCGACTGAAGGAATGTTCAAACTGAATTAAGTAATTAGGAAGTAAAATTGAGTAATCCAATTTACTTATCCGTTCATATTGTTTTTATAACCATATATAAGTGTATTAGTCATATATATGTAGGTAATCTAAAAGTATTTATGGCTCTTGAAGATTTATGAATCGTAAGGAAAAAAGTATTATTGAATAATCGAAATTATTTATCCAATCCTAATGGGTTTATTATCTTATATTAATATAACAAGAGTTCTTTTGAGTCCAAAAGTATTATGGCGCCTGAAGATTTATGAATCATAATCAAACAAAATAAAAAAATGATATTCTAATCAATCCATAAAAACTATCAAAACGTGCATAAATGATTTCCTTCGTTACTCTGTACTTTCGTTTTATATTTGCAAAATATCCTAGTCAATAATAATACATAATAGTAGTTTTTCCTTGTTTCTAAAAGAATTTAAATAAGTATTTATTTTGTCCATCTGCCTTTAATGGACTTGGCCAAGTGTCCTTTGGGTATTAGTTTCTATGTTAAAATAAGTGTATTTAACAATAGCATAAACTCACATTTTTCATAAGAAACACAAAGAAAATGGGGTCTCTGAAGTTAGGGTGTTGTGTCATGGTAAAGTTGAGAGATTTCTAATAAATATTGTCACAAGTTTTGACCATAAAATTGTACCTATAAAAGTATATTGAGAAAAATAATTTAAAAGTGAGTCTTAGATTGAGAAATGAGAGTGTGAGAAGTCAAAATAGGAGTCATTTTGAGGGATTGCTGAATACGAAGTGGTTAAATTTAGTTTAAAGCGTTAGTTAAAACAATAGAAAGTTCAGCTATAAAGGCACTTTTAATTGTTAAAATTGACGCTACATAAATATCATTAAAAGTTTGATACTTTTTTACCCCTTATATTTATGGCAGCATTCTTCTTTACTGATATTTTATTTTTTTTAATTTCTCTTAATATTCTAATTATTGAGATAATGGATAAGTTTGTTTAAAGGAAAATGAATGTCATAACATGAAATGTTAAGTTTATCTGTAGTTGGAGCATTTGAGATCTGAGTAGACAAAATATCTTTGAATATCAAATCTCTTCGGCGCAAGGGATCCTCTATGCGTTCAAATTTAACGGAGAATATATTCCTATAGGAATATGCTAATTTATGATTCAAAGAATATATATATTCTGAAATATGCAACGTCCCAAGGACTGTTGAAATACAAAATATACCCCTATTGCCTATAGATTTTCTCTTACCGTGGGTTTAATGACGTCTCACTGGCAAGCGGAGGGAATACAATGTTGCCAATGCTATTCTTTCCGCTCACGTCATCAAAATCTATTGGTGCACTATAATTTTGATGACGTGATCAAGACGAATATGAAGAATTTTAATGTTTAAATCAAAAACTCAATTATTATATCTTAAACCAAACACAGCGTTACCTGAAGAATTGCATTTACCTTTAGTTCAGCTTTACATGCTTCTTATGGTAACTTTCAATCTCCTTTTTAATTATTCAATTAATAATCTATATGTATTCATTTACATGTTACAATATCTTCAGACCTCCTGTCTTATTTTATTGTTAATTATTTTTCATTCTTGTCATGATATATTTTCATATTTTAATACAAAAGTCCATTGGAAAAGAATGTTAAAAAGAATGAATGACAAAGATGAGTTGCTTAACAGTCTTTGTAATTTAAGATCTGAGTAGACTAAATATCACCGTCATTTTATGTGAGAGTATGTAGTCTAAATATGTTCAGGGGAAGATAAATATAAGCATTTTGAAATGTAAATAAATTACTTGTGAAGGAACATACCTTAGATGCAACCCACCAGGGTAAACAGAGGGATAAATAAACTAAGTATGAAAAGAAAGAAAAAAAATGAAATATAATGATGCCGCTTAATTGTCCTCAAAGAGCTAGAAACATTCAAATAAATCACCTATGCATAGGCTTTAGAACCTAGGCCAATTATAGACGTAACTTATTTTCCTCTTTGTATATAGAAAACTATAACTAAGGATACTGCAATAAATAATATATATTCAACATTCCTTTTTTTGATATTTTCCGCCACAATTTAAAAATCTATACATATTTTATAAAAGCTTTCAAAAAAGGATTATAATAAATAAACAAATCATTTTGGTTCCTCATATACTTTAATACACGGGTTTTTAATTTTTTGGTATCAAATCCCTTCAACACCACAGTCGTATTTTTATATCCATTTCTTCAAATCAAATAAATTTATACATGATTATGTTTTTGAATCTAATATGTATTAAAAAGTCGGTGAAATCTCTACGCTTAATTTTGAAATCGCCTTTCATCCCTTTTTTAGCTGATAAAAAAATGAATGACTAACGCTTGTATAAAAAAAACACAAATCAAGACTATACGACCACGTGATAAAAGTGAAAAGAATATTATTTTATAAATGTGTGTTTTTCTATTACTTTTCAAAACTTTTTATTATCTGATGGATAATATAAAAAGGTATCGTTGTCAATTTCATAGATCCTAATAGAGGAAAATATGTATTGTCTGTGGACACCTCTTTGCACTAATGATGGGCAAAGTAAGGTCCATGTAATTGCTTAGGGATGTCAACGATTGTTGTCGGTGATTTTTCTTGTTCTATAAATATAATATAAATACGGGTTTACTTCTTTAGTATATTGATTTTATTGACAATGACGTCATATATAGAGGGAGCTACTGTCTATGTTTATCAATGGTGAATATTTACAAACAAAGACAAATTTATAATTGAATATTCATTAGAGGAACCGTTTGCTTCCTAATTATGTCACTCAATAAGGACTAGGTCAAACAATAATCATACTTGACAGTAAATAGGACACCATAAGAGTAGCCCCAAATAGGAATATAGGCCGTGACAGTTTTTGCCCATTTGGTTTGATAGAAGTGTATCCGACTGTATATATCATATATATATTATATATATATGTATGTATATATATATATATATATATATATATATATATATATATATATATATATATATATATATATATATATATATATATATATATATATATATACATATATATATATATATATATATATAACCATAGAGTTGAAATAAGTCTATCAAACATAGGATCTTATCAATGAGGTGATTAAAATACACATTCCCCTCTCAGGATTCGAACCTGCGTCTCAAACATTTTGAGTTGAACACACTTAAAGCACTGAGCTATTGCACTTCCTCAGCTGTAACTCCGTGAAATTTGATAAAGTCCACCCATGGATAATATTTAATACCTAATCAACATGTGGTAGTGCTGAAAATTGAAACATTTGTTTTTATCCCTATTTTTTGGTAAAAGATAGCGACAGAAAGAACGTAGGAGATAATGAAACGTCAAGGAGTGTGATGTGACGTCATCGCACTCCCTATTTCATGGAAGAAAGTATAATATATATTTAAAGTTCCTATCGCTCTGTGTTCTCTCTGTGTTAGTCTTTCCCCAAAGAATTGAGAGCATAACATATATGTCGCCATTCATCGCTACAATACGTTGCTTCGGTACTCTATATTCTCTATGACCAAATCATCATGTTTTTCTATCAAATGAATGAAATATGAAAGAATGTTCTTATCTACGTATCTTCTTTTAGTTTATCCACCTAATAAACCGCGATTTTCCCCCTCTGAACAAATTAGAACAAAATAAATTGTATCATTTTCCCCCTTGACTCTACATTTAGATCCATGTATGTGCCTATCTACCCCCACATGACTGTGTGGTCTGCCAATAAACCCATTAAGAATTATTTCATCACAACCAAAAGTACTCAAATATAAAATATTTTTTCCTTCATTTATTTAAGTTATTAAAAAATAACGATAAGGAATCTTTTTATTAAAAATACTAATATCATCAGACAATCATTAAAAGAGGGGAAAATGATGTAAGTAGGATTTTCTGTGTGGTCTTAAATAGTATATTATATATAGGTATATATGAAATTGCAAATGGTATATTAGGTAATTTAATTTTTATTACGATATAATCGTACATCTGGACGTTAATTTTTTAAAGATGGAGTAATTTATAAATTAAGCCTCGGTGGGGGTAAATATAAGAGCTATATATAAATATATTTCATAACAATGTGAAAAATAAGAGTTTCATCATTTATCTATTATTATTATTAAGATATGATTCATATATAAGAAGTAAGAAACATGTTTCGCAATGCTTTCATAAATTAATTAAGTGTCTTCCTAAAGTGACCATATAGAGAGGAATTGCTAAAACATTCACTCCTGTCGTCTCTGTAATGACATTACCGTACAAAAAAGATGAAAAGACAGATGCTATAGTTAAGAACAACAGAGTAAAAAAACACATATTTTTGTTTGGAAAAGTATGTTGGTTCCCCATTAAGTTGAGCTTCAATATTTTTTTATATAATGAATATTTGTTTACATCATACAATATAGGAAGAGAAAATATATTTATAATATGATATAAAGAGTTTGCAAGACTGGCATGTTTTTGGTGCCTTTTTACTTTGTATTTTGGTTGTCAGAGTTGGTTTATATTAAGCAAGTTGTTAGTCCGTATCTTTATGCATGGGAATGAACTCTTCCTTCTTCTTCTCTTTTTTTGTATCTTTTGGGCTCTAATCCCGTACCTATTTATATCTGGGTATACTCAATTGATAAGAAACATTCAAACAATAAATTTATGAAGATGTCACAAATATAGATAAAATGGCTGCCATTCAAGATAAACCTTAAAATATTATCTACATTTAATTAGAATACTAGGAAATAGAAAGAGGGAAATTCTACAATCAATACCAGTGATGGCGTCAGGCCATATTGATTCTTTAGAAAAAATTCTTTTATTTAATTTCATAACTATAGCACATTTTATCATACCATAGGGCTTGGTACTTAGACTAAGACCTTTGAAGGGATAACAATAATCCTTCCGTCGCTTCTTTATTTCATCAGCTGCCTACTCTGACATTGTTCTACCCTTTTTTTACTCAGTATATTGTTCATCCAGTTATTATTCATATCCGTGGTTCTGATAGACAAGGAAGGGATTGTGACTTTATTGGCCTACTATTATCATTTGTTAATGGTATTAAAGGATTAAAAGTTCTTTAATAATGCATTTAGAGGTGAGAGAATCGCAATCCTTGTCATCTTTCTTCGCTCAACATTATCATTTCCATCCAAAGCCTTTTAGCTGAAGAACTGGCTACTTCTTATCTCCTGGATCAACACTTCATTAGATCAATTTTAATATCGACCTTTAATAAAGTTGATAGAGTCTCAAATTTCTTTGACGACTTATCCGTCAATATAAAAGCTACCAAAGATTTAAAAGTATAAGCTAATGATATTTAAAAATTATATTTAAATTTTTTTGTGTTTCTTTTTTTTTGTAATTTAGAGTGTTTTATCATAAAGATCGTTTATATAACTGTTGTTTGACTAATGTTTGGAGCTTTAATTTTAAATTATTTTTTTTTATGTATGTTCTTATATTTAACTACTCGAAGCAAATATAGTCTTTTAAAAATATCACTATTTTGCTGCAAAATAAATTAAGTAACCAAAATATCATGTAAATCAATATTTAGTCATATGCACGAGATAAAATATTCAAACTTTTTTCTATTGAGACACAGCTTGTTTAAATAGCATTAATGCTTAATTTATATTTCTTCTCCCTCGTTCCCTCGGTCATAGAAATAGTTTATAATATATCATGCTTTGCAACATATCTATCAATATAATCGGTTAATTAATAAATTTATTTAAACCAATGGCGTGAAATATTCCTTATCGTAGAATATAATACTAAAAATATATATGCACTCATTATGTCAACTTAATTGCTTTTAATTGAAGAACATTGTAATTATACAAGCATATTTAATACATAGGTTATATGAATGTTTTATGTCTAATTAGGCAAGAACTTCCTTCAAATGCCTCCGCTTAATTTATTCAGGCCGATACTTGTTTTTTACAAACTCTAACGTAAAGTCTCACAAGCCCAAATAATATTATTTTTTAAAGTTAAATATAAAAACCCTTTTGTGAGTGCTGGCCTGAACCAGGATCATTATAATAATATATATTTTGACGGTTCTTGCAGGTTCATCTGTAACAATCATTTTTAAGTTGTGTACGCATTTTTCATTCTCTTTCTTCCTTTCTCATAATATTTTGATTATGTAGTACTAAAACAGTTAAAATAATATATGTCTTCTTCGATTATAATGAATTATACGGTTTATATATACATTATATCAACAGCATTATTCGTACAGAAGATTCTAGATTTATTGTCGAGGGTTCTACAAATAAAACTCTGAATTCATAAGTGATTAAATACTCCAACTATTGATATGCAACGATTCAGTGGCAAACAAAAGATATACTTATATACTATACTTGGTTGCATATGGGTACGCTTTTAACAAATCAAAAACTAGAAAAATTCTCTCCTCTTCTTGCGTCGATGCAAAGAATTTTATGGAAAGCCAAACCTGTCTACCACTCTGACACTTCGGTAGACATAATACACCAAAACAGAAATGTCAAACCTTTATTAATAGATTGGCGACCCCTCTCGTTTAGAAGAACCGCTCTGTTGAATGGAATTTTTACTTTTCATGACTTGAGATCGGATTCCACTTTTGGCGGAGGAAGGTTTCGGTTTCCACTTCAGAATCTGTAAAAAACCTTATGCCCTTCTATGCCGTGGTTTTCAAAACTAATTGTTAACAAGCAAACATTGAATGAAGTACGCATTTAGCGGTAAAGTTTTTAAATCTTCTAAGTCTTCCTCCGTCATGGGAAAAAAGAATTTTTAATTCAACTTGTGGAATCGCTGACGGGTCCAAATTCACAGCTCATTCCAAATCTCAGCAGACCCATCAATTTTATTATCCTTGTAATAACTGCGGTTTTTTATTTAATAATACATTACACGCCTTCGTGGATTGTCCTCTACTGAAGACGATCAAGCACTTTACTCATCTAAACGTTTGTGGTAATATGGACTTAAATTCGAACGTGATTAGAGCTACAATTCTTTTTGGCGCATTCAGAAGAAGAAACAAGATCTCTCCTCATCAAAAGGCTGTTGAATTTGCACTGCTCAACATGAAATCATTAATTGCGAAGAGACTGACAAAATAACTCTTATATTCGAATCGAAGACCTTAGAGCAATTATGATTGGGGCTGCTGCTCGTTATTCAGCCCTCTCAATAAAAATTCCCAATTCATCTGCGACGTCATGGACATGGGCCGGAGATTTGATTAAGTTTATTCCTTCAAATTCTCTCGAATACATGAAACTCATCAAATCAACAATAAGACGGCATCAACGTTTTATATTGAATAAGAAATAATTTTTAATATGTCATTTTATATTATGGTTTTATCTTTAGACAGTAATTTTGAATTATAATGTTCATTTATGTTTTGTTTTTTACGTAACTGTCTTAAGATTGTGTTTTTTTCCCCTATTTTCTAGTGTATTCTTATATTTTTACACTGTATAGATTTTAGCTAATAAATAAAAATCTTAACCAAAAAAAAAAAAAAAAAAAAAAAGAACCTCTATTTGGTGAACGGCTAATCCACTGAAAGTACATAAATAACAAATGTGGACCCGAGTGGAATTGATCACATGATCAAAACATAGAGACGTCGACACTTTCATAGAAAAAAAGATAAAAGTATTTCATAAATATTCCAAAACATTCGACACGGAATGAAATCTACGTGTGGCGGAGAAAAAATTATAATTAGAGCCACTAAAGTTTACAATTTAACTACCTATATGACTTATTTGTACTTTCAAAGTAAAGCTAAAAGATCATATACTAGGCAGATGCCTTAGAAAACATCTCTATTACGAGATCATGTCTATATCAAGCAATCAAAGAATCACTAGATGTGAAAATACACACTTGTAGGTGTCCAAATAATGTATTACATATACATTATCACTTAAAGACGATGAGGTTTGCTATGTTACTCTGTTTTATTAAAACCCACGTAAAGAAAATTGACATATATAATTGTACGATCATGCTGTAACACCATAGGATTCCGCAACAACATGAAAAATATCTCTATTATGATCCCAGTCCTTTATTCACCAATCAAAGCAATCAGTGCATGTTGACATGCACACTTTGATGTATCAAAATTATGTATTCAAATAAATAGTCTTCTTTTTGGTTGTATGTATAATATTATTATATCTGTATTTGTTGTACATGTAGGAATTGGTATGTTTCTTCATGAGTAAATGGTCATTGAAGTCTATGTAGTATGAACGCCACGATTATATTTGTGGGATTATTTTATAAGCGTTCATGCTTTAATGGACTGAGTTTTGCATCCCGAGCAGTCGTATTAGTTTGTCATGAAATGCACGTTCTATGTTATGGTTCTTGTTTATTAATAATATTTGTTATTGTAAGAATTATTTTTTAAATTCCTGTATGGGACGTACACATATATGTATTTGGTATGTTCATTTATGTGATGTCTTAAAGAACTGAGTGATTGGTTTTGAACAGTAAATCGCTAGACTCATCCGGTTATGAGTCATTAGTTGTGGATTGCCATATTAAGAACATGAAAACTCAAACAAAAATATTTATTGTATTATTGAATTTAATTGCCTGCTAACGAACTGCCAATATTAAGGGTTTAAAAACCTTCTTTTCAAATCTTTCTTCTAATAGTTTAAAATACACTTTGCTATATTTTTTATCCAAATGAATAATTGAAGAAAAGTATACCATGAAAACTCAATTAAATTATTTGAAAGTATGCAAACGTTTTCTATTGTAATGTTTTCATTTCCAGAGTAAAGTTTACGTGAGTTGTTTGGGTCTTAAGTTGTATATTCGGATATCTCCTTATAGCTGATATTATATTAGCAATGATTATTTCCTGTTATTTAGAAAAAGGTTTAGGCTTGAGGAATATTTTTTTAGATTTTCAAAACCATTGATAACTTAATATTAAGAAACGTGGATGTTCATTTTTACTTGAAATAAATACTTTGGACAAACGACGAGTCGAATCTATTTTATTTTTCGCAAGGTAAACTAGTATTACAAAAAGTAATGTTTTGAGTTTGAACGAAGCTTCAAGATTGTGGACTAATAAATACGTTCTCATCTATAAATATTTGGTCAAGTATTTTTGAACTTGCATATACTTTATAAACTTTTTAGCCGTGGGGCTATGACTAAACATATAGTATTCAAAAGAGTTTATAAAATATATGATCCTTTTTTCGCCTATGTGGTTGAAAAAATAGCTTTGAATAAGATATGAATAAGACAAACATCATTCAATTCAGTAGGGATGGAAATCTGGAGCTTGTACTTACAGATTCTATGACTGTTTTGGTCGTGAAAAAGACAGAGGGATAAAAAAAAGGGATAGAAGGAAAGAGAGAGGGAGAGATAGAGAAAGAGCGGAAATTCAAGGAGAAATTATAAAGGTGTGTCAACAACGAACTCTCTAAGGCAGGCAGGGTTGACGTTAGCTGACTCAGCTGTTGTATGACGTCATTGTGAAATATGCATATTATTATTAGACATGGAAAAAAAGTGAGGGATATTTTGGGCGTGTGAAAGGGAGAAGTTTGAATGGCACAATTGAGTTCAGGCTGTTCCTGGCACTCACACATCACTCCACAACAAGGAATACTAGAAACTAACTGGAAAGGAAAGGGAAAATTGTAGCTTCCAAGTAAAGGCCATGATACGTTGATTAACATAGCAATACACTAAGTTTTATATGTATTTTATAGCTAAATGAGTCATTTTTTCTTCAATAATTTATAATCAACGATCAAACAAGTAGATATTATATTTTTTTAAAATGAATAGCGAGTGTGATATATATTTAATACTTTTATTTATCAACAATAATTTCCACAATAGTAAATATTATATTATTTACAAACGATACATAGTTTAACAGTTACAAACAAGTAATTCAATATTATATGTTTTCATTGTGAAATAGACTGTAACTAGAAAAAATTCTTTAAAAATTAAATTTCATATCTGACGATCTTGTTTCTCTGAAACGACACAGCCTCAGTAAAATTCTAGTTCGTAGGTGCCATGAGTTTCAAAATCAGAGGATCTTGAGGACGTTTTAGCGGGGCTGGCGTTACGTTTGAGGGCGTTCCGGTTCGGCTTGAGGTCGAGCCGACTTTTTTCATCCACGGAAGATAACATTCAGCCACAGCGACCCCGATAGTATTTGCCTCTTCCGCCCCTATTACAATATGAAGAATTAATTATAAACATTTAGGTGATATTAAATTTAACGTCATAGCGTTAATTATATCCTATTTTATCACTACCTTAACATAATTTAATAAAAACAGATGATGCAATATGCATTTCATTACAAAAAACAAAGTCAATAACAGAATAAAAGCTACTTATAGTACGATACTATTAAAAATGGACAATGTACTCAATATATTTAATTTTAGTTAATACTTATTTACTTATTATTGGCTTGATATGTGATAAAGTAAAAATCTATTTCATAAAATGGAAAAAGTAATGATTCATATATATAGATATCTTTAAAATCATCATATTTAAATTGCTTTAAGATAAAAAAGGGTACTTTTTTTTTGATGAATAGTTAGAAACTCTTACTTTGACTTGGACTCAACCGTTGGTCCAAAAAGCTCTGGCAAATTGGGATAAGTCCTCCTCGTAGCTCTGTATTAAAGCTCCTTCATATGAAACAATGTCCATTATTCACCCTTGGAGCAAGGCAGCTTAATAGCCATTTCACGGTAGCAGTCCACGGGAAGGGCAGCATAGCAGTTTGGATGGAATTCTCTGGTTGGACCTCATAGGCCAAATTCTGTCTGTGTGAAGGAAGAGAGAAATCATTTTAGAGACTTCATTTTTAGATGATGTAATAGAATGTCGTTCGGATGCAGGCCGTCGCGGTGGACCGTAGTGCCATAAAATAGACTCGGAGCAAAATCCTTGTCAAACCTATGGAGAAGCTAGAGTACGAGTGAAAGTCGTGTCCCTACTGAGACACACAGTTGGCCCATCAATAACGAATCGCTTGAGGGGATCCCGCGAATAAGAGCTTCGAGAGACTCCATGAGCTTCTGAGAGGCTGATACCTTCTCGGGGTCACGCAGAGGAATATGATTGGGGCGCGAGGGAGACGGAGCTTTTCGTATATTTCCGCTACGCGTCATAGTGTTGCGTCCCCGATGAGATGATCTGCAGGGTTCCCATACCGTTGAGCTTTGTGATTATCATATATGGAGGGATGCCAGGAGGGATAGGACTACAGTGGACTCTGCCCTGGACTGCAGCGGGGTACTGATAGCGATACTCTTTCTGCCTCCGTGGGCATAAAGACAGAGGCGACATTGTTCAAGAGGGCCGCATTAATGGCGACAGAGGATTGAGGCGAAAGCTGTGGATATCAAAGTGACTCTTGAGTTCACAAAGAGATCGTTTTGAGAAAGAGTAGTCCTCTTTTGGCATATGATTATCCCTGTTTACAACAGAAGCATTTAAACTTGTAAACCACCTTTGAAACACAGAATATAAAGAAATTTAAAATAACACTACACAACCACATTTTTTGAAATAAATATTCAATTGAACTAATAATGATGGCCCTTACTTGAGCATAACGGGAGTGCCCGTAATGACGTCATCCTTCACAGTTAGCTTCTAGGATTCCTGTCCCAACAAAGCAGTTCCTTTGAGAACTTATTTTGTAAATATAATAATAAATTAAACATATGAACGTCAATGTGAAAACCTAAGTCCAATAAGATAATAATAAAAACGTAAAATTTCCTTATTCACTCATCTTCTTTATATTCTCCTTGGGGAAATTTCTCTCCAATTTTTCTTTCTCCCTCTCTTTCTTCTTGTTTCTCTTTCTCTCTTTCCTTCTATCCCTCTCTCTTTTTCACGGCCAAAAACAGTCATAGAATCTAAAAGCACCAAGGCTAAGCTCCAGATTTCCATTCCAACATATCAGTATATTAAACCTCGGATCTAAATAACTTTTTATATATTGTTATCAAGTATGATGTCAGACTAAATAAATATTCTCACTTGCATCTTTCTGGATGTTTCTAGAACAGTTAACCTGCTAAAGGACTCTTTAGTTTTTATATTGTTAAGAATTTATTTACTGTTCAAAATAGACATACAAATAAGAAATGCCTCGCCATAGTCTTGCATATTCATTTGCTGCAATCTGATAAACTTTTATTTTCCTATTTTGCCTTATTATTATACTGGGTTGTATACGACTAAGAATCGTCATGTTTTGCATGAGTATTTTGCATATAGAATAGTTATTCTCTTTATATAAATATATTACCATTGTAGACTCCACTTTGCTTCAGTCTTCTCCTGAATGATTATGAA
The DNA here is from genome assembly GCA_013387185.1 of Caligus rogercresseyi. NCBI lineage: Eukaryota > Metazoa > Arthropoda > Copepoda > Siphonostomatoida > Caligidae > Caligus > Caligus rogercresseyi. The sequence continues at coordinate 15,953,876 of CP045892.1, forward strand.
GAACTGATACTAAGACTAAATTGCTGTGAATTACACAGGTCTCCTTGGTATATGGCGGTTTTGCTGCAGTATATTTCTTCTGTCGAATTAGTAAGTTATTGAAAAATATGGAAGGGATTACTCACCGAACAATTTAATCTCTAAAAGCCTTATAAATGTATTTCATACGCACGTAAAAATTTGCTATCAAAGCTTTAAAATATTATATACGAATTTTCTTTTAATACCTCTTACAAATACTCACGTAAAAAATATTATCTGTTTTCAAATCAATTATTTCCATCACTATATATAGACTGCACACAAAAATGCATTTATTTAATTGCTCTACCAGTCTTAAATGCACTTATCAATCAAACTAATAAAAATTTCTGAGGATTCCTGACGAAGGACGCTAAATCTCTACTTTTGTTTTGTTATAGCTCACTGATTTAATTAAGCATTTGATACTTAATAAATCATTTTTATGTTTTTTCAAGAAAAGATTTATTCGTATGCACATAACAAACTAAAATATACTAAAGGAGAAAGTTTAGGTTGTCCTTTATAGCTGAAATAGGATTCTTACTCATTTAAGTGCAAAGTTTTATATCAATGGTGACTGCAGATTCTTCAGCAGCTTAATTAATTATCCTAAATTTAAACCAAAAACGCTATTTTACTGGAGCAAAAACTATTAATCGGGTCTTCCACTTATTGAAAAATAAAATTGGACCAAAATGTGTGCAATTCGAATTCAATTAATTAGCAATTAAAATGGCATTAGAAAGTATAAATTCTTGTAATCGACATACATGCAAAATATATACACAAAATAATAAAAAACACAATGATAAATCTAAGAGCGTTTGTCCAGGAAAAGCTCAAAATCTTATCAGTTTGGCATAATTAAACAACCTTGATCGCAATATAAATCAAAAACTCATTTCAAACATCCGTACCTATATATGGTTTGTAAAAATAAATAAAAATATGTTAAATGCTACATTAGCCTAAGAACTCAGACATATATATATATATTATATATATATATATATATATATATATATAGTATATATATATATTCAGTCAACTTCGCCTAAGTCGATTCTCTCGGGACTGCGCAAAAACAATCGACTTAGGCGAAATTCGAGTTACAAATTTTGATTGCTAAATCGAAGAAAAATTCGATATAGGTAGGTGTGTGTGTGTGTGCACTCGCTCACATGCAGTCGCAAATTATCGGCGAGGCAGCAGGTGGGCGAGGACACAATTTCTTTCTTTTTTGGAAAGTTAGCGCCCTCTTCGACTTATGCGAAGTTATTTTCTTGTTTATGTATGTGTTACGGTCAAAATATCTGATCGACTTAGGCGAAATATCGACTTACAAAAATCGACTTGTACGATTTTTATTACACACATGTCAATGGAGAAAAAATGGGCCTTTTGATTATATTCGAGATAGGCGATTTTTCGACTTATGCAATTTCGACTTAGGCGAAGTTGACTGTATATATATATATGTATATGTTGCAGTAGAGATGGAGATTCAGTAAACTCGTTGACTCTCCTGGTAGAGATCACGATCGTATCCTCTCCTAGGAGTGACTATGATCATGATCTATATCAGAAGAATCGTCTTTCTAAGAGGAGATCATGAATGATATTTTATATAGGAGCAATGACAACTTAAATATGAAGAAGGTATGACGGTGTTATTCTAACTATTTTTACATATATGATTTCTTCTCAGATGATTATCAAATTATTGCTTTAAAGGTCACATTTATTTCCTTGAATACGAAAATGACATCATTTTCCCCAAAATATATAAATTGCAAATGAAATAATAGTTTGTACAACATCGTCAAACCATACTTCCAGATTTAAGTCATCATCTCTCCTACAAGAGATAAGGATCGTAATTTTCACTAGGAGAGTCAACGATTCTATTGAATCTCCATCTCTGCCTCCAATATATATATATATATACTGCTTACAATATATATGTATTCAAAGTAAAGAACACATGCACACAAGAGAGTAGCTATACTTATCTATTTATAGAAGCTCCTAGCTATTATAATAGAGTTATGTAGTTATGATATAATACTTTGATAATAACCATGAAATCATAATTATTTTGATATTTTTAAGGTGATCCATTTTGCTTTATTTGTTGAGGGGTCTTCAATATTTTTACTAACTTCCATCAATTACTTACGAATGCCCTTAATTGTATTATATATTCAATCCATTTCCATTTGACGTTAGTCATTCATCGTGTTTGCAGTTTTTTTACAATATATATGTTATAATTTATTGTTCTTATTTTATTAAAAAATATTAGTGTTTATGCCTGTTTTTGCATTTTTATGAATCAACTATAAAAATAATTTTGTGTTTCTCACTTCGTGTTATTTATGTTGTTGTTAAAATTAATGATAATATTAATTATTTTTGTTAATTATTTGACCCTTTATTTAAATAGTATCATTGTGCCTTTTGATCATAGACAGTTTTCACCTCCTTATCCGTCTCAAAAAATGTGATATATTTATCGTGGTGTCTAAGGAATGTGTGTTTTTGAGCATCAAAGAATGAGAGAATGATTTAATGAGAGGCTAAGAAAAGGGAGTAGACCTATACATTCAGCTCTAAATCCTATTTTTATCTAACATGAAATCTCTACTTTTTTGCAATCGCTTTTCCACTCAAGCAGAATTGAAATCCCCTGAGTAGGCCATGATTAATTATACTTTCAGCAATTTTTTTGCATGATGCTCATCTAATTAAGCCCCATGGGTGATCATTTGATAATAAAACAACAGGGTATCATCGCATCTCAGGATGAATAGCTTTAGATTACTTTTCATATAAGGGAATGAATTGATATAATATATATATATATATATATATATATATATATATATTAGGGCTGTTCTTATTTTTCAAATGTTTGAAATGTTAGCAACATTGTGGATTTCTGTATCTTGGTGATAAAAGAAGACGACATACAAAGTTTGAACAAAATCGGTAAACATTACGAGGTCGCGCAACGAGGTCAAAGTTTTAAAAATTTAGTAAAAATATAGTTTTCCGCAAATTTCTTCAAAATGGAGGACGTTACAGACTTCAACAAAAAGATTAATTTAAAGGAAATCTAATTTACTACCAGACGTATGTTTGATGTTTTTTAATAAAACAAAGTTTTCAGTAAAAACAAAGAAAAAATGGATTGTGTAATGTTAGCATATTTCCTTGATTTTTGTATCAATTAACTTCACTCGCCTGTAGAAGATGACAAAAATACTATTTTACTCTGAAGCGAACAAGTCATCTTCTACAGGCAAGTGAAGTTAATTGATACAAAAAAGCTATGAAATATGCTAACATTACACACTCCATTTTTCATAGTTTTTACTGAAAACTTTGTTTTATAAAAAAAATATATATATAAATTGAGTTGCTTCAAGACACTGATATTGATAGTAAAATCCCATTTTAAAAGAGTTCAAGGGGATTATCATCGCTGCTTTGGCTCGATATCTTACTCCATCAATGTGAATTCCAATGAACGATTCTTGATAAAGAGTCCTCATATCAACTTCAATCCTTCAAAAAATATTTCAGATCAAAGTTTATGGAATATAAAATTTGTCTTATTCTTGATACTTTATTATCATAATTTGTTTTCAGAGCCTAGTTTTTACATTAAAACTTAAATTTATTACATCGATTTTCTTTATTTTTAATTTTTAATTTTTTTAATGTATTATTCTTCCCTAGAACTATGGATTGGAAGTAAAAAAATAAATCATATATTTTTAAATAACAATATATTCTGTTGATTTCAATAAATTATTGAGATTTAAGTCTCTTTATCTTAGTTATGGCTTACCTTAATTTTAATAGATTTAATGCTTATTCTTCCTTTTTCTTTACTTTAAATTGGAAGTAAAATAATAAATAATGTATTTTTTACAGCTCCCCTTGTTTACCTTTTTTATAATAAATTTAATGCTTACTCTTCCTTAGGACATTGAATTTGAAATATTAAAAAAACATTTTTACAACTACCCTTGTTTTCAATACATTAAAAAATAATTCAATTGTTTTAATTACATTTTATAAAATAATAATTTCATTGTTATAAATACATAAAAATATGTATTTTATTCATTTTGGAGGGATAAAAACAATACATTTCAATATCAATATATTTATTTTGCTCTCTTTTATTGATTAAAGAACTACATTTTCCGATCCCTACATATAATTTTAGTAAAATGTATATCGTATGCCTGTAGTTAATCTCCCATGATGCACCCTGCAATACTCAATTGCCTCAGAAAATGCATATTAACATTCGCAGGAAGCTCCATTCCTCAGCACCCTCCTCCTCCTCTCTCTGAATAAGAATTTTAAGAGGAATCATGAGTTAGCACTTTTCTAATAGCTCTGCAAATGGATAAATGAAATTTTTGATTTATTGAGAATAATAAATTTCCCTCTCATTGCACACTATAGATTGCACTCCAATACTATTGGTATGGTTATAATAATAATAATAAGGATGAGAAGTACAAGCGTCGTTTTGGAGAGAGCTCAATGACATTTTAAAGTGAAATTGGCCACCCAGAAAATATATATGGGACTAATGGGTATTTAAAGGGGAGAAAAGTATTGCCACCTTTTACTTCTATGTGAGATAAGCAAGTATTTCTTAGATAGGGTGATAAGAAAATTTCATTCATGAGATCAATTACAAGACCTTGATATGGTAAGAGGATAAATATACATATGTGAGGATAAAGTAGATACCAGCAATTCTTAGGAATTGTAACATTGGTTACCTGTTTGGCTTCCCGAGGTAGAATGGGTAAACAACACGGTTAAAGTGGTTGTGTGTTCTAGGGAATGGGCTAAGATCGTCAATTCGATTCCGCCTTGGACTCAAGACTCGACTTCAATTCGTACTCTTGGATCCTACCCTCAAACAAACAAAAAAAAATGTGAAGATAATAAAATATTAAATTTTCTTCACTTTCCCTAGAAGTCCCTTATATATGTATAAAGTATTTTAAATATATTACTTTCAGCCATCAATATTTCTGAAGATTCTGAAAAAAACACAACAAAAACGGAATAACATAAGAATAAGAAATCATAGAAAAGTATTTCATTATATAGATTTATTGGTTTATGATAAAAATACAAATATTTATCATCAAATATGATTTTATTGTCATAAAAGTATTATCCAGCACCATTTATACAATTCTACAAGCAATAAAAACTCAATGCCGTTTTTTCAGTATTTCACGACAGAGAAAAACCTCCAAAAAGGGGGTTTAAACCCTTCAACAGTATCTCCTGGCGACCAAAGTCGTTGACTACTCATTTATTTCTTTATGAGCAGGAGTTAAAAAAGGTATTAGATGCCAAGTCCCATCAATTCGACGTTTTGGCTGGTCAAAAAGACGCGGCTTTGAGACGATGTATGAGAGCTTGCAATCTCATGTTGAACAATGATTCGTCTTCTCTTCTTCGTTTTTCGAATTTCTTTGAAGAATCCAGGCCAAAAAAATTGAACTCAGAATAGACTTATTATAATAATTGCTATTTCACAAAAATAAAAAATAAATACAGTTATATCCCGGAAACCCTTTTATATAAAATAAATATAAATTTATTTTTTAACATCATCATTGTAAGGATTTAAGGCCATCCCTTGCTTGTATCATTCACCTTTTCCATCCTCCTTGTCTTAATATACCTTTTTCATAATTTATAAATTGCTATGAAGCATCTTAATTACCTCTTAATATCCCAAGGATTACCCCTACAACGAACGACGACGAATGAAGGAAAAAGTATATAATTAGAGTCATTAAATACGTATTTTTTTGCGGTTAAAAACAAATAGTATATAGTAGAAGTAGTAGTAAAAGCTTCATGCATGGAGCCAAAAAAGTATGTGTATATGCATTAAATATTCTTGAAGGAACGCATGGCTAAGAAAAAAACATAATATACAATCGTGGAACATCAATTAGAAGCCAAGTTTCAGTGGATTTTTAAAGTAAATACAATCATAATTTATTTTATTCCAGAATGAATAAAAATACATGAGTATAACAATAATGCTATATATATATATATATATATATATATATATAGCAAGCAACGGACTTTGTCGGGCGATGATATCAATATTATATATTTTGAGTGAAGTCGTTTTGAATTATGTTTCAATTATTTTAATTTTGATCAGTTAATAACCATTCATATAACACATAAATCCCTGCAACAGCTTGTTTTGTTGTTGAAAAACATCGGATACTATTGCTTACATTTTTGGACCCTTGACTTAGTATAAGTAAAGGCGACGCAAAGATAAATAACTTCTTCTATTTACTGAAAGTGAACATGGACGACGTGAATATTTCATTCTTAATATTAACACATTTATATTAATTTTGCCAAAAACTAAGAAAAATATCCCTATTCTATGAAAAAGATAAGGTCTTCATGTGATGTTGAACTTAAAATCAATGAATTCATAAAGAAAGATAATCTTAATAGCCTTTAGAATATGTAAGTAATTTCTATATATTCCTATACAAATATGTCAAGAGAATTTTTATAAAGAATGTTAAAGAATGCTATTTTATACACCTTCACAAAAGTGATTTATCCTCAAAAGTGCCAAGGAGAAGTGGACCAGGAAAATATGGCATTCGAAGAAATAACTCAAGAAAAAACGGCCAACGAAGAAAAGATTCAATATAGAAAAGGAAAATGATGACACATAGAAAAAATGTCCCAAGTATTTGGATAGTATTTGAGTGGAATTCAACTACAAGGGTTCTAAAAATACGATTTCTCAAATAAATAGAAGTAAATAATGACAATAAAAATATTTTTCGATGTTTTTGATAAATTATCATAAGGGGCAGATATTTATTTGGGTTATTTTCCACATGTATCATTTTTTTTAGAGACTTTATTGATTTAGAGATATTACATATAAAAAATATATATACATAAACATTTTAGCATAATTTTCCTTTTCTTCCTGAGCCATTTCTTCCTAATATCATCCTCAAAGTTAGTAAATTTATGCATCCGGTGTTGATATTTTTTGTTGCTTATTTGGCTTGATGGAATTACATACGACTGGATAGAAATAAGCTTAATTTGCAAAAATAGTAAATCAAACCTTGGATATTTTAAAATAAGGCTGATCAAAATTGACCTTTCCCTCTCGGGATACAAACCTACGCCCTCAACACTGAGAGTTGAACACGGTGGTAATTATTTTTTATATTCGTTTATGTAGGTATGTTAAAAAAAGGTGCTGCCACCTGGATTTTTGTCCCGAAGTATTTAAACTTAAGCTTCCTGTTGCCTCTTGAATATTTCTTGACGATTGTTTATTTGTTTCTTGATGTTTACTCAATTTGCATACATGCTTATCAAATTCAATTTTTATACTACCCTTTGAAATTAATTTCAACTCTGTAGCACCCGTTTTTCATAGTGAACTAGCTTTACAAAAATTATATGCTCAAATCAAAAATGACGTCATCACACAATTTCTTTGCTATTACTCGGTTGTGTATCTGTGTTTGCTCAAATTTCATACATGCTTATCAAATTAAATCTTTATACTACCCTTTGCTGTAAATTTTTACTCTTTAGCACTCGTTTTTCATAGTGAATTAGCCTTTAGAAAATTTATATGAAAAAAATCAGAAATGACGTCATCCCATAATTACTTTGCTATTATTCTGTAGCGTGACAAGAATTTAAAAGGGAGGGTTTAGTGATTTAATTGGGAGAAGGTATGGTTTATTAAGTCTGCGCGAGAGGAAGTAGAATCAGTTGTCTCAAAAATATGCTCCCCTTATGGAGAAAAGGAGGGATTTTTTCGTGACGAAATATGACGATTACGTCCCATCCGTCGAACAAATATTCATGATTGTCCTCGAAAGCCTTTCCATCAATCATTTCTCAACATTTGGATCCAAAATTAGGTAAGAAATATGTTTTTTTTTAAATTTCGTGTAACATACCTAGTTTATGTCTTATTTTAAATTCATTGTATTATTTCATAAAATGGCATCAGGGCTTTTAGAGCTTATGTTACTATTTATATATTGTTCTTTGAATGGAAACATTTATAGTTATGTTGTATTCAATTATAACTACTACTAGAATTATTATATATATTTCTGTGTCCAATTTTTCTTAAAAACTGTAGGACAAAAGTAAAGGCAGGTAGAAAAGTTTTTAAAGCTTATTTTACTATTTCTCTATCAATGTATAAATGGTATTTACTATTTAGTTTTATGAAGACAGTTAATATTAAACTACATTATTTTTTCATTTATCTTTTCGCGAAGTCTACTTATTCAGTACAATGCTTAGAAAAAAATGAATATCTTAAGACAAACGCCGAGTTAAAAGTAACAATGTATATATATATATATAATTTCCATTATGTATAAAGCACTCAAATATTATATATTATCTATGTATGTATATATCATTACTAATATAAGACTATTTTCTAGCTAACTCGACACATCCCAACAGATTCAGATGACCCCTTCTAATTAATAATGTGTACCTAGTATACACCCACAGTAAAGGGAAAATAATTTTATTATGAGCATTTTTCTTTTAGCTTAGCAGCTGCTGAGCGTCCTGACCTTTGACCCATGCATCACTACTCTACGTATTTAGGGGAGAGGATAAAGAAATCAATCATGGAATATGACCAAATCAGAACAAAATAAAGAATCATCCATCAATAGAAGCTTGGGAAAAAACAAAAAAGGTCAAATATGATTCAAATAGTTAGAAGTCTTAGAATTTGCAACTGATTGGAAATTGATGTCAAACTTATCATGTACTATACAAGTTTACTGAATTATTATTATTATCATTTTACTTGATATGACTTTGAAGGATGACATGAGGATAACATCATCATTTGTTGCAAATAAATTTGATTTTTTTTACCGCCCCCACACACATGAGTTGATAAAAAGGAAGATGAAGTGATGTTTATTAGGTGGAATTATATATAGATACGTATATATTGAATAAAAGTTTCAACTACGTAAAAATAATCAAGTGAATCTTTAGGCTAGAGTAACTTGTTAAGAATCTGTTTTTAATTCTGCAACTCTATTAGTTTTTCACATTATTTTAGAAATTATCAATATATTTTTTCTTTGATTAAAAATATATCATTTGTTTAATAGTCAGCATAACATACTTTTTTGTACAACAATAATGCCAATGTGATGCTCATTTTATTTCCAGAAAGGTTATTACATTTTCTTAATAAAAAATATATTGAATGATCTTTAGTTTGATTATAAAATAATAATGATACTTCCTTAAATATTGACGTAGTAAGAAACATGGTGACTAAGAACTATTTTGACATTTGTATTAATAGTTCATACTCTTCAGTATTTGTTAGAATTTTTACTATTTGATAATATTATCTTAGCAAAGAAATATTGTCTGCAAGAAGATATACTTAAAAATAGATAGGAAATATATATTAAAATGTAGATTTAAATCGTGCCTCACGGTGGAAACGTATTTCGAATGGAAACCATTGACATGAATTTGAATCAAACATTTGAATAAATATGTGTTTGTATTTGTAGAAATAAATATGCATACATAAAATGCATATTTTAAAAGCTTTTTGGTCTTTTTAAATATTGAAAACACATAAGAGACTTTTTATGATGTATTTTATATTATGTTATTGCCCTTCCATCAATGATAGTATCTGCGATTAGCGACAAAGTATGTAATACAATAATCGAAGCTTGTGAATACTAAAAGCAAAGTTTATTGTAATTCATTAAACAAGTGATTGTCCTGTCAATATTTTTTTTTGCTTTGTACAAAATATACATATTTGCTACATGTACTTTATTATATCGATATGATATAAATTAAAATATACTTTTTTTGTACAAATATGTATTTTTATATCATTCTTTTAAGAATTATGATGAGAACGGTCTTTTTGTTTTAATATTTTATAGAGTTTTTTGAAAGTACCATTTTTTAATGTCATGAAGGATAATTTCATGAAGACTCATATTGTGCAATTGTTTGAGTAAAGCAGACCTTCATATATTTATCTTGAAATAGGTATGGTTTTGTATTGAGGGTATCTTCAAACAACCCATCCATCCTTACATGCTTCATTCGTCAATTTTGCGAGCATTGAATAGGAACACACAATTCGATATGATTGTACATTCAATCTCATAAGGGGTTACATCACTCAGATACTCTTTACTACTGATCTTTGGAACACAGCTCAACTAAACAAACAATTTGTAATTGATTGATATACGATAAGTATATTTTTGCCCCATGTGTTACTGAGTGAACCTTAGCTTTTTTTGCAAATCAATATGAAATGGAGAATATGACGCGAATAGTTATTTTTTGTTGCTCCTTTAGCTTAAATTAATGTTGGATCTCTTTGATGATTTGATTATAGTTTTTTAAAGGTTTTATGTCCACCTAGTCACTTTTAAATATTTATAAGAATGTTATTACGTACAAAGTATTTATATATATTTGTTTTGACAAGGTTAATGAATATATTCGGCTGAGTCTCAAAATGTAAACAAGATAGCTCAAAATTTTCAAAGGGAGCGTTCTTATCGTATATGAAGAAGCGACCATGTTGTACCATTCAGGTATTACAAATAGTGAACAATTGCACCATTTCTATTTGTTACCCACTCGTCGCTGCAAATGGATACACCCTACTTTCGCTCCTACTTCTTGATCCAGATCAAGCTCGCCAAGACAGTCAACAAGATACACGGGGCCCTCAATTCTACCTTCCCTAACTCATCCCCTGGCCTCTCCACCATCAAGAGATGGAAAATGGACTTTGATAATGGCAGATTGCTCAGAAGAAGACTACGTCATTAGTACGATCTCGGAGACGAGGAGACCAGAGACGATCGCCGCTCTAAAGTGCCTGATCGAGGATAACACCCAGATGACCACTCGAGAGGTTGTCACCAAGTTTTTTCTTCAACAAAAAACGGTTTCGAGGTTTTTGATACATCGATACATATAAAAAGTGTATGACATATATAATATACTTATAACTTAAATACAACGTATAACCACCAAGATTAAATGAATAGAAACAGGTAGAAGTGATAAAATTACACATATGACGTCATTGTAAGAAAATAAGCATAAAGCTATTTTATAAACATAACACACCGGTTGACACACTGCAATTTAATATATGATGCCCCCCTCCCCCATGTCTATATTGTTTATCTCATTCATACAATTGAATAGCTATTTTTATAAAGATTTTATTTTATCATACTATTCCTTCAATGAAGCAACTTTATTCTTTTATGTTGCATAACTAGTTATTGCAGTTCCGATTGTTATGGATGGTAGTTGGTTAATTATATAAGTAAATATATATAATTTGATTATGTTGAAATATAAATAGAGTTTGGTATTATCTTCAATTAGAATAACAAGACATAGTTCCGAATTATTATTATTTAAAATAATGCTATGTACATATAATTTTTGCAAAGTTGCATGCAATTCCTAATTCATCTTAGATCAAAGATATACAACCATTACTATATGTATTTTTTGTCGCATGGTAAGACATATCAGCCTCCCTGGATAAGGATCAAACTTTTAATATATATTTAAAAAAGTTTGATGCATTGAGTGTTCCATCATAGTCAAGGGGCTATGAAATGCCATCTAAAAACGAAGTGAAATCTTAAACATACCAATCTAAAGCATTCTTGGAATAATGCTATAGTATCATTCAACCTATACACTTTTTTGCACAAAACTCAATCATGATAGAGTAACGCATTACTTTCATAGAGTATTTTGCTATTGTGCACCCTTGTTAAAAACCTAGCTTTTCATTTTATACAGCTTCATAACACATATACAAAATACCATTGATCAATCTAAAAAGGATGTACATTAATAAAGGAAACTCGAAGTACTTGATTTTAGTTTATCAATCTTAAGTTATTTTACATATTTAAGAATATATAACATATTTTTCCCATACGATACAATTAAGTTGTATAGTAATTGGATGCATCCTAATTTTTTAATCCACCAAAATATTTAATAGTTGTGTATTTGATTGTATTATTGTTTTAAAAGAGAATTTACCATATTATATATTTATATGATATTTTACTGTTTGTGTTACTCATTTATGAGTAAGTCAAAATTGGATCTCAGTAAACAAAATTGCTATTGGCGCGGAGAGACCAAGGATGACTTCTTTTCATTTCTTCTACTTCTGTCCAAGAGTCGTTCCGGCTATTAAAATGGTGAAGAAGAAGTATTCGAAGCCTAAAAAATATGGTTGTTGCTTTCTGACTTGTTCATTTCATCATCATAATCATATGTGCAAGCATATGAGACTGAGCATTTGATTTTTTCAGTTCGGAGGTCCTTTATGCCTCAAGGGTAAACGGAAGGATGACTCCCTTTGGGGCTTCATCGTATCGTCTCAAAAACATAGAACTCTTACGTTCTGTATCAAGGTAAACATTTTCAAATACAATGCACAGACATCCTCGGTGATGTCCTAACTCTCCAACGATGGTGATGGGTTATAGGGAAGAGTTGATGTAGCTTCACACCTCTTATTTTTTCACTGGCCGTCTTCTTCGAGTACTTTTTTTTTTTTTTTTACGGTTATAAATTCTTTATTTGGCTATCAAATATTATAAAACAGTGTAATAATTTATTTATTATTATTACTACCTCATTTTTTATATCCTATTAAATCCTTTTTTAGCACTTGCCTGTTTTCATGTTTTAATCCTTGTGATTACATTACTTGTATTATATACTATTATATGTAACATATATTTTAGTGAAATGTATTTTAAATTAAGTATTTTTTTTCTCCGAAAAAATGTTTGTGCTTAGACTATAATATTTATTTATGTTTTTATAACACATTTGCTTGAATTTGTGTGTACATATCTCATTACATAATAAAATAACTAGTTGGACAAAAAGAGTCTAGGTTTTTTTTCATGAGGTTGATCATATAGAATGTCTCCTTTTGGGAGGGTAATCTGCGTTTTTCATATGGAAAATTTAAACACTTTATCACTGTGCTAATGCATTAATTTTAAGTCTTTCTTCTGAAACACTGAGACATTGTGTACTTGAATGTATTCAAGAACTAAAGAAACATAAGATATATTTACAAAACACTTAGCAAAATATAGCGATATCAATTTAAAAAATGTAATATTGATGAATTAATTAATATTCATTTTGGCAGTCTTTATTTTCTATTTTTTACACTTTTATATAAAATTAATGCCTTATTATTATTGTTTATTTCTCAAACGGATCTAGGATTTTAATTTTAGAAGCAAATGCTAAATCTTCAAAATATGTGACTTCCGTTAATATATAAAATTAATTTAATTTCTCAACATAAATTTTGGGCCAACAGCCAATAATAGATAGATGTTGCTCAGGTAGTCATTTTGATGTCTCAATAAAAAGGCTTACAAAATTTAGGTTTGTCAGCATTACTTTAGTCTTGTGATATCAACTTAATATATCCAGAAAAAGCATAAATTTTGTTCTAAATCAAATAAGTCCCTCCCAGCCAATAAAAGATACAAGTTGCTTGGGCAATGTTAAAATTGACACTGCACAAGATATAAAAGGAGTTCAAGTAGGAAGGCGGGACCACAAAGTCGAAGCATTCGCAGATGACTTAAATATTATTTATTCTGGTGATGGGGATCAAATTAATAGGTCCATTAAAACAACGTTAGATATTCTTAAAAAATTACAAATATATCAGGCTTAGTAATTAACGTGGATAAGTCTAGGTCCATTTCAAATTGCACTGAATCTATAAATAATAATGGTTTAAAAATTGTGAGGTCTTGAAAATATTAGGTTCATTTATTTCAGTAGACGCAAAAGATCAGGACTAAAATTGTAAAAATATTCAAAACATAATAACTAAATTGGCTCTCAAATATTCAACAATACTAAGTGCAAATTTGCCTGCGAGAATATTCGTATGGAATGTGTTTGTTCTCCCAAGGGTGACTCACCTGTTGAGAACAACCACGTTTTGCCGTTTGCTTGTCTCGAAAGTCCAAGAAATTGTGTTAGAGTTCTTATTCAAGTATGGTAAAAGCAGGCTAATTACATGGAAAAGAATTACTATTCCCAAGAAATATGGTGGACTGGGAATGTTAGATTTCGGGACTTTTTGGAAAGTGGTCACTTTCTCTTGGTTCAAGCGAATACTTGATCCTGGGGCAATATGGGCAGATTTGTTAAACATCAAATTGATAGAAACTTTCGAAGTTTCGATTGATGATGTAAGAGGAAAGGGTCCAGACAAGGTTCTTAATGCTTCGCAAGGCATAAGCAAATTTTGGAAACAAAGTGTTGGAGTTATGAGGGAAATATCAATCCAAATTCTTGCAAGTATGAAATGGCAAGAACCAACTTTGGACAACGAAAGGTTGACATCTCTTAAGTCCACCTCACTTAAGAAAAAGATCAATTATATTGGGGAAGTTTTAAATGAAAATAATTTTATACAATGAATGAGATCTTAGAGAGAGAAAAAGTGATTAAGGATTTAAAGTTAAAAAATAGGCCGATTGGACCTCGAGATTGTTTTTTAACTATATTAAAATTTTTAGAAATATAAATTTAAGGCACGTTTTGATACAGGAAAATGATAAATATGTTTTTGTTAGGCAGATTGAGAGGAGGTTTGAAAGGTTGGAATTACAATGTACCGTCAGTGATCATTGAAATCTTTGGCGAACAAACATTTGACATATAAATGGTACTGGTATCGATTGATAACCAATACTTTACTTTTGGTAGTTTCCATGGAAGGACTGAGGATGAAAGATTGTGTTTTTTTTGTCGAACTGAACCCGAGTCATCATCACACTTCTTGATGAACTGTCAACAGCTAAAAAGAGTATGGCATTTTGTGATTGAAGAATTATATATAAGATTTGGAATACATTTGAAAGTTAAAGATTTTGCTTTTATATATGTTGGCCCTTTGAAAGAAAAATTAATTTAATTGTAACTAAAATACAAAGCAGTTTTTATAAATTTAGAAGCTCTAGAACTCCCCTTCCAGAAAATTTTAATATTTTTGTACAAAATATTTTAGAAGGAATTTTATGAACATGTATATATAGATTGACCGCTATGTGTTATGTATTACAAAATGTTGTCCTTGTTTTTGTTGTTGTAAGTCGAAAGTTTATGTTATAATTATTTCGTTAAAGGTACTAAATAAAGTTATGCCTTGCGGCATTAAAAAAAAGATACAAGTTGCTTGGGCAATCTTTTGGATATTATAAAAAGGGCTTTCAAAAATGAAGCCCTGTCAACATAATTTTGCAAATCAGATATCCTTTAAACTATATTTAAAACGATAAAGGTCTTTATTAGGAAACGAACCAAGTAACACATTCACAAATAATGCAACAGAGTAAAAATGCATTTATAATCATATAAGTTCCAAATTACTCGATCTAATTACATCAAACTCCAAATCAATAAGCCAACTTATTATATTAACCAAAAATAATCACAGGGACTAAATAACACTACAATTTTCAAAAGCAAGATACGTTATAGGTCACCAAATACATAACGTTAGTCCATAGACTCCAATTCAAGTACTGCATACTAATATAAATTTGACCATTATATTCGAAAGAAAATATAGAATATATAACAGTTGGCTTTTATTGAAAATAATTTTTGTCAATGACTAAAAAATGCAAAATTAATCATCAAATAATAAATTTTGAACCTTACATATATATATATATATATATATATATATATATATATATATATATATATAATTTACATGACTAAAATAATTTTAAACACTTTATAGAATAGTTTGAAATAATATATTGTTACGGTTAACTCATTGATAGAATGCTTCTCTCTAATATATGTACATATATATCATTCGTATATGCGGGAACGAACTCAGAGATAGACTAAGTCCTCATTAAGTCCTGCTTTGAATCTCAATACCACACATGGCCGTTGTAGGAAAAGCCGTATATCCGTTAATGAAAAAATATATAGATAACTTTTCAAAGATCAATCTTTGAGTATCACATCTCAAAAAACTAATCTCATTCTTTTCTCTTCTCCAGCTGCTTTTAACTATACACAAAAATGTATATATTTATACAATCATCATGAAAATAAGAAATATATGCTAAGCATATAAGCTAAACAAAGACTTTAACGTTTCTTGTTTAAGAAGAAAAATAACACATATACTTCATCACTTAGATGACAGATACATGCATTAAGTCTCTTAGATGAAAAAATACTCCTTGTGGTATCCTCCAAGAATCCTCATGACTTGAAGCATTGCAGTGAGTAAAAAATATTGGACAAGAGAAAAAAAGGAGGAGAATGACAAGGATTGCATATTTATAGCTAAAGATGACTCAGCATACCTTGTATCTGATTTGATGATGTCATTAAAAATCATTTTTGCCTAGCTGACCCATCAATGCATAAATAACATCTATTTTGGACGTCAAAAGAACAAGCATTAAAATAATAAATGTTGTATTTGCAGGGTTGTGGACGTTTTTTTATATTAAAGAAGTTCAATGTAAGTTTGTCAATTCAGAAAAATAACTGAGGACGTTTTTTTTAAAACAAAAACAAGTGCAATTGAAATTCCTGCATGTGATTATGGGATAAAAGTGAGGACGTTTTTTTTAAATAATGGAATTATTTCAAATTTAAAAAAGAATATAATTTTCAACGAACGGACGAATGCCAAAACGAACGCAGAAACGCCTGAACGATTTTTTTTCAAATCGAACGAGCGAACGGACGAATGCTAAGGTTGATATCGCCCATAAGTTTGTGTATTTGTATATTGGGGCCCGATTTTATGTTAGAATTTCTTTCCTTGAACTGAGTCTACAATACTGACAAATTAGCTTTATCTAAAGACTTAAAAAGACAGCATTGCTATTCGTTAAATTCAATTCAAAATACTCTAAAATTAATTTGTAGGGATTACAAAATATATTTATCCTTAGAATTATTAAGCGCCTCAGAAGCTCCCGTTTGAATTAAATAATTGATTCTAGATGATTTTTAGTTTTTCAAATCACTAGGAAAGAGATTATAGAATACTTATGAATTTTGAAATGATAAAAAACAATAAATCTAAATTTTTGAAGGGACTTATTTCTAAATAAACAAATATAGTACTTTTTTTCCTTTCCCTTTCAAGAATTTTGCTTTCAAGTACATAAATAATATTTTCAAAAAATTAATATAATTACTTTCAATAAACAAATATAGGCTCACCACTTAAGCAAAAAAGTATTCACATACTTTTCTCAAGTGATCATTTCTAACCAAACATTACGTAAAAATGAGCTAAAAATATGAAAGCTTTATTTAACTCAACCATTACGAAATTCAACGACCACAAGCCTGAATTTCACAATTGGAACTAAAACTTATAAAGATTTACGTTTATGTTAAAGGGCATTCTTTTGAATAAATATTTTTAATTTTATACACATTTCTACTGAAATTTTTATATGCATATTTTCTTTGATTAGTTTAATAATAGCTTATTGTATATACTACAATATTATTAATTCATTTGTAATTAAGGTTATTTTTAGCAGTGCATCAAATCAATAAGTGCTTACATCGATGAAACACTTTTTATAATTTACTATGTTATTTTTCCAATTCCTCCACTTTCAAATATATATTAAATATACATAAAAAGTTATCCAAAATTGTTACGGTAGTTTTTATAGTCAAAATATATCTTCATTACAGGCTTAAAAAATGAATAATTATGCATGACATTTTTGACATATATATATATATATATATACAGTGTGTTCCATCAGAAATGTAATTCTTAAATTACGAATTAGAAGTATTAAAATAATTCAAATCGTATTATTGATACGCCATTTTATTTTTAAAGAAGGGATTTTTTATTAATATATAAGAATCTGCATTGATTGTCAACCTGAAAAATATTTTCTGAACTTGAGAAGAAATGGATCATCCTGCAGTTTGGCAAAACACCTTCTCCTTCTACAGTACACCAAGAATTTATACTTCACTTCAAGATCAGTGGGAGGGCGACGAAATCTTACCAGCTGATCCAGTTCACAAGAGTTCTTGATCATTTCAATAAGACTGGTTCCATCCAAGAGAAAAAACAAATGAAAACAAAATCAAAAAGAACAGAAGCAGTGGCTCAGGAGGTAAAGAGTTTCTTTGAAGAAAACCCCAGTTGCTCACTCATAAAAACTTCTTAGCAAATTTCACCCACCAAAACAACGTTGTGGAGGATCGTAAGACATGATCTTCGATTCCGTTTTTATCATAACACTTCAATTCAACCATTAACGATAACCTCAAAGCGCACAGAAGGCAGTTTTGTCAGTGGATTCTGCAGCAACCATCCAACATTACCGATATAATCATTTGGACTGACGAGAAGTTCTTTTGCCTTCATCAAAAACCACACAAAAAACGACAGAGTGTGGACAAATGAAAATCCTCGAAATATCTGCAAAACAAATGATAGGAATGATGTTAAGGTAATGATCTTCGTTGCCATTATTAATGGAAGGGTTCCAATTGTTCATGCATTCCTTGAAGATGATGGCCATTTGTCGTCGGTTAATGGTGTTTCATATCTCAGATTGCTCCAGGACGTAATTTGGCCCAGGATGCGCTATTCTGCAACTCGTTCTTCACTTTGGTGGATGCAAGACGGCACTCCACCACGTTGCACAAATGCAGATTTAGAATTTCTAAATGAAAAGTTTCGAGGCCGAGTCATCAGCTGAAGGACAGAAAATCCCTGGCCAGCTCACAGTCAAGATCTCAACCTTTGGACTTCCACTTCTGGGCTGCAGCACAAACTCGAGTTTATTAGGAAAAACCAGATTCCATTGAATCTCTCATACAATGTGTCCAAACCTTCGATGAAGGATATAGCGAGGAGAGGATCAAAAATGTTTGCAAGAATGTCCTGAAGTGTGTGTCGTTCTGTCTTCTGGCTGGAGGGGGTCATTTCCAGCAGCTTTTATAAGGCTTCAGATGTGCCTCTTATGATATAAGACAATGAATTTTTATTATCATAAAAATCCATTCTTTTCGTTTAAAATGGTGTATCTATGAGGGAATTTGACAAATTTTAAGTACTTCTAATTCGCAATTTAAAATCACATTTCTGATGGAACACACTGTATTTATGGCTTTTCTTTCATCAAACAAGTCTTTCAGAGAGAAAAATAATACTTTTGAGCTACTATAATAAAATATTTTCTCTTGTCCCTCTTGTTATAATGTGACTAGATATTTTATTTGTTCCTTATATTGTTATTTCAAAATGTTATTCGTGAAATACATCACATGGTATACAATCGCACAATTAAAGAACTTTTAAAAATGCAAGACTTTTCATATTAATGGCTAGGGGAGAGATTATAAAAATACTTTTTTTTGCAAAGGTCAAATGGCCCTTTAAATGCAAATAAATCGGCATCCCCATCACTTCAAGCGACACTCATGTCGCAAATGGACCGCTCAAATTTTAAGGATGGGCAGTTATTTATGTCTCTTCAAAGCAATTTATAGGGGTATACTTTATACAATGAAAACAAAATGAATTTCAAGGAAATTCGAGCCGTTTTTATTGTGGCATTATTTTACTTTTGCATTTATTGAAGGTTTGAGTTTCCTTAGTAAATAGTCTTTAAGTAATTGGTAGGTAGATACTTAACGTGGGTCTAATGGAGTGTTAAATGAGTATTTAAAATAGTGTTTGCACGTTTATTGCAGATTGACTTCACGTCTTATATATTTATCTTGAAATATAAGTATTTGTAGGTAATAAACAGCTAGAGGAGTGTGAAAAGTGGTTTTCAAGTGATTTAGATTGGTTTTAGTACTATAATACAATTATATGTTTTTGTAAGAACATATCGATAAGCATAACGTGTAATAATGCCCTCTGGCGGTAGGGTTGAAACCTAAATCTACAATGCTTGTAACAAGGGGAGCCAACTATACGCTTTTTTATTGACTGTTTGCGTAACCCAAATGTGTAATAACTATGACCTGTACAGTCCATGGGTCCAATAACACTATGTTTGAAATTCCAATGCGTCAAAGTTGTAAATGATGAGATCTGAGGGGTTTAATCCCCTATACACTATAATTATAACATTTGCAACTTGGTGTTGTAAATCATAATACATTATCCTCTTTATTCATTTCTAATGTTACTGATATGTATACAAATGAATGCAAGTCCATCAAATAATACAAGTAATAAGAATGGGTGCAAAAATAATTAAAAATAGCCATAGTCGGTAAGGCATATGAAAAAGAATATCAATGAACTTATATAATATATTACATATTCAAAACAAGTATCTCTTCAATTCCATTTAATAACAAATATATGTAAACATAATATATAAATCCTATCGCGTCGAACAAAATTTAATGCACGCAAAAAATAGGTATTAAAGTTCAAATGCATAAAGGGATATTTAAAGCAACATCTTATAGCATGATTTATGTCAGATCTTATTTAAAGCTTTCGGAATGTATGTTGGGCATCTCCTTTTATTTAAAAGTATTGCTATTTGGACTAACGAAGTAAAACAAATCTTAAAAAAATATACAGTAAGTTTTTAAACTCTATAGATATTAAACATAAATACTCGTTAATAAAACGCTAGAGGCTAAACAAAATATGGAATGATTCATTTAATACCATCCGTCATCTAAAATTCAATACATTTCACATCAAGAATTAATTAAACTATTATTATAAACCATGTCAAAGAAGTGAGTAAAATCTAATTTGGCCATTGATATATCGAACGTATAAATCAAAAAATGCCTTAGAATACTGATTGATTTACATTAAATTAAAATTTTGATAAAATTATTTAATTGTTTTATTACACCAACTACTACAATTTATAATGGATTCAATATAATTGAATGCACGTATTTTTCATTAACTTAAACTTATTTTGTTGTTCTATTTTTATATTACCTGTTTCGTATCAATGAATGAAAATTGCTTGTTTAATAACTATTTTTCTATAGCTTTGAAAAGAGATCTCTAAGGTTACAACTTTGGATCTTCAAAACACTCTAATAAAAATGGATGTGATATATATATATATATATATATATATATAATATCTTATAGCAATTGGTGCTTGAAGTATTTAAAAAAATATTGTTGTTCGATGATTGTCTACAAAGTCATATATTTTGGCAACCATTTTCCTTCGTTTCTTAGTTTTTAACAACAAAAGTGCCACTTAGTATTAAGAAATTAACAAGATTTATGGATTTTACTTAACTTTTTCTGGTTCTATTGTGTTAAATACTTTTGTTTGTCTCAATCATAAAGGTTTTGATGTTTTTATTTTTTGTGGAGTCTAAATTTATAACTAAACGTCCAATTACTTATTTTTACCCAACTGCTTCGGTTTTATATAATATACATAAAGGAATAAATCGTTACAGTTTATTTGTTTGGTGTTTTAGTTCCTATATCTCGCTAGAAGTTAATTTGCTAGTAGCCGGTAGTTATACTGTTTAATAGTATTATCTTAATTATAAAAATGTATAATAGGGCTCAATACACTATATGCTTTAAAATCAAAATTTTACATATTTTATTGTACCGATAACAGTATATATATATATATATATATATTGCTTCGCGTACGCGTATAATTATTATGATTTATCTATGTCATTTCACAAATTTGATTTCCTCTTTCAGCCACATACAACAAAACAGCAATAACATAAAAACAGAAGTCATTTTTCCATCATTTACCTTTCCTGCTGGGCATGGAACCAATAATATTATTTACCTATGAACGACTACCTGTGCGTAATAAATTAGATGCATGCAAAGAGCGAACGAAAAACAAAACAACCTCCACGAATATTTCCCTAACTAATAACTCAAGCCTATTCAAAGCAAATTAGAAGTAAAGAGTATTTTTAAGTAGTTGAATGCAATAATGGCAAGCCTCTGTTTCAAGTATATCTATTCATCGTTATGAACGTATTGTTTGTATTTAGTTTGTTCAAAGTTGAAAGTATGTAAATATTCCTTTTGGATAAAAGAATGTGTCGGTTTTCCATTAATGCAAGGGCTTTTTTTGCATAAAATCGAACAATGTTTTGGGCATATATATTTAAAGAAAAATGGTCTAACATAAACAAATATTAGTAATATAGTAACACATTAAATGTAGATATATAACTACTACCTTTCAAAGATCATTTAATGGTAATATTGAAAAAAAGTATTTTAGTCCTTCAAAAAAGTAATCGACTCATTTTTGAAGCCATGTTAATCCACTATGAACTAATTTAATAGGTCTTTAAAGCTCATAAACATAGTTTTGCTAGGAGGACGTGTCTAAGAGTTTCGTAATATTAAATTATTTTTTCAACTTGAATTGTGATATCTTGAATCATACATATTTAATATCGAATCGTAGACGTGAAGTCGTGGAATCGAAGTTTTACTGCAACAGCCATGATAGAAGATATCATTCTTGAGTTTTAAGTGAAGCTGTTTATTTCCATTATGAGACATTTTCAAATTTAGCAACATAATTTGTATAGTCGACCGGGTGAATGCACTAAATTTACAAACAAATTGTAGTCAAACTTTGGTTATAAATAAAAACTATGAATATTAAGCTGACAATTGAACCAAAGCACAATTAAAACATTTAGTTTACTATGAGTACCAAAAAATATTTGTATGGTTTTATTGTCTTCAACATCCATAAGTGTTTTTTAATACATAAAATGAAAATGCTTTCAAAATTATTACCAAAAGATCAAATAAGGTTATCTTTTTTTGTTATGTAGCTACTATTGATTAATTGTATTTATTTCAAACGTGGCTCCTATAAGAATATATTCGATAGTGTATGTTAATATAATACTTATGTACATATATAAATGACATTGTATGCAATATAAAAGCTGTATATATCCATAAGAAGAGAGATCACTAAATAGTTTGTTTATTCAAGTAATAATTTAGTGAAATCTGTTAGATGTCCATGTTCTTAGAAAAGGGTTAAGAGGTCATTTTTGGAAGTCACTAACAAAAAAAAATCTGAAGCTTGTTATATAATGTTTTTGCGTATACAACCGTATATGATACTGAGAGTCTATCTCACTATATGACCAAAAAAGCTTGGTTAATTTTTAAAAATATATTGCCTTGATTTCATAACAACTCTATAATTATGGGAGAATAAATTAAAAAAACATGTTTTTGTTAGTAAACGAAGGAATTTGAGTCTCTACTTTTATATACGCGCTAAAAATATTAATGTCTTCTTATAAAAAATATCATTAAATGCAGACCTTGGTATATATTCCACTTATCTCTATGAAAATAGATCCCTGTAATTATATGTTTAAATAATTACACTATCGTATCAAAATATCACAATACATAGAACTATTTTGTAATCACAGTGATCGAACCAGGTATAGGTACTACCAAAATACGTATAAGTGCCCTCTTATATTTTATTGCTCTTATTTTTATAGGGTATTATAAAGGGCAAATTAAGGCCCATCAAATAACCGTTCCTGTTGGACTCGAGGATCCCATTTAAGTATTAATATATTTGCTGTAATAAAAGAGATTTTCTTCAAATTGTGTTTCTGTGTTAATTTTATTTATTATACCATCAAAGTCCTATTGGCATTTCCACAATTTTATAGTTTTAAATAAATGCTGAATCATATATTTTTGGTTATGTAAAAATAAGATAAATATAAAGTAAAAGATCTCATAATAACTTCTTTTATTAATATTTATTTAATATTTACAACCTATCTTTGTAGGAGAAAGTAATACAAAACTATTTTGTCTTGTTACATACTTGTTGAAACAGTCGTGTAAACTTTTATTTAGTCTACATGTTTATAAATTTACATTTTAAATGAATGCTAAAAAGTGAATACAAAATTATGTAAAACTGTCTTTGATAATGGAATGGTTTAAATATTGACACTGTTCTTATAAAAAATTAAGGACTAACCTTGTCGGAAAGTATACTCTGTTTTGCTTGAAATCCATTTATTGATTTAATGGCCACATAATTAAAAAGATTACAGGAAATATTATAAAAGCAAAAATTTATTATTCACTGCTAAAAAAAGTCTTAAATAATTAGTATCGTAAATTTTATTTTTTTGTACAAATATATATCTTTTCAGATATTTGTTTAATTGGATTAATGCTACCAGTATAAAAGCTCCTCTCTGAACAAATAAAGGAAGAAAAAAAACCTTAAACATTTTATGGATTGACTCCATAAAGATATAAATTTTTGTTAAAAAAGGGTTCAAGTAAATCTTTTACATATTTTCATTTGAATGCCTTATTATTTAAGTTTGTCCGTTCTTTGAATTCCACTTGAATTTAACTGCAACTTTTGTTCATATTTTTACAGAATTGTTATGAAAAAAATATATATATTTTCGCCTTTTGGTAGAAAATTTATTCAAACTGATTTTTTTTAATATTCTGAGCCAAAACAGATAAAGTAAATAGCTCTTTCTGTCGATGTCATGTAGAGTTAATAAATTAGGAACTTTTTCTAATGTGTTTTTACTTCTTATTAATATTAGAATGACCATGATATTATTTGTAATATCACATTTACATATGAAACCACTTTACTCGTTACCCAATGCAACTAGATCTTTATATTCCCAGATTTTTTTCGAACTTCTGAAGATTTATCTTTTTTAGATAATTGTATTAGTATTTTTTTGCCTATATGGTTCGATAGAATTGCTTCCGACTGGATATAAATAAGTTGTAATGTTAACCTATTATGTTTTATGTCAAACTGTTTAAAAAAAACCACAATATTATTACAGGAAGAGCTCTAAAACCAAATATTCTAAAAAGGATACTGAGCCCCTAATAATGTAATATCATTTCCTTGTTTTAATATATTAATAAATTTATTGTTGAACACACTGTAATTGCATATAATTTCCAGTACAAAAATATGTATTGTATGTGGTGGAAAACAAGTAAGGAAGCAGCATACTTTTGGGGGCTCATATTGCGAGGTAATTTCTTTCAACTGGAAGCTGGTAGGACAAATTTGTGCCTTATTACTTACATAAAACTCTGAGTCAAAACAGATAGAGTAAATAGCTCTTTCTATCGATGTCATGTAGAGCTAAAAAATCTATCGATATTCAGCGCTATCATACACTACTTAGGTATTCTCAATTCTCATTTACCAACATCAACATGTTATCAATTGTAAAAAGTCATATTTATCGGTGAGTTGCGAGAACAACATTTTTCCATTCCTCCGCCATCGATATCAATTGGTTGACGTTCGAAATTGTCGTTCGTCGTTCTTTTCTCGTTCGCCAAAAGTTATCATTCGTCGTTCATCGTTAATTTTGAATTGAATCGTTTGTCGTTCATCGTTCGTTTGTCGTTCGTCATTTTGAAATAAATTTGAGGACTTTTTTTTGAAAGGATTTTTTTCTCCCCATATAGATATATACATATATATATATATATATTATATATATATATATATATATATATATATATATATATATATATACCTATATTTAATGTCATACCCTATTATCACCCTCTTATCACCAGTTATTTTAGAAGAACTTCCTTAGAGGCACGAAAAACGTGAGAACTAGTATATTTCTCATCCCTCATTCACAATTTTCTTTTATTATTATCATTACTATTATTATTCGATCTGTCTTGTGTCAACAGTGTATATTATTATTATAACATCTCATACCAATACACCATTCAGGATAGTTCCTATTGTAATGAATACTTTGCCCCTCTCTCACTTTGTTACACACCTTTTCCATCCATCTTCGACAGATGCCCTACTCAACATTTATCATTTTTATATGCACCCTTGGAATTCTTCCACCGAAAGGGAAGTATTTTGATATTAAATATCCATGAGTGTTGAATATACAAGAGTTTTGTCATAAGGTTCATCCAAAATGATCAATTGTCTCGTTCTAAGATCACTTTAAAAAAAGCTTCCGAGGGTTGGATATACCAACCGAACTAATAATTGGATGTATGTACAATAGACGGAATAAAAGAGAAAATCACAATGTACGAGTTGGCAGCTGTTGAAACAAGAAGAAAAAGAAGGGAACTATACCTTGAGCAGTTAAAGACTAACTATCAATGACAAAAATCGTACTCAGTGACGTCGTTTAATGATCTTCTTATAAGTAACAGAGCCCACAGGAACATTACAGAACATTTATTGCTGGATTTCCTTCTTTCTATTCCCGTACCATCTATTTTATCACCTAGTGGGCAGCCATCTTAAGTCAATGAAGAGATCTTTCACGGAATTTTTCTTCTCTGTTGAGTATCCAGTTATTATATAGGTGGATGTTAGGTTTTAACAATTTTTTGATGGAACTAATACACAAGGTGTATATTTAAGGTTTTTCAAGGTTGGTGATAGTTGGATTACTAAACCAAGCAATGAGTATCACACTTTAAAAAAAGATACTAAAAGAATGTATTACTGAAGTCTAATTTATATAAGGAAAAAATTACATTAAATTGGTTTCATAAATAAAAGTTGATCCCTTATTTTAATAGTTATATCTATCATACGTTTATTAAACTTTTTGGCTTGATTTTTTAATGTTTTTTTAAATTATTTCACAGTTGAATTATACGGAATGTAAATAAATATATAAACCGAAGCTAATAGTTTTCCAATGAAACTCAAATAAACATTATAGTTTGAATTGGGTTGATTTAAAAAAATAAAAAAGCAAGAATTCAAATAAACTTATATAAATCCATAAAAGCGGAGTATAAAAATAATAATTCGCTTAACTTTCCTTTTCAATGGTCTTTAATATTTTTTATATAGTCTTGAGTAGAGTTCAGCAAAGAAAAAACAACAACTAAATATCGGCACTAATACATGACAACAACACAACTAATAGAAATATATGATTGAAATAAACACAAATATTATAATTTGAGTCATAGTTAATTTTATGAGAAAATACTATCTGAGAAAGTAGAAGGATCAATCAATGGATATTCAATATTAAGGGGGAATGATTCTTGTACACTTTTACCTAACCTTTTTATTCTACATATATGATTTAAAGAGGATATTAAAAGTCAATTTCATAGTATGAGATAATGTTGAAAATATATTAGACATATATTTAATGAGTAGAACATTCATTCCCATGGTTAACTTTCTGTCTTATCTTATCAAAACTCTAAGAATGAAGTTCAATTAAGATAATAGAGGGTATTTCCACGGAAACCCTTGATTTTTATTGTCTCAGTATGTATAATGAATCATCCTTTAAGAAATTGAATTTTATAAAATCAATTTGACTACTCTTAAGAGTACTTTAAACTATGGCATAATATTTTACTTGGCCATAGTAGATTTTAAAAATGACATAAAAAGAAAAAATCTCTAGAGGACACACTAATTTAAAGCAATACAAAGTTAAAAAAAAATACAAATATAAGAGAAGTGGGCTTTTATAATAGTTGATTGATTTTATATATTGCAGTTCAGCAAAAGGACTCTAAGATAGATGTGTGCGATTTTAACCCAAGTGGTGTTGATTTTTATGTTGAAAAAATAGTCTACAATTTTTTTGTTTGTATTCGGAGCAATTTTCTTAATGAATAATTAGACATTTTAATTTGGGTTTTACAAAAAGTATCAACAATTATAATATTATGAAGTGTGCTTTCATTGATAACATCACGTTTCTTTCTATGACTGTTGGTACGGAGAGTGCTTTCGGCTGCTTGATCAATGAGAAGGATTGTTCAGTGCGACTTGTATTTTTCATAATGCTTTTTGCAAAAATAACTTTTGATAATGCATCCTTTATATTAAAATAAAAGATAATAAAAATAATTCGATAATATAAAACATTACACCACTTTTTTATGCTCCTTCTCACTTGCCAGGGTGTTATTTGTATGAAAAAAAAATTACGACGTGTAGATATTCACATTCTTAAGTAAATACCATATATATATATATATATATATATATATATATAATATATATATATATATATATATTGAAGGAATATTCTATAATTTATATTGTTCCTGATCAATTTAAAATGTTTCTTTGTATGCTAAATGTCTTAAACAGGGAACTGCCCTTCTACAAAATATCACAACATATATATATATATATTTTTAAAAAATCCGAACTGTTCTCTGAGTGTTCCTGTCTTTTAAAAGACATTTTTATGGAGACATTTATAGTTATTTGCTTGATCCTTCTTTTCACTACGAGGAATTTGCAGATTAAATCAAGTATATATTTTCAGCTAAATGGATGGAATATTTGTACTTTTGGTGAAGGTTTGTTATTATTTGAAGTTGAGTGAGATCAGATATCATCAAAGATCACAAATCTTAGTTTAATTTGTGATTTATAGAAATAGGACATTTTTATTTATATTAGATAAAAGTGATTCATATTATATTTGTTGAAAATGGCTCTGATGACTTTGAGTAAATATTCTCCCACCATGATTTTGAAAAGAAAAAAGTAGTTTTAAATCAAATGTTCATATATACCTGATATTTACCAAACTTTTTTGCATTTTTCTTAGTTTTCGTAAAGTGTATATCATAGAAATGTATACAATAGATACAAACTCAAAAGTAGGGTCACATCTTTTTTAAATGGTTAAAATAATTTTATTCCTTTATTGCAAAGAAGAAAATAATGTAACATTAAAATATACTAAAACCTTCAGATATATAAAAAATAATTTAGTCCAGCATTCGTAGTTATCTGGCTAAAAGATGACTGATAATGAATTGATCAAAAACGAAGACATCAAGGCAATTATAATTTCTACGGCAGCACGATACAACGCTTTCTCAATTAGGACTCCTGGTATCGACAACATTCCTTGGAAGTATGCAGGAGATCTGGTGCGTTTTTACCCTTCCAGTTCCAATGGGCATCTACAATTTCTTCAGCAAATTTTACGGGCTTACAAAAAGTTTAACAAGACACCAATTGAACTATATTTTTATTAAAAAAAATGTACTGTTAACTGAATATTTTTTTAAACTATACCTACTGTTTTTAACAATATTTGTGGAAATTAATGTTTAATTAAAAGATATGTTCTGTTTTATAATAGTTGGTGTGACTTTAAATAGAGATCTAATTTTAAACTAAAATGTTTATTTATATATTGTTATATGTAATATCTCTACTCAATAAGTCTTTAAAATAATAATAATAATAAAATATGAATAATAGGTCACAATCAAATAGAAAAAGAAATAAACCCGATAATGACAGCTCACCTGAAAAAGACAATACTCCCCTCAAGCAAAAGAAGAGTGCCTCCTAGTATATACTAACACTTTAAATGTATTTTAACCATGAGGTCTTGGATTGAAAAGAATTGTTTCTTTAACCTAACCAGGCCGGGTTATTTTGGCTCCTCTATAGCCGGGGGGGGGGTGGATTCCACCCCCCCCCCTCAGATCTCGGCAACGGAGCGACAAAAATTTGTGAAATTTGGCACACAACTAGGTCTTCCACTAATGTACAACCACACGAATTTCATCACCATAGAACAAGGGTTTTTAATTATGCATGTTCATTATTCAAATATGCAAATTTTGCATCAAAATGTGATCTTTCATACACATAACAGAAATTAAGCAACTAACATCAATTTAGCATTATTACATCATAGTATCATACTGATATATCATACATGTCACAGAACAGGTAAAATTAATTTGCATACAGTAATTAATTATGCAAATTAGTCGGTATTTATGCATATTGTATGCTATGGGAAGTTCACGTTTTTGCCACGCGGACGTTCGCAAAATGACCTGCCGCGCCGTAGGGGTAGGTCCGATTTTTTCGAAAATGGTATCAAAAGATGCGCAATACTTCAATCTTAAAAGTCATAAAATTTTAGCGCGTAACTATGTTTTTTCACGAAAAATTCCAGAAAAACCGGAGGGGGGGGGGGTGGATTCCGCCCCCCCCCCCGGCCTGGTTAGGGTTTTAAACACACGCGGTGGTAAAGATAGAAGATCGAGACACGCAATGATGAAGAGAATACTATATCTCAACCCTGACATAATATGTTTCCAAGATATTAGATCTTTAGTTTCATCATCTTGCTCGAAGTCTTGTCCTTCCTGCATTCCTACAAAATACTCTGTGTTCTTTACGGGAAATAATACAAATCGGGGTATAATCACTATGGTTTGTAAAACAATCGCAAGAGCTGAATGTACTCGAGAATATTCGACTGGAAGTAATTGGCACAATATTAGAGTTCATGTTACTGCTAACGAGTTTGTGTTCAATATAATAAACGCATACGGCCCAAATAGAAATCCCTCCCTTTTCTTTGAATCGATTGGTAATTACTTTGCCAATGACCCTCTTCCAAAAATCTTAATTGGAGACCTAAATGCCGATCTCGAGAATCAGAACCACCCAAACAGAGTCTTTCTTCAGGAATTAATCATTAATACTCATTTATTTGACGTTATGAAGATATTCAATGAAGTCAATGGTATTTCTTCGTGGAAAAGTGGAAAAAAACATCAAGGATCGATCATTCCTTGGTGTCCTTGTCTATATATTCAAAAATAAGAAAAACAGCATATGTCTTTGAACCGTCTTCAGACCACAGAATGGTGGACTTACAATTTAAGACACATTCTAATAAACCTTTCAAGATCCCAAACTGGCTCATTGGGGATGAAGAATTTAAAGAAAAATTAAAACAGAAACTATTAGCAAATTTTAACTCTGCATTCTCTTGTAAAAAGCTTTCGAGAACATTCAAAAATGCAATAAGGGACACTTCATTGGCATGTATGAGTAGAAAGTGGAAAAGGATGGAACGCCTTCGTGAGGATATGGAAGAAATTATGAGAAATGGTTCGTTGTTTGCACAAGAAATCACAACTGAAACGCTCAACGTCCAAGGAATAGCTGAAATAGCCGAGGAGGAAATGAGAAGGAAGGTTAGAGTTGAAAGAAACCCTCATCAAAGACTTAGAAATCTTTCTCAATGTAAATATTCTTATGGAAAAAAACTGACGAAGATTAAACAAAATGGAGAGATCATAACTGATCCGGAAACTATTCTTCAACTTTTCCATTGCACTTATCAAAAAGTCCTTGGAGGCTGCAGAAAGGATTTTCCTCGACCTCGAAAAAATATTACACCTTCTATCTTTACTTATGATAGTGTGCATGAGTATATAAAAAAGAATTACAGAGATGATAAGGCAAGTGGGCCTGATGGTATTAGAGGGAAAATATTTACCCTTTGTACTGAGGAGATCATCCCTTACTTAGTTCAATTTGGTTCATGTATGGAAAAAAGAGGATCCCTTCCACCCATTCTAACTCAAGGGCGGATCTCCCTTATTCCTAAAAAGGGAGATGGAACGTCCATAAACCACTGGAGACCATTGACAATTCTTAATGAATCATATCGAATTTTAGCGGGAGTGCTGGCTAAGCAAATAGAACCAATACTGAATGGAGTATTAGGTCCTGAGCAAAAAGGATTCCTAAGAGGGCGTAACATTGCCGATATATCACGAAATATTTCTGCAGTGATTGACTCCACTAAAACTAGAGGAAAATATGGTGCCATAGTAGCCATAGATTTTAGTAAAGCTTTCGATTTTATTTCTCATAGTTTTATTCTTAAAGCGGTAAGAAAGTTTCTGCCCAGGAATTTTTTTAATCCGATTCGGGCTCTTTTATTTAATGGCACATCAACAATAACTATCGACGGATTACGCAGCGGTCCGATTTCCCTTGGCAGAAGCTGCAGACAGGGATGTCCGGTTTCCCCTTTGCTTTTTGTGGCAGCGATGGAGGAATTGAGTATGGTCTTGAAACGCAAATATGGAGGATTCGGTGTTATGCTTGGTAGGGAAAAACATATTATAGATCTCTTCGCTGACGATGTGACGCTAATGGTGGAAGCTAACTCCGAGGAACAAATTATAAAAAGGATTGAAGTTGTCTTGTCTTTTTTTAAGAAATTTAAGAAAATTTCGGGGCTGGAAATCAATTTGGAAAAGACAACTATTCTCCCTATTGGTTTATGGACTCCCATTTTGCCTTTTGTGGGAGGCTGCAAAGTTTCGAAATCTGTCAATATTTTGGGCATAGAATGGGAATGTGGACAGCCTTCTATATCCAATTTTCTGAGGCTCAATGCGCAAGCAGTCAAGTGGGTTCAAGCATGGAGAGGCTTCAACTTACAAAAACGAGTGGATTTATATAATTGCAAACTAATATCGCAAATGATATATGTTGCAAGTGCCCTGCCAACTGTTGGTGAGCGCCTCCTGGAAGAAGAAAGCCAATGGCAAAAATTGCTTTTTGATCATAGATATTTGCCCACTTTACAAAGAAAAAGATCTGAGCTAGGAGGAGGACTGGTGTTGCTTCGGAACATATTACCAAAGATTTATACAAAAGTTCTAAGAGATGCGTATTCAAAGCCACCAAAAGAATGGCGGGGTTATGTGACAGATTCTATTATATTCACTCGACTAATGTTTGGTAGCGAACTGTCCAACAAGTATATTGCCAAGCATTCAATGGATTGGGCAGCTGTCCAAAGGATAATATGGAAAAAACAACCCCATTTTGATTCTAATTCAACAATCGATATAATCCGCCAAAATTTGGAGAAAAAATATTTCTTCAAAAACCTTCCTTATCAGCCTGAAAAGTTAGAGGAGATTGCCTTCGAAGAAAGCTCGCTTATATATTCTGATATATCGAAGCAGTCTGTTTTTGTATCCGGAAGATTTTATTTTCCACTTCAGAGGGGAGCAAAAAACCATATTCCTCTGGCTCCTTGGTGTGTAAAATTTCCTCAAAAAGACAAAGTATCAAACGAGGCTTTGAATGCCTCCCAAAAATCAATGAAATTTTTTGATCTCCCTAAAGTGTGGGAGAAGAGGATCTTACATTCCTTGAGAGGAATAAATGATGGCAAGAAGTTTACTTCTCAACTGCAAATATCTGCAAACTTAATCAGTTTTAAAAACCATTGCAAAGATTGTGGACGACTATACAACGATATTAAGCACGCGTTTTACGACTGCCCTGCTTTGAAAATCCTAAAGGAATTCGTACTTTTAAATGCATCGAACATTGTGGACTTCGAGGTGGAATTTTTGGGAGCATACATCTTATTCGGTTTTCCGTTGAGATCGAACTTGACCAACGAAGAAAGTGCAATCAGGGCTGCCATAAGTAATTGCAAAGCTTATATATCCCTGAAGCTAACTGGAGAAGAGATCATCGAAAGCAGCAAGCTCCGAGCAATCCTAATATCAGCGGCAGCTCGGTACACAGCTTTTGCTCTAAAGATTCCGACTCTCGGTGGAGGATCTTGGGATAACGCGTCCGTACTCGTCAAATACTTCCCGTCAACTTCTCAGCACTACGCCAAAGCCATTAGAATAATTATAAAAAAATATAAGAAATTAAAAAAGAATCTTAGTTTTTACTATTAGAAAATTATTTATTGTGTTTTTCTTT
This sequence comes from Caligus rogercresseyi, assembly GCA_013387185.1. Lineage (NCBI taxonomy): Eukaryota > Metazoa > Arthropoda > Copepoda > Siphonostomatoida > Caligidae > Caligus > Caligus rogercresseyi. The sequence continues at coordinate 15,987,700 of CP045892.1, forward strand.
TACTACGTTTTTAGATTTATATGTCAATAGAATTTTAAGGTCTTACGGGGTATATTAATTTTAAACTATAATGTTTATTTATGTTTTTACCAAACACAAATCTCCCCCCTTTTTATATCTATTTTTATTTTATATTATTGTATTATATGAATAGAATAAAGACCTTTGCCATTAAAAAAAAAAAAAAATATGAATAGTTACTTAAAAACATCTATGAACATTATAGTTCAAAATTCCAAAAATTTTACTATAAAATTTATTTTACTAAAAAATATATTTCCAATACACATAAACTAAAACCAAGTGTTTTTCATAAATAAAAATCAATAGTATTAATTCCATTTGGCACTCTCTTCAAGGGATATATATATATAAATGTATATAAAATATATATATATATATATAGACAATTGTGTTCTGCTAAATAGTATTTCCAGCTATAGGTGACATTATAATTTGATTTTCCATGAATAAAATCAATAGTATTTATTCAATTTGGCACTCTCTTCAAGGGATATATATATATATATATATATATAGGATATATATATATATATACATAAGAATTGTGTTCTGTTAAATAGTATTTCCAGCTATATGTGAAATTATTATTTTGCATAGTAAATTGTTATAAATAAATTTTGAACACTCATAAAGGTGCTTACCTAAAAATTAATGTTAAAAACAGTTTTATTCTACTAAAAAGCTATTAAATTCATTGTGTATTAATATAACTATAATAAACTATTGACAAATATGACAACTTTTTTGTTGAATTGTAGTAAAGTAACTTTGAAGTTTCTTAATGTGGTATATATAAACTATTATTAAAAAAACAATTTATTCTGCTAAATAATATTTGACTTTTTTCATATTTGTTGATGGGTTATAATCATCAATTGACACATATAAATTGTATAACTTTGTGTAATTTAATGGACGCATTATAAAGGAGTACTCAGCCATTTAAGGATCAGGTGTTCACGCCCTTCCGTTCTGTTTTGTGCTGTTGACAGTGATGAATAAGTCTATATTTTTCGTTGAAATACTTCATGAAGAGAAAAAAAAGACATAGACACAGGGAAACTTTTTATTCGTACTTTATCCTCCCCTCCTCATATAATTACCACATTTCTTGACTGAGTTACATGCTAGAGAGTCTTCGCTCTCACTCCATGTGCAACCATGAAACTGAGCAACTCAGGAGGAGTCTATGTCCTAATTGAATTTTAATAGATTGCTATGGACGCATGGCAATAGAAAACTTTAATTTTGAAGTCATAAATACTCTTATAAAACAATTTTTCTAGCATGAATTCGACATATGAATGAATTAAATTCAAATTAAATACTGTAAAAATGAAAATTTCATATATTTTTTAGGACCTTGTTTGATTGTTTAAGGATAGGATCGTGGAAGTCCTATGCTCTTAGATCCAAGGTGGAATCAGTACCAAACTTATCATAGCAGTTTTCCTGTGAGACACAATCGTACTTATCATGAAGTATTTACTCTATCTCGGAAAGCCAAGCAAATGATCAATGGTTTTTATGGGGTTATCTATCTCCATTCATATATATACATTAACAATATAATGAATTATTCCGAGGAGTTATTTTATAAAATCATAAAACATATTTCATAACATGCTTTAAAAGAAAGATCCATGAGTAGAATAAATAGAAATGACATCCGTTATTTCTTAAAAACTCACATATTAACATCAATTTTTAGTTGTCAACCCACTTTTCTTTTTTGAAGTTTTATATTCAGAAAGGGGATCCATTTATCGTCAAAATGTTGTTAAACACAATAAGCATGCATTAGTTTTGAGTATCAGAAATGGTTTACTTACATAAATAGGTAATATTAGAAGTGTTCATCCAAAGCATGTTAAAATTTCATGGATTAAAAAATCGTGTTATTAAGTATAATATTCTTATCCCTAAAAAAGTGCTTACACTTCCACACCCGCTTGAGAATTGATCCTTGATGTGTCTTGTTACCTATAAGAACATATGATGATATAATCCAGACTCGTCGCCGTGTGGGTGATGGATGAGGAGGAGTGGATGAGAAGCGAACGCAGCTAGTGTACGTGGAAGACTACTTATATATTTCACAGTAGTATTTTATATAACAATACAAAGGAAATAGAATATCGTCATGCAGAGGACTGGGCCTTACATGACGTCATAATGTCAATACATAACAATCCTTTACTTCATAATACCATTTTTTATTTTATTCATGACTCTTCTTTTCTGTCGACCAATCACGTTAAAGAAAAGGCTCCCATTTGCTATCCCTCTCCATTACCTCAAAAAAAACTATATTAAATGACAAAGCAAAGTCATAGAGATGGAGGGTAAAAGCTCGGCGACAGCGAGATCGACTCCCAATGAGGAGGATCCAAACTCGACTACCTATAAACTATGTACATACTTCATTACCGTTTATAGGTATCCCTTTGATCCAATTATTTTGAACCACATTGTAGTGTAAGCTGAAAGACTAGTATTAGAGCTGTATTGAAAATGTTATTTAGGAGCTCCGCCTAGCATGTCTAAAATCTTCTAATCAGTAAGGCGTCAGAGCCATACAGCAATTACGTACTCGGGCCTAAAAGTATAGTTTTATCAACCCCTGTAATTTTGGTCTCATAAGCCAATCAGTGTAATCAATGTAAAACATGTTGCAAGCACCAATTACAGTGCTTTTATTCATGTAACTATAATTATGACCTTTCAAAGAGAACCTAGTGCAAGGAGTTAATTGTTTTTATACTCCTCTTTAGGACAACAAGGGTTGATTTAATGAACTATCTGATCACAAGACTTCACTACAAATTTTTGGGTTTATTATTCATGATGTTAAAAAAGATATCTCGCTAAAAATACGTATTTTGAATTAATACTAGTTTAGAATATTTAAAATATAGACTAAAACGTTAATATCGGTTGTTTTTAACACAAAAATATTTTTTTTCAATCCTGCATAGCTTTATATTACTTTTAAATTATAAACCTTGCTGAAGGGGAAAATGACTATCTAATATATTTTGATGAATTACAATAATCATCGACGAAAGTCCTGCAGAAGATTAATAAAATCAAAATAAAAAAGTTATTAGGATGCAAATTTCTTTAAATCTCATTGACATATTTTTGGATACCAATAAAATTTATATTTATATTGTAATTTATTTAACTGTAGTATATCTTTTCATTATTCAAAAAGGAATTTTTAATATTAACATTTTCAAAGTGCAATGTTATCACTTTGTAAAAAGTATCAAATCATAGGAATTTTTATGAAACAAACACATACGTTGAGATTACTTAAAGATTAAGTAGATTAATGGAAAATAAATGATTGTAAATGTACCTAAAAAATATTGAACCAGTTTTCATGAGGTACTTCTGGAAACAAGGCGAGCGACAACAAGACTTGCAAGGAGTTCAAGATATTTTTATTGAAATTAAGACAAGATCAATTCGTTTTGTTAGGTCGTAATTATATATATATATGTTAGGTATATATTATATATATATATAATTATATATATATATATATATATATATATATATATATAATATATTTTATATATATATACTTTTAGTAGCTATTAGTTTTTTAAATTATTTTTAATATACTTTTAGTAGCTCTGGAGTATTGTTAAATCTAAACCAAGAAATATATAAATATAGATATATATATATATATATATATATATAAGCGATGAGGCTCTATGTGTGAAATGTTTACAAAAACTTTTCTTTAACTTATTTCCCGCATTAAAAAACACGAACCTAAAATTGGTGTCTGTGTTCGTGTTTCTTTAGTTTAATCTTAATATACATTTAAATACTGACCCCTTTGTTTTTCCCTTCCTTGCATTAGAATATCTTGGAACGTATGATTGATGACGATAATACCATTTATATATAAACTAAGAGTTTTTAAATATATGCATAATAATTCTCCTGATGAGTATATTTATGATTATCAAAAAATTGAGCAAAATTTTCAATAAGTAAAGGTAGCAATTGCTTTATTATCCAACATGAAAGAATGAACTAAGACACTTTTGGATATATAGCTGAACATATTTATTTACTAATGAAGACTTTATAAAAGTATTTTGCTTGCCAGTACTTCTCTACTCTATTCTTCTACAAAATATAACAATGACATCTCCAAAATAGGAATTACTATTTCTTACAAGTCTTGTCAAATACATACATGAGACAACGAACCTAAAATATGAACATCTTTTCAAATCCACAAATTTAATTTGTTCTTTTTTTCCTTTGTAACATGATAAAAGAATTTCAATTTGCATTTAGAATGATGAAAAACATAATTATTCCAATGGAATTTAGTAATATCATCTAGGAATGTAGGGCTTTTTGCTGTCAAAAGAAATATAAGTTAGGAAGGAAGGGTTTAGTTGAAATATAAGACTGCCATTATTACATATTGGTTGAAGTGTTTGTTTTAAAGGAAAAATGGTATGCATCTTCAACATCAAATTAAGACTAAAGGAATTACAATACTTACCATTATGTTCCATAATGGACGTTAATATTATATAAAGTAGTTTTTAAGAGCAAAATATATTTTAAAATAGATGTAAATGTTTTGGCAGATAAATAATGCATATTTTAATGTTGAATGCATTGTTTGTTATGATTTGATTTTTGTTATGTACACTAAAGAACACTCTTTTACAGTAAGGAAAAGGACCAAAATATGCTTATGAAGGTGTTACATTATATATATTATACTCCAAAGTCCGACTATGGGCCTCATGTGACATTATTAAAAGCCATTCAAGGCCTGAAAGGGAAACTTCTATTGTCCGTAATCAATTACCTATATTTCAAAAGTGAAAGTCTTCATAAATACTTTGATTATGGGTTGATATATATATATATGATGCTAACGCATTATATATTTAAGCATTAATAAGTGTCATAGCTCATACATCATCGTCTTGGTTTTCATTTCTACTTAACCCATGGTTACACATATAAAGAAAGATTTGATTGAGTATATTAAATAAAGGGAGTTAACTTATTGGTGGGTAACTTGGATATTATGAAGAAATGGTCTAGAGAAATGGACCGAGAGGAAATTATACAGGATAGAAAAGGAAAATGGAGAACCACGGGAAAAGATGGCGCAAATAAATATTTGACCCGGATAATAACAAGAAGAACAAGGGAAATCATTATCTATAATTGCTAAAATAAAACTTTTTTTTTTGCCAATATTGTTCTAATTTATATGGAACAACGTATTTGTGCAAGCCTTTGTTGATTCGAAGTCAAAAATTTACCTACCCATAATTGGTCAATGAGTTATCTTTTTCCTTTTGTAACTGAGTTATTTATTTCTATTATCTGGACACCAAGGTAACTGATTTTTAACCTTGTGTTTGGGCTATTGTTATGAGTTTGTAAAGGATACGCCTTATGAACCCTTATCAAAATCTCATATTTCTATCGATATTACTCTCATAATCGATTCATG
>CP045892.1:16003192-16015031 GCA_013387185.1 Caligus rogercresseyi
AATTGATAAATGAAGTCAATACAAGTTAGAAAAGTTACCTATTATATCGTTCGAATACCATCATATAATATTTTGACAATATTCTCCCAAAACATTCCCCCTTTAACATCATTTTTTTTGAGGAAAGGGTGGCTTTTGTGAACACCCCTTCTTGCACATCAGAGGGATAAAAAGTTTCTTATTTAGCCTTTTTCATATTATTCCTCATTTCCTTGTAGGATAGAACACCACACACAATAAAGACGAAACTGGATAAAGACTTTCTGATCATAAATAAAGGGATGATGAAAAAAGGGGTATGAGAGTACGATTAACTAAGAAGAGGGTGTTTGGGATAAAGTGGAGAGAGGGAAGACATGGACTCCATACAGAAACAACACAAACATCGTCCCCTCTTCCGAAGGGACTCTGCCCATATATATACATATATGGATGTATATAACCTTATATAATAATATCCTTCGTTTTCGCGATAAAAAAGCCATTACTTCCTTTTTTACGACTTTTCTTCCCTTCTAATAGAGAGATGCTGAGACGCATGTGAGGATGAATCCTTCCTCCTCATCATCTGTTTCATGGAAGATATCTAAGGATGCACAGAGGGACCTTTGCAAACAAAGTACGTCCTTATTGTCAAGGACTTTTCGCTTACTGGAATTTTTAATGACGGCACACAAAAGGAGGCGGAAGAGCATAGAGATACGTTTTTGTTGTGTTCAATATAACAAATCATTTCTATCTCCATGATCAGCTTACGATGACGTAGTTAATAATTACTTTGTTTAGTTTGGGCACGAATACAGCTGACGAGGTTTCTTTCTGCCCAATTAACAAAGTAATTTGTACTACGTCATCGTAAGCTGATCATAGAGATGGAATATATCTCTATGATCAGCTTAGATGACGTAGTACAAATTACTTTGTTTTATATTGGGCACGCGCTACAGCTGAACAATGTTTTTTCTGCTATTGAGGGGAATAAGCTCTTTATATCTTTATATCCACATTGGAGTCCATAAGATATAAAGATATAGAGAGCTTATTCCCCAGGAATCAGTTCTCTATATCTTTATATTCTATGGTGCATCCATGAATATAAAGTAATGGAGGGCTTATTGGATTATTTAGAAAATACGTCATTGTGCCCAATATAAACAAATATTATATCTCTATGATTAACTTACGATGACGTAGTAATAATTACTTTTTGTTATATTGGACACACAAATACAGCTGAACGATGTTTCTTTGTTTTGAAGGAAAAAGCTCTCTCATATCTTCATATCTCTATGGGGAAGAGTGACATAAGTAATGTTGTTTCTTCCTGCTTAGGTCAATATATTTTGAATGACATGAAAAAAATAATAAGAATAACTAAGAAATGACTAGCCATGACAACATTAAATAAACATACCTGATATACCTTGTTTCCATTATAGGGGGGGATAATAAATACGGTAGTTCTCGTACACTGACCGATATACATCTTGTTTTTTATTGGTGACTCATTTTTCTTTCGTTATCTATACAAAAACATCAGAGAGATGATCCAATTATTGACAGATATGAGCAAACTTATAAGCATTCATCGTTTTCCGAAGTATGAGAACTTGTTTTTTTATCGAAAGGTCTTTATATAAAATTGTATAATAAGAAGAAGAATACATAAATAAACTTATACAAAAGTTTGTAGAATTGCATAAAAATATAAGAATAAATTAAAAAATCAAATACTCTACTTTGGTAGAGTAATTTTAGAGACCAAGACTCAACAAAACAACAACAGTATTCAGTATAAAAACAAAACAAGCATACCACAAAGGGTTATAAAAAACTGAGATATCGTCGAAGAGTGGAGTAACGGTTCGAAGACGGTGTCATGTAGGATATCAAGTCGACTGCCTTTTTTAATCATTTAACATTTGAATTTAGCCAATATTTTTGAAAAAGGATTTTTTTAAGGAATCATTATTGACATTGGCATATTTGGATTTTTACTTTTGATCAAAAAAATTGAATTAAAAGGTTGTTTTTTTGTTATTTCATATATACTGGTTTATTATATTTTTTTACACTATATTGTTTAGACAGATAATTTATAAATCATATTATCGGAAAAAATATTAATAATGTAATTGAAGGGCTTCCCTTCAAAGGATTCGTAAATGAAATGGGAGCAATTTGTTTTTAAATGTGATATTCTTATATCGCAGTTGATTTTCAACCTCAAGCTTAGATTAATCTCAACAGGTTTTTATTTTATATTTACTCTTCTTTTCTTCAACCACTCACAATCGAGAAAAAATATCCCTGTTTTTGTCATCCTTTGTGATTGATGGAAAGAAAAAGCGCTTTAAATCAGGCATAATTTGACTCGAGACTGTTTAACATCATTTAGAGATAATGAACTAAGCCTTTTGAGCATTTAGTGGCTCCAAGACCTCAATCCATGCCACATATGAATCCTTTGCAACTAATATTCCCTTGTTACCTATTAATTCAAGAAATGCATTTATCATTTTCATGGCAAGTAATGGATGTTTGTTTCATTTTATCACCTTTGACGATAAATAGATCATTGATGATCAGGCGTAGCAAAAAGAAGGGAAAAAGAGTTGTAGCCAAAGGGACTAAAGGACTAATACCTTCGGTTATCTTGTCTAACAGATCTGTATTTCGTAAGAGGTATTTCTTTTTATACCTCTTTTTATAAATATAAATATTCTTTCACAAGTTTTTTTTCAATATAAACGGAAAATGGAGGTACATATAGGAGCAGAGAAAGACTCTGCAATAGAGTTACAACTGACAAATGGGATGTTGATTGGTGAGTTTATGGAGAACTACTCGAGAAATAATCTTTTTAGTGTATATTATAACATAAATCGATTCTTATTCTAGCGATAATATGTAAAAAGAAAAAACTAGAATGCTGAATGAAAAATGAGGTACTTGGAGAGTTTTCGCGAGAACTACCATGAAATAATGTTGTTGTTTTGTATGATTATAAGATCAATCGATCCACACTCTGACGATACGACGTAGAATATAGAGAAAATCCAGTTACCAACTTTAAAAAAATACTGTATTTGGATTTTCTGTAAACTGCATTAAAAGGATCGTTAATAATTACAAGAGAAATATATATCCTCACTCTTTTTATAAGACGTAGCAAAAATAAAATGATTGCCAGCTATAACATGATGATGCTCTTGGATGAGTTTGCGAGAGCTTCCATAAAGTCAAAAGCTTCTTCCCCTTCTTAGAGTGAGGGGAGGTCGATAGGGATCATTGCAAAAACATTAGAGGGTTATAGAAGACGAGAAGTATGTGGAGAACTCCCCATGAAGGAGGAGGAGGGACTAATGAGAGTAACAGAGGATATTAAAATAACTTCCTGGGTAACAATAGGTTTATAATAAAAGGTTGGAGCAAATATGACGGAATTTATGTCCTATTCACTGACCTATAAAATAACTAGATATTCTACAGAGAGTATAATAATACAATCGCTTTGTAGAGTTTTTGATTCAATAATGCGATCTAGAATAGCTTCTTGCAGAGTGAAATATTTTAGTCCAAGGAATACTACAATATCGTGAGTTTTTATTAAATTACTTCCTTTAAACGACATATCTTAACATATTACTTTGGTATTTCTTCCTTCTTCTATTCTTTATAATTTTGTAAATACTATTGTTTTGTTTTTTTTACTTTTTTGTACAGTTCTTCGTTGTGCTTATATTTCACAATAAAAAGTAGAGTTCAGCTTTCTCCTCACAAGACAACTATATAAGTATACCATTCTAAGCTATACTTTCAGGTTGATTTATTTTTCGATTATGAATTTTCCCCCTTTTTATAATTAAATATTTACACATAACCAAAGCTGGGATTCGGTACTGCCTTCTCGGTATTCGGTAGATTTTATTATATATCTACCGAATATCGATCGGTGCAGTAGATAAGAGAGAGAGAGAATTTATTTATGTATCTGCTCTGTGACTTCTTGATATGCATTTTGTATCAGACAATGTATAGCAAAAGACAAGTAAGTACATAATTTTTTTTAGAGATTATTTGAAATTTAATACATGTTATTATATATATAATCATATGCACTCGGATTTTGAAGGAAATGAAGGCAATAGCAAACACTCTATTTCCTTAACTGTCTTTTGTAGTCATTGCCCAATATAAATGCACTTTCAGCTCCGGAGTTGCTTGTTATTTTGCAAAGTTCAACTTCTTCACGCCAGTAACTCTTCCAGTTCTAAATACTGATTTTTCATTTCGGTAGTCGCAGCTCTGCATTTTTTTTTAGTTAAGAATTTATTGCTGTCTTACCATAACTACATACAAAATTACAATTATACAATGATAAAAGCAAATACATACATACAGCAAAAGAACACGACCACACAAAGGGGTATATGTGCTACAACAGCAAAAATGGATATTGAGCATTGCATTATATAAATTATTTTATAATCTACTTATGAAGCACTTAAATTAAAGTTAGAATCAATAATTCGTTGCATCTTTTTACATTTAATAAATTTAATAATACGAAGATCTTCATCCTCCTCTTGCATGACTTGGTATCTCTATATGCATATAACGTAAATAAATAAGAGCCAAAATATTAAATACTATAATAATTATAACAAATCATATTATAAATAAAATCCCAAAATCATAGAAAAAACGTAAAAATTGAATTAAACTTTTTTTTTGATGAATGACTTTGGTGAGAGGAATTTTATTAGTAAACTATCTTTGACATTCTTATCGATAGAGTAGGATATCGAGGCATAGCAGTAAAGTAATCTAAAATAAATAAGAGCCAAGTAATAAATACTATAAAAAATATACCGAATCCGATAATAAATAATATCCCATAACATAATAATAATTCGTAAAAATCGAATCAACTATTTTTTAAGGGATGATTTTGATGAGAGGATTTTATTAATAAACGTTATTTGTTATCTCTTATCGACAGAGCACGATATGGAGGCAGAGAAGTAAAGTATTGTCAAGGTTTTCTCACTATTTATCCATCACAAAAGTTGCTTTATATTGGCTGTTATTCCTTTCAAAGAGATATTCTTCTATATCACTGTTTGCATGAGGCTCTGTTCACAGACTCCTCTGTGCACTGAGGCAGTCCACTCATTGAAGCCCCCCCCATATGCGTTTTTTCGGAATGCAACTGTCACTCCCAACTGTTGGTGTCTCTCCTTTGTTTTAAAAAAAACTCCATTCCTTCTTTGGACCATCTCAGAAGCCTTAAGATGATGCAAAAGAAATAAGAAGAATTTGGGGAGAAAAAATACGGCTGACACAGATAATTGAGAGAAATTAATTAGAAACAGTTTGTAGGAACATACGATGTAGGAATGAACCAATGAACCATCTGGGGCTAGTTTCAGTTAAAGAATGGCAGAAAATAAACGTTTCAGAGTTATGAACATAATACATATTTTTAGGATGCTGTACAGTTAAAGGTTTTTCTATATGAAATAAAAGGATACGGATTCCCGTTTTCTCAGAAGTGAAGGAAGAAAAAAAACAGCTTTTAATATATATGCGGCTATCAAATATGCAAGGAATCAATATTATTTCAAAGAGGCCTTAATAATTAGCGTTGAAAAGCAAGGTATTGAACTGCAAAAATATAGAACAAGTCAGTCAAACGGGAGACGAGGGATTTCCTCTAATTTAAGAGTCCTGTGACTAAGTAACTCATAAAACAAATGGATAACTCCGTATCAAGAGGCTTCCTCTAAAATAGAAGAACTCAAGCAATTAAGATGTCTAATTAATAATAACATTGACTCAAAGCTATCATGTTATTTCTATACTTATGAGGATTTGGAATGATGAACTCATTTATTTGTCCTTGAGCAAATTAAATATTATCAATAGTGGAGGGAGAGAGTTTTCGTACTGGCAACTTCTTGTTTTATATGTAAATTGCCAAATCTAAGTCGACAACAGTTTTTATCTCTTTTTTATTTCAGGTGGGTTAAATCAGCAAACAATGACCCTAAACAATGTACATGCATGTTATTAAATTTGAACAATAATGATCTTATTTGTTGTTGAAAAATTTATGATTGTTATAGCGGTATGTTCGATGAAATAGGTAGAGACATAAATATGACTACCGGCGTCGATATCCATAATCGAGGTGGAGAAAATAGACTCCAGTACGAAACAATAAAAATAATGAATCACACAATGATAAATAAGGAAATAGGTTCATCATAATATTGCAATTTTGTACAATCAAAATAGACTTTCATTAATTATACAATCTAATGGGGAGAACTGTAATTTAACAAAGAGAATGAAAATATATATCTTTAAACTTTAAAAATGATCATACAGAAAAAATAATTAAATAAGAGGAATTTAGCTAAGCTTTACTAAATAAGGAGAGCAAGCGCGGTAGAAACACCATCAATCAGACGCCATACGGAACACAGCACAGTGTTTAATATGCAAATCTACTAGCAGTCATTTAGGGTGCAGATGTTTCATGAGGAAGGTAGGGAACAATAAGAATAACCTTTGTGAGAAGGTGTGAAAACACATAAATAACCTTTCTTTCGGCAATTGCAATCGTCCCACTTTTGTCAACCAACGAACACTTTGTTTGAACCCATGCTCACCAAATGATCGTGCTGTGGAAGGAAAAAATATAAAGGTTAAACACTATTTTGTGGACACTGTTAGTGGTTAGTTATTCGACACAATAGGCATTTTTTGTGGTGGTTATCGAAGTAAAAATGACTTGTTTCCGGTGAAACTATAAGAAATCATATATTTTTTTGTTCATCAAAAATATGCATTCCGCGTTAAGAATATCCGCAAATTCTTGATGACGTATGTACTATTTTTTTAGATTTAACAGACCATTTGTAAGATAATAAAGTTGAAAAAAGGTACAAGAATAATATTTATCAAAAACCTGAGAATTTATTATACAATTGCAATGCGAAAAAGCATATGCATAGTGTTTACATGTACTTTTTGTAACTTACGGATAAAAAATAACTATTCAGGTTGATTTCTTCCCCATTCTATTCATCTAATACTTCATCCCCTTCCAGTTTGGAATCTGAGTTATCTTCAAGTAAATCCGATAAAATAATCTCTAACCATAGAGATATAAATATACAGAGCTTATTCCCTTCTATAGCAGAGAAACCTCCTTCAGCTGTATTCTCTGCCCAATATACACAAAGTAATTTGTACTACGTCTCGTAAATTGATCATAGAGATAGAAAGATTTGTTTATATTGGTACAAAACCGTATTTCTCTGAAGAATCCAATAAGCCCTCTTTGTCCTATATCTCTATGTCTCTAACACACGCATGTTATAACTGCAGTCTTGTTTTACTACTTTCTTAGTAAATTCATTGAATCTTACAAATCAGGCAGAAATAACGTCCTTATATGGTTTTGGGGGAAGGTTAACTCAGGGACGGACCATTATAATCCAAAGACAACAGGGAGGTTAAGTGAACGGAATTTGTATTCTTATGGAGCATCCAGTTATTATATAGGTCGATGGTTTGCTCCAAATATGTTAATAGACTAATCCCTTTTTATTTATTTTAATATATATACGCTAACCTAATGGAGGGTCATAAAATTAAAAATCTCAAAAACACATCGATTCATCCTCATTCTTCATAATACTATCACCCATTTTCTTGGCAATCTTTACATTATTGCCCCTCTTTTATAAGGTCTATAAGACCTTGAGAAGCTCAAAATAGTTGCTGCGTCTCTTAAGAAGAATGCACTGCAATTAAGGACTTTCCTCTTAGGTGTAGTATTGTTCATAAGTTTTCAATGGCTGTATAAAATTATCAAGCTGCATTTTTTCCTTTGAAAAAAATAACATTGTGGAAATGAGTGTCATATAGAACAATCAAACAAAATCTATTGTTCAGAATGAATAAATGTTTTGCTATCCTGTAATTAAGGGATTAAGCAAATTGTTATATGGAAGTAGTCATTGTCAAGTTATTCTACTTTTGTTTATTTGCCTTAAAGCTCTATTAGACTGTAATATGTGCTTGCAATATAATGATAAAAGATTACTCAGAGTTTATTTTTGCGATCCATTTAACCCTTAAACGCGGCTCCGTGAATTGTTAACGATGTACTTTCAAATTTTAATATATCCATCTTTTAACCTAATTTGAATGTACTCCAAACGAAATTTAGCTGACTAAATTCTAATTCTATTTTTAGGAAAGTTCCCCCATTTTGGGAACGTTGGCGCTTCTAGTACTACAATTTTGTACATTTTAATATTGTTCTTATTTTCTTATAGATATAATATATATATATATATATATAATATATATATATATACTATATATTATTATTATATATATATATATATATATATATATATTCAACATTTTCATCGACATGGACTTTTAATTGTTATAATAATACAGGACTACATGCCTTGTGCAATTTCTTTCAATGCACTTTGTACATTGAATTATAGTATTTATATAGTAACAAAATTAAGTCTTTGTTAGCCCCCAGACTGAAATTTCTAATTTGAGTCTCATTTGTTATGTAGATTCCAAAAATGCACTAAAAATATCGACGAAAATGGTTGGCCATTATGGGCCTTTTCAGGCTTGTAACGGAACGCAAAATTGAACGGCGTTTCAGCTGAACGCACGTTCAATGAACGGAACGCAACTTTTTTGGACGCTGAACGTTGAACGCAAAAAAAGTGTTTTGCGTTCGCCGTTCAATTTTTCCAAACATTTCTTGGACTTTTTTCGGAAAAAACGTCATTACTTTTTTGGAATTTCTTATAAAAAAAGTCATCACTACCGCATTACTTTTTTGGAAATTCTTTCTTTAAAAAACCGTCCTCACTACGCCTTACTTTTTTTTGAAAATTCTTTTCTAAAAAAAAAACGTCATCACTACGCATTACTTTTTTTGAAATTCTTGTCTAAAAAAAAACGTCATCACTACGCAGTATTTTTTTAGGAAATTCTTTTCTTTAAAAAAAAACGTCATCATTACGCAGTACTTTTTTGGAAATTCCTTTAAATATTTGAACGCTGAACGCTAACGGAACGCTGAACCAAAAACATTGAACGGAACGCTATTTTTTTTAACGCTGAACGGAACGCTGAACGCAAAAAAGCTTAACGCTCACAAGCCTGTATTTTTCTGATATAAGACACACCTTTCTTGAGTTCATGTTACAAAAAAATATATTCTGTCACGTCTAATAACTCTGGTGGACTTAGAAGTACGTCCTCCAAGAGGCACTCGATCACTTTGACGTGTGTATCAGAGTCAATATCCCTCCTAAGTTGTCGATGGCTCATTTTATCGTTTTGGTTGGCCAACGAATAACACTTAAATACTCCCACAACCGACAAATTGAGTGGAAGCATAAAAAGATTCCACCACCATTTTTGAGCATGTATAACTAGTCGCAAATATTACCCAACCCATTCAGAATATAACACTCTAATTGTCTTCCTGGTTTTTGTTTTTCGGATTAAATATCGTAATTATATGGATATTCATCGGAGCTACACATCATCCCAAATTTTATAGCCAAATATTACTGACTTGTTCCTCATATCATGTTTTGCACTAGTATCCACGATATGGGATCATGGATTATCCACGCTAAGTCTTTCGTAAACTACACCACACTGGAAACAATTTTCTTTTACTATGTCAAGGGTAAGATTTCAAACATTATATTTGTCTAATTGGGATTTGCCATATAATTGTCAATGTTTCAGTTACTTCAACAAGAATGGAGTCTTGATGCTGATATTGTCTCGTCTAGTATACTAGGTATATCCCGCTCACTATTCGTTGGAAATACCTAGAACCACAATCTCGATTTCCTTACTTTGATGTTTTCGATCTCCTCTATTGCACAACTGAGGAAGTCGTGGGGGATATTTAATAGATTTCTAAATCATATGAATCATAAAATTAATCGAAATAAATATAAATATTAATAATTTACTATTCAACCTTTCATCCATTATCAAAAATAAATATACACACATTTGTCTTTTAGTTGTATGTACTTATATGTATAACGTACGTAAACTTTAAAGGAAACAAAGAATTATACGCAAAGACGTAGAACATGAAAATGAGTACCAATAGGCGCCAACGTTCCCCTTTTCGGAACACCATTTTAAAAGTCGATTTTAGTCTACTAAAATATTAATATTATTTAAGAAAAGTGTTCAATGTAAATCTTTAGTATATTTGCTTCTCAAATAGTTATGAAATAGTAATAGTACCAGTTTTTACCACTATTTTTGTTATTATCAAAATATTAGTCAAAAACTTGTTAAAACACGTTTTTTCAAAGCCCTCAAACTAGTATTAAAATCAGTTTTTCGTTTATTTGCAAATAAAATATTTTTGTTTTCTAAGCTTTAATATAAAATATAAACTCATTCAATTTATTTTTATTGAATATGACGCGATGCCGAACACTGAAAGTATGTTCCCAAAATGTGAACTTGGCGTGTAAAGGGTTAAGTGGGCAATTGGAGGAATAAAATTGTGACTCGTGCACATGATGCTTTGTTTTTATACTACCACATACTTGTTTATATAAATATATATATACATATATATTATATCAGGAAAGGACCAGGCCGGGACTTAAATTTTTCAAGCCGGGCAGGGGCCACACCAAGCCAAAATCGGACCAGGACTTAATACATATTTTCGTTCCTTCGATATTTTTTTAGAAAGGATTTCCAAAAAAATTATCAGAAATGTGATGACGTTTATAAAAAAAGAATATTTCGAAAATTCCTTCTAAAAAAACGACGTCACTTTATGAATGACAAACGAAAAAAATATTGATTTCCCGGCCCGGTGTCTAAAAACACAGGGACACTGGGCCAGACCGGAACGCTCAAAAAGCCGGGACCCGGGCCGGGTACCCGGTCGTTTCCTGATATATATATATATATATATGAGTCACAATTTTAATCTTTCAATTGACCCTTTAAATGAGTCGCAAAAAAACTCATATTCCTCTTTAGGCCAATCGGGTGACAGTCTGTATTCAGCAAGATTTAAAGGTACCGCAATGGATAATGAACTTTTCCCCCAAAATGAAAGCCCAATAACAACCAACTATTAGTTATTATATAAGAATATTATGATTAATTTAATTTTAAGATCTCACAGTGAGGAAGTACCTACTTGATGAATACAATTTGTCAAGCTAAAAAGGGGATTTCATCATTATTAAAAGTGTATATTCCTTTTTACGACATACTGAGGACCCTCTTATAATTAGACCAACCTTTTTGCAGCAATAAAACAGCAATACTTCCAGTGATATTTTACTTTACTCTTACGATAATAATGCCACAATACTACATGTTTCTGTTCCAAATAGGTTATCACACAGCGATCTCTCTCTATCTCATAGGCGAACATGTGAACTTATCACAGTCTGTTATTGTAAGACTAATGAATCTTGGGATCCATTCCAGCGACAAATTTTAACCACCAATCAAATTACAGAGGAAAAGTATGTTCCTCCTTTAGGTCACCTTTTGAGATCTTCATAACAAACTTAAAAGAAATTATTTATGTACAATTGAGAAAATGATTGAAAGAAATAGTTTTGATCTCCTTTCCTAATTATTTTTTTAATTATAATATGACTTAGATGCCTACCAAAGCAATTAATTAAGAAGCAAATCTATGTACATGAGAAAAAGGTGTTCTTCAAGCATCAGAGGGAGTTAATATAAAACTTTATATCAGCTCTGA
>CP045892.1:16015131-16042990 GCA_013387185.1 Caligus rogercresseyi
ACAAAAAGCATGAAGCATAGTTATAAACATTTTGGGTGTTGAGCGTATATATGATTAACGAGACCCAATATAATTTATTACTAAATAATTATTATATTATTACACCATATATATCAAAATTCAGAATTGGCTCTTTAAGTGAAATAAATATTTTGAAAAACATCTTTAAAAAGTGAACTTTTAAGTCGGTTGATTGATTAAAAAATATTTCTCCGTTTTAAACTTCTCAACAATGATGATTTATTATTATAATGAAATAAGTGATACAATCTTCACCCAAACGATATTTAACAAGGGAAAGTCATTTTGTTACTGACAAACCTCTTGGTTCTTAATTGCTTTCATTCGTTTAATTAAAATGGGGGGCGATAGTAATGTTAATTAGATGATCCATTTACTAACTTTATAGTTCTCATAACAAGAAAGTAACATAATGTTATTTTTATAATATGAATGTCCGTATCATTAATTCAGATGAATTATAAACATTAATTTAGTCATGTATGAACTCAAAGCTCAAACATTTATGATCTCCTGATGAGGAAAATTAGTTGCATATTGTGAATTTACATATTTAACAAAAGTCATACACCAATTCTGTGCAAATGCTAATATTTATATACTTTAAAGATTTAATTATATTCAATTAGAGATGAAATATGAATTGTCTGCCCATAATGGCAATTTGGACTTTGGAAGGCCCACCTCGAAAAACACGATTATTTTGCAATACTTTAGGCTTACATACGCTAAAAAATCCCGATAAACGATTTCATAAAGCACTGCATCAGCATATTTACTTCTTTTATCTTTGTTTTAAATCAATCACAAAAAATATATTATCAAAAAAATTTTGAATATTTTTTTCTTACAAAAATAGGACGCTAATAGTTGAAGAGATATCTAATTATTTGTAAGTCTTTAACATAGGATAAAGGTTTGGAAATATGATTATTATAATTATGATATATAATTTGTAAACTATTTCTCATGGAATTTATTGTAATGTTATATAATTGTATTTCTATTTAAAAGGTATTAGTTAAAGTTCCTCAACCGCGAATGGATTAGTGAACATAGTTTCACTTAAGGAAGGAGAACAATTGGCGGTATAATTAATGTAAAAGTATTTTAAATATTATTGTACTAGGTAATAGTGAGTTTTGACATAAAATGCACAGTTTTACATATACATATTTCGATCAGCTAAAGTGCTCACCTGATGAGTTATGAGTATTATTGAAAAACTTTATTACCTCCGCCGAAGGAGGTATGTTTGCAATGGTGTTGGTTTGTTGGTTTGTTTGTTTGTTTGTCAGCAGGATAACTCAAAAAGTACTGAACGGATTCGAATGAAATTTTGTGGAGTTTTTAAAATGTCAAAAGAAACAAGTGATTAAATTTGGCATCTCTGAGGTGCAGAATAAGCTGCAAAATGAGCTAATATAATAAATATTTAAGTTAGCCTACTCTGCCAATAGATGTCGCTGTACTGTGAAATCGGGGGCCGGGAGCGTCTTCCTCTCGAATTTCTGTCGAGGGGAACCCTCCCCCGTCCCTCTACGCCGCCCCCAATCGTGAAAAAATTCGCCTCGGAAGGTCATAAGGACCCGTGACGGTGGAGGTTTGCCACTCTCTGAGTGTATATATGCCTCTAGTTACATATGCAATTCATTTGTAAATGTTTAAATCAATTTGATATCTATGTAATTGAATTTTTGCGTGGAATAAAGGTGAACTTTGTACGAAAATAAATAAATATTATTTAATTAGGCAATAGTTAATTTTGACAGAATACGGATTTTTTTTAAATTGGGGATAGGACTCGGATGAAAAATCTCCATATAATATTTTTTTACAGCTGTACAAAATTTACGTAAAAACATAATGGTTAAAATTTAAAAACATTTTTTTAAATAAAAATTATAAGGTATAAACAAAATTGGTTTCTAAATTCATATAAGACTTAGTAGTGAACAAAGTATAATTAAACTATCTTTTTATTCACAGCTACAGATTCAATCATAAACACACACTTTACAACATATATAAAAACATAGCACTAAAGACATTCCAAGAAGAAATTTCGTTTTTCTCGCATCGATACATGACTTTGTTAATTTTCTTCATAAATAGGCTTACAAGTCATAGAAAAAATGAACACAAAAATATTTTTAATGCTCAGTAACCGTTTGAGATTTATTATAGAGAATATAATACATTTTTCGTCTAATGTTACAGTTTTTACTGTAAACAAAGGTACAGTGAATTAATAATAATGATATGATGTATATTTATTGAAAATGTATAACATCTATTATAAAAATCATCTTATTAAAAGTATTAAAAATGATTTGTCACAAAATTCACACTTAATAATAATACATTTCAAGATTCTTTTTGTTTTTAGAAGAATATTGGTTGTTTGTTCATATTGGGAATAATAATTTAAAACAAAAAAATATTAATTAGATTTTTGTTCTTTTTTTTGCCTATATGGTTCGATAGAATTGCATCCGATAGGATATAAGTAAGTATTATAGTATTAAAATTAGTCCATAGAACCTAAGATCTTATCTATGAGGTAGACCAAAAATTACCATCCCCTCTTCGGATTCGAACCTGCGCCCCCAACATTGAAAGTCGAACACGCCTTAACACGCACGGTTATCGAGCCCCCCTTTTTGCCTATATTTGCTCTTTTAATATTAGTTGTTTTATTGTTTGATGTTTTTTTCGTTAAAATAACTTTAAATATATACAAAAACGACGAATTATTTAAAAAATATTATGACTGAAAAAATAATAACAAACGCTTATATATGTAACAAAAAACTATTTGCTGTATATATCTTTCACCCTCCCAAGGGAACTGGGGATTTACTTTTAAATTGAACCGTGTTATATTTAAAAAAAAGGCGAACAAGGCTTTCATTGACACTTTTTGAAGTCATATTCAAAGAACCAGGTGTGAAGGAAATAGGGTGGACGGTAGTGTTGTCCATCGGGCGCGATTT
Organism: Caligus rogercresseyi; assembly: GCA_013387185.1. Classification (NCBI taxonomy): domain Eukaryota; kingdom Metazoa; phylum Arthropoda; class Copepoda; order Siphonostomatoida; family Caligidae; genus Caligus; species Caligus rogercresseyi. The sequence continues at coordinate 16,018,149 of CP045892.1, forward strand.
TCGAGCCCGAGCCCGCCGAAAGACTAATAATTGAGCCGAGCCCGGCCGAGCCCGATTAGTTGGATATGCGCCCGACTTGCGCCCGCCCGACCATTGGGAAAATATATAATAGAAGAAAGAAATTCAATTCAACAGATCCGAGAAAAAGTGAGGACGTTTTTTTAAGAAAGAGGTGTGAGGAAAAAGTGAAGACGTTTTTTAGAAAGAGTCTGAGGAAAAAAGTGAGGACGTTTTTTTATAAAGAGGTCTGAGGAAAAAGTGAGGACGTATTTTTTAGAAGAGGTCTGAGGAAAAAAAGTGAGGAAGTATTTTTTAGAAAGAGGTCTGAGTAAAAAAGTAAAGACGTTTTTTTTAGAAAGAGGTCTGAGGAAAAAAGTAAAGACGTATTTTTTAGAAAGAGGCCTGAGGAAAAAAGTGAGGACGTTTTTTTTTAGAAAGAGGTCTGAGGAAAAAGTGAGGACGTTTTTTTTTAGAAAGAGGTCTGAGGAAAAAAAGTGAGGGACGTTTTTTTTTTAGAGAAAGAGGTCTGAGGAAAAAAGTGAAGAGTTTTTTTTTAGAAAGAGGTCTGAGGAAAAAAGTGAAGACGTTTTTTTAGAAAGAGGTCTGAGGAAAAAAGGTAAAGTGAGGACGTTTTTTAGAGAGAAGTCATTTTAAAAAAAATTAAAAAAAAATTCAAAGAGGCCGCCCGCATAGCCCGCCCCGACTTTCAGTTTTTTGCGCCCGAGCCCGGCCCGTCGGGCGGGCATGCCCGCCCGATGGACAACACTGGACGGTAGGGTTATTCTATGTTGTGTCATTTAAAAAAATATAAACACAATATTTAATTACCTCATTCCTCCTAGACTCCTATCCCTTTGATCAGAAAACACCACCCTCCCGGTCATAAAATAATACTTAGCCCATGGCTTTGTTCATCCTCTTCAAAGCAATCTATTTGTTCATGTAAACATGTAACATACTTTGTGCGCTGTTTGGGGGGGGGGGGGGGTGACAAAGACTCTGACGTCATATGAATATCAACATGTACTATTTGTTATCAAAGACATATTTGAGAGTTTAGTCTTTAATCTTTTATTGAATGCAATGCAAGCAACCGCATTCAACAGCAAGATTTAGTTTAATATGAATTCAAACTATTGATGTTTTACAAAATCCGAGTTAGTCATAGTTCTATTTTTGTGTTCAATAAAAGATATCTGTTTAAATATTCATTGCTAATATGACTGAATAATATTTTTTGGCTTAGATAAGAGTGATAAAGCAAAATAAATGTTTTATCACTAAATTCCTCGTGCAAAAAGATTGGTCATATGAAAATATGTAATTTTCCTCTTTAGAAGGTAATGAATGTGTTCGGTCTTACTTTGACATAATACATTATTTGTTATTGACAGGAAATAATAGACAAAATATGCATACAATAGGTATGTTATATTACTTTAAAATGAATATTTTGTTCCTCTTTATCGTAATGCAAACTAATAAATAGAAAGCATATATTCTTACAAATTATTATTATTTTAAAATATAACATATTATTTTTAAGTCATTAGTATATAGTCTTGTTAAAATTATATAGTCATGAAACAGACAAATAAAATCATTGTTTCTTTTTATAAATATAAACGATTGTTATTATGTTTTCCGTCATAATATAATTGATAATAATCGTCGTTATTGTATATTATTTAATTTTATTTCACAGATAAAATAGTTATTTTCAAATAATAAAAGGGGAAAAATATATTTCATATTTTTTATTTTGAAGTATTATTCCCAAATATGGACAAACATCAAAATATTCTTCTAAAAACAAAAAAGAAGCTCTGAATCTCTTATTTATCCGTGAATTGAGTGTCCAATCAATTTTAAATACTTTAATAAGAGGGTTTATAAATAGCTGTTATACATTTGTAAATAAATATACATTATAGCATTATATTTCATTTACATTAAGATTCTGTTAATTAGGTGAAAAATGTGTTGTAGATTATATATTTTATACAATGAATAAATTATTTATATAAAAGTTTCTACGAGATTTCTACGATATCAAAACTAATAAATTTGTAAATGATCACAGTAAATAAACCTCCTATCCCTTGGAAGGTCATTTAATTACCGTATTTGGCTCGATATACCGCTTGGGTCCTTTAAATACCTTCCCTCTCGACACTTGTGGACAATGACATCATAGAAAATATTACAGTAATTTGCTTTTTAAGTCCCAAAAACATGTATGAGAGAATTTAAAATATTATTATAGTGAGATGATATTTTTATTTATGCTTTCTCACTTAAGGTGATTTTTTTCATGTCCGTTACTGTTATTTTACATTTGTATGTTTGTTTTCAAGATACGCATTCCAAAATTACATTGTTGATATGAGTATTTCCATGCATTTACTTCAATTTTATTGCATTAATTTTACCTACACGTGTGTTAAAACAGTCAATGATAAAAAATATATACTCAAGTAATCAAAATGATAATTGCCACCTGAAGGAAGATAAGGGAATGAATGCTGTTTCTTTGAAGATTGTATTTATAAAGTTATAAATATATTGAAGCATTTTGAAAGTAACTTTTTACAAAAAGTATAATTTATGGTTTTAAAACCGATGAATACCGAATAAAGTTCAGTGAGATGGGTCTAATCCTGAAGTTAAACAAACAAAATTGTTAAAATGAGATATTAGGTTCGATAAATTAATTGTCACACAATACGATTATTCCTTTCCACACAAATACTGCAATTCAATCGAACCAAATAGGCAAAATATATTATTTGAATAATTATAACAAATAAAATAACAGGTAATTGTGTAGAAGTGTATTTGAAAAAAGTAATGTTATAGGTGTGTGTAATCGTGTATATTTTCCCCAAAAAACATAATAGCAATTCGGCTAGTCTGGGATGTCAGGAATTTTAAAATAAGTATACAAAGTATATATGCATATAAACTATATAAATTAAAACAAATATTAAAATACAAATCTATAACTAAAAGCAAAAGGTTTTTTTGAAGAAAGAAACGCAACCTTCAAATTAAAAATAAATATGATTAATTTTAAAAAAAACTACCGTCCCATATAGATGATACAGGGGCACATTTTTCCATAGACCTGGCAACTCATATATAGCAATTCATATATATAGCAATCAAATTAGAAGATAAAACAAATATTCAAAATAGATATCCATTAATTACATCAAACTATAATTTAAAAATTCTTTTTTCTACATGTGCAGCATAGTAAACAGTATTTTAAAACAAAATTAAAACAATATAAATAAGAGGGACGACTTGGGCGTTGTCTGTCTGAAACTACCAAAAGGACACGCTGCCACGTGTCTATGAAACCCCTTTTATGAACATATAATTTACATGATTTATAAGTCAATATTTTTTTAGTGTTTTAGGGGATTAACAGCAGCAGAGGTTTTATGAGTTTTTTAGTGTTTATATACATTGATATTTGCAAAAGAAAAGAAAAAAACACAAAAACATCCCGTCTTTAGATATCTCACTTTGTCATGTTGCTATGTGATCGTATTAAATGATAAGGAAGCGATAAGTAGACTTCAAACAAAAAAGGACTCGAGTTTCTTTTCATTTTCTCTCTCACTATATATATATATATATATATATATACTATATATATATATATATAAACGAATCCTTAAAGAAGAACACCGACAAATCACCATAACTCAATTATGACTCATCTATTTACTGGAAATGAAGTTTCCCACTTTTTAAGGTTAATTTATTCATTTAGAACGAATACATTGAACAAGCGGCACTGTGAAAAGAAAAACCAAAATAGGTTTTATGTAATTGGCGACATGTTTATGACTATTATAATTACATATAATATTTTTGGCCATTACTTTGTTTAGATTTGATGATGTAGGGATCGTACGAAAATAAATAATAGATAAATAATATTATGACCTAATCATTCATAAATTTAAAATTTATGAATGATTATAAATTTCAAAACTATGGGTAAAAAATACTGTTTTTCGGAAAAACGACTAGATATATATTTTTACTTATATGGTTCGATAAAATTGCATCCGACGGGATGAGAATTTGAAATAAAATATCTATTTTTAACGTATTTTATATATTATTTTTAACATGCTTTGTAAGTTTTGATAAAATGATGAATAAGTTTCTTTATAAAATGTTAATATTATTAATTTTTGAACTAAATGTTAATGTTTATTAATTTTTGAGCTAAAATATATAATGTTTATTAATTTTTGAACTAAAATGTTTAAGGGGTATTAATGTTTGAACTAAAATGTTTAAGGTTTATTAATTTAGAACTAAAATGTTTAAGGTTTATTAATTTTAGAACTAAAATGTTTAATGTTTATTAATTTTAGAACTAAAATGTTTAATAATGATTAATTTTTGAACTAAAATGTTAATGTTTATTAATTTTTGAACAAAAATATTTTTTAATTTTTTTGTAAATATTTAATAAAGTTTTAACTCAATTGTCTGATAAGTTTTGTAAACTAAAAGGATCAATAATAAATATTTATATTTTCCTTAACATCACTTAAATATACGTTTGTTTACTGCTTGTATATTATTTATGAATTGCAGATTTGATACATGTCTCATAAATTATAAAATATGATCAAAACAAAAATTAAAAACACACAATAAAGCATTCAGAAATAATATATTGTCTTTTAGCAAGATAAAATCCATCAATGTATTATATGTGCATTATTCATAAATAAGTGGAAAATAAATATAAATAGTATCATAGAAATTAATATAAAACAAACTAGAGGCATGTATACACTCAGAGAGTGCAAACCTCCGCCGATCCCCACCAAATGAATCACTTAACGGAATTACACTCCAATCATATATGTTACATAAGTAGGTGTGTTTGGTGAATAATGAGTGAGGAGAGAGCCATCCTAAAAACATCCATTGACGTCATACTAGTTATTCGTCAATTCAAAATTGAGAATCACATGCAGGAATAATTGTGATCGACAATCTTTAATATTTGTTACATGCATTATTTGCATGTAGAAAGAAGAAACCATATATGATATATGTATAATATATATTAAGCCATAAATACTTTTATTTTGAAGTTTGCTTTGAAAACAATTTTATTTTAAGACCCAGTAGATTTTTGTTGTTATTTTTATTGAGAAACAATCAACCCTCTTACTTATTACCTCCGCCGAAGGAGGTATTGTTTTCACTGGCGTTGGTTTGTTGGTTGGTTTGTTGGTTTGTTTGTCAGCAGGATAACTCAAAAAGTACGGAACGGATTCGGATGAAACTTTGTGGAGTTGTTGGAAATGCCAAAAGGAACAAGTAATTAAATTTTGGCATCTCCTGAGTGCAGAATTAAGATGCAAAATGAACTAAATACTAATACATATTTCAAGTTAGCCTACTCTGCCAATAGATGTCGCTGTGCTGTGAAATCGGGTGCTGGGAGCGTCTTCCTCTCGGAATTTCCGTCTAGGGGAACCCTCACCCGTCCCTCTACGCCGCCCCCAGTCGTGAAAAATCCGCATCGGAAGGCTCATAAGGACCTGTGACAGCGGAGGTTGCACTCTCTGAGTGTATATATGCCTCTAGCTTAATTTTCAATTCCATTTTTAAAATGATTATCTAATACAGCCAAAAGACAGACTTTTCTAGGACAATCTGAGGATTTCGTAACATGCATCATATGAATCACATTCTTGTCTCTTAGACAAAAATTGTAATCTCATTGTTGAGGAGCGCAGGTTCGAATCCCGAGAGGAGGAGGTTAGTTTAGCTCAAAACTCATTGATAGATCCTTTGTTTGATAGACTAACTTTAACGCTAATATATTTATTTATATCCACACGGATGCAATCTATCGAATTAAATAGGCAAAAAAATTGTAAGTTTGTACAATATTTAAATAATATGGGACTATGGATAGTAAATTCTTTAAGTATAGTTTTTATTGATACTTAAGATGAATGGAACATATACCCAATCAATTCATTAAAGGTATTTTTGTAAAAAAAAACACCATTTCATTTATTCTCTCACGTTCAAATTATGAGGATTACAATATCACCTGATATATGTATAAAATAGTACAATTAAGTTTAAATGTCATGTAAACCCCCACCTTAAAAGATTAAATGTCGTAAAAAGATAAATATAAAAGAATATAAGTCAATAATAATAACAGGTTTTTCTTGATACGCTTCTTATGACTACTGTCTATAGTGTAAGTCTTTAGGCGTCATGAATGGGAAGTGTTTGTAGTTTTTTCTCTGAAGAACTGTTGAATTCCTTCCTTGCGAGGCCCGCCAGTGCCATAACCAAAAGTCCTTCCCTTCTCCTCAGAGCATCGATTGAAGCAATGTATTAAAGGTATTTATAATAACATACTTCTGAGTTTCTTTGTTAAGTTACTTAACCAATATTCATCTATGTCCTTGATATGAAGTAACTTCCATTAATAAATATAGCTTTATTATCTAGGTTATAAAATACCTTTTTCAAAGTGTTTATAATTTAAGCTCTAATTTGTTCAATTTTCTCCTCATTCAGAGTTATTTCATTAGGGAACAGTGATGAGTGTATAGATGGTTCAAAATCCATTAAAACCAACTACGAGTGTATGCGATAAACAAATTAAAGTAACCATATAGTAAAATGTACAACTCCGAAGGACTTTTAAATACAAACTCAAGTCTAAGATATTTGTGTTTATTGATTTTTTTGTGTTTATTTGTATTAATCAATATAAACTTTAATATGATGTATCAAACGTTATAGCAGTTTCTTTTTTTGTTTATTTGTTATATAGGTATAATATAAATTAACTTTCGATTTCATGAATCCAACTTGAGAGTGGTTTTTGATCATATCTAATATCTTGGAGTAAAGTATAATTATTTTGTGGAATTATCGACATCCGAGCCAATAAAGTAAAAAAGGTTTTTTTATGGACGAGTAGGAAGTGAGATAATATCCTTTTTCCTAATTACATTATATGGTTCAATATTGCTAATACATATGTTAACAAATATATGCTAACTTAAGTTTTGTAAGACCCACAGTTGAAAAGTTAAACCATTTTTTATTAATGATACATTTATTGCCGTTTCGTGTATCAAATATCCCTTTTACATATTTGGTACGATATATTTGCATTTGTGTGGATATGCATGAGGATTATAGCTTTAAGATTATTTAGTCTATCTAATTTACAATCTTATTTAATACATTTTCTAGATTCTAGATTTTCTAGTTTCTAGATTAGCCCATCTCACGAAAACTTAATTCGGCATCCGCCAGTTGTAAAACCATCTTAGAACTATCTTTGTTGTTATATATATATATATATCAGACTTGTTGATTTATCGTTCATTTGTTGTCGTTCGCGAACGATGAACGACGAACGACAAAGTTTTTGACGAACGACGAACGATAAGGAAAATTCCTTATCCTTTGTCGTTTGTTTTTGGCGACCAAAAAAGACAAAGATTTTTAATTTTCATGGGACAAATTTCCTTTCTAAAAAAACGTTACACTTTTTTTCAGAATTTTCTTTCGAAAAAAACGTCATCACTTTTTTCAGAAAACTCTTTGTAAAAAAGGTCGTCAATTTTTTTCAGAATGGCGAACGATGAACGATTTAATTATAATTAACGATGAACGACGAATGATAACTTTTGGCGAACGACAAACAACGACAATTTTTCGCGAACGTCAACAAGTCTGATATATATATATATATCTGTTTGAATAGAGATCTCGTGCCGGAAAGTGTGTGTGGGTTCATACATTCCTGAGCGTCAAATTTAACATTGTAACCGGATCCAGGAATGCAAGCTATTTATTGGTTTCATTTAGGGTCCTTTTTGAATAATAATGTTGAACAACTCCAGTGTGACAATAATGAACGGAACAATGGACAAAGGGTGAATGCTCGGAGAGTGATTCTCTTTGCCATGGGTTCGACACGTAATTAATAGGTTTGGGTCTATAATTACCTACGTCCGAATATGACTCCATGGGAGTTCTTTGCTAGCTTTGTTGTTGTTGTTATTCATGTTGTTTATTATAGACTAGCCATTAATTAAAAGCTGGAAGCCAGGTTTGAGATCCTCTGAAAGAAGCCCCTTTTGTCTTTGTGTTCCTAAATGTGAACAAAGAATAGGTTATAATGACATATTGGTGGTTTGAATGTCACTATGAAGCAACTTTTTTATTAGTTTGTATTTAAAGCTTGTTCGGAGTAAATATTTTCTCATTTAGCAATTTATAATTTGATTTTCTTTTTTCCTGTTCAAAGATATATATTTGTATCCGTCAAAATAACTTACAAAAATATGATTTGAAGCGAATGTTGAATATTCCATATACCCTACATTTACCATTTCTTGAATTTAAAACTGTTTGATCTTTTAACGAGTATTTCTTTATGTTTTGTTATTTAGTAACAAAATATTTTTTAAACTAAATATTCAAATATGAAATGCTTTTAAACTCATGGTTTTTGAAACTTGGGTCAGTCATTAAAAAATGTTTACATAAATCCAAGAGACAGATTTTTGTATTTTATGTATTGTTATGTATTTTAATTTTGAGCCAAGAGCCAATTAATTTATATACTATGTTTTATGTCAAAATAATTAATTTTCATTTTATCAGCATTGAAGAGTACTTTAACAGTTTATGACATTTTTCATTAATTTTTACAATGATTTAAAGTTAAGTGTTTTAAAGAGGCTTTCCAATCTGATTCGGTAGTAATAGTATTTTTTATGAATAGCGTTCAATTGACTTGTATCAACTCAAATATAGAAAATTATAATATGTAATAGGTATGATATATGTCTGATGATATTAAAATAAGATGATATTTCATTAAAAGGTCTTTTGGTTTTAAATCTTTTTTATAACTTCATTGTATAACCAATATGGCTTTATAATATTTTATATGTAATGTATCATTGGCAACTTGTATACAAACAAAGGTATACAAATAATTTGAGATTTCTAGGGTCATCGGTTCAAAATGTGCAGAACGAAATTTACTCCGATGAAGATCCAATGCCCAATAGTTCAACGACGTAATTAAAATATAAATTTTGGTTTATTTCCATGTAAATGTAATTTCAAATTTTGAACAAAGCCATGCTATTGTTTCATATTCTATGTTCAACGTGTTCAACTCTCAATGTTAGGGGGTGCAGGTTCGAATCCCGAGAGGGGATGGTCATTTTTGTTCTACCTCAATGATAAGATTCTAGGTTCGATAGACTAATTTTAATGCTATAATGCTTATTTATATCCTGTCGGAAGCTGCGATTCTATCGAACCAAATAGGAAAAAAAATCATGTAATTTGGTAATGATTAATATAATCTATAAATTTGTCAAGTTATAATATTTTTTGTGATATATGACATAACTCTTGCTTTGAAACTGATAGTATTTAGGAAGGTGATTTTTTGTTTGTGAAAATTACTTCATTCCCTTTTTCATAAAGTAAATCACAATGTTTAACTATTAATAAACAAAAAATAAAGATGAAAATAAACCAGAGTTTGGCGAGTAATAAAGAATATTTTAACTTTTAGAGCAGAAAGCTACGCATAAAAACTGTGAGACTCATAAGGCCGCTGGTGAATTCGACTAACCTAAATGTTAATTTATTAGCTGTATGTCTATAATATCAGCAAACCATCATGCTAATACATATTCTTGCCATAGTCCTTAAAAGCCTCCCAAAAGTAACTAGTGATCTATAATCCAATATTTTGATTATTGTATACTTAAAAGAACAAACAACAAAGTACAACGAATACAAAAAGATCGAGTAACAACCTTAAAAGATGTAAGGTTTTAATACTTATATTTAATACTATAATGCTTATTTATGTCCTGTCGGATACAATTCTATCGAACCAATTAGGCAAAAAAAAAAAAAAAGAAGTGTCATAAAGTAATATTAACAATTATAATTTCTATTTCCGCATAGATATAATCTAAGTGAGTCCATTTTGGCAATGTTATTCTGGTCATGGGTCTTAAAAGCCTCACAAGAATGGTCAATGATGAAATAAGAGTTGTGGAGTCATCCAATAAGCAATAGTAACCATTATAATAACAACTATACTTATGATAAATCAATAAAATATCAAACTCATTTCCTATAATCATAACAATAATAATAAAACTGGTTTGTCCTAGATGAGTAATTGCTCCATTCAAATGCGTTTCTTTATCTCATTATACATATATTGTGAAAAAACTTAACTATTAAAAAAAAAATAAGGATGAAAGTCGGGATAATAGGGGAGCCAGAATATATGTATATAAAAATGCCGCTGTTGGATACATGTTTCATTTTCTTTCATTCTTCTTTGAGTGAATAATAATAATAATATTGTAAATCCATCCCCCCTGTAAGTTGTTATTTATTTCTTTTCAAGATGAGGAAGCGTGCAGCGCCCTCCTGGTATGAGAGGGAAAATATATGGAAAAAGGCGTGCGCGGTTATCGTCCGTAAATAATAATAATACTAACGTTGCGAACCCCATTCAGAATGTGAATCATTCAGTTGTCTTTGAGAAGTGTTGTGTGACGGGTGTTTCGTTTAAATGATTGTTTATAAGTCTTCATTTTAAAATAAAGAAACAAATATATATATATATAAGAAGCAACAACCTCCATTGCTTGAATAAAATGGTGTAATGTGAGTAATAATTATCAGTGATGATCTTTATACAGTCACTTAATTCCCTCTTGGTTTTGTTTATTGCAGAATATACATTTATAATTTTGAGCATCCTCTTCATTCGTCATGTTGACCTCTTCATCTGCAACCCGTTCAGCTTCGCCTGGTCGCTATCGAAGCCAGAAGGCCGTGATTGAGACAAAGTATATGCTAACGCGTCAAGGGCCTCTTGGAAGCTCAAGTCAGTCCTCTGTCGCAGCCTCATTTTTCGCTAAGGCACATACCAAGCTCGCCGTTCCTCGATCACGGAGTCGTGAGAGCTCCTCTGAGGAGCGTGATCTCTTTCCGACATGTTTCAGCACCCTTGTTCACCGCTCTCCCCACCCATACCCTCCTTCCTCCTTAAGAGACTCGAGAGCAATCCCGAGGAGGAGGAGACCAATGGACGCATCAAGATCCTTCTTCGCGTAGCTCCTGGACCACAACACGAAAACTTTTTCATACTCGATAAACGGAAGCGGCAAATCACGCTCTACGACCCCTCATCCTCCTTTCTTCGTAATCAAAATAATCCTTCGTCCGGAGCTCCCAAAATGTTCGCCTTCGACGGGGTATTTGCAGCAACGGACCCGCAGGAAGAAGTCTCCTCACTGGCCCTATCCGATGCCATTCACTCCGTCATGAACGGAAGGGACGCTTCAGTCTTCTGCTTCGGGCATGCCAATTTGGGAAAGTCCCGCACAATGATCGGCTCTGATGAATGCTCAAAGGACCTGGGTATTATCCCCACTGCCATCGCATGGCTCTATCGAGCTGTAAAAGAACGGAAAGCCAAATCCGGGGCTCGGTTCTCACTTCGTGTCTCTGCCCTGGAAATACTTTCTGGTCCTGAGAGTATTAAGGACTTGTTGGCTTCCTATGAAAGCGTGAATGACGGGGCGTCTCCGGGTATTTATTTGACTCACCAAACGAGCCACTTAGCAAACATTTCTGAGCTTCGTGCTGCCTCGCCGGAGAAGGCTGCATTTTACTTTGATGCTGCTCTTGCGTCACGGACTCAGGGGGAACGAAGTCATTTCCTCTTTACCATTTATCTCTATCAGTATACCATGGACAATAGTAATTACACTGGGGGCCGCTCCCGCCTTCACCTCATCGACTTTGGATCCTGTGATAGAACGCGATCAAATCCCCAAGGCGGTATTACTCTGAGTGGACTCGGCAATGCTATCCTCGGGATCTTCAATGGTCAAAAACACCTTCCACACCGTGAGTCCAAAGTGACACAGGTACTGAAAGAGTGTCTGGGCTCCCATCTCTCTAACGCCACTGTCATCGCTCACGTATCCTCCGAACCTAGTCATTACTCCGAGACACTTCACACAGTCTCGGTATCCTCTCGACTGCATAGAGTCCGAAGAAGGAGAATAAAGACAAACTCACGTGTTAAATCAAGATCTCGTCTTCACCAAGGAAGTAGTTCCGAGCTAACCACTTCTGGCACATCCACGAATGTATCTTCGAGTGATTTCTCATGCGATACCGTCGTGTATCGAGGCTCCGACTCCAGCGGAACGGACAACGAGCATCCACCTAATATACTCTACGGCGTTCGATCTCTTCGTCACCATCATTCTGCACCCAACTCCCTTAAGGGGTCCTACGACGACATACCCCGACCTCGACGCCGAGTCTCAGGCTCCAAAATCCTCACCAACGGCGCCATTTCTCCCCGACATAACTCCTCTTCGCCCAGTCCGTCTTCCAATAGGACAGTTCGCTCATCCCATTCTAGTCTCCTTCTACCCTCCATTCCGGAGGGAGGAAAATGCCACTCAATGGCCGCGTCCCCGTTCGACGACAAGCTCCACCTTCCTCTGCCTCCAATGAGGAAATCTCTAAGAACTCTCGTTCAAAGTATGGCTACATGGACGATCATAAAGCCAACATGATCAACTCCTGGGTTCAGAGACAAAGTGCACCCATTCAGTTCCAAGCCCTTACTCAATTCAAGACCTGCGAAGACGAAGAGATAACGCGAGCTTCAAATGAGGTTCAAGCCAACTTCTCCTCGCGTAAGGAGACTAATAGATTGCCTTCGACGGAGCGGCAAACCCCACGTCCTCTCACACAGGCTACCATCCCGGAGGAATCTGTGCATTCAGAGATCCTGGATGAAACTGAGGACGACGATGATCTTCCACCTCTTCCTCCACCTCCTCCCATGGAACCCATGACAGTCCTTGGCACTGAGCAGCATCCCCTCAGAATCCTAAGCGAGGAAAACCTAACCGTCGTCTCCAGCTTCGGAGGGAGCCTTAACGACTTACAAAACCTACCCGACGAGGAAGAGCTGGAAGAAGCCAAGCTTCTTGAGGAGTACAATAAGGTCATGGAGACCCTTTTGGACACCAAGGATCGAAATGAGCTCATGGAATTCACAGACATGAAGGACATCGATTCCTTCTACGGGAATAAATCTGAGAGACCGAATGGCAACTCTATCCTTCATCTTCCACGTGCTAAAAGTGCGTCCGAATCTCTAATAACAATCTAAATGCAAACATTAGAGAACATTCAGGCATGAGTCCGCAGAAGCAATTTAAACTTCTTGGTGAATCCCTTCGTCATCCAGACGGATCATCTAATCCTGAACTGAGTCAAAAGGAGCTAAGCGATCTTTATAATAACAACAACACCATTGACCAGTCTGAAGGACTCATGAATGACTCTGTGGAGGAAATCAATGGGAACACGGTGCTCAGTAATGATAAAGAGCTGAAAAATTCCTTTAGCAAGAAGGAGCCCTCACGTTTCTCCTTCCGGATATTTCGTTTCTTCAAGAGTAAGAATAAGGATGACTCATCACGCTCAAAAAGTTGCGAGCGAGCTCGATTTTTAGACAATAATAAGGTTCTTGGTCTCATCTCTAAGAAGTCGTCCTCCTCTCGATCGGCATCACCCTCCGTGGCCGCAAAGACCTCTTCCCCTGACACGGAGAGCGTGGCACCATCTGTAATGAGTATGGATACCGAGTGGGAATATCAACAGCAGCAACAACAACACCAAACACAATCATGCAACTTCCCCAACTATCCTCCTCCTTCCTCATATGCCTGCAACGTCGTCAAATATGGTGTCACCGGTGATCGCAAAAGCTCTGGCTATGACAGCATCGGTGGAGAGAGCTCTTCTCTGGACTCCAACGAGGATGGGCTTCCTCCTGTTTCACAAGCTCCTCCAATGGGAGGACATCCGGATTCCTCGGACTCAATCTCCTCCTCTGTCTACAAATATCCTTCTCCACTCCTCATGGAGTACGACGAACGTGACATACTCCGAATGGAAGCGCGTCTTCAAAAGATTTAGACAGTCCCTTTACTTCGTCTTCCCTCTCCCTTCTCTCTCTCTCTGTCTGTCATTTCATATCCTCCTCCCCAAAGCTGTGAAGTCTTTTATATTATTATTATTCAAATAATTTATGTTTTAAATATATATGAATATTTAAATTTATGTTCTAAAAAAATCAATATATCCAGAATCCATATGGATGCGCTTTCTTTTCAATCTGAAACATAAAGAGTATTTTCCTCATTGATTGACAAATCGAAGGAATTTGTTTCCTTGGGGTTCCTAAGAACATTTTTATTCCTCAATAAGAACTTTATTTAATGCCTGCAAACGAAAAAAACAAAGTTATGTTTATAAATAGGTAACTGAAATAAAAGGGGGGGGGGGGGGAATCCCTAAGCGGTCCAATTGAGTTGCATCTCTTAGTCATTATAGTTTTTAAATTACTCAACGGAACCTAAGCATACTTACTTAAAATTATTTTCCTAGTAAAACACATACATATTGAAGTCAGACAAAATATAATCGAACAGAGATACATAACAATGTAATGTGATAATGATAAATACTAAAACATTTTAACAAAATATATATCCAAGGAGTATGGTGTATTTCTTGAGAAAATTTAAAATTGTCGCACAGAATTCTAAGGGAATTAGCTTAAAAGCATATCTCCACAATCATCATGGACATTTTATATCCTGATTTAGATCCTATTTTTTATCAAATCGGACTTCAAAAGCTTATTTACAAACCAAAAATCGAATCATCAATAAAGGCTCCAGAAAAGCTCTTGTCAAAAAGAGTAATTTTTCTTTTTAATGTGCGAAGTCTTTTTGGAACACATTTTATTCATTTAGTAATAAGACAATATTATTTCAAATATTAAAAACGGACATATCAATATAAACCTGAATTTCTGTATGTTTAAATCCCAAAACAATTCATTTGAAAAGTTGTATCAGCCATTTTATTGATGATGTATGATTTTGCTGAGAGGACTTGGATTTCATACTGTGTTAATAAATAAATAAAAATAGGTACTCATTAAAGAATTGACACACAATGTGACATTCTCATATAACTGACCAAAACTGAGTTCCAAAAAATATATACGTAAATATAAAAAGGTACTGTTGGCAATCGTTTTGTTAAGCATAAAAAGTCAACAATTATATATCTTAAACGTGGACACCATTGGACTAGGACCAGCTTCTGGACCGGATTGCAGCAGTTGTACTGGACTTGAAAAGGATTGGTGTAAAATACTTTACAGAATTAGCTAAATTGCTATGAAGTCTAGGATTCATCTTGTTTGTAGTTAGTGGACAATCCAACATTTATCTGCTGCTATTATATAGAAAAGAATCGAACCGCCTTGTAATCGGCTTTTATTTTTAATTGATCTTAAAAATATATATAATTTATTAAACTATTTAACTAAATGCAAGATACAGTAGCACATATTTTTCATATACATAATAATAGAATGTTGTTGGGATTCATTTTAAACATTCATCAAGGCAAAATAAATGAAAGAGGGAAAAATATAGGATCTCTCTGTCAATATAATCGATGAAACTTTCAATGCAACGATCAAAAAGATCACCACAAAACAACACGTTTTTTAGACCACAAAAAGTATTTAAGTGTCCTCTATACTAACAAAAACGATGACCGATTGGGGACAACCACAGTATTTTTAATATAATAAAAATAAGTTAGTAATTTTAGCAATATTAAGGTGTAGCCATCAACCCATCAAAATGGATATAACCTCCTAAATAAGAGTAATCATCTCGAACCCCTTGTATTTTTACGTATTAGCATCTTATTATATACCTTACACTTTGGTTATTGTATATATTCCATGAACTGTGAAAAAAGTATATATATCGAACCCCAGAGTTATATCGAAATGATTTACATATACCCTTTACATATACGGCCTATATTGTTTGAGATAGCATATACTTTAATATATATAAATGATAAGCTTAAAATTAATGGATAAGACCTAGGTGAAGAAGACACCTTTTCATATCAAAATCAAGGGCCCAACTAATTGTGGTCCATTATGAGCAAACAAAAAGTATTTTATATTCTTATATGTAAATGACTTCCGGCATTGATGTAATTCAGTTTACTTACTATAATGAAGGATGACTATTTCTAAGATTATAACCTTAGTGTGAAGGCCAGGATTGAATAGTCACTCTTTGGACGACTCTGAGCCTTGCATGCTTGATTTATCTAAAGGCCTATGTAAGTAGGTAGTAGTAACCAGAAGGTATACCTAGGAATGCTTAAAAGAAGGAAATATAAGATACGCAAAAAGAGGCATTTCTTCTTATGTTTTATTATCCCTTTGTTTGACAAAAAAAAAGATATTTATAATTAATGTATTCTTAGCAAAAGGAAAGCTCGGTGTTTTTGGCAGTTTTTTTCCTTTTATTTTAATTCAATTTCCTTACTCACGGTCAGAGGTGACATAAATCTTCGTTAGGAGTTCAGAGACGTATTTACCACAGCTACTAATACATAGCTGACACACCTTAGGGCAAAAACCTTCTGAAGTAAATAGCGTCTTGATTTATTGCAGATATAGGCCTTTATTTACTCTTCCTTAGTTAATTATAGATTAAAAAATAGATATGTAAAGG
The DNA here is from genome assembly GCA_013387185.1 of Caligus rogercresseyi. Taxonomy (NCBI): domain Eukaryota; kingdom Metazoa; phylum Arthropoda; class Copepoda; order Siphonostomatoida; family Caligidae; genus Caligus; species Caligus rogercresseyi. Next base: position 16,034,894 of record CP045892.1, read on the forward strand.
AACTTATTGGCAGTTCGAGACTTTCTTGTACGAGGAAAATATTGGAGGCAGTACAGCTATGACCGTATTTTGCATATTTGTTCAATTAATGTAAAACTTTCCTCAATAATGGACTGTATATTATTAGCTGTAGTGATTCATCCTAGGCAAAAAAAAGGATGAGCGAGACGAATGATACTCTTGATTATAATTTTGACTGATACAGGGAATGAATTCATATCAACAAATATTTATATTTGCATTTTGTCGATTAATAATAACATAGTTAAGCAATATCTTATGATCTATTAGCATTATTGACTATTATCCCATGTTTTTTCTAGCAAATATTTAGCTTATTGTGCCCTCCTCGGTGTGAAAGGATTAATTGCCCGCAGATTGACCACAGATAGTCCAATTATTCCATCCGAATTAAGGCAATTCTAATATCTGCCGGGTTCGCAGAGTGGGATGCTCACACTGAACATCATCAAAGGTCATTGTAAAACTGCAGTCCATATTTGCCGCATCAGATTCGATGGAAGAAAATATAACACCGGCATTGCTTTCTGGCGCTTAAGAATTCCAAACTCCTCGTACTCTCGACTCCTAATAAGCACACGCAGTATATACTAAGTACTCAGCCTTCTATCATTTGTTGTGTGTTTTTATTATCTTAGTACTCTCGTTTTTTAACCTCACGTGTCTTTATATATTATTCTTATTTGTTCATCAACTCCCCCCTTTTTATTATTTACATTTCCATTTTAAACTTCCCCGAAGTGAAATCATATAGAAGATCCCAAGACGACAACAAGTTTTAGTTTGTACAATTCTCTACTCTAATTAAGTATAGTAAGTACTCATCACTGATTTTTGTCAAAATATATAATATGTAAAAGAATTCTTACATATTGTCCTAGGAATATATATATTATAAAAAAATATATTATCTGCCGCAGCTCGCTACGCAGCTTGGACTTAAAAATTCCCTCTGCATCTGAATCTTCATGGACATTAGCGGGATCCATCGGTAATGAAATATATCCCGGATATCACACTCTCTTAAAGTAATATACGAAAGACTTTAAAAATATTTTAATAAACACCCCTAAATGTTTTTACTTTTTTGTAATCATGTGATCTTTTAATGTTTTAATTTTTTGTTAAGTACCGATGATAAAATTTAAAGCTAAACATGCTTATTTATATAGGTTTATTATGTATTATTATTGATTTTTATATATAATCTTATTTATATATTTTTCGGAACTGTGAATTAAAAAATAATAATATTAGCTTAAATGCTAAGTTTTAATATACAACTTCAGCCATTGAAAAATATTCATACCACCTTAAAAAGGTTTTTTGAAATGAAATAAAACTGATTCATCCTAAAAACTTTGTTACAAAGAAATATCAAGGATATATTTTTAATAATTATAATAGGGTTCAGTAAAAACGCAATGTATAGTTCCAATTATTATATTCCAAGATAGCTTTGAGCTAAACTACTAAAATAAATAAAGTAAGACAAAGAAGAACTCCAACAAACTCAGTATGAAAATGAGAAAACTTGAAAAAGTAAGGACGGGAAATGTTTTCAATTAACAATTTTAATGCAGAGTATTATGGAAAACCAAGGTTTTCCTTAATTTTAAAAATCCCGAATCACTTATTTATATAGTTTGCATTGGAATCTTGGGGACATATTTGATTGTTAGGGTATTAACTAGTTTTTTTACAAAAAAAACTCCATGTATAACTTCCTACTGTTGTATATAATTATTATGTGCCAATCAATTAACAAAGACCTTGATTTCGATTCCTTGATTATTTTTTGGGCTTGTTTATTCTAATTAATTATTTTTGTGTCAAACAAATATGACAGGCTAAAATAATGATAAAAACATACATAAATATTCCTTCCGGGTGATTTATTTCAAACCTAAAAATGAAGTCAACGATTTCGCAAAATAATTGAGGCACCAAATTGTATTGGCAACCAAGCATATGTATTTTCTCTACAATTAAATATTTAAAACTCTTGGCAATGCTAAAGAGATATACTAAGATTACATTTGACTGTTTTGGTCCAGGAATGACCTAAAAACTCCTTTCTTCAAAATTGGAAATTTGTGGTATCTATTAAGAAATGAACTGAGATAATTTTTAAACCAGTTTGCAGCAACTGTAACGAAATCTAACAGGTAGGTAATGTCATAAAATAATTTCTAATTTATAAATTAGACTAAGAAATAAAGTGTCATAAGCTTATAAAATATGACTTTTTGTGTTACAAGTTTTATATAAATATTAATAAATAATATGAGGATATTAAAAACCAAAAAACAATATGACTATTTTTTATTTCGAATATTTTTGCCTTCTAAGTTTGATTAATGCATGAAACTCAATGCAATTCTTTAAAAATATACTTTGGAATAGAAAACAAGACATAAATTGACTATTGGTAATTCTATACATATTTATTTGATGTGTTTTGATGCGGCGCATCCCTATTGTTTGCTTTGTTTATTATTTTGTTATGTTTACGTCATACTATATAGTTTCTGTGTATATTTATCAGTGTGATTGCAGGAAGGAGCCTGAAAAGCAGCGTGTCCCTTCCAATAAATTGTTTAATGATTATAATACAGTCCATTATTCCATCCGAAGAGTGAAAGGCTCGCCCTTGCCGAAGAGAAGGGAAGAAGATCGTGTGGATTCTTATCATTGGTCCTTCGAGCCGGATTATCGTGTGGACGACGGAGGATTGTCGGGAATACTGCGGATTCGTCTTGGTGTCGAGAGAATCGTCGAGGAGTGATTGGACACGGGAGGATTCATTGCTGGTCCCATTTCTACAGTAAGCCCCGTTATTTATAATTGTCCTTGAGATGTCGCACATTAAAGCATCGATTGTGCTCATTGAAAAACACAAGGAGGTTTTTCAGAAAATTGTAGAAGAGCTCAATGACGAATTAAACGATCCACTTCCTGATCTGAAAACGCTACAGGATTTGGACGAGCGGTTGGGAAGGGAAATGACTTGTTTAGTTCAATTATATGGCGAGTTCGATACTGACGGCAATGAGGATATGTATTGTCGGCATCTCGACGACGTGGAAGAGCTACAAAGGACTCATAGAAGGGTGGTCAAGGCGTCCAGAGTTATGGCCAGGCGGCTCGAACACGTGGAGGATCTGCGTCTTCGAGAGAGGCAGGGGGCTGCACCTGCATATCCAAGTGCGCATTACAAGGTTAGCGCCGAGTCATCTTCTCTTCCATTAATGCGGCTGCCTCAACTTGAATTGCCAAAATTTGATGGGGAGCTTACTAAGTTCTCGTCATGGATGGAAACCTTTGAGGCTAATGTCGATAATTTTGATATCCATCCTATAACGAAGTTTACCTATTTAAGATCGTCTCTTCGAGGGGTTGCTCTCGAAAAGGTTGACTCTCTTCCTGTCACTGGCGATAACTATCCGGAGGCCTTAAAAATACTCAAGGAGCAGTTCGGATGCAGTCGAGTGGTCATTCATAGGCTTGCACATAGGTTATTGTCCACAGAACCAGTGAAGGGTAGTCCAAAGGAGTTGTATAGTTTCCATGATGATTTGCTAGCAATTCAAAGAGCGCTCAAGGCTAATGGAGTGGATGTCGAAGAGCCTAACGCCAGGAAGCTTGTGATTCCCCTCCTCGAGAGCAGAGTGTCAGGTCTCCTCAGGGATGGTTGGGAGAAATTTGTGAACACTGTTAAAGACGAATGCGAAATAACAGTAAAATGCTTCCTCTCTCACGTTCAAATAGCGGCTAAGGTGGCAGAATCACGAAAGCCGATCAAAGTGGAGGATGTGTATTCAATGCCCAAACGAACAGTGCATAAAGGTGTAGTGGATTCCTTTCGATGCCCTAACTGTTCCATGACACGACATTCATTGGATGAGTGCTCCATTTTCAAGAATATGTTAGTGCATGAGCGTCAAGCACAGGCACGAAAGGTTGGCGTTTGCTTCAGGTGCTTGGGGACAGGACATGGTATGCGGGAGTGTCCAACGGCTCCTAATTGTCGGGATTGTGGTGGTAGGCATCATACTCTCCTTCACGGGCCTTGGACGTTTGATGCAAGTGCAAGTGGGTCTATGTCTACTGATAGTAATTTCAACGTGGGTCATGTATCGTCATTCAAATCTGCTCTTTTAATGACTGCACGGACACGGGTTGTAGCGGGCAACCGGTATGAAGGAGTTCGTGTCATGTTTGATCCGGGTTCCCAAGTTAGTTTCATATCGACAAGAGTCGTAAAGGCCCTTAATCTTCAAGGAACTTGTGTTCAAATGGCTCTAAATGGGGTAGGGCCAATGGGTTGTCCTAGCAGGACATACTATCGGCACAGCGTTACGTTGCAGACTCGAAATGGAGGGTGCATTGGTATCGAGGCCCTCGGAGTGAAGAACTTGTCGGAATATTCACTACCCGTCCCTAGAACTGCGATCTCTTATCCGCACCTACGTTTTCTTGATCTAGCGGATGAAGTGGATCTGCCGGGAAAATTGATATATTAATAGGAGCCGACATGATGGTAGAATTTATCACACCTATCCCTGATAGAATTGGTGAACCTGATCAGCCAACTGCCAAGCACACAAAACTCGGATGGGTCGTGTGGGGGAACGTGTGTATGTACTCAGATGTTTCGAGGGTCAGCATATCACATATATCACTCAAGAAGAATGTCTTGGATATTTCAAGATTTTGGGAACTGGAGGAATTTGGGAGGTCCGATAGGGTTGTTTCTGGTGATGAGAAGAGAGCAGTGGAGATTTTCAATTCAGGAGTTCGATTGAACAGCGCGCATCACGTTGAGGCTCCTCTCCCCCTGAAGGCTGATTTTTTTGATATGGCAAGTTCTAAAGTTTTAGCTTTAAAACGCTTTAATAGTCTTGAATCATTATTTCGTCATAAGCCGGAATTTGGATGTGTGTATCGCAAGACCATGAAAGACAATTTTGATTTGGGATTCGTTGAGGAGGTTCCCAAGGACGAAATAGTGACCCGAAATCGCAAAAAGGTGTGCTATTTGCCACACCATGGTGTGGTCAAAGAGTCATCAAGTACTACTAAATTGCGTATTGTTTTTGATGCCTCTATGCATATTGAGGGAGGAAAGTCGCTGAATGAGCAACTTTACATAGGTCCAAAAGTCCAGTTAGATCTCCTGGACATTTTATATCGATGGAGTTTTAAACCTGTAGCCCTCGTTGCAGATATTGCTAAAATGTACAGTCAGGTGTTTGTACCTAGGGAGCAGCGAGATCTACTTCGTTTTTTTGGAGGCCTGATGTCAATGGGCCAGTAAAGGTATGCCGCCATACAAGGCACGTTTTTGGGACTGCTAGTGCAGCACATACCTGCATTGCCGCAGTGAGATGGAACGCAAATAAGAGTTTACCTGAAAAGGAAAATGTCGTCAAAGTTGTTGAACAGGATATGTATGTGGATGATTTGGTCACCGGTGTGAACAACCCGCTTGAAGCACAGAATTTGGTGGACCAATTGATTGAAGTATGTTCCCATGCCAATTTTAGTCTGCGTAAATGGACAAGTAATGTTTCTTCAGTTTTGACTAACATATCTAATGAGTTGTTGAGCAGTGAAGATAGCACTCTAATACTTGAGAAAACCAAAGCTCTTGGCTATGCATGGTATCCTAAGGCAGATACAATATCCCTTCATATGGATTTTGATTTGAACGCAGATTTATGTACTAAGCGGAGCGTCTTGTCTGATTCTGCTAAATATTTCGATCCCCAAGGGAGATTTGCCCCCGTTTTTTTTGTTGCCAAGCTCATATTCCAAGAAACATGGAGCAGAAATATAGATTGGGATCAACGGTTACCCGAAGACCTGGCCAAAAGATGGTATGAATGGAAAAATGAGTTGCAGCTCCTCAAAGCAGTTACTTTCCCTAGATGTATTCTAAAAAATATGAACTACAAAGATGCGGAATTATGTGTGTTTGGAGACGCCTCGGGGAAAGGGTGGGGGGCTGTTCTCTATGCCAGACTAATTTATGATGATGGAGCTATCGAGACAAGATTCCTCACATCCCGAACAAAGGTTAAACCTCTAAAAGCGGTGACAATTCCACGCATGGAGTTGGAAGCAGCCCTTTTGTGTTCTCGTCTAATCGAACATTTTCTCCCTCTTACACCTATCAAAATCACAAGGGTGCGTGCATGGACAGATTCCTCAGTTGTGTTACATTGGATTAACGGAGTAGCGTCGGAATGGAAGATGTATGTCGCTAATCGTGTTCAAACGATACGTGATATTATTGAACCTTCGTGCTGGAGGCATATATGTGGCGTTCAAAACCCTGCTGATTATGCAAGTCGTGGACTTTCAGCTAAAAAATTGTTAATAATGATTTGTGGACTTATGGGCCTCCGTGGCTGTGTTTAGGGGAAGAACAGTGGCCTAAAAAACAAACAAATCACAAATGAAGACCAACAATGCATCAATGAGGAGCATAAACTGGTAGTGAACAAGTGTACGGTCGACTGTAGTCCTTCTCCCCTTGACACGATTTTGGATGGTTTTTCGTCGGTGGTCAAAGTGCAAAGAACATTGGCCTGGTTGAAGCGCTTTGCAATTTCTAAAAATTGGAAGGAAATGAATAATGGGCCGCTGACGGTTCAAGAGCTTCATAGAGCGATGGTTTGCTTGGCAAGACACGAGCAAGAAAATATTATCCGAGTCAATTCAAAAGTCTGAGTGTGGGTGCGTCGTTACCGGTAAAAGATGGTCTCTCCGTCTTGAATTTGGTTTGGGATGAAGAAGATGAATTAATTAGAGTTGGGGGTCGTCTCACAAACATCGAAATGCTACCACAACATACACGAAGACCAATATTAATTCCAAGTAACTCTCATTTAGCCGAGTTGTTGGTAGTATGCGAACATGAAAGATTGCTCCATTCAGGTCCTGCAACCACTCTTGGCTCTTTGCGTTCGCGTTATTGGATTGTGCGTGGAAGACAAATTGTGAGTGCCTTGTTTCGAAAATGTGTGAAATGCCAACGCGTCCTAGCCAGACCTATGTCTCAGAAAATGGGCGATTTACCTGCAGCAAGAGTTGGAATTGGGGCCCCATTTTCTCAAACGGGAGTCGACTATGCCGGTCCAATACTGACTTATGCGTCGCGTAGGACAAGAGTTCCCGAAAAGGCCTACATTTGTTTGTTTTCGGATCTTTCTACCAGGGCCTTACATTTAGAGTTGGCCAAGTCGTTGAGTACTGAAGATTCATAAATGTTTTCGTCGTTTGTTGGTCGACGGGGAATTCCTAGGGAGATGTGGAGTGATCACGGACGAAATTTCGTGGTTCGTCAAATATTATGAAGGTGTTTTTTCAAAGGAAGCAGATAACTTCTCGAAATGGGCTTCTGACAAAGGCATTGCATGGAAGTTTATCCCTCCTTGGGCCCCACATCAGGGTGGTGCTTGGGAAACAATGGTTAAGTTTAACGAAGAACATTTTTTATCGCCAGTTCCAAAATGCTCGTCTTACCATGGAACAACTCACGACGGCGTTGGTGGAGGTTGAGGCGGTAACAATAGCCCGCCCTCTTGCTTTAGATGTTTCTTGTGCTGAAGTTATGAGGGAGTTCTTACTCCCTCCAGGCTTCTGACCGGTTTTAATATCACTTCCATTCCTGATGAATTGGGGATAAGCATGCTCTCCCGCATCGAGATGGAGAAAATTGAGCGTCCTTCTTAAAGAGTCCGAAAAAGGTGGATGGCAGAGTATTTCTTGACCTCCAAAGGCGTCAAAAGTGAAGCGTCCCCATAGAAATCTTCACAAAGGATGATTTAGCATCATAAAGGACGAAATTCAAGGGGGTGGACGGTGGCCTCTTGGACGCGTTGTTGGCGTTTATCCCGGGCACGACGGACTTATTAGGAGCGTGGAAGTCAAGCTGCCAATAAACGAATATACCATCGCCCTATCACGAAAATTGTCTGGTGTTGGCAAAGAAAATAGTCGTTCTCGTGGAGCGGCCAATGGTGGGGAGTAAAGGATTACTCCCGTTTGTGGTTTGGTTACTGTTGT
>CP045892.1:16043090-16060853 GCA_013387185.1 Caligus rogercresseyi
TCAAATATAGAAATCGAAAATATTGTTTGAGAACTCATGAACTCTTTATTCACTTAAGAGAAGACGCTTTTCACAGTCGGGGTTTAATCGCCATTATCCACTAAAAAGCAAATGATCATTACATAACCAAATATCTTATTCTTTTTTTAAATAACTAATCATACCCCGAAGAAGAGTCTCCATGTGCTTGTTTGTTTGGAAATATATATTTTGCTGGCATTTGTCGCAGCTCCAGCCATCAGTGGAAGTAACGAGAGATCAGAGGAGGGAGAGAATAACGCCAGGATGTTTAGAATTGTGGGTCTGGAGTGCTTGGATGAACTTGAGGTTCCTGGCTTCGTCGTTCATTTGCCCGAGCCTTGTCCTGGATATACCCGCGAGATGAATCCCTCCAAATGGAACGACTTCATTTAAGGTCGACGTTGTATTCCTGAAGCCAAAATGAAGCATAAAATATAATTATTTTTAATTGCATAGATATGTTTAATTGACTTCTTAATTGTTAAGAAATATTTCATTAGAATTTGCATAAAACATAATATATATTTTTACACATTCTTGATATTTCCATATTTTGACTACTGCAAAGTGTTGCAAATTGGTTATTTTAAAAATTCCTGGACCATTCCCATAAAAAAAAAGTTTATTGTTTACACTGTACTGGGAGTCTTGCTGCATTCAGACAAACTGTGCGTTAATTAATCAAACAAGGATCTCTACCTTATCGCTTAAAAACGTTCTAATATTTATTTTTTGGCAATTTGAAGCGTCTTTTATAAGATATATTACTGTCTTGGGACCCATTGAAAGCTGTCAAAATAAAGCTAATCAAAAAGCAACATAAAAATATCCGGCTTTTTATTATATAATTGTATACTCTATAAGATATTTAAAATCCACTACTTCTAACTAAAGTTTATAGAATACAATTTGTGTTTATTTCATGGATAGCGCGAATCCTAATAAATCGTTTTATTATTTGTGAGGTATCAAAAATATATTTTGAATGACGTTAGCAGGAATAACTACTTTACTAAATGTTATTCTTCCCACTTGCGGGTGTGACGTCATTAAAAATCGCCGGTAAGCAAAAAGTATATCATAGCAATATGGACATACCTTGTTTTCAATATACTTTGTTCAACAACTTACTCGGAAGGCTTTAAGGATACATCGAATGCGAGAGAGTATTCATTGTGATAGCCAGATACCGAGAGGCTCTTTCCCCTTTCAACTCGGATCGTTCTGAGGGGTAGTAAATTGCTTGCTCCAATGATTCCTCCAGGGCAAGTCTTCCATGCTATAGGACTTATCTGGATGTGCCCAAAAGGGTGCGCAGGACATAAGGATCCTTCGATCCGGGTCCATGAAGGCATCCCACAGACAAATACCGCATCACAGGAACCAGTGGATAGAGCCTTAGAAGACATTGTGACTTGATCCTTGAGGGGAGTAAGGGTTTTCGGAGTTCTCAAAATCGAACTAAGTTATAAAAAACAAATAAGGATTCGACCATAATAACAATTGTGGTTGATGACTATATCAGTCTTTATCAGGGTTGTATGAATCTACTTAATAAATTTTGATGTTATGTTAATTAATACTTAGTTAAACGGTGAAACAATGAATATGTTACTTTTGTGAGACCACTACTCTATAAAAATATGTTTTTCTATTCTTTATTGAGTTTGTACAGACATGGGCAAACTAAGGCCCACGGGCCGTTAGACAATTTAATCTAGCCCGCCGAGCTTGTCCAGTAAATAGTATAATAATGCTTCACAAATCGTTCATTACGTCTTGTCCATACAAGTCCGCGTTTCAACAATAGATGGCGCGCTGACATTTAGGCCCGCAAGTCAAAAAGTTTGCCCAACTCTGGTTTAGTATTTCTATCAATTTTTATTATTATATATTTTAATAAATCAATTTTTATTATTTCCCAATAACATAGTGGATGAGCGCGCAGATAATTCTAGCTGATTAGTTATTTTTATTACTAAAATTACGCACACACACTTAAAAGCGAAATTACAGGACTTCTATTTTGTTAATTAGTTTTTTTAGAATTGAAGTAATATTATATAATGTGTTTATGTATATTCTGGGATATTGCGTGTTCATTTAGGTAACTTTGGTTATCATTGATCAGCAATAAAGACAGTATACAAAAGAGAAACTAATTAAAGGATATCACGGACATGTCTTCTTTCAAAATCTTGGATGTTCTCCACAGTTATACTGTCTTTATTACAGATTAATGATATACAAATTTAACTAAATGATTGCCCAATATCGCGGAATATATATGTCGCAGTAGATATGGAGATCCAGTAGAGTCGTTGACTCGAGATCTCGATCGTATCCTCTCCTAGGAGTGACTACGATCGTGATCTATATCAGAGGAATCAACGACTCTGCTAGAAGAGACCAGGAGTGTTATTTGTTACAGGAGAGATGACAACTTAAATATGGAGATGGTGTGACGATGTTATTCAAACTATTTTTCTTATGTCTGATTTCTTCTCTAATGAGTATCAAATTATTATTATTATATTGGTGTATGATATATGTAGATACAATGTAACATTAACATTGCGTCTCATTTGCTTCCTCGAACACAAAAATAAAAAAATAATTCTCACCAAAATATATAATAGAATTCGCAAATGAAATAATAGTTTGTACAACATCGTACATTATTATGTCCATATTTAAGTCGTCATCTCTCCTAGAAGAGATAAGGATCATGATATCTAGCATGAGAGTCAACGACTCTACTGGATCTCCATCTCTACTGCAACATATATAAATGTATTATATAATATTCTAAAAGGATTAAAGCATTGGTTTATCACACAAGCGTAAATAATGTACAAGGTGTAGCGCGAAGGAGGAGGAGGAGTGAAACTCATGTAGATGTGAGTTAGAGTGTATTTATTAAGCTCTAGCCTGCTTCTTATATACCCGCAGGCAAGAGTACTTAAGATTAAGAACCTGCTGAGGTGTGAGATTAGAAGTGGTAGGTAGACCTGCTGTTACTAAGCAGGTCAATCAACATATTATATATATTATATTATATATACAATATATTAAAAGTAGTAGAAAATCAACATATAAATCTTAAGTAACGTTAAAAATATTAAAATTCAAAAAAAAAAAAATTTTATTATTGTCATCTTTTCATTTTGTTCAAATTATCAAACGTATGCTTATAGTTTAAATAAACTGAGTTATACCCTAAGGAAACTCAAAATGTTGTCAACTTTGTGGCTATAGAATAGAAGGTTCGCAAAAAAGCAAATATATATAAACGATGTTAATGATCATTACATTAATCATTGAAAAAAAGGAATATTTTATATGTCCACCTTCCATTTTACTTAGTAACAGGTTATTTTCATATCAATAATTACCATTGTATTTCGAGATGTATAAATAGATGGACAAATAATATATTTTGAATTGTATTACTTACTTGGACAGCAAATTATGTTTTTTTATATAAATTTTTCTTCATTAATTATATTTGTTTAGATAGAATTGTATCCGTCGTGTGGACATAAATAAGCATCATCGCATTAAAATTAGTCTTTCCAACCTAGTATTAGTATATTATTAGTCTTTATAACTAGGAAGTAACTTACTTGAATATAGGTACGGGGTCCGTAATGGCGGTGAACCATTCTCTCTTAAACTGGGTTAACTGAACGTCATGGAGGGCCAACGCGCTGACACGCCGGACTCCTTTTGTTCCGGAGGAAGGATGGAGACATCCCCGGACTTGATGGGATGAAAGGAGTTCCACCGTGCTGCAAGATCCGAGGAAACCACTTGAGCATACATAATACACTCACAAGGAACGACAAAAGCAATCATCCTTTTTTGTAAAAGAGAAGAAAACGAATAATTAATCAGTTGGATGTCAAAAGAAAAAGTTAGGAGGGGAGTTATAATTAATTATTAAAAAACATATCTGTGATTTATGCATATCACAGCTTTCAAGTTGACGATACAGCTGTGTTTGACAAACACTTTATCTACATATGAAAGGCTTAAAAAAGAACTTTAATAAAACACTTTTTCTTCCATTTCTAATTAATATGTGTAAATTACACCCAAAACAGAAAAACATACATCAATATAAAAATCAGAGCAACTGCGTAAAAATAATGAGTTGACATATTGTTCTTTTAAATCAAATCTCCGTAGTAGAATTTTATTTATATAGAGAATACACAAATAAGAGATAAACAATTCACAATGAATAAAAATAATCCATAGAAAAATAGTATAATGCTATAGGATTATATCTAAATATTTTTATTCAATAAAAAGATGTTGATATAAGAAATTGAAATAATTTGTCGCAATTGCACATTGAGGCTTTGACATAGGAGGCTCAGTACTGAACTGACACAACTATTTAACGACTATCAACTCATCTTCCTCAAGTGGTTAGTTTAGAATTTAGGTTATAAACTCTTTTAAGTAAAGTATTTTTTTCTTTATCCATGTTTCGTGGAATTTACATCCATATGAATGGATATCAGTATAGAATATTGTCGATACGGTTGGACAAAAAAACCTTTCCCCTCAAGGGAGGCGAACATACAACAATTACTATTTGAATTCGCACTCACCAAGTTAACTCACTTCCTTAATTGGTTTTAAAAATATTATTATTTCCGACAAATAATTCATAAATGCCTAGTTAATTCTAAAAAATCCTTCGCTTTTTGTTCTTTTTTTTGTAATATACTGAACGCTTTTCAACTCACCGTCAGAAGCTCCTTGTGCGCATGATTAAACACTCCATGGCCCCTTCGCCGATGAGCTCCGTGTCAAAAACCTCCGTCACTAGAAGGTTCGCTCTCCGTTCCATATCTTTCCCTTTCCCAACCGTCCATTTGTAGACCGCTTTCGAACTATTTTTATTTTCCCAGAGAATCCATTTGACGCTATAATGGACTCCGCCACTTCGCTATGGGGTTAAACTCCTCAATGGCGGTAATGGAGTCCACGCCGATCTCGGCGGCCATCATGGAGAGAAGCCCTGTTCCCGTTCCAATGTCGAGGACATGAATCTCCATTCCAGCAGAGCGCATCTTTCGAATCGTGGCCCTAAGACCCTCATAGTACAACCGGTTCTAGAAATTCAAAATGAAACATTCGTGAACCATACAATAAAATTGGACCAAATGACCTCAAAAAATGTAACCGATCCCAAAAGGCCAGAAACGATATATTATTTGTTATCCATACCCAGTCGCATTACTTAACCGATTGAGTTGAAATGAGGCACGGATCTTATTTTGACCCCATACGTTTTTTTGGTGGACGACTCACACTTTGCTAATATGCTTACGTCATTGGAAGTCAAAACAGTGATTACAGTTTAGCCAACAAGGAGGCCTCCTATAAACTTTTTACATAAAATTAAAGCTACAGAACAACCCATTAAAATGGGTGTAGGTGAACTTTAATGTGACGTCAGAGGTCACAGAAGGACAGAAACGATAATTTTGTCTATATGTTTTCTAAAATTGGTATGATCCAACACGTTTTCCAACTAGGATTCATGTACACCATGTTGACCTCCAACGTCACTGGAGGTCAAGACAGAGGGCACCTGTTTAACAATAGAGAAAGTATCCTATCGTTTTAGTTATAAAATAAAACTTCCATCGACCGGCTGACCACAAAATATATATATGTTTGCCATTTATGGACATTACAAAAACAAATGGCTTGAAAACTTGGAGCTTTTTTATTCAATAAGGGGCACGGCCCTAATAGAAATTAGGCCGTGCACACAATGCCGACCTGCTTATGTCACCAGTAGGTCAAATCAAATCAGTGCCTATATAAATACCACAAAGGGTGCTTTTTGAAATGTGGACCAATAGATCTATACTGTGATGTTAGAGATCACAAATTAAATACAAAAATACATGCACAGTTAACTTAAATGTTTCATGCATCTTCCTTTTTTCCAAAGATGGGCACTGGATAAATTAATTCCTTAGATAAGAAAAAATTAAATGAAGACCAAAATGTTAAGAAAAAAATGAAGAATATCAAATACCCTAAATGAACAATTCTAACTGAATATAATCCTCTCGGTCGATGAATAATGTATCTCCAACGAGATGTTTTAATCTACAATAAATGAATAATAAATATCGCACACGAATAACATATATAATTTCTTACATGAAATTGAAGCTCTTGGTCTTTTATGTTTTCTTCTTTTTCACAAATTATTTTTAATAATAATTATAATACATAGATTTAAATAATATATACAATAATACAGTTGAAGATTAGTCGAGCCAGTACTTCTTCACTAACTTTTAAAAAAACTATAATTGTATCGTCAAGTCAAGTCAATATATCAGCTAATTATGAATATTTGGGTTTACTGTAATTTCATAGCGAGTAAATTTGTCGCCGAGCTTTTTATAGCCGTTTTTTTGTCGCGGGTAAATACATCGCTTGCTCTTTTAAAGTCAGTCAATTTTGTAGTTCGTCTTTTTGTCGCGGGTAAATTTGTCGCCAAGCTTTTTTGTAGTGAAGTAATTTTGTCGTTCTTCTTTTTTTCGTAGGTAATTTTGTCGCCAAGCTTTTTTGTAGTGAAGCATTTTCCGCGCTGTTTATTTTTTACTTTGTGGACCTATTCATGGGGACTCTGTCTGGGGTCCCATGTGGTTGAATCTACCGCTGACATTTTTAGGGAGAAAAGACACGCGGCTTAAGGTTGTGCACACCTTAGCCTCGGGTGTTCCGCCGCGAGTTGAAATCTACGCAGGGTCAACGATGGATTTCAACGTTATAGAACCCCCGGCTGAGACTGGCGTACCCCCCCCCCCCCCAAGATTAGATTATACAAAACTCTTGGGCAAAATGCATACAAACCCACCACCAATGGGCCCTCGGGTTCTGCCGAACACAATCGGGGTGTTTTGGGGTTACAAATCCCCCGCCAATGGGCCCTCGTGTTCCGCCGAACACAATTATTATATTTTAGGGTTACAAATCCCTGCCAATGGGCCTCGGGTTCTGCCGAACACACTTGGAGTGTTTTGGGGTTACAAATCCCCCGCCAATGGGCATTGGATTCCACCGAACACACTCGGGGTGTTTTGGGGTTATAAATCCCCGCCTATGGGCCCTCACGTTCCGCCTAACACAATTATTATATTTTCGGGTTACAAGTTCCCTGCCAATGGGCGCTCGGATTCCGCCAAACACAATTGAGCTGTTTTTGGGGTACAAATCCTCCGCCAATGGACGCCTTGAACGTATAACTACAATGTATAAAGGTTTAAAATATAGTTATGTGTGACAACCAAAAATATATCATTTATTCCTCATGAAAAGGCAAGCGTAAAGCCATTTATGAAACAAGAAAACGAAAACTATATTTTTAGGCTATGGTGAATTGTTATCCGATTTTCTTCAAATTTGAAATATCTAATCATGCTTTACCTTGTTTGAATGTATCCCAAACCAAATTTAGCTGACTGAGTTTAAGTTATGTTCCCAAAATGCCCTTCTTGTACTACCAATTTTGTACATTCTATTATTATGCTTTATTTCAATATATATATATACAGGGCTTTGCCGGTAAATTGGGACTGTTTTCAGGGTTAAATTTAAGTAACATCTTGTTTGAATTTTGCGCCAATTCTTACACCATTGGAATCAACTGACAATTATCTTTCGTTTGACACTACTTGAATTACTGTGGTGTGAGTGAGAGCCATGAAGCAAGAGAAAAGGTCCACCATCATCATTCTCGCCCGCGCCGGACGCACAGCTTCAGAGATCATCAAGGCCACCAAGCTCCCCAGGTCGAAAGTTTTCAGGGTCTTAAAGGCCTTCAAGGAGGAGGGCAAGACGTAGAGGAAGGACCACAAGCAGAGAAGTGATGCCAAGAGGTCTCCCAGATTCTTGGCTGGCCTGAAAAGGTCAATTACGGCAAATCCGACAATTCCGATGACCACCCTCGCTAAGAACCGTGGTGTGCATGTCTCCACCATCTCAAGGGCCATTAACAACAACTTGGGGATGAAGTCGTATGTCCGGAGGACCAGAAATCTCCTCACAGACAAGGCCGAGGCCATCAGGGCTGAGAGGTGCCCCAAGTTGTTGAACCACCTCAAACATCAAGGTGCTTCTAAAGTGGTTGTTTTTGTGGAAGAGAAGAAGTTCGTTGTTGACGCCGAAATCAACAGGCAGAACTCCAGAGTGATTGCCTTTGAACCCTTTGCTGTCCCACCTGTCCTCAAGACGAAAAATCCGGCCAGTGTGATGGTCTTTGTTGCCGTGGCCAGCAACGGCAACATCGTGCCCCCCATTTCGTTGAGGCCGGCCTCAAGATCAACACTGTGGAGTACGTGCACATTTTGGAGGAGGTTCTTTTCCCTTGGATGGATGAGAAGTTTTGTCTGGACAATGTGGTACTCATCCAGGACTCTGCACCATGTCATGGGTCCAAGACCACATAGACCTTGTTGGCCAGGAAAGTTCCCAATTTCGTGAAGCCTCAAAACTGGCCTAGTAATAACCCAGATTTCAACCTTCTTGATTATTTTTTTGGGGGCGTTCTTCAAGAAAGGGTCAACGAACACTCTCATGGCAGCGTTGACCAGCTGAAGGCCTCCATCATCAAAAAATGCAAGAAAATCCCTGCCAGTGATGTGGTGGCTGCTGCTTGGAGGTTCAGAGCCAGAATTGAGGCTGTTATTGAGGCCAAAGGGGGGCATATAGAATAATATCAATGTATGTTACCTTATTAAACTTCTGTTAAAATTTCATCCAAATAAATTAATTAATAACCTAATTACAGTCATTTCGTTTTTCATTGAAACAGTCCCAATTTACCGGCAAAGCCCTGTATATATATATATATATATATATATATATATATATATATTATATATATATATATAGATATATATATATATATATATATATATATATATATAATATCTTATAATAATAATATACTATATTGTAGTTTATAATAAATATATTATCTCATTATATATATATTTATATATATATATATATATTTCCTTGCAATATCCATAATAATGTAGGTGACTCATTTTGTCGTTTTGGTTGGCCAACGAATAATACTAAATACTCCCTCAACCGACAAGTTAAGTGCCAGAATAAAAGATTCCGTTTTTTGAGCGATACAGAGTCTATAGGATGATAATAAATAGTCTCAAATATTTACCTCACCCATTCCAGAATTATACACGCTAATTGTCTTCCTGGTTTCGTGTTTCTCGGATTATATATCTTCTAGAATATTCATCGGAGCTACACATCATCCAAATCTTATAGCATAATCTGCCTGACTTGTTCCTCAAATACTGTTTTGCTATTAGGGATCCACGATATGGGACTATGGATTACCCACACTCAGTTTTTTGTGAAACACACCACACTTGAGGTATGTATTTATCTTTAAGCATGTTGTATAAGGGTAAGATTTCATAACTTTGTTTTTGTCTAATTGAGAGTTGCCACACAATTGTCAATGTTTCCAGTTAATTCACCAAGAATGGAGTCTTGATGCGGATATTCGTCGTCATTTTCTTCGTCAATAGATATATCCCGCCCACTATTCGTTGGAGATATAACCACAACCTCAATTTCCTTACTTTTGATGTCTTCAATCTCCTCTATAGCACAACTAAAGAAGTCATGGGGAATATTTTGATATACTCCCTAAATCATTTTATTCATAAAATTATTTGAAATAAATAATAATATGAATAAACTTACTATTCACCTCTGTCCTCCATTATTAAAATAATTATAACATACATTTGTCTTTTATAGTTGGTACTCATATGTACTAACGTACGTAATCCAAAACGAAATGAAACAAATAATTACATGCAAAAACGTAGAACATGTATATTAGTACTAGAGCAAGGATGCCGAAGCGATGGAAGACCCTTCGATTCGGTTCGGCACCGAAAGTGGCGTTCGAACTTGGCAAAAAAACCGAAAATTCTTTCTCAGTCTCATAGCAATATTGGAAGTATTTACACCCCCAATCCATGAGCGACAATTGTATTATTATTATGTCATTATTTTAAGAACGCGTTAGTTATTATTTAGCTTTATGAAAGGTTCAAACAAATATATACAACTTCATACTCGTAACTTGTATGTTGTTGTCAGTCTGGCGCCAAAATATCCGTTCTGTTCTCCTTTGTATTTTCTCAACGCCAAGGAAACACCTAGCACCAATTATCTCTCCTCTGTCAACGGAATTAATGGACACATTAAAAGAGAGTTCAGCAGCTTCGATGCGACGGGAACTCTACCGCCAACCCTCTCCAAAGTCTTTCACGCTCTCAAAACAATTCCTCCCACTAGTGTGGAAGCAGAAAGAGCATTTTCCGCCGCAGGATTATTCCTGACAAAACTTCGCAGCTGTTTAGATGACAGAAGCCTAGACACCCTTTGCATGCTGCGACATTTCTTCTTGCATAATAAAAAGTGATCTCACTCTCTCTAACGCACACTTTTCGTTTTTCGTGGCATTCTGTCATTTAAAATATTTCGTTGATAATAGTTTTTTCTATGTGCCATAAATATCTTTAATTATAATATACCCAGGTAGTTTTTCTTTCAAAATTGTTTCTATGTGCCATACATCTGTAATTGTAGTATAACATTTTAGTTTTGCTCTCAAAATTGTTTGCCTGAAAAACAAATTGTCAATAAAACTAAACCTTTGGATTTCCTTAGCATCTATTATTATAATTTGTAAAACTGATGTCTAACATCTCATCATTATGATTTAACAAACATCATATTGCTCGCTATTAGTTTTTTATTGTTAAAGGTATAATAAGAATATCATCTTTCGATTTTTTTCGTTTTTTTCGATTGCCGAAAGAAGGCGTTTCAATTTCGGCAGAGGCCGAAAAAAAACTTCGATTTTGCTATACCCTAATTAGTACCAATAGGCACCAACATTCCCCTTTTGGGAACATCCTTTTAAATGTTGATTTTAGTCTACTAGAACATTAATATTACTTTAAAAAAAATATTCAATGTAAATCTTCAGTATATTGCTGATCAAAATAGTTATGAAATAATTTTAATGACAGTTTTTACCACTATTTTTCTTATATTTAAAGATAAGTTAAGAACTATAGAAATCCGGTTATTTCAAAACCCTCAAACAAGTATTAAAATCTGTTTTTCATTTATTTACAAACAATGTATTTATTCTTTTAAGCTTTAATTAATGATATAAATAAATTCAATTTTTTATTGAATATGATCCAATTCAAAACACTGATCTATATCTATATATATATATGGAACTAAAAGTGGAGTTATAGGAATCCTCTGTCTTATTATCTCCGTAAGGTTTCTCATTTCAAGAAGCTCATCATAGAGTATGAACGCAACAATTTCTACTACATCACAATGCAACCTCTTATATCTTTTTGTTATTTAATAACAAACCCTCAGTTTTTTAATCATGATGAAGGACCCAAGAAAATAATCAAACATGAGCGTTATCTTAACAACAAACTTGATGACATAAAGAAAATTATGAATGGTTCACTTTGAACTCGATACCTAATTCCAAGAAAACAAATTTAGTGAAAATAATTCAAACTGCAATGGAAGCATATGAATGCTGCTTGGTTGGATAAACAAGGTCTTTTATCAATATGATTAGATTCTAATAATGTACGTGCTCTTGTCTCTATGCCTTTATAAGATGAGATACGCCTTGGATTGAAAATACTTCAAGGTCTGGCTCTCATCCCTTAAAGTTTATCATTCATTCCCAAAACTTTTATTATAATATAATTATCTAGTAATCCACCAAATATAGGAACCAACGGATTTAATATATGGTTGGAAATACAAAGACCGAGGCTTAACAACTCATACGAAGATTCATATAATCGGCTGATACGGTATGAAATTCAGATGAAAAAGAAGAACCATTAGAGGTTGAAGTCCTTGTGCCTAACTCAAGGACCAACGGATCGTCATTAGAGGATGTGACCGAAGGTGATGAAGACAACAATGGGCCATCTCCATCTCCCCAACAATAATTCTAGCCCTTATGACCACTCTCTGTCTACGGGTGAAGACAATTGTGCTCAGAATTCGGCCTTTGGTGCCTTGATGGCTATTCTTGTCAACGTACGAAGAGGAAGATTGTCTAAGAGTAAGAATAAATAGCTAAAAGGCATTCAACTTCAACTAAAAATTAAAAAAAACTCTTAAAAAATACGTGCGCTAACCGCCACATACATTACTCATGTCCTCATATGTAACATATAACGTAACTCAATCGCAGACCAAATTAGGTCCAAAAAAGTTTACAATTACATTAACGCAGTCTCCCCTATTGAGCTAACTTGTCCCTTCCCAGATGTTGTTGCCCTAGTATACACTAGACTTGATGGCATTTCCTTCGCGGAGAAGTTTGCTCCTTATTCGTACAAAGCATTCATTGCAAAAGTTGTAAATTGACCTCCCATTCTTCCAGGGGAGTTATCGCTTTAGTAAAAAAAATATCCCTAAAACCGACATTAGTTGCCTCCGACCCGGAAGTGAACTATGTTATTTTAGAACTGCTCTTCTAAAACAACAACAGCATTATACGCGTTGTATGGGTTAATTTCGAGTCAAATAATTCGTTTTCCAATATCATAAAAAAATATAACGAAATTATCTTAGCTGAGAACCTTAACATAACTCGAAATCCATCCATCCAGCTACAAAGGCTCCAATAATATAGCAATGCTCGGGATTTGGAGGATGTTATAGTTCGAATGAATTGATTAACTTGGGAATAACGGCGGACGGCAAATTCACCAAAGTGACTTTCCATAGGAGAAATAAGGTCAAAAAATACAACGGACAGGCTTGATTATGTGCTTTCCTCTCTTGGGATTTCAAATTATGTAAAAGAGATCAAAGCACTACTTTGCTACATTTTTGATCCTCATCACATTTTTATAAAAAGGGAAATTATTTAAACTATTAATATTATTATATTATTACTAAACATAATTTTAATTCGATATATATTTTGTATATGTCATTTTATATCCGATATACATATACAAATTTGCTAATAAGAATATATATATATATATATGGTAGTCCTATATAGAACCACACAGTTGAGTACTTCTATCTATGTAACAGCTTTTAATATACCATTGATGCATATAGTGTTTCTGTTGTATTTATTTATATTAAATATTGGATCCCCCAAAATATATAATATGTAATCTTATAATAGTGCCTTTTGATTAAAATATATACAATAATATATTGGTAGAGTTTATGATATATAACTATATAAATGTTTATGTAACCGACCAATATTGCTGGAATAACCATTAAATATATATCAACTAATGGGATTTGCTGAGTGTGAAAGCGTGTTGGGCTCTCATGTTGAGGGTGGTTGGTTCGACTCCTTCAGAGAAGAAAAAGTCAATAATGATCAACCTCATTGAAAAGGTTGGATTGAGTAGTATGATGCTAATTAAGTTTATCAATATCCTCACAATGCAACTTCTCAAACGAACTATATAGGAACAAAATATTAATTTTATCTTGATTGAGTAGCTTTTGATCAAAAATTATATTGACCATTTGGTACACTTTACGAGTAAAAAACAATGAATACCAGGTTATAACTCATAACATTGTTGTTTAGACAATCAAGTGATAAAGTGAGCATGTGGAGTTTTCACGATAATTTTTCTCAGTTCCAACCCAAAGACAATAGATAATACAAGATGCGCAGAACGCAATGTTTAGATTCCTCTGATTAGAAAAGAAAAACTGAAACGTCACAGATGACGTCACAGTAGCTATTTGTTATTAAATAAAATCAAAGGTACATTTAAAAACGTGATTAATTTCAAAAGGAAATAAAAATTTGAAATCCGGAAGCTCTCCGCGGAGGCGGAGCTGCAGAGGACGGCCACGTTGCTCCGGAGCTCCTAGATGCTTGCGGGCTACCAGCCAAAGGCCTCAGAGTCCCGTACGTGTTCAGGACTTCCACTTCGTCCCTGATGCTGAAGCTGTGCGTCCCCGGGTGGCTCGTGGCGGGAGGGAGCCTCCGGACGTTATTCCTTTGAGAGCTTTACGTTCTTAGCTTAGTTGTCCTAGAGGTATTAGATACATAGGCAAATCGTAGCTGTGATGACGTCACATTTTTTTATTGGAAATATCCTCTTTGTTTACATGAGTTCTCCCCCCCCCCTGTTCCAACCATAGAGATATAAACATATAAAGAGCTTATTCCCTCCAATTAGAAGAGAAACATCGTTCAGCTGTAGTCTGAACACAATGACGTATTTCTCTTCCTCCAATAGCAAAGAAACATCGTTCTGCTGTATTCTTGACACACTGACGTATTTCTCTGACGATCAATAAGTTCTCTATATCTTTATATCTATGGTTACAACAGAGAGGAATCATCATACAAAGATCTGTCATTTATAGTTTTGACTATTTGAGCACATTATAAAAACACTAAAAGACTCTCATAAATTGAGGGGATAATGTATTACAACAAAAGAACAATAAGCAAAATATTGGATTGAAATACATTAGGAGATAAATAACTTTATTTTTATTATTTATTTCATCAATGACAGCCCCAGCCCGCAAAAATATATATATATATCTTTATTTTCCTTCTAATGATCTTACTTAGGTTTTTCTTGCTACTTTTAAGCAGCTCCAGGCCATCAAATATCCACCTATATGTGAGGCTAACATTGCCCTCTTCTCCAAGGCCGAACAATGATTGCATGCAGTCATATCCCAGTTTATATCCTTTATAAAGTTCTGAAGGAACACCTTCTTCTTAAAATAGATACCATAGGTATTTCAATGCTTGAGAAAGATCCCTGAGAGTTCATAAGGTCCTTGAAGAGTCTTCAAGTGAAGAATAGTGAAGTTGTTTTGCTTATGCAGAATTAGAGGTATTGGTTTGATTAATCGGCTATATATCTAGGTATAGGGATGGCTGTATTTTTTGGTCATTTTTTTAAGAATTATTATATATAGGTATATATATATTCCTTTCAGTTTATTTTCAAATATGAGATGCAAGTGAGATAAATATCGCATTATATATATATATATATATATATATATATATATATATATCTATATATATTATATATAATATATTCCTTCAGTTATTTTCAAATATGATATGCAAAGTGAGATATAATAATATTCTGTATTGACTACCTATTGTAGGATCTCCGTGTTCTTCACAAACAACCAGTCCCCCTCTTCTCCTCCCTCTTCTCCCTTCAATTGCACGACTTGAAATTATCTATCAAATACATTTGGTGGCGCAATCAGAATGAAGGAATTCAAAAAAAAAAAATAACTAACTACATATTGTTTCGCCTTTGTCAGATGAATGCAAAATATATATTCAAATAACTGTATTATTTATGAGATGTTAAAAAATTGTGTAATATAACGTAATATAATATGTCATTTTATTTCCCCTAAATGATTACAACACTTCTGGTTGTGCTCAAATAAATGTCGAAACTCTTCCCTGCTGATTGAAATACCTCCAAAACATGATTCTTATTGCGAGAAAATATTTTTCCATTATTTTTTTCCTGATGTGGAGGAATAAAAGGAAATAATGGGTTTCAAGTGAGGTCTGTAATGCTGTTGACCCATCAATTTGACGTTTGGGCCGCTTAAAACTCGCCGGTTCGAACCGATGTGTGATATTTCGCATTGTCATGGCGGACATAAGGATGCCTCTTCCTTTTTCTGCTTTCGAATGTCTTCGATGACCTCAAGCAATTTAGCTCTGTGTTCAATTCAAATTGACTGTCAATGCTCAAGTGGAACGACCTACGTAATAACACTTATGTATTTGCGGAGATCTATTTTTCTTCAAACAGATATGAAAAAAATACTTACCTTCATAAATATTTTTTGGTTATTAAAAACATCTAAATATATTATATAATTATATACGAATTTCCTTGTTCATACACTAATTAATATATATTTACATGTTTCTTAGTGCCCGTGTTGCTTTGATTTTTCTTTCGACGTTTTTTTTGATATAATGACTTTGTACTATGAACATAAGAGGCTCAATATTATACTTTTACGTTAAAAGGAGCCTGTAGCATACAGTAAATCAAATTGTATAATGTAAGCAGAGTTCGAAAGACCGATATGTTAAAATAGGCTATTAGTGCATCATTCCTGCCCAGCCCATTACAGAGAGTGTTTTTTGTTTTGACACTAGTAGACTACCCGGACCTTGACAGGAAGTCAGCACTGCTCTTGGCCAAAATCCGATCATTCTGGAATGGTACACTGCCTGACTTGTGAACAATTTTTCATCCGTGTAAAAAACTGGACCAACATGTGTGTAATCGAGTATATTTGCCATGAGACACATTACTTACATTTGTAACTAGTCTAAAATAAATAAATAAAAACATAAAAAATATATAAAAAACAAAAGCAAATAAAATAAATGCCAATGCAATGGATTATAGGGACGCTGCATCCAATGAACCTAGCTGCGGTCCTGAGAGTGTAAAGGTCGTGACCGACCTCAAGGCCTTAAACATGTTCCACACTGATATTGCGTGGCATGCAAAAGTAGCTGTCTCCCTTCCCACTGGAGTGGTGGACCTCATGGGCCTTCCGGGATGATGAAGACGAAATCACCAACTGAGTTCCTGGCACCGCCGCCCCGTCGTTGGAGTAGAAGCATTTACAGGTCTCCAGAGCCACCGCCTTGGTGGCCATCTAGTTGAGGGAGGGACGGCGGGCTCTCTCAAGGAGGTCCTATATGTGGATTTGATCCCATCTTTACATCCAACGATAAAAAAAATAAGTTTATTAGTGCATAACTCCTGCTCAGACCAATACAGATAATGTCTTTTGACACTGGTAGACTACCCAGACCTTGGTCCTTGACATGAATGTCAGCACTGCTCTAAGCCCAAAATCCGATAATTCTGGAAACTCACAAGAGGTCACTTTTATGTCCTTGAGCTGCTTGACAATATCAGATATCTCAACCCCGTGCAATGAAAGGCCACTTAAGTGTCACAGAAATTGGTGGAGGAACGTAAACATAGACTTTGCTGTTAAAATATAAATGTTTTGATTAGTCGAAGAACTTATCTACCGGTTTTAAGCACAAAATTCAAAACCAAATATAGGCTACAGCGTCACAAATCCTGACTTCCCAAACTTATTATCAAACATGGACAAAAACATTGATATAGCCCTAACAGTGTAATTTCTTATCCTTTCCGGCCAAAACAAATGAAATAGTGCTAGAAAAAAGGCTTCATTCAATTGGAAACACCAAACCTCCATCTATTTTTTGCTTCAATGGGTTCAATGATGCTGTTGAACGAGTTGTAAATAATTGTTGCTTTTAGCCGTTCTTTTCTTCATGTACACCAACTGATTATATTTTTTGCTATTATTTTTTATGAAGTATGTAGTACTAAATGCAAACAGAAAGGAAGAACGAAACAGTTTTCTACCCATGATCTTCTTGTCACTGATTTGTTTTCATTTGAGAAAGAAGAAAAAAAGTTATATGACTGGTTGTAGGGCAATCACCCCCCAGACAATCACCCCCGGACTAGCACCCCCCGAAATCACCCCTGGACTAGCACCCCCCGTGCCAATCACCCTCCGGACATTTAC
>CP045892.1:16060953-16078312 GCA_013387185.1 Caligus rogercresseyi
ATATTTTTTTTTTTTTTTTTTGGCCAACTGGCGATCCTTTATTCAACAAAAGTAAATTATAATTATTGACATGGTATACAACACAAAAACAACTACCCTAAAAAATAACGTAAGGTAGCACAATACCTACAAAAGACTAAAAACAAATATATATGGTAAAGTAACAAGCAGACACATAAAAGACAACAAATCATAAGAAATAAAAGAAACAATGCAGGAAAAAATAAACACAACGTTAACAGCTATAAATTATTTTTTTTTAAACATGATGTAATGAAGTATTATTTAAAAAATTTAAAGTCTTTAATGAAGTTTGACAGTAGGTAAAACGCCACTGATATCACTGTCTAAAGCAGATCTTTTCGCGTAGAGCAAGTGAGTGTCTTTGTGATCACCGCGTTGATGATATGTTGTTCTTTTCCATGGTAAAAGGCAATAAATCGTCTCTCTTCAAATAGTAGAAGCCAAAATTCTCGCTTAAAATCTCGCCGTAGCAGTATACAACGGGGCAAGTTTCTCACATCCGAAAGAAAATGCTCGCTGGTTTCATCTTTCACCTTGCAAAAACCACACTTTTTCTTTTCACCAGAAAAGAACTTTGCATTTAATTCGAGTGTTCCTGTGAGGATTCGGTATTTTAACCATTTTTTCGGAGGATGAGAGCAAATTGTTTTTTATTGCCTCGATGCTTTCATGACAGGGAGGTTAAGTTTTTCTTCTCTTTAAGTATTCGCTAAAAGGTTCCATGGTCGGAGAAATGCACAGCTTACGGATACTAGAAACGTCCATTAGGAATAAACGTAAACGTATAGGAATTATAGGTCTTGTGCACGGAACATAATCTCCCAACGCTTTCTTGAAACGTAGAAAGCCATTTTATTGAGTAAAAAAGTGGAGCTTTCTGTCTCACCTGCAAAATCTATTCCGTAATTTTAATTTCTAAATCGCTTATGGTATCTCTAGTGGAAATTCCCATCTTAGAGATTTCTCTATAGAGCAAACTACGCTTTTGATCCCAGCAGATATTTTTAGCATCCTTCCCGAATAACTTAAATATGTTCCATATAATAATAATAAAATATGTACATAATTATCACTGTACCACTTCTGGTTTTTGATGGCCTTATGCCCTGGTGCACTATCTTGCTGGAAACATAGTTGCCCTCAGGGTAGGGAGTCCAGCCATGGCTTGACTACAGTCTTGAGGACGTCCAGATACTCATTGGTCCCCACCTTGAGGCCAGCAGGGAACCAGAAGGGGGCATGGACTTGCCGTCGCTAGCTACCACACCTAACATCATGGCACCCTGGGGTGCTTAGTCGCATTGATGGGAGGGACCATACTGGCACTGGTGGCTAGATAACGGTCGTTTCTGGCATTTCTGGCCATGTCCACAGTCCAGAACTTCTCATCTGAAAACACACATACCAGTCCAGGATTATTCCTCATCCGTTCACCAATTTCTTCCCTTTCTTGACCCTGAGCAATTTGGTTGAGCTGGAAAGCAGCTGGCGCTTCCTCCTGACTAGCTGGTCATGCCCAAGTTCCTGGTGGCGTCATGGCCGTCGTGTGGGACACCTCCATGACCTTGGCCAGCTTCCTCATGCTGATTGTGGGATCTTCCTCAATTTTGGCCTTGATATCCCCTAACTTTTTCTCATCCAGCTTTTTGTTGTGACCACCACTTCCCTTAGCTCTTTCCAGGTCTTTGCCATCCACCAGGAGTCCTTAACCCTTGTAAACAAGGCTCCTGGAGCACTTCAGGTTGCCCACAATGGTGGGGATAGACACTCCGGCCTGAAGCAGGGCTGCAATCTTTTCTCTTTGAACTTCCATAGCTTTCGCAATATTCAACTTAGAAAAAAACTTTTTTGACAAAACTTGTGTGTTTTTGTTTACACTAAACGATTCCAGCAGAAAATTACGAACGAATCATTTAAAATCACGAAACTTTTCTTTTTTAAGGGTTATGTATTTTTCAATAGTTTTTGGATATTTTGTTCCTTTTGCAGTTGTACATGTAGGATTTCTTTAACTTTTAGGGGCAATAAGCAGGAATAGGTAGAGGCTACAATTTTCCTTTAATAACCATTTACATATTTCTAACAACATTGGGATGGCAATCAATTTAATTTATTCTTAAACTAAATTTATCCTCCACTTTATCAGGTCCATTAAGCAGTACCCCAAAGATATCACTAACCAGAGTGTCATGATTTGAAAGAGAATTTTATCAGCTTTCTATCCATGTATAGATTGTTGGGGTACTCCTGATGGTTCAGGCAGAAGTTGTCCATGTTTGTGAAACATAGTGATGTCCACGATTTGCTTTTACACACTGTACAGTGCCAACTTCTGGCCATGGGGAATGTGGCCGCCTTCTTCACCAGACTGTTCACCTCTGGACTATGGTATCAAGGGCAATCTGGAGAGGAAGGCTTGCAGCAAACCCCATCCCAATGTGGCGAGCCTAAAGTCCGCCGTTCACGAGGAGTGGACCAACATGTCCATGGACTACGTGGTCAAGGTCTGCGCTGCCTTCAGGCCCCGTGTGGAGGCCATGATTGAGGCAGAGGGCAGCCACTTGGAAATTTAGACAAAATTAGGACACACCTATAAAAGTTACTACAGTAAGATATTGCAATACTTAAGATATAAGTAACTGATTAATAAGATTATATATATTTTTTTAAAGCGGATCCCTTGAGTAATTAGCTTTTTTCTTGCCTATTGGGTTCAATAGAATTTCATCCGTGTGGATATAATTCAGCATTATAGCGTTAAAAAGGTAGTCTATCGAAACTAGGATCGATGTTTTTGTAAATTAAGTTGATGGCTTACGAGAAGTAAGATATTTATAAAACCAGCAAAATTTATTGGCTGAAATTGAGTTTAACCCCCATTGATATGCTGAAAATGAGTGAACTAATACACAAGTCAAGTCTAATAGTCCATAGAAAAGCACAAGTGTAACGTCTTTGTGATTAGACCTGTAGTAGTTTGATCAGATTTTTTTCAAACTCACAAAAACTTATTTTCCTACTTAATTACTCACTTGCATCCTTATTCTTCTTCGTGTCTTGTCATAATTATGATCTATTTATCAGCAGATATAAGCAAACAATACAAACATTCATTATTTCCCTGAGATTGAGCAGTTGTCGTATTAAATTAATAATAAAAGATGTATTAAAGGAGTCCATTTGCAGGATTATTAAATAAGGACATGGATGGAAGTCCATGATACGAGTTATTTTGGTCTTTAGGAATAATATTCTTACGAACTGTAAGTCTCGAGTTAAGTCAAGCGATATTGTATAATTCAAATGTTTATTATTATTATTGGCGCTCCTTTTGGTTTTAACCAATCACGTTGTAGAAAAAAGTCCCTGTTTCTTATACCTAATAATAAGATATGTTTATTCTCTTACTCAAGACACCACAATCTTTCGTGCACTTATAGTCCCATTTTGTTATAATTTCATATCTTCTCCTAATCATGTGGTCTTTGTTCTCAGAGAAAAGCAAATGAAAAAAGTAATTTGACGTAAGAAATACGAATAAATCCTTTCTGTAATTGCTGCGCGAAAAGTCTTTCTCTCTCTCTCTCTACAAATCTTCCGTGTTTATCTGCGTACTGGGTGTAATTAACTCCTTCACCATGGTGTGGCTTGCTAGTCCTGTTGATGCTTCTGGAAAAAAAAGAAGTCTAATGTTTGATATTTTACTATTTTCCTAGGGAGAAATGGAAGTCGTCATGCCACCACGTCCTCCAAATGGGTTGACTATGTGATTATGAATTAGTCACCCATGAAAACATAAAAAAGAATCTCTTTTTTTTATAACAGCCCTACGTTTTCCATAAGAGATCTTGGCGAGGGGAACCGTTGGCATTTGAGGACGTTGGAAGTCCAGGTGATACCTTGAAAAATCAATTTGAAGAGACTTCCCCTCCTCCTCCTCTTACCTTTATTCATGGGTAATTCATTGATTTTGTGTATATATTATATGTACATTTTAAACATATATATTTCGTTAGAACGAACCCTTACTAAATAAGATGCCACAGCTCAAAAGCCATTTTTTAGAAGCTCCCAAATGTCTTTGAAAGTTTGCTTTTATATGTATATTGAAAGGAATGGTAACTATACACAATAATGCTTATTCATATCTACAACGATACTGCAATTCGATCAAGTCAATGGGTAATGAAAGAAAAAAGAGCGTTGGCTCAGGGAGGCGTTCTAGACTTTCAATGTTGTGAAGAGTAGCTTCGAATCCCGAGAGGGGTGGCTGTCTACCTAATTGATTTGGTCCTAGTTTTCTGTAGACTAGTTTTACTGCTATCATGCTGATATATATATATATATATATATAATTTGATGTTATTGATATACCTATGAAACGTATCGTTTTTCAATTTATATTTTTCATTTTATATGTAATCTTTTTTTTGGAATATTTTGTTCTGTCTCAATAGTTGAGTTTTATGGGAAATTTATAACACGAATGTTTTATTAATGATGTTTTTATACAAATTTAAAATATTTTTTTTGGCTAAGTAGAAATAAATAAACTTATATAAGAGTAGAGAGGTCGTATATAATCATTTTGAGTAAAATATAAACGAAAAATGAGGCTATTAGCAAAATAATATAGTGTATTCTCTACTCCTTACACTATAAGAAGTCTTATATTTACTATAAACATGATCTATGACTATAAAAAGCAAACTGTGTTTATGTTTAAGCTTCTGACAGTAATGATTCCTATATTGTAGCAATTTATAACCAAATAAAATGTAATTGTATTGTTTTTGTATTTGTTTATTGATTACTTATAAGAGTCTTTAAATATTATACTAAAATATCAAATATAACAGTTTTTTTCAATGTTTATTATCACGTGAAACAAATGTAATTTAAAAAAAATATCTGGGCTTTGACAAACACGACTTTCATAAAATGCATCCATTGAGACAAATGTTTACTTGTTTTTAAATCACTTGATTATTAATTTTGTGAAAAAATATAAATATTCATTTTTACTTAATATAAAATGATAATTTCATTCAATAAACACAACAAAATAATGGGAATCATTCAAAATATTACAAATTACATCATAATTCCCAGTAGCAAAGAAATTTAAACGAAACACATTCAACTGTTCAGATACAATAATCACATAGCTATCTATAGGCTTCTACTTAAACTAATTGGTATGAAGTCCACACCAACCAATTTTCCTTGAAAGTGGTTCACGCAATAATCATTTACATCATGCGATTGTCTACAAATACAATCCTTCGAAGAAATATCTTTTAATTGATCATAATTTGATCCTCATGACTCCAATGTCCAATGACCATAATTACAATCTGCCTCAAACTTTCCTATCGCCCTGACCTTTTGGTTACGTAAAAGGATTTGCCAAGCCTTAAGCCCGTTGTACATTGAGATGAGTTCCAATCGGGTTTTGTCTATTAAGTGAGTGAAACACTCAGAAAAGATCCAAATATTATCAAAGACTAACAAATCCTTTTGATCACATTTATGATCGTATACATGTTAATGTTATACCAAAAGACAATAGTGCCAAATGAATCTAATACTTTTCATTCATAACTTTGTGGATCCTCAACTAAAAGTTCGTTATAAAGAGAGAGAGCGAGAGAGAGAACAAGAAAATTTAATGGTTTATTCTCGCAAACTTAAAATAAACTACCCTTTTGATCGGTTGATCCTTTCATCGTCCATGATGATAAGACAAAACCAAATATTCTTCTTCCCCTGAACATGACTAGTGGCTTAATTTAATTGAAAATAATATGTTATGTGAGGCTTACCACATTAAAGACTAGTAACTTAAAATGATATTTTAGAGAAAATACATTTTGTGTTGGAAAGGATAAATTCCTAAAGCTGTTAATCATACCGCCACGATGTATTTGATTATGTATATTATATCTCAACTCATTAACTTTGGAGAAATCGAAGAAAAACAAATTAAAAATGAATTCTCCTACTTTCCTCTCTCGAAACCACTGGAAATGCACAAGTGTCGGATGTGACTCTCATCAGATACCTTAGACTTTATAATTGAAATTGGAATTTGTGTTATCACATATATTAATTCGCTTGCATTTCAAAAATGATTCACATAATGCTGTATCACCCAGTGCCTAGAGTAGTAGAGTCTGGATGAAAGACTGGTGAGTCATAACATAAGATGACAAAACCCATAACAAACAAATTTCAAATCATAAATTAATAGGTGTTTGGATTTAATAGCAATATAATGTTATTCTTATAATCAAGGGGATCTATTTAAATGTAAAAAGATGCAATTCAGTTGAATTAGCTAATGAATTGCATTATTTTTATGATTTTGGCCACTATTTTGAGCAAAATGTGATTTATATGTAGAGTAACAATATTATTGCATTTCTAATTTTATTCGTAATGTGGGAAGCCCTTCATCAATCACGAACCTTTTTGTTTTTTATATCTCTAGGTTCAGTCATAAAATAGTTTTCTAGTAATCTTTAACCAGAATAGAGCAACAAATGATCGTTCCGGAGTCCAATCAGTTTCAAGAGTAGGATGATAATATTGTCAGTTGCCTCATTCTCTGAATTGTGTGATGTACGATAGATTGCCTTTGCGACATAAGTTTTCTCCGATGGCAGTATGTGGAATGCTTTCAATGTTTTTTTTTACTCCGGAAAGATATTTCAGCCAAAATCTGACATAAATCATAAAAATAATGCAATTCTTAGCAAATTCAACTCAATTGCCATCTTTTTGCATGAAAATATATCCCCTTTGATTTATACAAATAACATTAAATTTGCTATTAAATCCAAACCCCTATTAATTTATGATATGAAATTTGTTTGTTTTTGGTTTTTGTCAGCTTATGTTATGACTCATCAGTCTTTCTTCCAGACTCTACTACTCTAAGGCACTGTATCACCAATACTCCATTGGTGGTCGAGTTATTTTCTTAAATTTGTATATATATATATTTATATAGATAATCAAATGCACATTGCTTGAAATTACTTACTCTCCTTTCGTTTGGCCATTCTGTTGCAGTTCAAAGTCTCTTTTTTTCCTAGTTCGATATTTGTATAAATGTTCTTCGAAAGTCTCAGTTTTTTGGGTTCATTTGTATATGGTCGAATAGAATTGGCATCCGCAGGATATAAATAAGCACTATAGCTTTAAAATTAGTCTATCGAACCTAGGATCTTATCATGAGGTAGACCAAAAATGCCATCCCCTCTCGGGATTCGAACCTGCACCCCCAGCATTGTTAGTTGAACACGCCTTAACGCACACGGCTATCGCACTCCCTGAAGTCTTAGTTTGGCTATATTTAGTTATAGTACTTTTAGCACCAATATCGAGTACCAATCTGAGTCCCAGCAACTTGTAAAAAAATCTATAAGACAACATAAATACAAAAAACAAAGCCTAATTTAATTCAATGTTCATGGGAAACAGTCGGACGCATTTAGACGGACAACTGCCATTATCAGTAGTGATATTTTATGTAAGTTTCTTATTGTTGTTAAGTGTAATGTGTATTTTGTTGTTGATTTTGTTCAAATCTGCCTAAAGGCAGTCTGAAGGCAGTTCACAGTTGAGAAGTGTTGAAAGAAGTTAAAGACATAGGGTTTTTTTTTCACACGGATAACTTCCTATATGATCATTTCGCATGAAAGTATTATGGACTAGATTCGATATGTGAAGACAGTTTAATGACTTCCATGAATTGAATATGAAAGACATCAACGTGTACAAAAATATGTTATTTTGTGTTAGTGGTTTATACACTTGGATGTTGTAAAGGAATTAAAGCAATTCATAATCTATAAGGAAAACTCATAACCCTATAATACTATGTTATATTTAGGAATAATCGTTTTAGGCCATCATAATTATATCAACCAAAAATATTATATTAGAAGAGTTTTGATATCCCTTCATTTTACATAAAATATGAGAGCTAGATTTAACTGAATAACTCTGTTATACAATACATCATTACTGATTTCCCATACACGTAACTCATAATACGCTGGTATACCATACATTTATTCAACCTGTTTTTCTTTATTTAATGATTTCTTAAATTACTTTTTCAGATAAAATGTCTTATATTTTTGGTCTTTATCAATAGATCCCTAAAACACTTATAATCTAAAGCGAATTAATAAAAAAATCCTTCATAAGAATGAATTTGGTTGGGGCTGCATATAACTGCTTCGACGTATCCTTCCAAAAAGGTAGGTTTTATCTAATATTCTTGTACATGTAAACTCTTTTCATTGTATATTAAATAATACACAACTGAATTTTGTTAATGGGTAGAATATTATCCCACATATATAGTTAATTATCCTCCCCCCCCCCCCCCCCCCACACACACATGCTTCATTAAGATCATCCAATCTTTCTCACGGCTATAAGTTTGCAGTTTTGTATTACAGTCAGCATCCATCAAAGTAGTGATACTCTTCAATTGATCTTTCTCAATCAATAGCGAATGACCGCCCTTCAGAGAGTTATTATTAAACCCTATCAAGCTAACCAAAAACCTTTTCATTTATTTTATCCAAAAATATTTCACCTTTTTTACTCAATGGGCTTCAGTAAGTTCCATAAATTGAGTATTTAGCTCATACATTTATTTGCTAGACCATATTACGTGTTTAACTGAGATGAATTATCTATTAGCCAACTGTTTTGTTATTTGCAAAGGTACTAAAAAAAATATTTACTTTTTTCATCCAAAATTATTTCCGTTTTTCTTACCCAAGAGTCTTGATGAAGTTCATTCCTATCATTTATTTTTTAGCTATTACATTAATAAAACTAAGCCACGAAAAATTATGTGTTTAATGAAAGTGAACAATGTATCCGTTTTTGTCTTTGATAGTTACAAAAGCACTAAAAGGTGTAAAGGTCTCTTGCAAATAATGTTCTCTAATGATAAAATGTCAATTATTTTTTACCTTATATGGCAACAAAAAACAATTCCGAGTTTCGTTATCTTAACTTATTCTGATTTTATTTTTGAAATAACAAACAATTAGTTCATTAAAGTTGCTGCATGTTTTTATAGTTTTTGAAAAATACAATTGCCGGAAGATCGACCATATATTTTTAACGTCCATGTTAGTATCCAAGTTTCAACTATTTAAAAGCCAAAATAAAGCAGAGTTTTCATAATGAATAGAATTAGCAAAAAAATATTTTATTATCACTTCTCACTCATGACGCCTAAGTCTTAACACAACAAAGCAATACGTTACTAGCCGTTGACGGATAAGAGCGTATGCAAGAAACCAGTTTTACTATTGATGGCTTATATTGTTTTTATATTTGATCTTTTAACGACATGTCTTTAAGGTGTTTTTACATGACATTCTAAACATAATTGTACGATTTCATACAATTTTTGATCATTTTTTTATTGTTATAATTTGAACGTGAGAGAATAAAAATGCATGTTTTTATTATTTAAAAATAATATATTTATTATAACTTTTCTTTGTTATTTATATAAGTAAAATCATGCAAGACTAATCCTTCATGACGATTCACAGACATTAAATATAAATAAAAATCCTTAATAGCAGAAATAACGTGCCTGCACATGCATTTTCGAACATACATACATTTTTAAAAAGTATAACGAACTTAGTTCCTTCCATATATGTACATTCATATAGGACCATGCTTTATAACTACAGCTTAATTAAAACATCAGAGGAGGCACAAACTAGCAAATTAATTGATTAAATTTAAGCGTGGAGAATGAAGAATCTAATTAATCAAAAAATACCCTTGACGAAGGTATGGGAATTCTACATATGCTCAAGCTTTCTGAGCTCATTGTAAAGTTTTTAAAGCAGGTTTTTGTTGTTTTTCTACATATAGAGAGAATGAGATGAATACCCTTCAAGCAGGTTAATTTTAAAGGTATCAAAGGTAAAGGAATGATTTTAGATGTATGTCTTTGTTCATATAAAATATATGATATCTGCTTCAACAAGTTATTTTCGCCACATCTTGCGACAAAATCATCTCAATGTACAGACATAATATTACGACCTACTACGACATACTTATCTTTTTTGTAACTTTTATAGTATTATCGTTTATTACCTCCGCCAAAGGAGGTATGTTTTCACTGGCGTTGTTTTTGGTTGGTTGGTTTGTTTGTCAGCAGGATAACTCAAAAGTACGGACGGATTCGGATGAAACTTTGTGAAGTTGTTGGAAATGCCAAAAGAAACAAGTGATTAAATTTTTGCATCTGTGATGCAGAATTAAGATACAAATGAGCTAAATACTAATAAATATTTCAAGTTAGCCTACTCTGCCAATAGATGTCGCTGTGCTGTAAAATCGGGTGCCGGGAGCGTCTTCCTCTCGAATTTCCGTCGGGGGGAACCCTCCCCCGTTCCTCTACGCCGCCCCAGTCGTGAAAAATCCGCCTCGGAAGGCTCATAGGACCCCGTGACTGCGGAGTTTTGCACTCGCTGAGTGTATATTTATCATTAGAATTTGTTTTTGATGCAACCTAAGTGAAGGCTTTATTGAACAAAATATCTACATAGGAATAGCTATACAAAGTTCAAATGTAAGTAAGTAGTTTAAAGGGTCTTTTATATTAAGCTCGGGATTGTCAATCGGTTCAATCCGATTGTGAACATAACAGTAATGTATTTTGATGTGTTGAAGTTTTAAGGAGGAAAATTATCTTAAGCAAAAATGTTTATTTGTTCGTTTTGAATACACACAATTATTATTATTTATATGGTCTGTAGTTACAATTCAAATCAAGACCTTGCACAAGCCATAGTGTTTTGCACCAATGGGCGAGGGAACTAAATCTTTCAGTTGATTGGTTTGGGAGGATTAAGATTCTCTATCGAGAATTCATGATAGTAGAAAATGTACTTCTCAATTCCAAATTTCCACCGGGTGTCTTGATTTTAATAACCCTTGCGTTAATAGTGGATCCCATTTAATAATGCCTAACATGCTTATGTAACACACTTTCATGTTCAGTCTAATTAAATTATAAAAAAGTTAAATTTAATAGAGAAAATAATCTTACGAAGTGTCAACATGACTTTATTTACAATTCTTAAAATCAAACAAGTATTTTTTAATACTATGGGGGCTATTAATTTGCATTATTAATGCAAAAGGTCTTCATTGGATCGAAACACTCGAAGAAGATGATCAACCTATATCCCTGTTGTGATATCCCCCTTCTTTGTGTTTTTTTTGTTTTTATAAAAAGTATTTATTTATGTTCGATTAAGTATTTGTCTTTTAAGGTAGGATATTTTTAAACTATAATGTTAATTCATTAATTTTTATTTGTTTTTTATTATCTTGTTTTAAAGTTTTGTATACATAAAAAACTTTTTGAAAAAAGAAGTTGGACGACATTTTATTAATAAAACAAATTAATAATTATTAGATGTTATTGGACTTCTTGTAATCATGTTCTTATGAATTATACTACATAGCACATGCCCCATGGGAATTTAAAAATATTTTTACGTATGTATGTTTTGTATAGACCTATGCACATATGGGTAACTATTTTTTTGTGTGTGACATAGTTGCTGTAAGTTGATATTTTCATATATAGTTGTGAAATCATACAAGAGATAGATAAAAAAATAGTCACATAGGAATCCCCCATAGGAAAAAATTCCTATCATCACACGACCTTTGGAATGTGTGCCCGGGTGGTCCAAAGGAGTTGCCCTAGGTAAGGTTAGTATTACGATGTAGTTGACAGAAGGCATGTCTTTATAGAAAATCAATCGATATATAAAATATAATGGGGTTTATGCGATGGAATTAATATATTATTGTGGTTATAATGTATTTAATTTTTTACAAATGTGAGTGAACATATCTTCAAACAACGAACCGAAAAAGGACATAAATTTTAAAAGTCAAATTTTATTGTTCTTGTAAATGATTGGCATCAAAATATCCACTTCAATTTAGTTATACCTTTAATGTAGTTTATATTTTTATAAGGTTTGCTAAGGAATTTAAATAATGTGATATTTATAATCGTCATTTTTTCTATTATTCCATTTTAATCATCCTAAAATTGTTCTTATCCTTGTCAAAAATGTATTTTACAAAAAAATGAGATTATTAATATTATATACATTTGTGATCAAAATTACAACTAGCTAGATTGACCATTATGATTAAAATGTAAAAAGGAGCTGTCACCAGCTTTGATAGTCCTAAGGGATGATCATTGGAGGTTTAGCATATATTGATAACATAACAAGGCATGAATTCGTTTCTTTAACAAAAAAAAATAACATTTAAATGTTGTATGTGTTAAATATTTTCTAGGGAGCTATAGAAAAGTATTTGATGATTAAGAATATACAATTATGTATTAATAATTAAGAAGAAGAAAAACATTATTCGTTTACAGATTGACTATGTCGGACATGAAATAATATGATAAAATAATTCATAATGGAATTATAAGGCAAAATATTTAAAATCGTCGGAAAAAAGTAAATAAGGGCATTACATGTTATAAAAGTATATTTTTTGAAAACTTTTAAACATTTGGTATTCTCTTGTGATATACTTATAATAAGAACTATTTACTTTAATATCCTACCATTAAAATCCCCTTTATAGAGTGTGACCCTCGATTCGAGGGACTAATTCACACGCTTGTATGCTGATTTATATCCTGTCGGATGCAATTCGATCGAAGTCAATAAACAAACAAAGTGATTGGACGAATACATTCGGAATAAATAGGAATAGAACGTTGAGTAATCTTCAAGTAAAGGTTTGATATAAAAATATTTGTATATCTATATTTTCATTACGGATTAGCTGTATACTCTATGTTTCACTGCTATATGAAACTTATATATACCTAAAACGGGTATAAAATATTATTGATATCCTTAGAGAAGTAGACCATTATGTTATCCTTTGAAGACATGCCGACAACAGGTATAAGTGGTTTAAAATGTTCCTATAATATAGAACATATAACTATATTGAACTTGGAAACAGATGCTTCAGGTAAACAATATCCGGTACTTGAGGAAGAAAATGATTTATGATGGATATATCACTTTGAACATCTTCAGATGCTGTCATAAACAATTAATCTAATTGATTGTGATATGATGACCATGACTTTATAAAATATTTTTATTAAAAGAGTGCTTCAGCTCCTGTATGAAGAGGACTCGTCAGATTTGAGATCTGTAATGAATGTTTAAATGTTTTAGTTCTTAAATCCACCCACCGTATGGGAACTTAGAGCCGACAATAAAGTATTTAGAAGCTACCAAATCACCTAATTAATACAAAAGCAAAAGGCTCTTTGAGATTCCTCAGGGTATATAATTTTTCTTCTTCTTGTCATCTCCTTGACCAGCTCGTTCAGGGACACGTGCAGATAAGGTGAAGTGGGTTTCATCTTCTTCTTTCAGAGCGTTTGCAAACCAGGGTTGAAAATCTATACACCCTGTACAGGTCTGCACTTAGAACCATTGATCATAGTTGCAACAATCCTGGAGACATTTTTCCTCTGAGTGCGAAATATCTTTCTTCCAATATATTGATTGTCGATAGGAATCAAAGACAACTATCCATCTTTTCAAGAATTTTTTTGTCTATTTGATTCGATAGGTTAGCATCCAACAATATATTAATAAGCATTATAGCGCTAAATTTAGTCTAACGAAACTAGGATCATTTTTTGAGGGACTTCTTTGTTGACTGACAATAAATGCCAACATTGGTATCCGTGTTTGCACCTTGTTGGCAAGAAATCAGCATATACGTTACCCATAGTATCGTTATGGCCTCTCAACCATCTCACAGTGATGTCACATATTAAGATTTTCCCCCTAGATGTGATTATAAAAGTAAAAAAGGATCTTAAAGATGGAATATAAAAAAGTAAAACACATTTTTAAAATATATATATATACAGCAAAAATATCAAACCCATATCACATGACCATAAAACAATCGAAATGTTCATTATATAATGCCATAGGATTTTTTTAAACTCACTTAGTGCGAAAAGTATTAATTTAACGGGAACGCTATAAAGGGAGTGCAATAGCCGTGTGCGTAAAGGCGTATTCAACTGGGGGGCGCAGGTTCGAATCCCGAGAGGGATGGTCATTTTTGGTCAACCTCATTGATAAGATCCTAAGTAGTTCGATAACCTTATTTTAATGCTATAATGCTTATTATTATCAAGTCGGATGCAATTCTGTCGAACCATATAGGCAAAAAAAGCTATATAATAACGTAACAATTTCTAAGGTACAAAAATAAGTTACTTGACAAATGAAGCAAATATAATTTTTGTCCATCATAAACTTCTTAAAGATAATATTCTACATGCCCATAGCATTATGGCATATACTTTTTGTCCTTAATAAAAGTTTATAAAGCAGTCCAATATATTACTCTTTAAAGATAATATTGTTTAGGATCATATTATAGAACTCTATTATCAAAACATGTACGCTCAATTGCTGATATCAACATAAATATCATATCATGAATTATAAAACGTGCATTTCTTCATATTAACGATTATCTATATAAGTTTTAATCCAACATAGTAAACAAATACATATATATATATATATTATTTATGGACAGTAAAAGCAAGTCAATAAAAGTACAATTTGACATCGTTTTTCTCTCAATCTTTATATTGATGAATATGATTAAGATAGCGGCATTTTACTGATGAAGGAAGTGAAAGAAGAAAAAAAAAGCGAGGATAGAAGTATAAAAAATATATATGCTGGGAAGTGCATGTCAAGAATTGACATGAATAAAAGGAAATTGCTTACAGAATTTTGTGATAAGTGGATAGAAGAAGTGAGACGGAGGTTTTCATCTTTGTCTTTTCGGAATCCAGGGAAGTGGGTCAAGTGTCTTGGGGAAGACTTCCATAAGAGAGAGAGAGAGAAGAATCTTCATCAATCAAAAAAAGGCGATAAGCTTGATATGTGTGTTTGATCAGGATTTTTTTGTGGGAGGGAGTGTCTGTTATTTTTTAGAGCATTAATATCTTGTAATATAAATGATATAATGTATTGATTATGATATGTAATCCTTCGTTTCCTCCCACACTTTTTTCATTGGTTAAAGAGTTAAGATTATTACATCATGTTCTCATCATAAAAATATCCTAAGATGATCTTATAAAATATAAAAAGGAATAATTTTGCATTGGTAAATTTTTTTTCTCACATTTCTTTCTTGAATGAAGTCATATTTCCATAGAGAGCTTCAAACAGAGAAACATCGTTCAGCTGTCGCCATTGCCCAATATAAACAAAGTAATTTGTACTGCGTCATCGTAGCTGATCATAGAGATAGAAAGATTTGTTTATATTGGACACAAAAACGTATTCCTCTGAAGAATCCAAAAATCCCTTCATATTTTTATATCTCTAGGTATATTTCCCAAGACGAATATCCTTTTAATCATGTGCATATGTTATAGATTTAGGATTTCAATGTGGTTGAGTTATGAAGCAAACAAATAATGAT
The DNA here is from genome assembly GCA_013387185.1 of Caligus rogercresseyi. Classification (NCBI taxonomy): domain Eukaryota; kingdom Metazoa; phylum Arthropoda; class Copepoda; order Siphonostomatoida; family Caligidae; genus Caligus; species Caligus rogercresseyi. The sequence continues at coordinate 16,076,584 of CP045892.1, forward strand.
TAGTTACATTATTAATATATATAGCTAAAAGTAAAAACAATAATATATTTCCATGTTTTTTGATGATTATATTTGTGGCTTATTATTTTAAAGGTCTTTATTAACAATTGTACAATACATAACTATTAAAATAGTTAGAACTTCGTGTAAACACATTAATCAACAATTAGCTTAAAATTGCTCTACCATATAAGACCAAAACTAAACTAAGCAACAAGAAAAAATCAATATGAAAATCACAGTGGCAACGAAAGCGATTATATTGGATGATTGTATTCTTCAAGGGGGTATTTTTTGCTTTATTTATCACCAGATATATGATGGGTTTGGTGCATCTCTAGCATATAAGGTCCATTCAAACATAGGGGACAAGATAGTGAATAAGTAAACTTTATAAGATACTTATTAATTATTTTTCATCAGCTCATAAGAAAGAAGCAAACTATTAAAAAATGATAAAATTATAAGATAATAAATTAATATTAAATTAAAAAATTAAAAGTTGAATTATATTTATATAAATGGCTGAACACTGAATGTTATAATAAATATTACATTCAATCCATCTCGTCTTTATGCTTAAAAGATATCATTATAATTGTCGCATGCATGTGTATTCGCATACTTGCTAAATTTTGACCATACTTCAAATGTCGTCTAGAAGATACAAGCTGATAAATAGATCTGTCTATTTTTAACAATTTCTTGACCTGAGCCAGAAGTCTAAAACTTCTTCAATTACAATCAACATCATTATAAATATGTAATAATATCAAAAAATTGTTAAACAATGTTTCTCAAAAAATTATAATCGTTCTTTTTAATAATTTTATTTGTCTTTTTTGATATCTTGTCATCTGTTAATTGTAAAATGCAAATGTATTAATGTTATATTTTTAACGCCTTCAGACCAAAGATTTTAATGAGTTTGAAACCCCCCCAGCTCCCTTATCAATCATCAGCAACTCTTTTCATATCATTCAAAACCTCAGTTGATTCCTATTATTAAATTAGAAACGCTGTTGTCATTGTTACATGAACGTGTATGTAATAATATATGCTTCATTTCAAGTTTCCCTCTTTGTTGAAAAATGTGTGTCACCCAAAAGCATTTTTTCACCTCTCAAGAGTCCGCCTGTTGACATATATTAATATATATTTTTTTTTTTTGCATTGCATGAGACGTCTCCTTTCATTTGCTATTTTGAGGGGTGTGAAAAAGGCTTAATTTGATGCCCCTGGGATATAAGAAAAGATCCATCATATTTACATAATTATATATATATAAGAAAACCATCATTTTCTTAACAACATAAGAAACATTATGAGCAAACTAATACATGTCTTAATTAATTATTCTCACCTCCATTGTCGGCTCAGGGTTTGTTTGAACATTAATCGAGTTTTTATATATTTAAAGGAGACTCTCGAGTATCATTGGAGAGCTTTGTTATTTTAATATTAATTATATATGATATGTTGCTTTTTTACGAAATATATAATGTCTGGTTTTGACGCGAAGACAATATAGTATCTGTAGCCTATTTTCTTGCTTTATTATATTTGTAAGTAAATTAGTAGGGATGTGAAGAAATCAACAATTAAAAAATTATTAGTAAGAAGATTATTTATTTATATTTGTTCCATAAATAATAGGAATAAATTCTAATTTTGTTAGCAAAGGAATTATTATAGCAAAGTAAATTATCCAGAACATTATGTAAAATCA
>CP045892.1:16078412-16090152 GCA_013387185.1 Caligus rogercresseyi
AATTCTACTTACAGAGTTTCATGAGAGTTGACTCCTTTATTTTTCCAGGTAATACATCTTTCCTGCTTGACATGTCTGTGGGACCAGGGAACGTGGGTAACTTTGTGATGTTGGCGATTTCGTTCACAATATTAGGTCTGAAAGTTATGCGTCCCAAGAGCAAAAATCAGGGGTACTTTCTAGTGGGAGTAAAAGTACTTTATAATAAAAATAGTACAATGGTTTTTTTTTTCGACATAAGTCTGATCCATAAGCTAAAAAATGGAGAAAAACTATCTTCCATGAAACATATTATAGTTTACAAGTAAACAACTACATGATGCGCTCTATAGTGTTGTCGGTGTACAATATAAATAAACTACTCACGATATACCTAATTAAGAAAACCCGGACAAATCATTCTAAATCTTCTTTATGTTGTTGATATGATAACAAGTTTATTTGGTAAAATGAAATACTTGAAGTGTCCTCATAATCTAAAGTTTAGAATCTTAAAACTTGTTAGCCCCTAAAAAGTTACGTTTTGGGAAAATAAATTATTGTAGCGTAGAGATAGCGTCTATATGACTCTTATAGCCATCAACTCTCACCATATTTCAAAGCCCCTTGCATTAAAAAAGAGTATCATTTCAATCCTTTTGTTATAATTTTGAATAGAAAAAAATAAATAAAAAATATTTTTTTAGGGGATCTTTTTCACTTTTTCCAAAAAGTGATTGATTATGATGTAAAACTTGTAATAATTCGTACTTTTTCAAAAATGTTTATAAAAAATCTACAAAAACAAAGACATCGTTTGTCAGAAGTTCCGACGTTGAGTTGACAAAAATCCCTACAAAGACTCTATTATTATGAGCTCTTAAGCCCATTAACTATTGAAGCATTTCAAAGCTTCTGAATAAATCAGCGTTTTGAAGTTCCTCATTCCAGACCTATCATCATTAATTTAAAAATAAACCTCCCCCCCCTCCCCCTCTCTTTCATTCACACACAAACAGATGATGCATTTCCTGTAATGAAGCATTTCAGCGGGCACTTCCAGGAGTCATCCTGTGGTTGTTGCAAGCTAATTAAGTCTATGACCAGTCATATAGACAAACCTTGAGCCCACCGACTCCTAATCAATCTCATTTATAGCGTTGTTGCGTCGACGTTTAAGTTGATTAATTCCCCTTTGGCAAAGCCGCCTTGCGAATAACTAAGTGCATATCCCCATTAGCCAATAATCCTTTCAAAGAGTCATCATTTACTTAAGAAAATAATTGTAACTTAGTATTCATATATGTGTATGAGGAAGTTAAGTGAATTGTTTGGTCAGAAAACTTTGAAACTAAATACAACTAAACAATCGTTAAATAGTTACATAGTTCTAAGTCTAAATTATATAAAGTATTTATTCTGGGTCCCTAACACACGGGCTAAAGTCTGAGCTTGGACCCACAAATCGACCTATTTAAATTTGTGAATGTATGTTCTTCTTTTAACTGTTTCTAGGGGCTTTGAAACGTGCTTTTGATTTGTCCGATCAGATATGATATAACTTTTATATATAATTACCTCCGCCGAAGGAGGTATGTTTTCACTGGCGTTGGTTTGTTGAGTGGCTGGTTTGTTGTTTGTTTGTCAGCAGGATAACTCAAAAAGTGCTGAACGGATTCGGATGAAACTTTGTAAAGTAGTTTGAAATGTCAAAAGGAACAAGTGATTAAATTTTGGCATCTCTGAGTGCTTCTTTAAGATGCAAAATGAGTTATATACTGATACATATTTCAAGTTAGCTACTCTGCCCATAGATGATCGCCCACTGTGCTGTGTTCTCCTCTTTGATGACGTCAGTTTCTTTTTCTTTCCATGTACCTCTAGAGTGTAAATAAAGGGACAGTGCGTAGAGGGTGGGAAATGACAAAAAGACCAAGTGATCATTTGGTGGGGATCGGCGGAGGTTTGCACTCTCTGAGGGCTTCTAGTTATATATATTTCTAATAATTAGTATTCTAAAACACAAACCGATGTAAGCCACGATACAATGTGACTTGTTTTGAAAGCTAGGTGGAGTTACAATCCCCAAGGACACTAAATGCTCATTAGTGGAATAAAATTACCGATAAATGTACTTTTTCTTTATTGTTATGCCATTTAGGAACATCACATTCAAACATAATTTTTAACTAATGTGTCTTTTACACTAAAAACTATAGTTTTTATTATACTAATCGTATTAAATACATACAAATAAGATAAAAATTTATAAAACCTCACCTTGAATTTAATCTCTCGACATTTGAATGATTATATTCAAAGTTCGTTACATGTATATTGTCTGAACCCATTGATAAAAGCTCTCTAATAAAATTGAGCATAAGGTTTGTAAATATTATTATATTACCATTATTTAATTATATTTCAGTATGCAGAATAATATATATTTTTTTAAATGATATCGACCAGAAACTTGAAGGGAAGACATCAAGTTTTGAGATGATCGTGTCACTTCTTCGAGTTCAAAATCGTGAGTCACGGAGAGACAAGGATGTTTATGGGTTTTTAGTATTATTGGATCAAGAAAGACCCTTCTTAGTTGGTGCACGATAGAGATTATGCATTTCCCCCCTTCATATGTAGTATAATAATAATAATAATGAATAGTTGATTCCCCGCGCAGCGACAAATCGATCTCTAAGCCATAAGTCACACGATGTATTTTTACGAGGGATTCGTGATCCAACAAAGAAATAGAGAGATGCATATTATATAGTGTATCAAGACATAAATAAACTCTGCTTTAATTGTTGAATACGTTATAATATGCACATGTATGATATAAATGCAAGTCAGACAGCCCCTGGTCAGACAAAGTTGAATCATCCATGAAACTTGAGCCCTAGACACTCTTAATAATGAAAACGATTGATTATAAATAATGGGGCAGTTTCCTCCCTCAAATCATTATTCTTAATCACCAGACTAATTATGATGATTCGCGTTCTTAGCCATCACATCGTAATGTTATCGAGATGAAATAATATCCTTTTTAGCCCGAGACCGCACAAGAAGAGAGTTTTTTCCAATGAAATGGGCATTGGTAGCTAAAAGAATCTATGTCCTCAGGGGAAAGATGTTTTATAAGCCTAGACATAATAGGCATTATTGAAGTATTCCATTCATTTGATAAGAATATATTTGTGTATTGTTTGCTGTTTGTGTTAACTTCTGTAGTCTTTGTAGTGTTTTTTTTTGTAGATAAAAGGGTAAAAACAATCATAGCCACTTTAGTCAACAATAAAGTATTCATGAAATGGGGGTTCTTATTCAAATTAGTATACTCAGATGTAATTTTTATATATGAAAATTATATTAGATTGATTAGGGAGCTACTAATATGTTGCATTAAGCTTCGATCAAATGCCTCTGCTGTCCCATGTGGAATATAAAAGGTCACAGTCTGAACACTTTATTTTATTGAAAACAACGAAATGAGAGCGACCTCGGAACCAGGACCTTATGATTAACATTATAATAATCTCACAATATACTTCAAATGTTTAAAAAATAAACTTCCTTTTTTTCTACATCAATGACTAACCTTTATATTAAAGTTTTAACCGTGTTTTAAATATATTTTTAATTTAATGCTCCTCGATTTCTTTGGAATGCATTAATATTCTTTACATTGAAAAAATTATGTTTCTTCCTGTTAATATTTTAGAACCATTTATTTCAAATATATACACACACACCAACACACAAACTATTATATATATATATATATATATATATATATATTATATATATATATATATATATATATATATATATATAATATATATATCATATATATGTATATATAAATTTGGATCATTCCTATTATTTGTTATTTACATGTATTTTATTTTACTCTTCTATTAGCTAATATACATAGTAGTCCCAAAATGCATGACCTCAGAAAATTATTTTTTATAAAATATCCCTACCTTAAAATTATACTTCTAAATTAACAACATTTTTTTTAGTTTTTATTTTCAATGAAAAGTATACTTCATGATAATTTTTAATAACAATTGCTTTAAATACACTTGCATCTGGATTACAAATAAAAATTATAGGATCAATCATATTCAAGGTTACTTAGTTGTAGTTTATTTTCACTTTTTTGTAATAGTCATACTTTTACAAATAAAAAAGTGTTTTCTTAATCGTTTGTAGCATCATGAAGTAACATTATCATGTTCTTATCCTTTAATTTTACCTTTTATTCGTTTATCATCTTTATAGTTTGGTCAGTGTCTTCTATGACGATATGAATACAATTTTAATATTAAAGTCACTTAATCATATTTAAGATATTTTAATGAGGTAGATCAATTTGACCTTCTGCTTCTTACACAACAGCTAATGCGCTCCCTTTTTCGTTTATATATCTTTTAGTATCCTTCAAAATAATAAATACGTGTCAGAAACATTTATAAAATCCCCTACAATAATTATATATTCATCAAATGTCTTGTAAAATATGTATATATTTTTGCATATGTCTGATTGTATTCCATGTTATTAGGCATAAAGGCCACTCAAGCCGTCAATTCAAATAAGTCTAACACTCCTTATTAGCAAACCAATTTCATTAGGAGGTCATAGTAAAGGAAGGCTCTCCTCTGTCAAAATAATGTTTATGAGGATATATATATAATTAAATAGCAACAACAAGCAAAAAAAAAAACACGCATTGGCAAATGTGATCTTCTCCACTTCACCATTAAACTGATAAAAACGTGTTATTTACAACAAGCCCCGTAGATAAGGGTGGATTGAGTATAGAAACGAAGAACAAAAGAGTCCTCCTTATCAGACATTAATGGCATGGCCCACACTACGCTTGTTGTTTGTGGATACCCTCTACACGCTTTAAAAGATAATGATGATCATTGTTATTAGTATTGGTTTTGAGGGAAGAATGTCCTTCGGGGCTTTTTATCTTTATCTCGTTTTCTTTGTAAAGTCCATCCTCCTCCTCTTCGTGAAGGCATTCATCGTTGACTAAATACCCCCCTCAATATAAAAAGAATGGCAGCAGCCCCTTGGTGCCGATCTTTTGAATATTTATTCAAGGCATTGTTTATTCCATCACATCCATCATATCAATATGTCTTTGATAAACTTCAATTATATGCATACCTATGTATATGAATTGCTCGGCATTTTTCTTTGTCGAATGGGCTTAAAAAAAAGAGGTACCCAATTGTCATGATGAAAAAAAGGATTTAGTGGGGCTGTATGTTAAACTAACTGTAGTCTTTGCGTTTGTTTTGGGGCCGTTGTTCTATTACAATACTGTTTTTCTTACATTATAATCAATTTAAATTATTAAAAAAAATATCATCAGACGATGTAAGTATATTTTTATCCTTCAAAATAGTTATGTAAAGAATAATTTAATGTATTTACAAAATTTAGAGCTGAGGGCAATATTTCGATGATCTGGAGTTTTAAGGATATGTATGCTTTGATTATTTAAAACGATATGAAGTCAATGCTGTAGATTGATATTTACATTTAGAAATGTCATGTATTTTTCACCAAGTCAGCCTGCATATTTAAACTATCGATATATGTTTAAATGTAACGTTAGCCTTACTCATGAACAGGCTTTTATTTTGAGTATTACTAAATTTGAAATTAATTTAAATATGCCCTACTGCTTATTTATAACATTGTAAAATGTGAAATAATTTAAGATCTCAAAATCCTTAAAAATATATAAGTTTGACATACATAAAATGGGTAATCCAATGTTACTCTTATTTGAGTGACGGTACTGCGTATCCCGTTATTCACAACAGAGCAGCACATTCATTTTCTAACAGACATTTTTACCAAGAAAAACATGGGGTAATGAATAAATATTCATATTACTTTGAGCTACTACTTGTTTTGACAAATAAATGTGACATAAAAAAGCTTTTTGACAATTTATATTTCATTTTTGTTTGATTCAGAACTCTAAATAAGTAGTTTTATTCAAGATATTTTCTAGTCCTAAGTATGTATATAATTATTTTTTTGTTCAACTATATCAATCATCAGTTTTTAAGTATATTTTGATTACAAAAACGCATATACTTGTACTCGATTTATTTTTGACTGCCATCAAAACTACAAATGAAGGAGCGGTTATTTCAAGGGCAATCTTGCAATATTATAAATTTAACTAAATCCGGATCCTCGCTAAGTTACCTTTTTTCTATTCTTACCCCAAGAGTATATGCTATGAGCAACCTCTTAGGGTCACGGAAACAGAAATTTAATCCAGCAACCCTTAATGCAAACACCCCAAAGGCGAGTTACCTTATTTCAATGTTCTATATGAGGACAAAAGGCTTATTAAAAAATCATTGAAAGGTCAATTTTAGGGGAAAATACAATTTTTGGAGAAAACTTGAAAAACCCCACCTACAAACATTAAAGTTAAAAAATGATCTGGTAGCGTACGTGTTAAAAGTCTACTGATTGAGGCTGAAATAACTTTTTAATCCCATCGAAGGTTTCTTTGAATATTCATTAGTGTATCGAAAAGGCTTGAGAAACAAAGAAGTATTGTCAATCAGTCATAGGAATCACTTATTTTTGAAGTGCAACGTTTTGATTGAATAAATAATTAAAGTATTTTTTGGGAACCAAAGTATAATTCTTAAGCAATAAATATATATTTGAATAATTAAATGGGAATTTGAGGCATTTTATCTTTGCTCAGTCTAAAATAAATACATTTATTCTATTTTCTTTTTCGCCATAAAAAATGTGCAATCATTTGAAAAATAGTCCTTATTCCATGTTATGTTTGTTGAGGCTAGGATACCAGAGTACGACGAACTGAGGTCGAGTCTTTGACTCAAGGTGTTATCGAATACACGAGTCTCTTAGCCCATACCAGGGGGGGGGGGGGGAACTCATGTAAACAAAGAGGGATATTTCCAATAATAAAAATCAAAAAATGTGACGTCACCACTTAGACGATTTGCCTGTATATCTAATACCTACACCATCTAAATCAATAACAATGTGTTTAAATATTTAATAATATGGTGGACTAATATCGATGAAGCCACACAACCTCGTATATAATTTCATATAAAAAAAGATTTTTATGACTCTGTGTAACTACATTCACATGTTTTTCAGCAAAAAAATGATATTGGTTTAATAATGTGTTATTTGCATTAGATTTTAAATTTTCAGGCCGAAACTCAGCCAATTATTAACATCTGAAAAGGTTTGATTATTTATCTTCTTCACTTGTCCATAAAAATAGTAGTCCATTCTATAAAACAGACAGAAAGATAAAGAAAAGAAAGAGAATATAGATATTTTATGCCATAAATAATAACAAATCGATAATGTGACGTCATGTTTGACGTTTCAGTTTTTCTTTTCTAATCAGAGGAATCTAAACATTGCGTATTATCTATTATCTTTGACCCATACCCTATAACACACTTTAACACACCTAGAACACACGCATTCTACCTCCGTAAGCCAAGTAGATATCCAATGTGCTAATTTCTAAGAATCGGAGATCAAAGTTGGGTCCTGAGTCCAGTGTCAGAAATTAGACAAACACATTCGGTATGATTTAATGAATGCTGGGACATGTAGGAAGCATTCATTCATTTTTATGCATATCGGGGCTTGCTATGGCTTCCTCCTCCGAACATTTTTAGCCCTTCCCTTGACATTCAACCAGGGTTATGATTAGTTCACGATGGCCTACGCAACTTGGGCGCAATCCCCCGTTTTTGCCATTATATTTGTGGGAAGGTGAATGAATATAAGTCTAAGTAAACGATTTAATCCTTACGACTCGCCCACGCTTACCTCCTCTAAGTTATTATCGTTATTATTTTTCGCCAAAGCCTTTTTCACATTTCTGTGTACTTCATTTACATAAACAAATTGATTTCCTTCGTACATATTCATTGTGGTTCGTTATTAAAAAGTATTTCAGGGACTGCCTTAGGATTTTAGCCTTGTCTGTAAAAGATTTAATGTAAGTAGTTATTTTGCTTTGTGGTTATATAATTATTACAATCACCATGAAAAAAGGCGGGATTATTTTCCATATTCGGGATATTCTAATTGTACATTTTTCAGGTTCTAATAATTGACTTCTTTGAAGGGCATAAAGGCATATGTAATACTGACAAAAGGCTTTTAGGCAGTTGTCAATTCGCTTATTCATACACTAAAAGTTAGAAAAAATAGTTATTAATCAAAATTTATTATTATTAAGTAAAAAGCATAAGGTTTCACATCACAAAATTATTTTTCATTAATTATTTAAATTTCATTAAATTTTTGTCCCCTCTAATTTCTATTTATACATACTTCTATCGTAGACACTCAGACTACATTCAATTATATCTTCAAATAACGGAGAAAGTAAGTAACAAATTACATTTTCTGGTTTTTCCTATATCAATACATAATATATTTTATAAATTATTAGTTTTTATCAAATATTGCCGTCTATTCAACAAAATACCTCTCCAATATTAGTTTACATAAAAATAATTTTCGACTGATTAATCCATGACGAACATATTGGATTATTATACCCGCATACCATGAAATCCTATAACAAATATTTATAATATGCTTGTATAAATATTAATTCCTTTATTTAAGACAGTTCAATTATGTGTTCATGAATTTAAGGTGATTTTTGATGGTCTTTATGTTATTGAAGTTATATAGAAAATGTTAATATCTTATTTTTCATTTATTTTTTAAGAGGTTCCCATTGTTTTATGGTCTTTATTTAAAGTTGTATTACTTAAAATCCCATTATAAGAAAGTAGGTGGAATTTCGTAAAAACCCCATAAATAAACATTAAAGTTTAAAATGATTAAACTCAACTAAACAGAAATGATAGGCAATTTAAAAAAATATAAAAAACACCTCACAAGGGGTTAAAAACGTAGATATTGAAGGACTATTTTCTTCAGCAAGGTGAGGTGATGACGGCTCGGAGAAGGTACCATGTACAAAACCATTGCTGTAAATGTTGTACTTACTATAACAGAAACCAACTAAGTTTAAACTATATTATCCTAAAGATCATTATGGAACAATATTATACAAAAAGAAACTTTAAGAGAACGAAAATTAATACATTTAGAAGCGTTTCTCTATAATAGAACTCGGGTTCCTTTAAAAACTGAGAGCAAACGGGTTTTATATACATATTGTTGCAATAACCATTTTCTTATATAGAAATATTAAGGAGCGCGATAGCCTTACGCGTTAAGGCCATAGAGATATAAAGATATAGAGAGCTGATTCCCTTCAATGGCAGAGAAACAGCGTTCTAATGTTTCTGTGTGTGCAAAATAAACAAAGTAATTTATACGACGTCATCGTAAGCTGATCTTAGAGATAGAATCTATGAATGATGAAGAGAATAAACTCTCTACAGTAAACCCTCGATATATCGCCCCTCTGTATAACGAACTGCGGATACAACGAACCTCCTGGAGCTAGCCGAACAAGTCTCAGATATAACGAACTTAAGTTCCTTATATCTGAGGATACCGAACTTTCTGGAGCTGGCCGAACAAGCCTCATATATAACGAAACTTAAGTTCGTTATATATGAGGCTACCGAACTTTTTTGTCCATGACCGAACAAGCCCCGAATATAACGAACCTAAGTTCGTTATATTTAAGGCTACCGAACCCGAATTATGAGCTGCCAAATGTGTCCAGCGGCAGTTCGTCGTCACTCCTGCAGGATATACCTTACACTCCAGAGCCCCCCTTTAACGAACTTTCGGATATAACGACCCTGCCCTCCCCCCCATATAGTTCGTTATATCGAGGGTTTACTGTATATCTTTTTAAAAGTTTTTACAGTCACAATGACGTATTTCTTTGAAGGATCCAATCAGCTCTCTATATCTTAATATCTCTATGGTTAAGGCGTGTTCAACTCTCAATGTTAGGGGGCGCAGGTTCGAATCCCGAGAGGGGATGGTCATATTTGGTCTACCTCATTGATAAGATCCTAGGTGCGATAGACTAATTTTAATGCTGTAATGCTTATTTATATCCTGTCGGATGCTGCAATTCTATCGAACCATAAAGGCAAAAAAATAGAAATATGCATATTGTAACAATATATGTTATCTCCACCTGCACACACTGAATGTTATTATTATAATATATTAATATTATTCATATAGGTATATTGTATATCCTATGAAGCTTTCAAAATATGTACAAATCCAGTGTGTAAGGGGAAGCCTCTTTATCTTATGAACAACATATTATTATTATTGAAAGTATGGAACAGAGAATGAATACAAATGCTCTCAATTCCGACTCCATTTCTCGTCGGAATGAATGGTATAGAGATAGGCAAAGTTCCTTTAAATAAGAGGATTTGAAGAAAACATTTGCTCACTCTCTCTCTATGGGATAATTAATTTTTCCTATATTCTTTTTACTGATAAGCTGAATCATCTTGACCCAGGTAAGACGAATCTTTGCTTACTAAAGGGAAAATATTATTAATCCTTTAACTTAGGGATCCGAAAAAAATAAATCCCAAAAATACAAAAGAAAATAGCAAGCAAATGAAAAAAGAGGATGTTTTTTAGGTTGGAGCTGTAATATATTAATGATAAGCCTTAGGAGGCCTTGTAAAGTTAATTTGTTCTTTTGATTTAACATATATAACAAAGAAGACATAACACAAAATTATATGGTTTGAGAAAATGCGATTGTCTATGTTGGCCTCACTGATAGTTTCTCTTTCGACTCTGACATACGGGAGCTTCATATGCTCCTCTTCAACTATATATTTTATAAATATATTCTTCATAGGTCGCTTTTCATTATTTATGTGCATCCGTAAAATGTTTATCCTATGCGAGAGGATCATAGAGATATAAATATATAGAGAGCTTATTCCCTTCAATTGTAGAGAAACATCGTTCATCTGTCGCCTGTGCCCAATATATACAAAGTAATTTGTACTAGGTCATCGTAAGTTGATCATACAGATCTTTGTTTATATTGGACACAATGAAGTATTTCTCTGAAGAATTCAATAAACTCTCTGTTTCCTTTTATATATATTGTGAGGATACCGTCTTCAATGCGTACGTCACTGGCAGCTTTTCCTTCAACGCTGACGTCACACTAGCTCCACGTGATCCTCTTTTTTATAATATATATTCTTCTTTATGCACTATACCTGTAATAATAAAGTAGTATAATAGTGTTAGACTTTCATGTGTGTTATTGGGGATCTTTGGAAAACCCAACATGGTGCCATCGATAGGATTTGAACATATAATAGCGTGAAAACCCCACATAAGGTACTTATGAAATATACTTATGAAATAATTTTAGTTCTGAGTTTAAATAATATTACTGAATAATTTACTTTGATATAATAAAACCTATGCTAAGAAAATTAAAATTTTAAGGGAGCGCGATAGCCATGCACACAAAGGCGTGTTCAACTCTCAATGTTGGGTGCGCAGGTTCGAATACTCCCGAGAGGGGATGTTCATTTTTGGTCTATCTCATTGATAAGACTAGGTTCGATAGACTAATTTTAATGCTATAATGCTTATTTATATCCTGTCGGATGCACGTCTATCGAGCCAAATAGGCAAAAAAAAAAATCCTATATTAGATGTGATGAATAAAATAAATCATCTTCTTCAAGATGAAGTG
>CP045892.1:16090252-16113115 GCA_013387185.1 Caligus rogercresseyi
TATTGTACAATTACTGGATTCATCACTGACTCCAAAACAATAAGAAATAAGAATCCTCGGCTCAGCACTGATGGCAGCCATTTAATGTCGCTTAGTTGACGAAATTTATTTTATTTTAAGTTGGTGAAAACGAATAATGAAATCATAGCTAGCCCATTGAGTAATACAATGTCTTAAGAATAGAAAAAGGAGAGAAATTTAAAAAACACTAAACATATATCGGGACTATTTGAATGAATATAATAATTGTGACGTCATTGGAATTATTGATTTTACTTTCTTATTCCACAGTTCATGAAAATATATCCGCACAAAAAAGAGACGTACATAAAATGATGCTAATGCGTAAAAAAACATATTAAACATTTCAGTTTGAAAAAGTTAAGTTTAGGACTATTTAAATATAAAATAATGTGACGTCATAGGAATTTATTTTTGTATGTTTTTCCTTTAATCTATGCTAAAGATTACGCATTGCATTAACGAAGTGGAGAAGCCATTTTGGCCACTTTGGCGCTTCAAGTTGGTGTAAAAAATCCCTGTTGATTATTATTCAATATTCATGAGTTCATGTTGTTGTGTCTACAATCCCTCTCATCCAATTGCAGGTTCAATAGTTGATGTATGTGTCTAGGAACTGAGCACAATTGAAAAAGAAGAAGCAATCAATATGAAAAAAAAACATATCACGCCTCCTCAACTAATCTCCCCCCTTGATGGAAAATAATATTAAAACTCACACAATTTTTAAAAAAGGCGGCTCTGAAAAATACAATGATTTTCCCACAAATCCCTTAATAAGAGGACAATTAAGGGCAGGAGATGTGTGTGATATGGGATGACAGAACGTAATTACTCTGTCAAACTGACATGTGTTGTGTGTGTGTGGCAATAGGCGGGGGGGAATCTAATAGAGGAATTGATTAAGTTTATGAACATTTTTAAATAAATTTTGACGGCCTTAAAATTGCTCATTTATTCAACAGTTTTGATGTGAGGAGGGGAAGGAAAAAGATTATAGTGTACACTAATTTTTAAAAAACTTTGAATAACCACATTAAATGCATTGAGACTCATAAATTTCAATTGAAGCCCGCGTATTAAGAGGCTTATTCAAATACGTTAAAGTATATATAATTTAAAGGCTCCCTAAGGAATTGATTTATTGCGTCTCCTAGGGCAGAGTGTGTGTGAGCGTGTGTAGTCATCATTGTCCCAGGGGTTATAATATGCATTTAAGAAGAAGACGTTTTAATTTGAAGGGAGATTTGCATATCTAGGTTTTCATAGCTCACTGTGATTTGTTTTTGTGTTGAGTTGACGGGTTGTTTAGTAAAATGTTGATAATATCATTTAGAGTTGTTTTAAAAGTAGTATATATATATATTAATTTATTGTGATTATAAATAGACTTTTTATCAAAGAAGCCGTGATAGACATCAATAAAAGTCACTAAAAATACTAAGTTAGAAAAACGTATAAAGTGTATTTTGTTGAACATTTTATAGGTCTGACTTCTTTTATTATAAAAGGTGATAAAGTTAAGAAGCTCATTAAAAAAGCCAAATTTTTAAACGAACTAAATGTAACTAATGATTTACGTACCGAAAAAATCCTATTCCGATGTTAAATAATATCAGATTGTTTTTCAGCTTATTATTCTAAGGAGCATTAGAGTACATATATAAGGAAACTAATAATGTTTCGTCAGAGACAAATAGTAGATTGAGTTTAGCGCCAAAAAGAAAGAATGTACCTTCATCCTGAGGCTTTTTTAAGCAAATTTTAGTTTAAAAATAGTTGCTTTAATACAATTTTAAAGGTACATTTAGTATAGTCTATTATTATCCTATATCTCATTAGAAGGTAATAATAGATTGGATTAGCGCCAAAAGAAGTGACACATCTCCATCTTGCGGTCGTTTTAAGTAACTAATACTCTTACGAGGGTACACAAAAACAGTTTTTTTGAAGAACCTCTAATAAAGAAATATATTTCAAGAAGTTTTTGTTGCTTAGAAATTAATCATATTCTTGAAAAAATGATTTTTTAAAGCATGATTATAATCGTATACTTTATATTCTTTGCTTAACGACTTATCTATCAATTTAATTTATGCATTCCCTAGGGATTGAGCATGAACTGCTGGGGATGAAGACCCTTTCAGCTTCCTTTTCTATACATACCCTCCTGCGTTCAAAGTTCACCTGTTTCTCTTCAATACAATACAGCTAAGAAAATAACAATACACTTTTGAAGAAAAAAACATTTCTTTAAAAAATCGAAGCGCGCAGTGATGGAAAAAAAATCTATCATTTTACATTGCCGAACTGAGTGTGTCTCAGCAGGCAAAAAGACGGTGGGGCTTGAAATACGAGATGGGATGGTTCTGCGAGGGAATATACAAAAAGGGATTTATATCATGACCCTGAATAATGAAGGGGATATGTTTATTATTTTATTTGAATATTATGGAAGTTAAGAAAGTTAAGAACTTAAAAGATAATTACTGTAAAATTATATTTTAATAATTAATTAAAATAATTATCTTTAGTCTTTATTTGGTGTAGAACAGGGGTCCCAAAATGGTTAGACGGTGTCTAAATCCGGTTCAAGTCTGAGAAGCAAAAAAAAATACAACATTACATCATCACTACAGTTTGAAATCGACATTTTTGGTAGAAATGTAGGTCTTCTAAAGACTGTCTTGACATTCTCAGAGAAGAATGGTAAGATTGTTCATGATCTCAGTAAATATCCCTTACATGTCTATGTCCCCGGAATCTTGATACTGAGAGGAAATGTATAGAATATCCCTTATATCCTAAACTCCCTACGATATATTATTTTGCTAAGCGCTCTGTGAATTTATGGTTTGCAAACTATTATACTCAGCTAAAAAAAAATGGAGCGCATTAGCTCAGTGGAAGCGTGTCTCACTCTTAAAGTCAAGGGCGCCGATTTGACTCCTCTCGAGAGGGGAAGGCCAATTTTATTTCACCTCATTTTAGAACAATCTAGTTTCGATAGATTAATTTTTACACTTAAGGCTTATCGTATCCACCCATATACAAGTCCATCGGACCAAAGGGCAAAAAAACGTCTCTCATCTCTCTCTCTCTCATTCTATATCTCTTCTCTATCTCTAATCTCTATATATATATATATATATATATATATATATATAATATATATGAATATATATATTCTCAACAATGTCCTTTTGTCGGCTCCATCATCTTCAAAAACCCGAGATCCCTTTTTTCTAAGACTTCTTATCATCATCTGAGACTATTTGAAACCTGAGACACATCGTGGCTGGACCACCATCCCTCTGGGAAGCCCCCCTCCATCCAATCCATGTCCATCTATCCATCTCAACTGTGTAAATTCTGATGTATACAAAGGGATAAACCGCTGTGGTGTCCCTCTAACGGCTAAGTTCTGTATTATTCATGTTTAGAGTATGTTACAACTATAAATAATGGAGTGCAACTCCATGGGTCTTTTTCCCCCCCCCCCCCATCGAATAAGGGTACACCTGTATCTTAAATTGAAAATGATGTCAAAAGGAAAAAAAATATTTAAAAGGTTTTAAAAGGTAAATATCCTTTTTCATTTATATCATTGGCCTGTAAATATAATAGTATGAAGTTTGATATCCAATAGGTACCAGTGATTGTTAATTTGACATTGAGTCATCCTTTTGAGAAGATTACTGTCAATGCAAGACGATGGTATGATCGGAGCTCAATTGTTTTCAAGTTCCCTTTGGGATTCGTAGATAGTCTGAACATAAGCGCCTATCAAATATGAAAGTTATATCTGAGTGAATATTTGCTATGCCAATTGGATACATATTCAACCAAAGGACACAGAGATTAAAGCTGTGCATGCAGTTTTACACATGTTCGAGGTGAGCATACCACAACCCTACAGCTGGAAAGGCGACGATGAACTTCATGACAAGGCAAAACGTCTCTCTGAACACTACAATCAGTCTATAACATCCACGTTCTACGATGTGTGTACTGCCCTCCTGTTGCTCTTGTCAATACTTGTAACATTGATCTCAGTTGATCGTTCCTTTTCCATGTTGAAACCATGATAATTCTACTGTGCTCTCATTTCGCGTTTATTCGGGCAAACTCAAGACGACTTAGAGTGCCGGTCAATTCGTGAGTAAGAAAAATGACTGACAACATAAAAATAATGCATTGTTTTACGTTATGAGTGTATGCATAGTCTGATTTGTTCATCCACTATATCTATATGTATATTAAAATTTGTTCCACCCAACCACAAAAATCCAAAAAAATTACTACACCCCCAAAAGAATTTATTTTTAATTGGTCCGACTTGAGAGTCGAAATAACAAGCCATGAATAATAATTTGTTCTACGATTTGAAAAAATTTAACTGATGTCTGTATGTTTACGTATGCTAAGTTGTTAAAACTAATAATCTTTATCCTTATTGTTATTACTATTCATTTATGACTTCATTCTTTCAAAAACATAGACCGTTAGGCTTTTGGGCGTAACATTAGTAATTATTCGTGGAAAAAACACTAGTTAAAGATCCTGTTTTTTATCTTTTAACAAGCCAAAAGGATTTTATTATTATTTACCTATTACACTATTACACCCATTCTTTAAAATAGGGAAAAAACATGTCCATCTTTTGAGAATTATTTACTGTCCTTTTGAGCTCGATGAAATCGAAGCTTCTTTAATCCAAATAGTCAGCAATTAATTTACATCAAATTGGTGTAATCAATGCTTCGTTTTTTTATAATTAATAAAAACATTTGTTTTTATTCTATCGCGTTAAATTATTACAAACAAAATTTTCACCGGATATAAGAAACAAAATAGTACAATTTGTTTGAAATGCCATATAAAAAACCACCTTAAACGACATGTCGTTAAAAGATCAAATATAAAAACAATATAAGTTAATAAAAAACTGGGTTTTCTTGGTACGCTTCTTATCTGTCAACGGCTAGTGACGTACTGCTTTTAGTGTTAAGACTTTAGGCGTCATGAGTGGATAGTGTTTGTAGAGATCCTCTGAGGAACCGTTGAATTCCCTCGTTTTAAAGCCCACAGTCCAATAACAAAACGTCTTCCGTCTCCTCATCAACCATCGACTGAAGCTTGACGAGGCCCGCGGGACGATCCGCTCCTTTATCGATCCATGAACTCGGGCCTATAGTTTCTTTTTGGGGACAACGGTCGTCCAGGTATTTTTTTGCTTAGCTGAAAATAAACATTCTAGCTTTTAAACGCTTTTGCAGTCTCGGAAGTAATGCTCCGTTATTTGGGGACCCCACAGTGCACGCAAGTCTTCTCTGACCCTGTTTTCCTTTTTTTTCTTTAAGAAGTAAAGATTTTATCATTATTTACCTATTACACTCATTCTTTAAAATAGGAAAAAACATGTCCATCTTTTGATAATTATTTACTGTCATTTGGGCTCGATGAAATCGAAGCTTCTTTAATCCAAATAGTCTGCAATAATTAACATCAAATTGGTGTAATCAATGCTTCGTTTTTTAATTAATTAAACATGTGTTTTATTCTATCGCGTTCAAATTATTACAAAACAAAATTTCCACCGGATATTGAAAAAAAAAATGCTTTTAGTTTTTCTTAAGGTTTTGTTGTTTTAGTATTTGTGGCGGACATCTTATAGGCCTTACGAACGTATTTAATTCGCCTTTTTAAGGTCAATCCGTTTGAATTGATGGATGAAATCCATTCTTTTTTCGTTGACGTACATAATGTTTTTTTCATTAATGTTAGGGAATTAATTTTTGATAACCAGTTTCAATCCCTTTATTTTTTTTTCCTCGTTGATCAATTCAACTTTGTTTCAGTAAAAAATATCTTGAAGGTGCTCATTTCTATTAATTGTATCGGCTATTATGTTTATTTTATATTGTTCAAAGGGGGCATTTTATGTCAACTTTCAATTTTTATATGCAATTATGCTTTGGTTGTGACCCTGAAATGCTTCGTTTTTTAGATGCATCAAATCCTTAAAAAAAATAAAGAAAATATTATTGTAGTATCCTCCTAGAAAAATAATTTTTGTTCTTTAGTAAAATGCCATGTTTAATTTTTTTGTGAATGCAAATTTGATTCCATCTTCGACAAAAAAGTTTATTTCATTTGTGTTATAGGTTTATAAACTTGTGTTTTTGTCTACGCTCACATATCGTTTAAAAAGTTATGTGTTGAATAAACAAAGGGTTAAAAACAATCACTTTTTGACAAGTCTTTTTAAATGGGATTTTAAAATACATAATCAATAAGCTAATGTATCTCCAAAACGTAAAGGAATAATATCGTTGCAAATATTATGTGCATTTGTTGTATTTCCGCTTATGGACTTGAATGTTTCATCATTTTTAGGAAACATTAATAAAAGAGCGATGTTCTCATGAAAATAAAAGTGCTCGGCCCTTGTTATCCTTTATTTCTGATAATTATATTATTCTGATATCCAAAATGATATATATATATATATAATACAATAATCCTTAATCATTATTGTTAACCGATTTGGAAAAATAAATACTTTCTTTTATTATTGTTCGATTTGAATAAGAAACATTACTTTCAATGAAGCAATATAATAATACTATTACCTATATATGAATGAATATATTAGTAATATTCTTATACCTTTTTACCTATTGATTGTTCTCTTTTAAAATATATACAAACAGTGAAGTTGGTTGGTATGTGTATACCTAAGGCGTTCCTAAATCAGTTCTCCTTTCATTCTTTAGTTTTATTCTTTTATATGTAGGTATATATTTGATAAAACCGGATTCTTTATCCTTGGAATGTGTATATAAAATTTCATAGGTACTTTCCAATGAATACTTCATGTATATCGATATCTCAAATAAGTAAGTCGATAACCCTAAAGGGGTTGCATCATGTTTCTTATGTGTCTCATAATAAATATTTCATAACTTTTGTATTACAAATATCTCTTTATTATTATTAATGTGTGTATAATTTTCCTTTTTTATAGATAATATTGTGATTAATTACTACTTATGGTGAATATATAATTTATTATTAAACACTCAGAAAGTGCAAACCTCCGCCGTCACGGGGTCCTTATGAGCCTTCCGAGGCGGATTTTTCACGACTGGGGCGGCGTAGAGGAAGGGGGAGGGTTCCCCTCGACGGAATTCCAAGAGGAAGACGCTCCCGGCACCCGATTTCAACAGTACAGCGACATCTATTGGCAGAGTAGGCTAACTTGAAATATTTATTATATTTAACTCATTTGGCATCTTAATTCTGCCACTCAGAGATGCCAAAATTTAATTAATTTTGCCTTTTGGCACTTCTACCAAATCTCCACAAAGTTTATCCGAATCGGTTCCGAACTTTTGAGTTACATTGTGCCAACAACAAACCAAAAACAACAAACCAAGCCAGGTGAAAAGCACTACCTCCTTCGGCGGGAGGTAACAATGATGAAATGGTATATATAGATTAAAATATATTGATAACAATTTCCCAATGTTGGATTGTCCTAATGTACAAATACTATTGAAATTATCATTAATATCTTTTACAAAAACGTTAAACAAATAACAGGAAATATTATTTAGAGAAATGACATAAAAATATGATGCTATCAAAAGTAAAAAGTTATAATATAAATTTAGACTGCCTATTCTATACGTCAATTATATTCAAAAGGTTACACTACTTAATTATACAAAGATTTATAGTGATTCCATTTTTATTATTATTTAGATATGAGCAACATACTGAATGGATTAAACCATGCCTACCACACAACATATGATAAAGATTTATTAAAAGTGCTGATAAGGCCGTTCTTTACATTATTATTTATTACATGAAACGGGAACATAAAATTCGCAACATTGTGACTTCGAGCACTTATTGAATACAGTCAGGTATATAATTATTGAATATTGGAATGGTGACTCAAGATTCGACTCGAAATTACCTATATATAGACAATAACTAAATTTATGAAAAAGTTATTTTATCACACACATATACATGAATAAAAACACACAAAAGTCTGAAAAAATTTAAACTAAAACTTATTTTGAAAACTTAAATATTTTTAGAAACAACTGACATAAAATTGGTGATTTATAATAAAAAAAAAAAATACATTCGATTCTGTTGACAACATTTCAATCCCATAGTATATCCAATAAAATATAGATGTTGCTTGTAACGTAAAAAAAATAGAAAAACCATCATTGTTCCATAGAACATTATACAAAAGACAACTATTTTTATTAATACAAATCTTGTAATTATAAATCGTTACAAAAAAACAATTCAGAAAAATTAAAAAAAATATAGCCATGTTGTATTTTGCATAAGCTTTCATGATTATTAATACAAACGACGCATCACATGAGATTATTGGGGAACAATTAACCTAGTACCTATTTTTAGATTCTTAAAAAAACTGCCATGCCCTTTTTATACTATTTTCATTGTTGTACTATTATAAAAGACGGTCCTGTTGTGATCATTGGAGGAAACTTTACTCTTCAGATGTATCAGTATTACGTGGGGAAACATAATGACATCTACTAATAAAATCTTCCCCATAAATATACATTTATGCATTGTGAACCTATCTATGGTCATCGTAAAAATATATATGTAAATTACATACTGTTGGAATATACAGATTATATGTGTTTTTGTTCTTCGTATATATACAGAAGGAGGAATAGCCTCCCTACTTGCTCGGGTTTTGAAGGTATTAAGCCTATATAACAAAAGGTTGAGGAATGAGTGGCCATATATTCTCGAACATTATATGAGTTTGCCCATTCCAAACAAGCAATATTTTACTATTATTTATTATTCCATTTAAAGGCGTAGATATTTTAAAACGATATTGTAAACCATAAGCAGTGTTATTAGAGAAAATGATTCATATTGAAATAGGTAAATATATCAGTAGTATATCAAAATGCTAAAAAAGATAATTTGATTGTATCTTGCTTTATAAAAAAACTAACAAACCGAATTTAACTGCGTTTATATCACTAAAATATTATCATCATCAATTATATGTAATGTAATAATCACATTCAATAGCTTATCTCTACAGGGCCTTCGTAACCGATCAAAGTCATGAATAATATTTCTAAAAATGTGTATAGAATTTATATTTGATTAAATCTTTCATTATTCTTATTCCACTAATTTCTTTGCCATTTTTTTCTTTGCCGTTCTTTCAAACATGATCATTATCAAGTATTTAAACGGTCTCAATAGCTTATGCTTTAAAGTAACTTAAATAAACAATTCATTAATGCAATAGCCAAGTCGAAAAAGTCATGTATTTAAAATACTAACGAATAGTAGCATAGTAAGTTATGACAAAGATAATGTATATTATCATTATTATTAATCATTTTTGCAAAAATATCTCTCACTTCTAACAATCAAAAAATATTGAAAAAATAAAGAATTTAGCAATATTATTTTTATTTAATATTTAATTATTCATTTCTATCATAATTTGAATAAAACTTCGTATATATTATATATTTTATTGATATGTATAGTTTTTAGTGCCCCATCTGTTGTGTATTTATCAGCGAGCAATAGTTACAAACTATAATGTTCATTAGGTATATATTGTGACGCATTTGCTTGTTTAATAAAGGGAAATACAAACCCCCATTGTGTCGGATAAAATAATCTAAATATTTAATTTTTTTATCATCTTAAAAACATATTACAAAAAAGTTGGGTAAAACTATGTCTACAAAGGCCATAAAAACGCTATATCCTAGAAAAGAATTGCGGCTTCTTTTGTAATTTATGAAGAAGACAATGTTCTAATTCATACCATATATATTATAGGTATATATATATATATATGTATATTTTTACATAAAATAAAGACATAAAAAGGTAATAATATATACATTTAGGGAGTACAAAGGATCCCCTAAAAAATATATATGTATATGTCAAAATCTTTTATTAGTATTCAATATATTTTACTCTTCTATCCTCCCCCTCTCTCCAACAAATGACTCATCAAAAAACCTTCATATTGTCTTTTTCCTATGGTGGATCCCAAGCATTGGAAGCTATGAAAAGTAACCGTCCGGCGAGAGTCTTTTAAAAGCATCCCAAAACAACAGACCATAAGGGGAAGACGATTCTATTCTCGGAGTATTAACATAGTATAATCATGAGTCTTCAAAAGCATTCTCTGTTTTAATACACAAAAATATGCTTCTCTACCCATCGTCATTCCTCTAATCATATAAGTCACCATTATACTTACTTTTAGGTTGACTACAATGTGTCTGAGTGAGTGGTGCCCAAAGGGGTTAGTTCCGGGACCTTCAAGACACAAACAATGGGCTTAAACAAAAACAAAGAGAATAAGAGTATCATGGTCATTGGATATATATATATAGATATACTTTACACAATTTTTTTACTTTGTAAATATTCTGTTCAATCCATATAAAAAAATATAAAATATTTTCGTTTCAAATTATTAAATCAGCTAAAAACGATTTAAAAAAGGGCAAAACGATAAAAATCATAACTTTCTATAAAAGTGTTAAAGTACTTTTGGTCATTCTTCGCATTCTCGAACAGCAGAAAGAATAAAACTTCACAAGCTCACCAGTAAACTTCCATTGCGCTCCCGAAGTCCCTAGAATCTAGTAGATGTTGTGGGGAAAAATAACGCATTACCATTTCTATAACCTCATATGTCGAACAGCATAAGACAGCTTCCCTTTATTATATACTAGGTCACACTACATTTCTCACCCAGGGCTATATTATTTTCAAAATATTTTATAAACAAAAGGTTACTTTACACAAAGATGTCAAAATGAATTAAAGTTAGTATAAGTTACCAAGAAAATATCTAAATGCTTCAAAAAGTAAAAAAAAAAAAATGTTTTTATAATTTAACGAAACAAATATACGTTAAGTAAGAACACGTAACGCGTAATTTGGCCAACTGGCAATTGGTCTGAATCTCATATATGTAATAATTGTGACATGTGTAATCCTTAGGACTGATGGACGCATATTTTGACACCCAAATACGTCATAATTATGACTCTCAGAACGTTGTGTTTAATTTGAGATAAATTAATAGTCAATGTTCACATGTCGAATCTGAGGGCCTAGTTACGCTTGGTTAAAACACCCCTAATACCATAATAGGCTGGTAAACCTAAAGATACATTGTTGGTGGATTAGGACCAAATAGCTTGGTTTGTAATATTTTACTTTTTCTGTAGCAAGGATCATTGAATCGATGTGATGAGACGTAACCTTCTGTGAACACACAGTATATCTTGCTGCAACCAATATTAAAATTGTTCCAAGTGTCTGTGTTTTGGTTTTTAACAATATGTAATTATTTTCTTGGGAGTTGTTGAGATGACAATCTTTTCTTTTCTAAAGGCCAATAAGGGTTACTGTTATATTTAACTGTTTGAATATGGCATGATATAAGTCTTGTAAAAATGTAACAAAACTAATTTTATTATGCTTGAAAGGATAATCATTTGAAATAAAGCAAATATGAATTATTTCTTTGGTCAAATGTTGCAATCATAAAATGGATTACAAAACATAACACGAGTTGAAATACTTTATATAGAGGTATATTCCTAGCTACGAGCACTATTAAGAGCAATCTCCATTTCTACTTTTGCTTTCAAAATACTAATAGAGAGCTGTAAGTTAAGTCAAGAGTACGTTATACATCTTGCTTAAAAACATTATGTTTCCAACATTCTTCTGTATATTTGTCAAGTTTAAAAAGGTTGATAATCAAAATAACAGGTCGGCTGATAAGTCCCGAGACTAACTAAGAAGAAAACATTTTCTTGACAAAATTCGATTTTATTATTCAGCATAGTTGCCTTCGAAGGCGATACAGCGATTATAGCATCTTTCAGTTTCAGAATCAAATTTCAGATTCTGCTCAGAATCATCAATTCGTTGTTGTTCTTGGTCGATTGTGAGCTCTCGCGGCATCCACTTTGCACAGAGCTTTCGCATGTCCAAATATTCATGCACGATATGTCCAACGCGCTCTTTCGATATCTTCAGAGTCTCAGATATCTGGATCAACTTCACTTTACGGTCATTTAAAATCATTTTGTGGATTATTTTTATGTTTTCTGATGTACCTCTTTTGGGCGTCCACTGCGTTTATTATCATTCGTGCTCACACGACCACGTTTGAATTCAGCAAACCTCGACATATGGTTGCTTTCGATGGAGCAGAGTCCGGATAACATTCTTCAAGCCAAGTTTTAGTTTCGACGGTATTTTTTCCCATCAAAAAAAATTTATTAACACACGAAATTCGTCTTTTTCCATTTTTTCACAATAACAAAAGTAGCTTACTTAAAACGCAATATCTCACAAACTAGTTGTCAGACATCTGTTATATTTATGCATGTATGTTTTGAAGGTTGGTACTAGCTGACAGCCATATGAAAACAAATCCACTGGCGCCATCTATGTGTTAGTCTCGGGACTTATCAGCCGACCTTGCATATGAAATATTTTGTCTCAATCCTCAGCCTGCCTATAATTTTTCTCAAAAATATATTTCTAACGGGTTTTCATCCATTTTCATATTGTTACCCAAGAAGAAAAAATAACATACTACAAACTGCAGTTGCACTGTTTACTTTACAAGGACTAATGGAGCAGAAAGTAATTAAAGCTTAAAATAATATATACAAACAATCTCTTACTTCGAGCAGAAGTGAAATATATATAAACTCTCTGCACACACAACTAGTTCATTAACCCTCTGCTTCTGCTGTTTCCAGAATGATGAAACAAAATATGTTTGTTCACATATAGCCTATACTATATATGTATGCATGTATAGAATAACCAAAAGGATTATTCAGTTGGTGATTTGAGCTTTTATAGATACCAACAAACATACCTCATAATATCTATATCTATATATATATATATATATATATATATATATATGTACATCATTAGAAAGCCCTGATTATTTTGGTTCCCATGGAGTCTAATGATTTAATTAATTAAGGAAGGAATTACAAGAGGTCCTATATATCGGCATCGATAATGCATTTTATAAACTATCGGCAATGATTACCAATATATACATATCTTATATATTTGAAACAGTTCACTTGGTCAAAATATTGTTAAATGTAATTTAAGAGTTGATAAATATAAATAAATCTATTTAAAACTAGTGCATGTATTTAAATGTCGAGAAAAAGTTTATTTTTTCTTTTTGAGGGATCAGAGTAGTAATAAATGGCGCTGTTTCTTGAAAAACTGTTGATGCTTGGAACTATGGTATCAATTTCTGTTGTAAAAAAGACAAGAAGGTATGTTTTATAGCATATAAAGTCATTTGTTTGATATCTTAGTATTTCTGTATTTCAAATCATACATGTATTTCTATAAAATGTGGTGGGGGGGGGGGGGGGGGGGTATTGAGAAACTAATGACTGATTTATCGGCAATCAGCTATTTAAAAACAAACAATTGGCAATATATGGCCCGTAAAATCCGCTATCGGTCGACCTAGAGTAAGTACTGTTAGGTGGTCGAATTGTTGGCCGTCCAACCCTTTTTATAGGAATAATATTCATTTTTCATATTTTTTATAAAACAAAAGTTTAAACGCGTTTTTAAAGCATACTAAACTACCTTTCACAATCTAGAGAGAGAGGCAATGTAGGTGGAAATGAGATAACGCAATTATTTGATAGCGGACTTTAATGTGCTATATAAGCAGTAGGTTTTTTGTTAGAAAAATCATTGGCAATAATAATAATAATAACAGTTGGCATAAAACATGATTTCAGACATGGCTGTGTGAACATCAATTCAGAGAGAAGACTATCATTCTTAAAGCCGTTATCGGTTAATTTCGTGTCAACTGGATACACCTTAGGACATGACCATCGATGATTTTTATCGTTCTTGATACATTTATTAGCCACTTTAAGGCTACTCTGTTTGCAAAATTTCAGGTAGCTGATACTCACAGGGGTCATTGTAGGGCCGCTAAAGTTCTGGAAATCGCCGAAAAAACGTGCCCATATTATGCTTTAAATGACAATAACTACCTTTGTTAGTGGATGGATTTTTTTGTATACCAAATCCCTCAACAAAACAAAGTGGTTTTTTTAAAGTAAAATCGTGATTTAATCAAACCAAAGATATATACATTTGGCCCTTTGGCGTGTACTTTACAGGACGTTTATTTGACAGGATTTTCTTTGGAGAGTATTTCTATTTATGACTTCCATAAATTTTTAAAATGAAAGAGTGGAATCTTATTGGGATAATAGAAAAACAAGCCCCACAACTATAGGAATGTTGGACATTTTGTTGTACTAAGTTATAGAATCAGTGGAAGGTGTATCCAGTTGACATGGACTTACTCAATTTGTATTTATTATTTCATAGGCCGCGATCTAGATCATTCAGAAATCCTTGGATGGACTCCTCCAATGTTAATTATTAACATCAAATTAGTACATCAACTACGCACTCTCAAGGAAGAAGTGAATGCTTATAATTTGACGATAAATAGATAATCACTCTAACTATAAGATAAGCGGAGAAGAAAAAAACTTACTTTCTTTAAAAAATGCTGTTGATTTGTGAGTTTCCGATGGCTATCAACACGGCATCCCTACACTTCCATCTAATGTAGGAACGTTTTATCTATGAAATATAACAACTAATCCCAAATCTTTCATTCATTCAGTAATAGAAGTAGTCTTTAAATCCGATTAAATCCAACTCATATGACATTCCATACAGTAAAAGGATTACGTAATTTTTTAGTCATCTTCTACATAAGTCTCTAGATATTTAAAAAAAATACTCCTTAACCATGAATATTTCCATCCAAGCCTATCAAGGAATGCGTGGTGGACTTTTTACACACTCTTGTAATCTTTGAATTAAAATAAGGTAATTGGACATTGCCAAAAATACATACAATCATAACGATTAACATTATTTTATTTTCTGGGTGGAGGAGGCTACTTGGATGGTTATAAAAAATATACTTGTGTAAGGATGGGTGGTGTGAAGGCGGCTACGTAAAGTTATAGTCTTGCGTTAATTAAAACACATAATCATGGAGTTGGGGGGAAGCAAATTGTATATCTATGAATATATTGTGTGTTGAAGCCGCTTTGTCTGCGTTTCTTCTCATTATGAATTATACCAATGAGAAAAAATAAAAGAAATTAATTAATGTTAAAGAGTTCATTTACTTTATTTGAATGATTAAATAATATGTAATCATTTGTTGACCGTAATCAAATGTGATATGTATAAAGGATATTAGATATACTAAAATATTATTCATAAGGTTTATTTAATGGGGTACAAAAACGATGCCCCTTATAAGCCCAAAAATATGCAAAAATATTTTGGGCAAACCACATTATTGTTTTAAAAATATAAAAAAGTCTTAAAATATGCAAATGTTTGATTTTAATGGGATAACCAAGACTGTATTTCAAGTACATATATGTTGCTCTAAGTAATCCTTGTATATGGTCGTAACATAATACTACTCAAGACTCTAACTGATTTATTCTCTCTCGAATCCAAAAATAGATTTTTCCTACAATAACAGATGAGAAAAATAAAACACCCACCAACCCCACCAAGGATCCCACAACGACTACAACAAATACAATGAAATAGACACAATGATCATTGATATTTTTTGTTCCTCAATCACTCCGACACACACACTTAAAAAAAAAAAAACATATATTTTCTTTTTGAGTGTCAAAATAATGTTGAACATAGAGAGAAACGGTTGAAGAGTATTATTTATGTTTTTGTATATCTAGTAACCAAATCCCTTATATTGTTGTTATTTTTGTACAGATTGACGTGTGTCAAGGGTCAAAGGTCATCATGGATTCGTTGGGGGTGGAATAATATATATATGGTTACACAACTATGTACAGGTGTGCAAAAAAAAGCGTTGCTGAGATGATATTGATCTATGATGAAAGTGATCCATTGGCGAGTATCGGTGATGGGTGGTCCAATGGACAAAATAAAGAGATAAAGAAGGGTGGAGGTGGGTGGAGAGGAGAGATGGGGGTTAGAATGTGATTTATTAGTCCATGGAATCTATAAGAGAGACGTACACGTAATAAGAAAATAAGTATTAAAAAGAATAAGTGTTGTAAATTTTAGGATACAAAATCGTGTGTAATTTAAACTATTTTTTTACTTAGTCTATTGTAATCATTCAAGCCCCATGAAGTAACCGTTTGGAGCATTCATTCTTCCACTTTATTTATATTTATATGTTACATAAAGTCATCACATTTCTGAATCCAAAAACGAAATTTTTGTATGAAATAGTAAAAGTTTACCGTAATTATAAACCTATGTTAAAAATGTCTCCAAATAATATGGGAGAAATTATGAAAAATAATCGTGGGTCAAGATACTTTTGGTCCATTTTGGTGGGCACATCCCCCCCCCCCCCCCCCAACCTTAATGACTCTGGGACTTATTGTGATACATTTCATGAGATTTCTATTGAATACTTCTTTGCAAATTGAGTATACAAGGGCGTACCAATAAATGTAATGAAATACTATACTTTTAAAAACTATAATACGGATAAACTAAGACATTTTTATCGATCA
Source organism: Caligus rogercresseyi (assembly GCA_013387185.1). Lineage (NCBI taxonomy): Eukaryota > Metazoa > Arthropoda > Copepoda > Siphonostomatoida > Caligidae > Caligus > Caligus rogercresseyi. The sequence goes on from CP045892.1 coordinate 16,106,995, forward strand.
TTACTTGATATCAACAATTAAATTTATGACATTTTTTAAAATAGAACGAGTAATTTACCAAGTATTTACAAATAACTAGTCCGATAATATAATTTTTTTTATCAGTCAAAGTTTTTTATTTCATATTTGCAACATCAATACAGTGTAATATAAAAATAAACTAAATAACAAATAAGTAAATAAATAAAACTCTTTTTATCAGTTGCGTAAAAAACATATATGAACAATATAGTTCAAATTTACTGTTAAAAAGTGATGACCTATATATAAATGACTATTAATTTCCCTCTCGCTGTTGGTTTGTTAATATTGCAAATACTAAATTATCATTAAATGGGGCTTATACAATGTTTTTATGTATGAAAACTATATATGATGCTATACTATCCATACTTTTTAGAAACCGAAAACGTTAAAAACAAAAAAATGCCTATTCGTTGAGTGAGAAGAGACAAATGGTTGAAGTTAATCATCAGTGTAACATAAAAAATACAAAACCTCTTGATGTATATAAACTACATTTTAAGGGAACAAGCAATTAACTCTTTCGTTGTTATCTCTTCCACATACAACTAGTGCATAGCGTAATAACACAGGTTCAAACTGTTAAATTAACTCACAGGCGCCTCTCATTAACGTCAAGATGATCTTCTGTCCATTTGCTCACTCAACCATAGCTACCCCTCAAACCATATCATCATTACTTATTTATCTAACCATTAAAGCAGTCTCTTCGGCGACATATTTGGTTCTCTTTTAAGGCTCTATTTAAAGGTTATATATAAATGTAAAATAAAAATAACATATAATTATGAACAGCTAAAATTCTTCAATAAACATTATAACATAAGAGGAAGTATATGTATAAAAGGCATCAAATCTCAAGGATTGTTGCAAGGTTTGGAACGTCTTCTCAACAATATTGGTAAAAACCAATCATACTCTTTGTGGATAGTATGTGTTTTCAGAGAGGAAACTCCAAGTCACGTCATCTTCAACTGTGAGCGAACAATATTGAAAACTTCTGAACTGTGGAGCTGTCTCCTTCAATAAGAAACACGACGTTACAGGAATATCTTCTCAAGATTTATAACTATGTATATACACTTCATCTATTGAACTAAAGATAAATATTGATATAAAGATAAAGACTCATATATGGACTTCTACCGGATGATAGCGGATTAAGTTCAAGGTGAGATGTGGACTGTCTATAATCTAAATAAACATACGTAATATTGTAGAATCGGAACATATGATTAAACATTTCTATGTCGTACAATATATATACTGAAAATACTGAAAAGTTTGCACTATTAAAAAACCTTCAATATTATTTCCAGAATATGAGTTAATATTATGGACTCTCGGCTGCGGCTAGGCATGTGCTTGGAATTGAAGATTCCCTCTCTTCAGAATGAACTTTGGTCCTATGCGTCTAAGGAGATCCAATATTATCCATCTTTATCCCTCAATCATCGCCAAACAATATTTAGAATTCTTAAGTGCTTTTTAAGATGTGAATATTTATTCAATATTTCTTTAGTGATATTTTAAAAGATTGGATATTATTTATTTGTGTTTTAAATTTAAGTTCTTATCGTCGTAAATATGTTTTAGTTCATCTCCAATGTTAAAATTTTAACTATAATTTTATTTGTGTTTCATTTTAGCGTATTAGCTTTGGTTTTTATGTATTTATGTACATTCTGTAAAATTGAACTTTGAAATATAATATATATATAATAATTTATGGAACAGAATGGAGAGTATTCCTTTGTAGTCAGAGTCTACTAATCCTCAAGGAGATTTGGGAAGTTCCAATGCAAGTGCATCGAGCCGCCTATGCGAGGAGTATCGTCCAAGGTTCCACCGGTTGTATTGTAGCGTACAAAGTTAGCTTTTCCATCATAAGGGCTTTATAGTTGAGAATCAATTAATATTATAAATTGACAGAATTATAATTAATATTTAATATGTTATAGAAAAGATCTTCCGTTGTATATATGTTCTTATTAAGAGTGTGATGAGAATACTACTTAATCATTTATGAGCCGCATTCCTTCCTACTTGTTAATGATTAATGATCCATCTAGTCATAATAATAATAACCCAAGAAAATACTGCTTACTCATTCAATCCATGACCCTTTTTTTTCCAATTGTTGGAGGGATACTTCATGGTACCTTAATGGTCACTGAGAAGGCGTTTTTGGAGTTAATCATTAAAAACAAATATGCCTCTACAATATGTTTCGTTGTCTCAAGGGATGACAATTAAGTGTTTAGATTTGAGAGACTTTATTTTAGTCCTTGTAAGCTCATCATCTTTTTATCTCCAATGGAAAAGGAAATTATAGTAGACCTATGGATTTTAGTGCAAACAGGTATAAAGATGCATATCATAACATATTAGAACAATGTTGCCTTCAAGATGGCGTCATGAAAACGATTTTTTTCATCATTTAATTGAAAAATGGTTGTTTAGATCATTGCATTCATCTACCATAAAATAAATACATATGTACCAGAAGCATTACTTTTTTTCATGAAATTTTTATATAAAAATTTCATTTTTCCCGAATTTCATAAATAATAAAAGTGTTTTCTTCAAACAAAACCTCTCATGACAAAATAATTTGAGAAAAGTTAATCCTAATTATAGTTATCTTATATGTATTCTCTTGTTGTATATATACCGATTCTTTTATGTTCAAAGAATCTATCTATTAGGAGATATCAACATATATATCATTATTATTTTGTATTTCTAGCCACATGATATTAAGTCCATAATTGAAGAACCCCGCTTTAAAAATAAAAATATTTTTCATATAATAGGAAATATATATCTTAATTAGGTTTAATACGTCAGATCTTTCCGGAGATAATACGCAGTCTCCTCCATTGCGGTATCTTGAAAGCATTTTTTCTTAAATGACATTTTAATGCATTTATTCTGTAACACCTGTTTAATAGTTGAATACATTTTATTTATAGTATTTAGAAACTTTTTAACAATTATTTAGACGTTTTTGGTTTCGAGATAGAGACAAAATATAATGTTAATTAAGAACTACTTTTGGAGTGTATTTGCTCATGCATATACCAGATAACATAACTGATAGTTAATAGGTTGGTTTTTTAATCGCTGAAAGCATAATAACTTTTAGGATACTAATATTTCATTATTATCTTATATTATTATAGTTTTACTACAATTTTGGAAACAATTAAATCTGGATATTAATGATATTTTTTGCAATGACGTCATCAAATTATAATATGAATTATTTATATATAATAGTTCGGTAAATTAAAGCCGTAGGGTTGTTTCAAAGATTTTTTTTTCAAACTTTAAAATTATCCGATACAGATAGTTTACTACAGACCAAGTAATGAGTCTTTTTTAATGCCAGATAAAGTAGAATGTGATCATTGCATCATCCATTCATTAAGGAATAGAGTTTTATAAAAGCATAGGTATATGTTACTCTTTGTAGTAATTATGAATAAAAAGGCATATAAACTCGTGCAAGTTCATTTCGGATAGCACTTTTTCATTTTAATTATTTGTTAAAGAAAGAATCATTGTTCAAAATAATAAAAAAGATTCCAAAAAAAATAAAAAAAGACAGACAGCAATATTGTTCAAAATGAACATTAAAAAATATCTTATACAGTATTCGCATTACACAGTTAGGTTTGCTGAAATATCTAAATATAAACTATGTTGATAACCAGCTATCGATTTAAGTAAGACTTTACATTTGTTAAAATATGTTTCTCATGTATTTATTTAGTAAAAGTCAGCTTATTTGTTGTATATACATACACGGCCACATTAGTGAACATATTAATTTGAAAATGAACATGATCTTCTTCATGACTCTACATGATAAAACCAACCATGAAGGAAGTTTTTCTCTCAACTTTATAAAAATGAAAATTGTCGAAAAAATGAGTGACTTAAGCAAAGGTTATAAATGAATTATTCACTTGTTTATTTGTTTGTTCCTATATGTAAATATGATACCAGCGAATAGCTTGAAATTTGACATGAATATCTTTATTTGAGCACATTTCATATTTTAAAAAATACATTGGCACTTTCTTTCTCATAATAGTAAGATATCTCTGTTGCGTTTAATTTAGAAGAAAGTAAGTATAGTTATCCATCCTATTTACTAAACTTATTAATTTGTATGTATCTGTCCTACAAAATAAAATATATGCAAGTCCCATTGAGTACATGTTTTTTTTTACTCATTGACCCATTATTAACATAATATATATCGCTTTATTTCATTTAATATACTTCTGAGGGAGGGGGGACGGGAAGAGACAAGTTATCTGTTTTATATCTCTTCATTTCCTATATTCTCTTTAACTCAGTTTCACTCTCAAAATGACAAAGAGGAAATAAACAACAACAGAGCAGAGGAGAAAAAAAAAGAGACAAAATGATGGAATTGAATGAATACACATATATATAATAATAATATATATTAAATAATATATGAAAACAGTCTTTCTTTCTTTTTTTCGCCCCTGAAGGCAAAGGAAAATAAGAAAAGTAATAGAATTTATAAGAAAATCAATGTGACTCAATATTGGAATATAAAATGTATGTTTTTTAAGATGTTGAAATAAATTTATTTTTCGGGAGAATCTAATAATCAATAATCCATAGAGTGGATTCATCAAAATTCAAAGGAAATTCAGAGGCTTATTTGGGTGTGTGTAAGGCTAAAGCAATCAAATATATATCTAGGGAGGAACTGAATATATGGATATATAAAAACATAATGAATAATATAATAACACTAAGCTATATCAACTCTAATGAACCCCTTTATGTATGTATATAAATCTACCTCCGTCTTGATTTCGTTTTGATGAACGGATCTCTTTTTCTTCATTATGTGCGTAACCTTTTGGCTTTTTAGATGGGTAAACTAAGTTTTGTAGAGTATTCATTAACCTTACAGGCCGAGACGTTCCTTCAACACAGTTATGATCTGCAATCAAATATAATGACGTTAAAGACTATTGTTGTTATAATGATTTCTCATGGTTACTTGCTAAGCCGTCTCTTTTTATATGGTTTGTCGTCTTTTACTAAAATAGGTGGAGGGAAGGAGAAATGAGTTGGTCATTGATCGTTTTTGCCTCATATGTGTTATTATGTTGTTTGTGTTTACCAACGAGAGAATATAGAGTGCAGAAGGAACTACGAGATGGTAGTGCGTAATATTAGGACATTTATTAGTTCTCCATTTTTGGGGAAAGAAGTGATTTGCTATCATTGCACTCCCTATTTCATGGATAACAATATCAGCAAATTGAAGTTTCTCTTATTTAATTACCATTCTTTCCTCCAAAATGTTCCCTTGCTTATTGCTTCGGCAGATAATAAAATATTAGGATTTTTCAAAACAAACACTTTTTCATATAAAAATTTGGCACTTCCAAAAAAGTATCTCTCGTCGACATTGGTTGCTTGTACGTTGCATTAATATGATTTAATAAACATTATTATATTTTTAAAATTCTTTGCCACGAATAACATCAAATATACAAAAATGTCAACTTTTCTATCGTTAAGTTCAAGAAGCCTTTCAATGCCTTTGAAACATAAGATATCAAATATTTCGAGATAAATATTATGAAAAGATGCATTGCAGGGTTCTATTTATTTTGATGTTAAGAATGCTTATTTTGTAAACTTCTAAAGTATTATACTATATATATATATATATATATATATATATATATATATATCCGGTCTAGCCAACCCAAGTACTGCCAGATGCTATCTGACATCCTAGTGTAAGATTGCCAATTTTGTTGCAAAGTCGAATGTGTGATAACCATCATTTGTGTTGTTTACAGTGACTTGAAAAATTTATTATCAAAAAAAGAATTATTGTATATATTGTCTTTTTCTACTTTGAATTATTGTAAGCTAGTTGTTCAGCAATCATTGGTATAAAAAGGATCCAAATTGTGGTTAGCAAATATGTAATTAGCACATAGTCCATATTGAGTACTGCTTCTGTAAAACATATGTATAGTATAGTATTGTATCTGAATGGTAAAACATCACTGAATCATTGTAA
>CP045892.1:16113215-16123568 GCA_013387185.1 Caligus rogercresseyi
TTTTTTTGAACTGCGATAACGATAAAACGATAACTTTTTTCTCAACTTGCGATAAACGATAAAAAATTTCAAAACCCAATTGCGGTAAAGCGATAAATTATAAAACGATAACGATAAGAATTTTCAAAAAAATTGATGACGTTTTTTTTTTTAAACAAATCAAAAAAAAAAAATGATGAAGTTTTTTTATAAGAAACAATCTCCAAAAAAAAAAATGATGACCGTTTTTTTTAGAAAAGAATCTCCAAAACAAAAGAAGTGGTGAGTTTATTTTAGAAAGAATCTCCAAAAAAAAACATTTTTCTTTTTAGTTATTTATACGGAATTATCGGATCGCTATTTTTAGTGATTTTCTTACGATCAAAAGATATAAAGATCGGACCTTTGCGCTAATGCGATCAGCGATGAAATTCGCTATATACGCTATTGATCGCCGCATCAGAAAAAAACTCCGATCAACAAGCCCTGATAATTGGGATTGTATAAGACACGTCTTATGTAAGCTGTGAGTGAGTGAAATTAATTCTTTTTCGTGTGTCGTAGTATTACGTTATTATAACTTTTGTCCCTCATAAAAGTGATTAATTGTGGAAGAAAATGATGAGAGGAGGACTACGGATACATGATCCTTTAATGATTATAGTCAAGTCCTCTTACTTAACCTTTTATACATATTTTAATTGGAAGGCTTTTTATGATACTTCATTTGACACCATAGAATAAGGCTTCTTCTTGAGAGGACAACTAAAAGGAGTTATTTCTCATTCAAAAGTAATTGAAAAATTAAATGTCTAAAGGAATGACGATAATCTATCAAGTATATATTGATATATTTGAGCAATGGAACTACATACCTTTCTTACTCATCGGATGATTTAGCAAGGCGACATATTCCTAATCAATTACATATAATTGTGATGATTAATATTTATAAATGCTTAAAACTTTTTGCGAAACGCCACTCATTTTATATATTAAAAGTATAATATTTTAAAAGTTTTTTTAATGTTTTAAACATTTTATTATATCACACCTTTGAATATATATATATATAATCTTCTTCTTAATATTATTGTGTAATTTATATTGAATGCCAAGAATGATGAAATGGATAATTATCGATATTTGGAAGAACTAGTCATCACAAAATTATTTACATGAAGGACCAAGAATTATGGATCAAAACAATCTCAAAAAGGATTCTTTCGTCAGGACATTAAAAAAATAATGTTACCAATATATATTTGCATTAATGTTCAATTTTTTATATTCATTTTTGCCCCATATACATAGGACAACTTAATAAAACTATATTAACCCTAATGTCTTGACAATTTTGTTACTTGTTACGCACAAATCATGCACACTTTTTACCTTTTAATCATATTTCCGAAAAAATGAATACCACAATCAAATGGGTTATTGTGATTTATTTATTCACTATTTAAGTAACTCAATTTTAAAATGGTCACCACCAGCATTGCTCATGCCAGTGATCCTGGGCCTGAAGCAAACCTTACTGATGAAGACCACAAACACTCCTCAAGGGTTTTGAATGATGTATTATATTTATATTTTAAATATCTATTCAATGAAGAGTTATGATAATTTAGAGGAAAAATCGTACAACAAATTTAAAAAAATTGTCACTTAATCAAGATAGGAAAAGCACAAAGTTCAACTTGTCGTCTCTGCAAGGAGGAAGAGGAAACGCCGATTCATCTCATTTCTGACTGTGCTCGCACCGTGAAAAAGATGTAACAGCTCGCCGAGGAGTCGAAAGCTAAGAAGATACCATGGAAGCTCAATGCTTGAAAATATTCGATATTTTCTATAAATTAAACTTATTCAATAATAAAGATCTTAGCTCCTAAGTACACTTTCACCGGCTGATACCGGATTGAGTTCCGGTGGGGTGGGGTTTACCTAGGAGTTAAACAAACAAACAAATTAAAATGACAATTGAATTGATTTAAAGGATCTACCCAGATATATACAAGTATTTGGAATATACATAGTATATAAAAAATGCTATATTTCTTCGCTTAAAAAATCTTAGAGTCTTCATAGTATGCATAGTTGTTTCACATATATCTTTTTTTAAATAATAACACCCATTTATTCCAAAGTAACAGCTAAAACTGAGTCTTATCAAAGCAAAGTAGACAATGTCGTCCCCCCTCTTTTGCGGAAGATGATAAAAATATATAATTTATGAATCTCCGATAAGGGCAGCAGCTGTCGCCGTGTTTTATTCTTCCTTTATCTTGGGAAGTTAGGGATCCGAGTCGACACACACACACAAAGGGGTCATTTTCCCATGTCTTGCCAAGAAAAAAAGACATGCTTTCTCAGGCTTCATTCTTATTCTTTTTGTTTTTTTGTTGCTGCAGAAGTCTTTTCTTTTGTCTGGTCTCATTAACTCTTTTTGTCTAATGGGAATTAGCGCTCTCCTGTGAGTTTTTATTCTTACTCTCTTTTTACATCAGTGAACAACAATCTTTGACTTTACGTCCGGTCAAAGCTTGGAACTACTAATTGGCCATAAAACTTATGAATGTTCCTTCCTTGATGTAATCTTAGACGAAGCGAGAATAGAAGTTCGGTCCATCATGAATCATCTAATTGCTTGAGTTAAAAAACAATATAGAGCTATTGTTTTCTATGTATTTGAAATCTTTGTTTCATTTGGTGAGTTTTATTAATAATATTCCTTGTTTGACGTCATTTTAGATAATGATGATGCAAAATAAATATTGGGAGTTGTATTATGTCACCCACCCCCCGATTTGAATAGATGGATCTGCTTTAATGTGGAGATGAATAAGCATTATGACATTTACATTAATCCATAGACTATAAAATATTTGTTCTACATAGTGACTGTTTTTATTTTCCTAGCGATTGATTCTAAATTTTGAATAATATCTCTTATTAAATCATGTGTATATTGTATATATGATATGCTTTTAAAAACTGCCTACAGTAAAATGTAATGAGTCGTAAATGTGCTTTGCACAGGATAAATAAATATATATTTTATAAAATTTATGTTACGAAATTGAGTAGATTAATAAAAACAATAAACCCAATATTCAACAGCGGCCGCGTGGCCTAATGGATAAGGCATCAGACTTCGGATCTGAGGATTGCAGGTTCGAGTCCTGTCGCGGTCGATTATTTTCTTCTTTTTTCAAGGAATTGTGCATGCTACACTTTAACATGGATCCATCATAATGTATTTTATAGCCATAAAGGCATAATAATAGTTTATATTCATTATACTATTATGCTTCTCATTATTTTATATTGTGATCTCTGCCTTCCTTTACTATTATGGGCATATGATGAGTATAGTAATAATAATACCATATTATTATTATTTCTTTATTATCTAATAGACTTTTAAGACCTCTGCTCAATGGTTCATATTATATTAAAGTAAGTGTTCCTTATTGATTTGTAATAGATTTACGCAAGTTAAGGAGGCTGCATGATATAGTTCATGATTCTCGATTACATCAACGTTAAGGTCTTTAAAAAATGGACGCCGTGTAAGGAGAGATATTATTTAAAAAAACTCAATTTGCCCTAACCTCACATAAAAATAAATAAATGAATGACATAAAACTATAAAAGGCTGAACTGTATCGTCATCGAAATATCCTTGATATATCTTGTATCTAAGCTCTTAAAAGTCGATCAGTTTTTCTACCTTATACAACCCAAGGTAATTAAAATACCAGATACGTTTATTTAAATGTTTTGATGGATAGTGAAACGTCATTAATCTTTTATATTTTTAACGACATCAAAATTGTTGCAAAAGATTTTTGACGAGATAAACGGGAAGAATAACATTGAAAACGTAGAATTTTATGGACCATTAAATCGTTGATTTTCAACCACTTTAATAGTCTTAAACTGTTTTTTTTTTTTGTACATTTTTCGCAATTGCCCGTCTGTAATAAATCAAGGGAAAATGTTAAATAATCCATTCATAAATTCTAAATACCAGAACAGGGTTTGAATCCCGAGTGTAGAAGGTCGATTTGTATGAACCTGATCGAAAAAAAAAATATTCTCCATATCTATGTCACACAGATATAGCTCTATCGATACAAAAAGACAACAACAGTTTTATCTTTATTACATATCAATTCAACTCTTATTTCTACAAAAATCCGGTTGATTTATCAAATTTAGAATATCATATATATATATATATATTTTTTTTACAGTTTAGCATTTCTTTATCAATATGTCTAATTCCAACATCTTTTAATAACAACATATTTTTAGGCCTTATAACAACTGGTAAATATGTATTTCCATATTTGAATTATAATGTTCATTAATTTTGAATTATAATATTTTTATGTTTTGTTTTAAACGTAACTGTCTTAAGATTGTGTTTGTTTAATCTCCTACTTTCTAGTGTATTCTTATATTTTACACTGTATGGATTTTAGCTAATAAATAAACATCTTAACCATAAAAAAATATGGATTTTCCATATTATAAGCACAAATAAATTATATCACACCATTGAAAAAGTTTTTGTGTTATGAAATTAGTTATTTTGTTATCTATAAAAGGGCAAATAAAATTTCATGCAATCTTTTGTTTTCTTACGCTGATGGCATTGAGTTTACATGAGAATAATTTTGATTTTTCTATTCATCTAAATAAATTATCAATCAATTTGTTGGATTTCAAATATAGATCTATTTAAAGGGGCTCCTTTGGTCGAACATGGTTTTAAATATCCCAATATGGAGCCTAAATCCTCCTCCGCCTTAAAGAAAAGTCATTCATATTTTAATTATTTCCTGCATATTTGCTCACAATTAAAATCTCCTCAGTAAAATAACCAAGAGCAATATATTTTGATTCAAATTACGCGGGGAAACCCCACTTAAAACTGCTTATTGTGTGTTTGTTTAATTGCCTCGCCTTTAATTAGCCTTGTCAATGCCGCTCTTAGGACTGCATATTTGAGACTTATTAAATCTCACGTGAGGTCTTTCAATTTACTCTCTTAACTTCATCTTCCCGACTCACTCATGACTGGAGAGAGAAGAAGAAAAATATTATTCTCTGTGAAGTTTAAAAAGATGATATGTTTCAGGAAAATTTATGTGTTTGATCTATTTAGGTGCGGTCTTTTCCATGAGCTGGCAGGAGACTCGTGTACAAAGGATATGGTTAACACATCTATTATATCACATTGAACATTATGGCTATGCTTTGGGCTTAACAGTGCGAGTTGTAATGTTGATGTGGGTCAAATTTATATTGATCCAGGAGATTTAGCTGTTGTTTTATTTTATTTAGGTATATCTTGTTCTTTCCTTCTTTAGTTAATACTACTAGTGGAAGGGGTATTTCAATTAAACTATTTTTTTGACGATATGAGGACATTTTGTGGCTCCTTGTTTTTAATATGCTTTGAGCGATCATAACTAAATAGAGATCACCCTTTACCTGCAATATAAATATAAAGCGATCAGGGCCATCAGTGAAATTCAATCCAATCATGAAAATTGTGGTTAGAAAGAATAAATAAATATATAATGGACTAATATGAAATGCAGAATCCTTATTGGTGAATTGAAATACAATAACACTAAACAACAAAAATGTTTATAAGCTGAAAAAAACATATTTTTTTCGACACATATAAACGAATACAGTCCAAATGCTTAATGATCAATTAAGATGGTTCTTCTTAATGAATGGACATATATGCTTTCGTTACATTTTTTTTTGTCTGAAAGAAAATAAATATAAATAGTTTTGGGCCACTTTGTGTTGTTTGTTCATTTGAGTTTTGATGACAATAATCAGATTTCTAATGTGATATAACAATAAACAGGGGGTGAAAGTGAGCTGAAAAGATCCGGAACGCCATATCTCAAAACATTCAATACCAAGACGGTGTCCCGTTTAATTCAATGTAGCAGCCGTCTGTGGCCAAAGTTCGTCATTGCGTCTAAGAAATCGAGAACAGGCATTTTTGATATGGGCTGCTTTTATCTCACTGAATTTCTTCTTGATGCAGGTGATGCGATACTGCTTGGTGTTATGGGGGGAGGAGTTGGTATTGGCCTCTCCATAGGACCAGACAAAGTAGTCCAAGGGTTCAAATCCTATGATGAGGGGAGCCAAGGGTACGAATGCATATGCATTGTTTTTCAGGCATTCTTATGCCTGCTTAGCTTTGTGGGCATGAGCCAGACCTGCTGCCTCATCCACGGGCTTTATCTGACAACAGACTTGATACACGGCCACACAAAGCTATCTAGGAACTGGAGTTAGATGATCGTGTTCACCCTTAAACCTTAGGCCAAAAACAACTCCGATCCCCAAGACTGGTATAATTTTATTTATGTTATTATTATTTTGAAGTATGAATAATAATAAAATATTTTTTATCAGCTTTAACTTTTAGTAATAGCAGGCAGAGTAGATAATTACTATTTGATTTCTCAGAAAAAGGAAATTTATGTATCATTTATAGATTTAAGGATGTCCTAAAATCATCAAAAATAAATATCGAATGTAGACGTTGCTTTTTTTAAAAATATAGTGTTCAATTGAGGCAGCATCAAAACATAAAATTGTCTCAATCAAACGTATGATCTTTTCACTGACGTTGATCAATATTGATCTCTTCCTCTCGGAAGGCGAATCTGCGTCCTCAACATTGAGAGTTGAACATGCCACGCTTATTTCATAATACTTTAATATACATAAATATCAAAGTAATACATTTCTGGAAGTTTTCAAAGTGTTCTTTTATGTGTGTTGTAGTTTTATTTAGAAAACAATCCGTACAAATCACGCCTCATAAAAAACTTTTTTGTTTGTGTGTGAGTGTGTTCTATAAGCAAGAACTTTGTGTCGTCTTTTTTATTCTTCTTTGTATAGAGACACATCATGATCATTATGTATGTTGTATACGTTTTATGGGCGGCCCTATGCATGATTATGAATGCCTAATGATAAGGCCTCATTGTGTCTAAAGAGGGTAATAAAATGAAGGTGAAACTTTTTTGTGTTATGGTCTAATAAAAAATACCATGAGACTAATTGTTGAACCCCGACTTTTGCATTCGCCGACACTTATATTAAAAATAGTTCATATAACTTGATATGCAATTTGGCGAAGAATGAAAAAAATAATGGACTAGATATACTTTGTGGCGCCATATTTATTAATAGAGGACTCAATGTTGAGAAAGGAATTGACATTCAAAAACAATAAACTGTTAGTTTAGGCCTTCTTTGTTACTTAAAAATAATATATATATATTTATATAAATAAGTGGTATATAAAAGGGTATATATATATAAACAGAGAGAGAGAGAAGAGATAGATAGGTGATAGATTGCTTGATAGAAAGACAGAAAGGTAGATATATAGATAGAGAGAGATAGATAGATAGGTTGATAGATTGCCTGATAGAAAGACAGAAATATATATATATATATATATATATATATATAATATACTAAGCATTTTATGTAGTATAAAAATATTTTGATAAGTTATGTCCCTTGATCTCATGTCTTTGGATCTTATTTATTTATTTGTTTTTATGAAGATGTGTTTACAACATCACACATTGTTTTTTTTTTGTAAAATAAATAACTATTAAAAATTATTGGTAAAAAGTAACGATTATACTAGTTGATAATATTACACTCTTTATCTCGTAGCTGTCTTTTTTTGTTTTTACACTGGATTCTTAGTTTAATAAATGCATATGGACATTATTAATAACATATAATTAATGCTCTATGTAAATAATATACCTTATATTATGTATATCCCATGATATATCTTCTAAGATGACTGAAGCGTCGGCAATTTATTGTGGCTGAACTATTGATAAAGGTGAGAACTTATTCCGTGGTCCATTGTTGCCTTGGGTTCTTGTCAATGGATTCAGGTCAGATTCTCTCCCCTTCTCATCTTCTCTTCATTTCATCGCCATTCTTCTCCACCTGTCATTCTCAGGATAGAGGAAGAAAATAAGAAGGAGTCGGGGAAAAGCAAAAGAGAATTGGATCAAAATGGCTTCCATTTTATACCAACGCAATAACAACAACTAATATAAGCAATCTTTCTTAGAAGATGAATGAGAAAAATAGAAGAAAACTACCGACACAGTACAAATAACAATAGTAAAACCACTGTTGGATAGTCCTTGAGAAGCATTTATTCGTAATATACATTTCCACGGTTCCTCTAGGATGCTCTTGTGAATGTTCTACGAATTCAACAACGATATAATTTTCAAAAAAGTTGGTCACTTTATTTACCTTCTTTTTGTACGTCCCGTCGTTTGAGTGACATCTAGATTTAGGATCTTTTTTCACCGACATCATTGATCAATACATTTATCCAATCTTGCATCCGACGGATATAAATAATCATTATAGCATTCAAATTAGTCACTCGAACCAGAATCTTATCAATAAGGTAAACCAAAAATGACCGTCCCCTCTCGGATTCGAACCTGCACCCTCAACATTGAGAATTGAACACGCCTTATTTGAATCCTTATATAATGTTAATGCATAAAAAAACTTAAATACTCCGGGGTAAGGAATGAATGCTTTTGTTTTGATGGTCTTTGAAGATAAATAAATCCTCACTTTGTATAATGATTTAAGGGTCAAATTTAATGAATGTCTCGACTATAACCTAACCCTTAACCTGATTTATATAATAACTAGACTCAGATCACGTACTCTGATTGGAGTCATATTATATGCATTTATGATTATATGTAGATTCTTAAAGTCGATTTAAAGGAAGACATTATTTTGTCCCTTGTGTAGTCAAAGTATAAAAACTAGTTTAATGTTATTAAAAGGGATAAGTAATATACATGTTCAATGACGTCGATGTAAAGGAAAAAATATGGTACATTATTATACGAAAAAAAAAACATAGGTTGACGTCACTAGAATCTATATTAGGATTCCTCCTTTCCCCTTGCGAGACTTCAGTTGGGCCTTCATTTTAGGTAGATTGTCCTCATCAAAGAACTTTTATAATCGAACAATATTATATAGGTCGCTATTATTCATACTTTAACATGAACTAGTTAAAATATACACGTCTCGTTTAAAATCCCTTGACTATAAGTTTTTCCGTAAAAGATCCCATTTCTATACTCTTCGTGATTCCTAACGAAAACAAGCATTTCAAGTCAGCCATTTTAGATATATTTATGTCATGAAATATTGTCTGATCGAACAAATATTATATTTTTTCTTGAGTATCCAGTTATTATATAGGCCGTAATTATAATTGAATTAAATAATTAAAACTCTCAAGAGCCAAGAAAATATACACTACTTAAAATATAAACGTCTCGTTTTAAATTTCTTGACTATAAATCTGGGTCTGTAAAATACCCCATTTCTATAGTCTTGTGATTCCCGACGAAAACCAGCCCTCTTCATCATTGAATATGAACAAGGAGTAGTTTCTTTTTTCGTCTTCCTCCTCTTACCTGATCCCTAGAAAATACCCCCTAACATCATTAATTAATCCGACTAGCACATTTTGATTCCTATCTCATGGGCTTTTCGTTCCCAACCCCCAGGACAGAGGAAACTACTACCTCACCTTTTCGACCCTTCCCTCCACCCTCAAAAAAGAGAAGCCTCTAATAAAGCTGTCAGCTTAAAAACGATAATAAATAAATAATAAGACGTACTCTACGTAATTAAAAGGATGTTTTTTAATAGAACTAATAACTCTGAAAATACATGAACTTAAATTCAAAGAAGAAAATGATAACAGTTTGCTTTGATCTTTTCCTTCTTCATAACTAACTGTGTTAAACTTTCTCACGAGACCCAAAACAATTGCCTTAAGATCTTCATTGTGATTCCTAAAAATAACAAAAACACATTTAAAATACTGATTATAATAGCTGTGGGACAATGACACAAAAATACTAAGATCATAAAATAAATCTCTTAGAGAATGATTTTTTTCTTCTCTTCAATAGGAATATATAAAAGGTTTATAAACGCGCTAATTAACACCTTAATTTTTCTAAATATATTCCTTTCAAATGGGTATGGAATTTTTATATGTCTATATTTCTTTAGAGTTCAAAAGTATTTACAACTTATTATTTTAATGATATTCACACTATTAATGGTGAGCTGAATGGCTAAAACAATGAAGAAGATTATATATATATATATATATTTCGTCACTTATCACAATTACGGATAATGATTACCTGTTTATGACATCTTTCGTTTTTTTGTCTGCCATTTTACTAGTTTTAGATTATAATATGTATATATGTATTTTAC
>CP045892.1:16123668-16183939 GCA_013387185.1 Caligus rogercresseyi
TGATTGCAATTAAATTGATCGGATCGCTATATCGCAAAGAATTTATGATCGCTCTTTTTTCCCTGATCGCTCACAAGCTGCCAATTATTAATGTTATTATTAATATCTACGATGTGTGGGTCTTAACTCCAGTGGAATCATTATGAAACGACGCCCTCTGGTGAGGTTTCTTCCCTTCCGTTTCTCATTAAATCCCAACCTGCGGTAAAAATAACATTCCCTCCCTTTTTCCCATGGACTTGCTGTTGATCATAACATGATCCTTTGAAGAGGTAAAAGACACGTTGGTGTGTGTTAGACGACAATCTTCTTGGTTATGCATTCTATGAAGGAGGCGTTCCATTTTTTTGGGTATGTCGCCCCCTGGATTCGACATGGATAAACTAATGTGCATGTAATTTGTAATTTATATGACTGCCATCATGCCATAATATCCCCTTGCAACATATATGATATAAATACACTCGTATCAAATCAACGATGTGATCCTATAATATATCAGCTGATCAGAGGATAAACCTTTGCTCGTTTTTTCAACTTGTAAGACGTAAAACCAATCTGAAAGAGAGTGGATGAATGATATAAAAAACTAGTTGGGTATACAAAAGAATTTATTTTTTTATTTTTATCCTATTTTTATGCTTAATAAAATACTATTATGCTCATTCCTTACAATGACGTCATTGGATAGTTTTTATTATTTCTTTCCTTATCGTTAGGGAAAGGGTTGTTCTCACAAACTCACACATAAAAGATTTTTTCATTTAGTAGCACTGCTTTCATTAGCTTTTATGTCAATACTCATAGTGATGAAACATTTATCGACAGATATGGTGGAACATATTCTCTGAGTATGAGACGTTGCTTTATTTATTTAATATTAATAGGGATATTGAAGGAGTCCATTCAAAGGATACGCCAATGACTTCATGGATCCATGAAAAAGACTATTTGAAATATTTCTTTCTCTTAATTGATGTTACAGCTGTTTGTGCACTAATATTTTATTGCATAATGTCAACAACTTTTTTTATATTTCCTCTCCTTTTCTTTCAACCATAACGTTAAAATAGCCACTTTTTCTTATCTCTATTTGTTTCTTCCTCTATATCAGACTTGTGACGTTCGCCAAAAGTTGTCGTTTGTCGTTCGTTTTCGTTCAACCAAAATTTATCGTTCGTCGTTCATCGTTCGTATTAAGATTGATCATTCATCGTTCGGTTTTAAGATTGAATCGTTCGTCATTGATCGTTCGTTTGTCTTTCGTCATAAAGTGACGACATTTTTTAGAAATACATTTTTTCCCTGTCATTCGGAAATAAGTGATGACGTTTTTACGTACATTCAAGATATTTGTATTATTTAACGAACGACAAATCAATAAGCTGTATATGTATTTAGACTTTAATGGCTCAAGGAGTGACACTGAAAAGCCTTTGATCCCTGAAGTATATTAAAAACACAGAAACCATAAAATCTGAAGTTACCAATAAACGTATATGAGCATTGTATTTCAAAATTACTATCCAAATAAAAACACATTTATATATAAAACAACAATTGATCAAATTAATTTATATTTATACAAAACATATATGCATCCTAAAAATCCTCTAGACGTCCTTTGTATAAAATTTTGAACTGTTTAGATAATATTAATGAGGCTACGGTCCCTTCTCGTGTTGTCACTCCAATCAGGTATTTTGCCCTCATGTGCAGAGCGGGGGCAGCTGCAGCCAGGAAAGGTTTGATGTCTTTTTCTAAAATGTACTTATTAGAGTAATTTTTTTTACTATTAAGATTTTCTGTTATCTATTGCAAGTTCAATGGCTTTTTTGACTAAGGGGAGATTTCTGCCATAGATTAAGAACACCAAGAGCATATAAGTTTTTAAAATATTTGAGAAACCGTACAAACTTTAGCATAAAAGTTGTAATCAATCAATTGTTAGGTACGTATTCGTTCAAGAACATAAAATCATTATTTCAACGAAATTAGATTGCAATAGGTTTAGCTGATGTTACATGATCATTTTTGATAATATGTATTATTTATAATTATAATGCTATAAAAAAAGATATTAATAATATTTAGTATTTTCTATGGAATTTATTATTTATTCTATAAAAACTCTCGTAGAAACATAGATATAAATAAATGGTAATAGCATTGCGTGAATTTTTTTCTTCTTGAATGATCGTTTAAATTAATACTTATAGACGAAAGCTATATGGACATCTGATGGCAAGTTATTGGCTGAACAAACATGCAGAAATATGCTCTCATATAACTCAAGTGAATCGCTCTTTTCGGTTATATTTTGTTACTTCTCGTTTTCCTTGAAGAATATTTTCAAGAAAAATTCAGGTTGACTGAATTCAAAATTGTCTTCATGCTATTATAAAAAGAGACCGATAACATATAATTAATTTAAATGACCCAAGGCAGAAAATGACTTCTATGTAATTTTGTTCCTACAGAACTCATTGCATTTCTTTTTGTTTTAATTTACATTTCACGTTGGAAAACAAAATAATATTGTCAATTCAACTTCATAAAACTCTTTAATAGTCTCCATCTACGAAAGTAAGCTACGGTGAAATTTTGTATATATGAAATAAAAAAAACAAAGGACTACGAGCCATTGACACAAGAAAGTTGCTCCTTCAAACAAATGATACTTTACTTACACAAATTAATAGTTTTTTCGCCAATAAGTTTATAAAAGCTAAATCCTTTTTTTTTTTTTTGCCTATCTGATCGTCGAATTGCATCCGATAGATATGAATAAGCATTATAGCGTTAAAATTAATCTATCGAACTAGGATCTTATCATGAGGTAGACCAAAAATGACCATCCCTCTCGGGATTCGAACACTGCGCCCCCAACATGAGAGTTGAACACGCCTTAGCACGCACGGCTATCGAGCTCCTTCTATAATGTTTATTTATGTATTTTTTACGCAATTCTACCTACTATTTTTATTATTGTATTTTATGTACTCTAGTACTACAATTTTAAATAAAGACCTTAAAAAAAAAAAAAAAAAAAAAAAATCCTAAATAAATTAAAGATTGGAATACACAAATGGCATTTATACATTTAAACCTTTAAAAAATATTATTATAACAGCAGATACGTTTTGTATGAGGCATCTGCATATCTATTTAATCCAATAGTATTTTCGATGAAAGTAATCATTTGTAAAAATGTTAGATTATTTAATGTTTTGTTGTTTTTTTGAACACTTTTTAAACAATATTATTTTCCTTCGTTCATAAATTATTTACTGCAAAGTTAATGTTTTCGTAGAGAAACAATGTTGTTTAGAAAAATCCTTTGTGTTTATATGATTTAAATTTCTATAATTAGCCACATTTCGGTGTTTCTTAAATAAAGATTACACCCCCCTCGAAAAACAGCATTTTCGCGCGGCAATAAATTCTCTCTGTGTGAGACATATTGTCCTTTATCCCCAAGGTCAACCCACCACCACCTCCACCATGGGGGTGTGAAAGTAATTAAAATACTTTTGGTTGATGGCTTCATGTGTGAAGAGTGAAAATTCCACTCAATAAAACACTTCTTGTAAGAGAAAACCTCATTAATTCCCCATGTCTCCAAAAAGAAGAAGAAAAAATACTTGAAAGCATTTTTTGTAATAGTAAATATATGATACTGGACACTTTTACAACTCTTTCCAGCCTTCTCCTCTTTAACTGAAGAGAGTGTCAGTTCGAATGTATATTTATTATCCACCGTTTTTTCTTCGTTATAAACATGGTTGTTATATTTGTTAAATGCGGATATGTGTTGCAGGGAAAAGGCGGCTAACATTCGTTTCATAACATTGGCTCATGAAAATATTCGTACTTCCGTAGTCCAAAAAGAAAGAAACCAAGACAATCAAAATGTTAAATTTTGACTCTAATTTTGAATCTTAGTATATTTATTAATGCAAAACATTCCAAATCGTCGTTGTTGACCTTTCATTAGGCACTGAATGATTGAAAATGCGCAAATACAATCTGCCTCGAATAAAACAAAAATAATTATAATAATAAATGCAATATAATATAAATAAATCATAATAAACATATATAATATAATCATAATAATAATATAAAACCACAAAGCAAAGGAATGCGATAGCCGTATGCGTTAAGGGGTGTTCAACTCTCATTGTTGGGGTTGCAGGTTCGACTCCCGAGAACGATAGTCATTTTTGGTCTACCTCATTGATAAGATCCTAGGTTTCGATAGACTAATTTTAATGCTAGTATGCTTGTTTATATCCTATCGGAGCAATTATATCGAACCAATTAGGCAAAAAAAGCTAATTATTATCTGAGATGTGGAATTGTTTTAAAGCTTTTGATTTTTGCTGCAGTGCCTGTTGGCATTATCCGCTTGCAGTATCTTCAATTTAAAAACGGTATAACTGGCCGTAGCTATCACTATAATAGCATTATGAAGTGTGGTTGATGTGTATGTTGGCCGTCTTTTGAAGTTAATATAAATTATCTAAATTTTACGAATATATCAAATACCCCTTTTACCAACGAGAGTTTCAAAGTTATTTGAAGTCTTTGACGGTCACCAACATATTATTTTACATAGTTGTGGTCTTACACTAAAAAACATTTTTAAATAAATAACATATAAAACGTATTTCGTTACTCTTTCACCTTCTTTAAAACCAATTGATGGTAAATATTATGAAGTTTTATTTTCAACAAAGAGTTCAAATCTTATAGCCATTAAAATGGAAAGATAGTATCAATAAAAAAAACATCACTTAAAGTAATTCGTCCTCAGCATGTGGTATGGGATAAAAAGGAGAATTGACTGTAGCTTTTTTAATACTAAGAGCAATTAAAAACTATCATTTTCTAGATTAAAATAACACTTTAAATCATTAAGTCAAGGGAAAAGAACACTATTATTAAAATCATAAAACATTGAAACTATATATTTCAAGGGGCAACGATTGAATTATGTGACACACGCACACAGTTTAGGGGTTGAATAAGGAAGGAACCTTGTGCACATGTCTCAAATCTATTCAAATATTGACATGTGACTGGTGTGTGAGTTCGCTTATTGGAGGGATAATGACAGGCTGTAGCTTGTCTGCTCATGGCGGCGTAAGTATGAAACTTCTAAGATATCGGGAAATTCAGAATGAGTCAGGAGGCATAATTTTATCTATTAAACAATTAAATTGATTATTCAAGTTAATAGCAAAGTGACTTTTGTAAATGATAATTTTGAAAAAATCTAGATGGGAAAAATTGTCAAATACTTCAAGGCATAGTAAATAACAGCATACTTGGTAAATAGTATTAGTCGCTTTAAAGATATTATTCTTAAGTCGCTTAAAAGGATATCTCTTCTTAAGTTCAAGAAATGTAAACAAAATATTTAAATACTACTAAAAAGTATATATATATTATGATCCATCCGTGTACATTCTTCCTTCACTGTGATTTCAAAGAATATATTTTGATTTAATCATACAAACTTATGTTAATTTATACATTTTTTTTGTTTTTATATAAATAAAAAGGTAAGTTACAAATAAGATAAAACACTTTTAAACCAATGAAAGTAAAACAACATACACCGCCACGCAACTACCTCATGAGCATGACGTCACAAAATGCCAAAAGAGGGTATATTTTACAAATAAAATATGTTAAATATCATCGAGTTTACCTTTAAATTAAGATCATAACGGGATTAATTATCAAAATTCAATTAGAAAATGGAAAAAGATTACATTTGTAAATACTCATAAGTTTTTGATGTTTAAAGTTGCTGAAATCATCCAAATATTTTATAAAAAAGCAAATTCTTCAATCATTATATGATAAATAAAAAAAATTATAACAAAACAAAATACTGTTTATAATCATATATTACTAATATTATTACAAAGATATATTAGAAAAAAGTATATAATTATTGGAGTATCTAACTAAATACCACTGGTTTTGCCTCTCTCTTAAACTTTTTGTATGACTAGCTTTTTGCTCTTGAAGGCGATTTTTATTTTCATTTGGAGAAATACACGAATTTTAGCAAATTTATTCATAGCTTCCAATGGAACCGTGACAATTTGACAATGATTTTGAAACTCTTGACAAGTTGTTCTTTCTATCAATCCTTCCATTACTATAAAATTACAAACAGCAACTGCACACTGTCTTTTTGCTTTTATTAATGAAGCATTTTTGTAAGAGTAAGATGCACTAATGATAATTTGAGTAAGGATTTAATACTTATTATATAGTAAAAGTGATTTTTCTATTTTCTGGCAGACGTGACGTCACAAGAAAAATATTCGGAGCCTAAGTTTATACATCATAAAACGGTGGGGGTACAGTGGCGCGGGAACTGGGGTGCAGGAGGTGCGGCAGCAACCCCTGGTGGTGGAGCTTCGAAACTGAAACATTGGGTCCTCTACCCCGTTCAAAAGTTCACCCCCACCAACAGCACCCCTGCCAATAATGTCTTCCCGTGCCTCTGGTGGGGTGTTCATTAATATATTGACAAAGTGTAGAATAAATAATTAACTTAAATGTAATATCTGCAAAGAAAGCAACTCAGCGACTATGAATATGTTTAGTAAGAGATTTTGCTCACAATACTTGCTCTACATTTTCTATTTATTATTCTGTTTGGTTAAAAGTTTATTTTTTAATAAAATGCATATTTTACGGAATAAGCTATACAGATTATGTTTTTTATGTCAAACAGCAGTACAGGAAATCTTCCTCGATTCATTAGTTAGGAAGTTTAAAGGGATCAATATAATAGTTATTTAATGAAGAAAACATATACCATAAATAGTATTAATGTGTATCCAATATCTATGATTATAATATGTATAATGTATACTCCTCTGGGACATCATGCTCGATATATTTATGATGCACCACTTAAAAGCAATAAATTCATATATTTGTCTAATATATAAACCTCATAGAAAGTCACGCATCTTCATAAAACAGCATCATCTCTTTACCTAATCTCTTTTGTTAAGTATGACTGTTATTTTTTATTGACTCGTGTTGTTTTAACCTTTGTTTAAGATAGGAAAACACCTATTTTTCCCCTCCTGTGAAAAGATCCGTTGGACACGATTTTGTGTGTCAAAAAAAAATAATAGGTACATTGTTCCTCATTATACTTTCATACCTAAATATATTTAGTATTTTTTGAGTCAATCAAAGAATATTTTGTATATTTATTATTATTGTGCTAAACGGAATATTCTATCAGAAATAAAAAAGGGATTGAACAATAGTCAATAGAGTCCCTCTCCTTTGCATACCACCTGCGTCTTTTATCATATTTTGTTAGAGGGAAAAGTTGAGGATTTTTTTTTTTTGCGTTATGGGATTGTTTGAACGTTGGAGTCATTGTTATATAGACAACACACTTAAAAATAATACTTATAGACTGAGTGAGGGAGGATCCGGAGAATAAATAATAGGGATACTGATCTCCACAGCCGCGTGGTACCGTGCCTTATCGTTTTATGTACCGAACGACTCCAAGTCATCGTGGAAATATGCAGTGCAGAGGAAAATTGCAAAAAAATTCAAAGTCTTTATAAATCTTTTTAGACTACAATGTCTATGTATGTATTTTAATACACAAACACTTCATTGAAATAAATATTGGAAAAAAAAACTTATAAATTTATATTTTTTTTTTTGTTAATTGATGTTTCTTCTTTGTGCAAAGAGAGTTTTTTTCGATAATTAATTTAAATTAAAATGCTAATATATGTTTCTTTGGTTTACAACTTCTCTCAATAAGTGAAGCCATTGGAGGACCAAAAAATATCTCTAGTTATAAATAACAAAAAGATATATATAAATATATATATATATAAAGTGTATGTTGTTTGAGTAAAAAGAAAAGGAATTTGATGTACAATGGTATTTGGGGCCAATTTTTGAATATGATCCATCATGTCGTCATTGGTGGAACTAGTATCCAATTTTTTTAAATAAATAAAGAAAGTTTAATATATAAACAACTTTTATTATTTTACAGGTCATGATTTATGACGTGTATAATAGTATATGAATGTAAAAACCACAGATTGTTCATGAAGTTTTGTTAAATGTATTATTGCTAATTTCTGTAAATAAATTCTAAAACTTTGGTCACACAGATACCCCCCCCCCCTAATGAGTGATTGTGTTCTTTGTTCTTGGATATGTATATTTATGCCCATAATAAAAAATAAAGAAATATTTATTAACTGTATCTATTTATTTATTGTTGCTAGAAATTAACATTTAATTATGTAAAACACATGTATCAACAATATATTAATACTTTTGTGTCTTTTTACCCTTTTAATGTACTTTTTTCCTAAATTTTTATTCCAAGAACGCTTTATTCAAGGACGGCTTTTCCATGTCCACTTTTCCTTAATCTTCTAAAGGAGCTAAATATAAACATATAAATAATAAAGCACTTTATTATAATGCTATAACCTTAAACACAATAATATAAAAATATTTTTTTTTTGTCAACGGAGGGATTTAGCCTCACCAGAAAATAATATTTTCTTTTCCTTTTTGATTGCTTTCTAGCTGAGGATCACATGGGGATTCCCATCATGAGGCGTACTTTGTGACTGAGTTTATGCTCATTAATTCCTGAGCTTCCTCTACGTCATGTTGTGATGTTGATGATCATCGTTTCTCAGGATATCGATTAGCCTCGACGTACATTCATAGTATCCTTCCCATGCATCCCAGCACCGCCGCACTCCTTGTATAATTTACAATATTGTACCATGAGAGAACTCGTGTGGAAGGATATACTTTTAAATATTTCTCACGCGTATGAACGAAATAAAGAGGGGGGAAGGGGGGTTAATCAATAAAAATCAGAGCTTTGTATCCAGACACTCCGTTTTGTTTGTTGCTCTGAGAACAACATTCTATGATGTAGCTCGATTTACTTAAAATCGTCAATAATGTTGAATTTCCTTGGCCAAAAGAAAGGCTATAAAGTAACTGGAGAATAGAGAATCAAATTTTACTCAACTTATAAACTCTTTAATGGCGTATAATGACTTAAGACGTCTGCCCGCACCCGTTAAAACAATGTAGCAGTATTGGGTTGAAACGAAGACCTTTTTTTATCATCCCAATTGCTTCTTTATGTTCAATTTTCAGATATGAATTTTTAATCAAATGCCTTTATTAATATGATTATTTCCAAATATTTGAATGCTTTCCTATATTTGTTTCGTTTAAATAATTGTCATTTATTGATCATTTATGCACTACCTATCTGCACAAACCTTTTTGTATATCTTTGGTTTAATTTGTCGAAATATATGCCCACTGGGCCAAGACAAAAAATGTAGCAGTCTTAGGAATAGAAAAAATAGCCCTGCATTGAAAGTTTTTCTATACTATGTTTAAATTCGGTATTAAATTTTTCATTTTTTCCTTGTTTATTCCTTACGACTTGGATTTATGACTTTGTAATATGAAGAGATAACAAGTACTCCTTCTTACTCTTCGATTTTTCATCGACTCCAAGTATTATAAGAATACAGAAATTATTTATGATTTTTATTTATTTAGAGCTGTCATAGCTGTAGCCCTTTAGTCTACTGAAAATAAATAAATATATATGGTATACAAATATAAGATATAAATATTATATATAAATGTAATCAAGAAACTCAGTGAATGTCCTGACTAGAGAGGGTCTATTCATTCTGGCAATAGTCATTGTCGCACTCCCAGCTCCAGGTATAGAGTGGCTAAGAAAACCCCCAGTTTTGACAGGTTGACAGCTGTGACACACATTTGATTGATGAAGGTTTTTAAAGCTTCTTGAAGCTACTGAGTCATATACCTGAAGTGTCCTTGCCACCTTCCAAGGGGCCATGGCGGTCTGGTTGACCACGATCTCGTAGGCCGTAAGGATATAACAATGTACGGATCATTTTTTATGGTACAAGAGGAGTATCAAAAACTCTCATATGTTTACCTAAGCTTATAGAATACAAGTCATTCTATTTTCCATTATTTATCATCCTCCATTATTCCATTCAGTATAAGCATCGTAATAATTATTTATAGAATTTATTATTTGTGGTAATGATAGCAGCCTGTTTTTAAGTCAAGTTTGTTTATCTTCGATATTGTAGCCCTAAAATTAAAAAAAAACTGAATGAGGGGTTTGCGTTTTTCCTTTATTTTTGACATGGACTCCTATTTCTCTTAGTACCCATCCTATAATTATCGTCATTATAGAGTGTTTGTTCATGTGCCTACTCCTGTGTATGAGTGTTTGTGTGTTTATTCTTGCTCTGACTAACCTTTTTTGAATTGTATATATTATAGGGGTGTGTTGTTGGAAGGTTAGACATAAGCATTTGATTTGAAGATGCTTTTTTTATTCACTCCAGAAGATCAATAAAAATAAAATTTTTCCTTTTGGTTACTATTCATTTAAAATCTTTCTAATTGATTAAAGTTCTAAAATATCTAATGAAAAAATAAGAAAATCTCTTTATAATCTTGATTGGTTGGGATAAAAGAAAGGGAATATTAGTAATAAAAGGAGGAAGACGATGAAACTCCTATACATCTAATCTAGGATTGACTACGGACACAGATTGGAATGGACAAACCTGCATGGGAGACAGAGCGAGAGGAATGACGCTGGAGAAATTTCTTTTAAATACGTATAATTATTTGACCAAATTTCATTTGTTTAGAAATAAAATTAGTATCTCCTAGACCAGGGATGGGCAAACTTTTTGACTTGCGGCCCTAAATGTCAGCGCGCCATCTATTGGTGAAACGTGGTATTGTATGGACAAGGCATAATCAACGATTTGTGAAGCATTATTATATTATTTACTGGACAAGCTCGGCGGGCTGGATTAAATTGTCTTGTATACAGTCCGCAGGCCTTAGTTTGCACATGCCTGTCCTAGACAGTTCACGACCGGCTGATACCGGATTAAGTATCGGTGTGTGTAGGGCTGATCTATTAGCTAAACAAACAAACAATAAAAAGCAGTTGACATTGTGTTACAAAGTATTTCTTCACTCGTAGCTCTTGAGGAGTATACATCAATGCACAGTTAAATATCATATATATTTCATTGACACCTATTAATGTCAATTGAATATAGCAACTGCTCATATTCAATAAAAGAATATGATGACTCATTCAATCAATACAGAAATGACATTACTTTGAGCATACATATGCCGTGATTATTTTGAAGGTCACGAGGTAATCCCTGTCCTTGAATAAAGGCACAATATGTTTGTTTGCTGTAGATGTGGATTGAGCTTTGCAAATCAATAACAGTTTAATCCTACGGATTACTCCATTCTCATGCATTGTTCATTAATAATAATTTTAATAGTTTATTATTATTATTCCATGAAAACGGCAACGCAGGATATTTATGAAACAAAAAAAGAGGCCTTCTACAAAGCAATCACACATTAACCGTTAATCAATTACCGCAAAAGGGTCCCTCGAAGCGTGTAGAAATGCAGTGGCTGTGTTTTCCTCCGCCCCTATTTGAAAAAAAATATTGAGATGGTAAGCACCGCTTGACTGCGTTATTGATTAGACGTTTTAATATACATTGAATATCAACATAATTTAGTATTTTGATGCACATATTATTTTACTGTTTTTCTGCAGTTTTTGGGTTCCCATCCATCTTGATATTAAATTGCAAATTTAAATGAAGTACGATAACATTGAATTTGGCAGAAAAATGTATTTGTTACATCCGTATTCTTTTTTAATATGGCATATCAAGTTTTATATCCGCTGGCTTAATGAAGAAGATCAATAAAATACAAGTTTCTGCCAAATTAATGTTATCGTACTTCATTTAAATTGCAATTTGTCAGCGACCCTCGATGACTCCAGATATAAAAATAATATATTTTTTTGAAGATAAATCATTTATATAATTATTTGAAACTGAAATCAATTCAATGTTTGTAAACAAAAATATTTATATTTCAAAGAGCACAAAACTCTAATTGAACTATTATTTCATTCAGTACTGTATAGAAACCATTTATTTGTCTCCATAAATGAATAAAAAAATGTTTGTTTGTTTCTGTATTTATGAAACTGTCCAGTGAGTTTTTATTTGATGTTTACATTGAGTTTAGTGTATATATTTATATTTACACTTTTATTGTAGAACAAAAATGAAAAAATTTTACCGTTAAAAAATTAAAGGAGAAGTTTGAGAAAAAAGTTTTAAAAAACAATACTGTTTTTTTAGATAAATGAAATCGAATGCTAACTTTCTTTAGATTCATTTTATTTTGAATTGTATAAAAAGCTTATTCACATGTAAATGAAAACAGAGCAGTTGCTTTAAAATACCATAATTAAACCGTTTGGTTTATGGATTTATTTGCATATATGAAAAAAATTAATGTTCATTATACAATATTATACAATAAAATGAATATATTAATATGAATTAATGAATATTTGTACATAATTGTTTATTGTTTCTTTCTATTAATTACGTACTTTCAAGAATAAGTAAACTAGTTGCCACATATTTGTGTATATCCTTATCTCGTTAGAGTTAGAGGCTTATCACCTAGTTTACTTATAAGGAACAGGCAATTCATCTATGTTTCATATTAAGTATATTCTCTGTAGCAACTTATCTAGTTTTCACCAAGCAATAATTTCTTAAAATATTTACTGTTGAAAAAAATATAAACTACTTGTTAATTTTTTTTTGATTATCTGTTTATTTTATATGTTTGAGTGATTCACTTTTGTTTTTTATAAAGGGTTTTTAATGACTGAAGTTTAAATTTTTATTGTAGAATCTTTTATTTGTAATTACTTTAATATATTTTTTTATAAAAAAATATATTGAATAAAACAATTTAAAAAAAAAATATTTTTATATGTTTAGCATAACTTTTAATATGTTTGTGATTATATTAATCAACATAGCCAATTAAAAATGTAAAAATATTAAAAGAAAATTAACACACATTATCAAAGTTTCCAATAGAAACGGAAACACTGTATGAAAACAAGTCAACAAGAGGACACTAAGTATGTACGAAGGTACATCCCTACGATTACTTGGATGACAACATAATTCAAACATGATTTTTATTATATATCCATTATTCAAAAATACTTATCTATTCAAAAACAGTTCATATAAATATATATTACGCTTACATATATAATTACGATTTGAAATGCATTTCCTGTAAAGATCCTTTCTTTCAGTATTTATATAAATAAATACTTTCAACTCTATAATCCCGTATTGTAAGGATCTTATTTCATACACAGTTATAATAATAGACTTGAAACGCAATACATAAAAACTAAATTAAAATAAAAGCTGGAAGGGACAGACGCATGTTCATTGGGAAAATGTATTTTTACTTAAGATTAAGTGGATTTGAATGCAGGGGTGGAAATGAAGGGTGAAGTGGAGCGAACATCCTTGGAAAATAAATATATACACAATTATAAACAATGACTACCAGAGCGTGCGGGACTCTTCATTCATAAACAAACAACAACAAGCTGGGTCACCTGCAACTATAAAGGCCAGGAGTCATCATTTAACAGGATATTTTCTAATAATTAATAAATGATGATAATAATAATAATAAAAGAGGGTAAAAAAGGTGGAGACACATGGCTCAACCCACGGGACCTCATTTCAACCATTAGAAAACCACAGAACCATGCTTCCAGTCGAATAGGATGCAGCCTACTCTTTAAATATATATTAACTTACTTGTTTCTGTAGAGGAAAGGAAAACTCATTTTTCTCTCCGCCAGATGGCGTGACAACGGACACCAACAATGTTTAAGAATAACAAACGGAGTTTTTTTCTAGAACGTTATTGGTTGAAAGAAAAGGAAAGTAAATCGAAAGCTTGTTGGCGTTGCCAACCTTAGCGTTCGTCCGTTCAATTTTTTAGCGTTCGTCCGTCCGTTTCCGTTCGTCCGTTCGTTTGAAAAAGTTCAATTATTTTATTTGGTTTTTATTTTAAATTTGAACTAAATACACTGAATAAGACTTGTTGATTTGTCGTTTTTGTAATAGTTTGTTTAAAAAATCGCACAGGAATTTGTTTCTTATTCAATATATCTCCATGTAAAAAAACGTCTTCATTTTTTCTGGAGGGACATAAACATGGAGTAAACTTCTTTTTTTTAATGTCCACACTTTTCACAAAAAAATACCTAAATTGATATACATAATATAAATTAAACGGACGAACATCAACAACAAAAATAGTTTTCGTCCGGTTCGTCAGTTCATTTATTACTCGTTTAGGCTTTCGATTTTGAACGTGCGTTCGCGAACAGCGTTCGTATTTCCGTTCAATCCACATCCTTGTGAATAATAATTATTATTTTATGAAAAGTCACTTTCATTGGTGCGTTTAAGTTGTGTATATCAACAGAGAGCTTAGAATAGCATCCTTTAGATCACAAAGTGTCTCTTCTAATAGGCTCAATCCAAGAATCCTTTGAATTGACTCCTTTTTGTCCACTATTAATACTACATAAAAAGCATAGAGAATATAAAAAATAAATAATATATATTGGGACGTTTGACTTTTAACTTCTAACAATTTTTTGAAAGCCTTTTTAGTGTCATGTTTATTCCTATAGAAACTTCCTATATGATATAGTTCCATTAAGAAATAGTTTTACAAAGTATTAGCAATGGTACAAAAAACTTGTTACCAACTGTTCATACTTTAAAAGTTGGGTTGCCATTATGAAAACCCCTTAAATCTACATTATGAGTTTTTTTGTTTTGAATCAAGGCTCTCAAAGTATGCATTTGAGATTGAGTCGATGATAAAAAAATAAATTTTATTATTTGAAACCCATTCCATTTATTTTATTTCAATTGAAAAGAAATCTTCGTGAGAAGCTCAAAGAAGCCTTTGTTATCAAATAACTCAAAAGAAAGACACCGGTTAGAGGTCCTCCATGGACCAGACAATCAAACAACTCGATATTCATTCCTAATATATTTCCATTAATACAATAAATCCCCCTCACCGGCGAGAAGGCTATTTTATTAGCCCTCATAAATCAAACGTATAAATGGTATTTTTCTGATAAAGGAAGTTCGTCTGCTCCCCTAAGGCTATATAATAATATGAACGACAACAAGGAGCCTGGATAAAGACACATCGGTAGACTCTTGACGTCAGTCTCCTCTTAATAACCTTGTTTTCTTGCAATATATTCCTTCATTCTAGGTGTATTATAATTTTCAGTATTAATCCTTGTAATAAAGATTGACGAATTTTATTAGCAGTTTATCTAAATACTTCTCCACATTATTTTCATTTATAGGTTTTGTGTATCATTTGACGTAATAAAAAGAAGGTAGTTTTGTCAATTACCTTGAATAAGAAGCTAAAAAATTCCTCTCTGTTTATATTGTTGTTTCCTTTGTAGATCAGAAGAATGAATGACAAATGTTTTATAAATGTATTTTCATATATAACTTGTCTAAGCAAATAAAGTCTTAAAAAATGACGTATTTAAATGTATTTAATATGTCATTAGTTATCATATGGCCATACAAGTGATCAACTCGTCTGATGAATAGTATAACTACGATAACTTAGCTGTCAATTCGTTATATTCAAAACTAAACAAACCAATTTTTATTGAAAATATTAGTCAATATGAACTACTGAGACTAAAAACATGCAAAGTATTCTTTGGATTTGACGATTACAGTTAGATTAAAACTTAAGCCTTAGGCGCCAATTGATCCCAATCCACTTGAGTATTCAAAGATTTACTGATTAATATCTTTGACTTTACTTTTTAAATTTATCTATTATCAATTGTAAGGATTGTTTAGATAATTTAAACAGGATATAGAATTAATTATTCTTAACAAGATTGAATTATAAATAAACCACTATTGAATAATAATAAACTACGAGGTTTCAATTAAAGGTTCTTTGGTAGTAAGTTTTACTGATATCTTTTTTTAAACTAAACTTGACAGCTTATTCATCGGTATGTTTTATATGTATGTATACGCTAGAAATTGTTAAATAATAACTCTATGTATTATATAAAATAACTTCTTACAACTTTTTGCGACAGGACTTATTGTGTTTGAAAGAACATGCATTTCTTGACAAACATGACGCCCAAAAAGAAAAGGAACCTATTTTCGTCCATTAAATTAAATAATTTTTTAAACAGATTATCATAAATTTGAAAGGACAGGAATATATTTAAAAAATATATTTTAAGTAAATATTCGAAAAAAATAAATATGTTACTACAGGTGGCAAAATTTGTCGATACCGATAGTTTTTAAGACGTACTTTCGGGGGCCGAAATATTGGTCGACATCTAGCTGCTATAAACGTGTCCATTGATAATATACTCCATTGCAAATTACCGTATATGAAAAAAGTTTGAAGAGATCATAAATAATTATTAATGAAATAAATATATTTT
Source organism: Caligus rogercresseyi (assembly GCA_013387185.1). Lineage (NCBI taxonomy): Eukaryota > Metazoa > Arthropoda > Copepoda > Siphonostomatoida > Caligidae > Caligus > Caligus rogercresseyi. The sequence goes on from CP045892.1 coordinate 16,140,221, forward strand.
TGATTATAATCAAAAATGTATTTCTTAAGATCTAACTAAATTTACTAAAACCTTTGCAGTGGCATCCATCATTAAATATTCGAGACACCGAATCAAATAAATAAATGAGTTTTCCAAAAGTATTTCAAGCCCTCCCAAAGAGGAACTCCTACATGTTATATCTGTGTCCATAATTTAGAATATAACAATTTGACATCATTTTATATTATGTAAGGTCTCTTAGTACAGTCTTGCAATACAATAAAATAAACACATATACCACTTTTTTTTACATTTACAACAAGATGGTAACTGTGATATTTTCAAGAAGCAAACAAATACATAAGCAGTAAGAAGTATTTTCAAAACAAAATCGTTTTTCTTTAAGGGCATGTATTACAATAATATTTGAAAATAACATTATTTTATCACAAATAATATTTACTTGCTTACAGGACGTATATCAACGTTTTTTTCTTCGTCAGCACGGCTTTATTCATTAAAATAATATTAAAATACTAAATTTATGTTTAAGAGAATAAAAGGTAAAAAAATACTACTTCATTAAAAATAAGTCATATAATTTAAAATAGTTATAGAATAATAATATATGAATAAAACATAAAAGTTTCAGAACAAAAATTCTTTCTAAGACCTTAAATATTTAAAAAAATCAACATTCTTCAAACATATATGAATATTTAACTAAATTTATAGAGTACATCAAATTGCTAAAATATAGCAAATATATAATATAAAAAAAAATGAAATATATTTAAAATTCTTATACAAATTATGAAAAAATGGAATGTTATTCCTTTTTGTTCGATAGTAAATCTGGCGTTTAAATCTTTTGTATATGTGGTTCTGTCTAAATATATATATATTTATGAGATTATTGTAAAGTCGAACAATTGCTTCTAAAAACTATAACCTGTTTACTCTACAAGTTATATGAATCTATTTCACGTGATGATATACAAATAATTTGTGACAGTTGCTCTAAACTCATTCATCTTATAACCTTGTAATCTGCCCTCACTTAACGTCCAATTATTAAAACAAACAATCTTCTTAGAGGAAGTTTAAAAGTTTTCAATTAGAAATTATACTTTACAGATGTAAAATGCAACAAAAAAAATTGAATGAAAAAATTGTAGAATTGCTTAAAACACCAAAAACATAAGAATTGGAAATTACTCTACTGAATTACTTAACCAAGATGTACAAAATATGTTCACATTGCCAAAAGAGCAGGCTTTTCGCTTGCCGTATTAATAACGTATTAACAACGTCACACCGGCAAGCGAGAAAAATGACAATACTAATTTTATTCTTCCCAACAACTTCATTAAAAAAGATTTTTGATGAAGACAATAATAACAATAATACTGACGTTTCACTATCAAAGAAAACTGCATAAGCATATTTAGTATTCTATATACCTTTAATTAAACAACGATTCAAGTATAAAATAGTACAGATGGTTAATAATATTTGCTATATATTAAATATATATTAATATATTAAATATATATTAATATTAAATATATTCCATTAAATATATTCAGTCAACACCAACGATCCATTGAAGATTGCTACTTCATGTCTCCGACATTTAACGAGTATTTTAATATCATTTCTAACGTCATGGATAAAACAGTAATAAATTTCTAACTAACTAACGGCATGGATATCTTTGGCATATTGTGAATCAATTTAATGTGACCTCAGAGTGCATTCAATATTATTTAATTTTCTCCTTTTTCATTAACTCCTTTATTTGCTTATATTGAAATGTACAATTCTTTAGTGCGTTGACTGAGACAACTGGTATTCGTTTTTTTTACTTTCATCTGAATATGTAGTCTTTTTAGAAATAAATTAGCAGAATTTATATCGTGATAAACATAAATAATATTTATACACTTAATCACTCAAAAAAGTTTCATAAGTTAATTTAGATAACATAAAACAAATGAGAACAAAGACCAGGAAAAAAAAATTGAGCAGTACTTTATTTGTTTTTTGTGTCTCATAATATAGCATGCCTAAATATATGTTATTGAGTCTATTCAACTTGTTGCATAATGACTGCTCCAAAACCAAATGTAATCAGTATGGAGACTTGGAGGAATTTGTGTGTGTCATATTCTTGAACATGATTATTATTATTTATGGCGTGTTTGGTTCCAACTGTGAGTGTCTAAGCATTTGGCATTTCATCCCTCGGGTCAAATATTTAACCTTTATCCTCTGGCATGCCAACTCTATCAAGGAAACACGGCTTTAAGCATAATTAATGATCCTCAATGCAGCCTGCAACATAAGAACATCATTTATTCATGTATGTATCATAAGAATTAGACATGCTTCATTGATGAGGCAGGCCTAAAAAGTCATCATTCCCTTATGAAACCCGCGTTGTTGGAATTCAGGTGGATCTGATCATTTATTATTTTATTTATTTCAGTTCTAAAAAGTTCCATAGTACTTGTGTTAAAACAAAACATAAATTCATAGCGAAAAGGATTGCAAGGATTCATCCTTCGGAATTGAAGGCAATTATTCTATCGGCTGCGGCAAGGTACGCTGCTTAAACCTCAAGATACCTTCCCTTTTCGACAATTCATGGACCAGATCGTTAAATTGGCAGGAAACTAAATACTTCCCATGGGTGACGCTAAGTCAAGGAAAATTTATGTGAATACCTTAAAAAAAGATTTTAAGATTTTAATTATATTTGTGTTATATAATTTTAATGTGATATAAGGATTTATATCATTATCAGTTCTTTAATCAGATGTCATTTATATTGTATAATATCGTTGTATTGTAATGATCAATTAATTATCTGTAATTTAATTCGAACGTTCTCTGTTGAGGTAAAAAAGTTTAAACTATAATGTTTATTTGTGTGTTTTTACGTATTTACCTCGAATTGAAATAATTAACCATATGTTTTAAGAACTGTGAAAAATATATGTATTCAAGTGTAAAATAATTACTTCGTGCCGGATGAGCGTCAAATAAACATAAAAACAATCAGTAGTATTGTCAATAAAAATATATTATACAAATATTCTTGGTACTTCCAACGATTTTATTGCTCTAAAACAATAGGATATCTCTGTTGCAAAGTAGGGAATTGATTAACTTTCATTAAATCAAGGACTATATTGTTAATGTACATCTTACAGCAGTATAATGACCTTAAGTGATATTCCATGATATATATTTGGAATATATGTTAGTATTCCTTTTGGCATCCATCCCCACAGTTAAAAAGGCATATTCAATGCCTCAGAATCATGAAATCAACCATGAGAAGAATGTTTAGTTTGAACATATAATAAATATTGTTATTCAAATTGCAGGACAAATTTAGGATTTTTTTCGCAATTGATTGTGATTTCCAATATACTTTTATATTTTTAATTTATCATGATTATCCTTTGATTTATATATTCTCTATGTATTTAATTTTTAAAGTATATTTATGGAATAATAAAAATATATTTCAACTACTGAAAATCGCAAAAAAGTATGAACAAAACGTCTCTCTGTCATGACCAGTACATAGTTTTGCCAACTTGCAGTGTGATTACATCATACAAGAGACACATATCTAATACCTTCAGTAACTCACTTCTCATATATGTATGTATATATATATAATAAATGTACTTATATATATATATATATATATGTATATATATATTCATATATATATATATAAATGTATTTATGTGAATACCTTAAAAAAATTTAAGATTTTAATTATATTTGTGTTATATAATTTTAATGTGATATAAGGCTTTATATCATTATCGTTCTTTTAATAGATGTCATTTATATTGTATAATATCGTTGTATGTAATGATCAATTTAATTATCTGTACTTTTAATTCGAACGTTCTCTGTTGAGTAAAAAAGTTTTAACTATAATGTTTATTTGTGTGTTTTTAGTATTTACCTCGAATGACATAATTAACCTATGTTTTAAGAACTGTGAAAAATATATGTATTCAAGTGTAAAATAATTACTTCGGCCGGATGAGCGTCAAATAAACATAAAAACAATCAGTAGTATTGTCAATAAAATATATTACAAATATTCTTGGTACTTCCACGATTTATTGCTCTAAAACAATAGAATATCTCTGTTGCAAAGTAGGGAATTGATTAACTTTTCATTAATTAAGGACTATATTGTTAATTACTCTTACAGCAGTATATGACCCTTAAGTGATATTCCATGATATATATTGGAATATATGTTAGTATTCCTTTGGCATCCATCCCACAGTTAAAAGGCATTTCATGCCTCAGAATCATGAATCAACCTGAGAAGAATTTTAGTTTGACATATAATAAATATTGTTATTGAAGTGCAGGACCAATTTAGGATTTTTTCGCAATTGATTGTGATTTCCAATATACTTTTATATTTTTAATTATCATGATTATCCTTGATTATATATTATCTATGTATTTAATTTTTAAGTATATTTATGGAATAATAAAAATATATTTCAACTCTGAAAATCGCAAAAAAGTATGAACAGAAACGTCTCTCTTGTCATGACCAGTACATAGTTTTTGCCAACTTGCAGTGTTATTACATCATACAAGAGACACATATCTAATACCTTCAGTACTCACTTCTCATATATGTATTATATATATATAAATAAATGTACTTATATATATATATATATGTAGTATATATTCAATATATATATAATGTATTTATATATATATGCTATAGATACATTGTATATTTAAATATATATATATATATACCGTTTTAAGTATTTTATTTATAACACATAGACAGAGATATTGACAGAATATATAAAATCGTAATTAAATTTATTGTTATAATATCAATTTTTTTTAATACACACACTAGAAAAATAAGTCTCCCAAACATAAAATATGTGAGCAACTAAACTTTCTGATCCTTATTCTCTCCTTAAATTAGTTTTGTATTATATCCAAGACGACTAATAACAAAATTATTTGCATGTATGAAGAACTTTGAGACATGAAACAGATCAGTTGGAATTACCATTATATTATTATTACTATTTTTGCATAGTCTTTTCACACCATGAGGGGCTTCATCTGCTTGCCAACACTTAATAGGCAAACATATTATGAGGTAGAAAATTAAGGTCAAATGTCAATTTAAATATCAGTTCATTCCTTTAAAAAATGACACGACCAAAAAACAGATGATTGCAATTATAATTGGGCACAAATTTATTTTTATTAGCATAGTGATGTGTTATTTCCTACTTTGATTTTCTTATTTAAAAAAAAATGAAAATCACCATTTTAAGAAGAGAGTTTTATTTATAACACACGATGGAAAAATGTATGAGAAAATACATCATTAATGTCTTTTAGACAAATATTTAAGTATAATTTAAGAATATAATTTCTTCAGGTTAAAAGTGATTATTTAAATATTTAAAGTTTATTTCAAGAAGGTTTATAGTATACTTTCCATTGAACATATATTATATATATTCATTCATGACCTTAAAAGGTGCTTTTTTATTGGTCCTTAGGCAAATTGTATTTTATATTTCGTCGCTAACTGCACATGCTATATGGAGTACAAAAAAGTCTCATGGTATCAAAATGTGATAAATAATTTGTATTTTTTTTTTAATATCACAAAAAAAAATTTTTTTGAAAGTTATAATCGACTTTTCTTTTTTCTTTTATATTGAATACTCAGAGTGATGGTCCATTTATCGACAGATATGAGAACAAAATAACATTCGTTATTTCTTGTAGCATAACATTCATTGGTTCAATTATATCTTTGGTGCGATAGCCGTGCGTGTTAAGGCGTGTTCAACTCTCAATATTGGGGTGCAGGTTCGAATACCTCCCGAGAGTGGATGGTCATTTTTGGTCTACCTCATTGATAAGATCCTAGGTTCGATAGAATTTTTTAATGCCATAATGCTATTTATATCCTGTCGGATGCAATTCTGTCGAACCATATAGGCAAAAAAATCAAGCGTTCAAACATCGAAAGTTTTTTAGAAACCCGACCAGGAAGAGACAATTCATATTTCTAAGGATGATTTCTTCGCTCTGAATGAAGGTTCGCACCTAAACAGCCGTCAGTGAAACAATGTGTTTTGTTTTGTAACGACAAATGCTTTTATTATTATTATTTATTAAGTCTCATTTTCTTTCACCAATCAAATCGAAACAAAATCACGTGACGTCATATGATCAGATGCATTATTCCACATTTATGAAAGAGATGTTACCAAATGGATGAAATGAGCAAATTTTTCATCACTGTTATAGAATCAATATTGTTTTTTTTATTACTCACTCTTATATTCACTAGATACCTCACTATAACCAACCAAAAAACGTATGATGAAAGAATAATTATGGTATAAAATAATCAATAAGGAACATGCCATAGCTAGTTCAAGCCTACTGGACATGAACCTTTTCTGGTTCATTTAAGCAAATGAAGGATACAACTACAACATACAAAATTTGTAGGGAAGAGCCGCAGACAACCCACAACGTCAAATCAAAGAAAGCATGAAGCCATCCATAATCGAAATTTTAAAGCTAATGAAATGCTTGTAATGAAAAAAATATTCGCCGATAATTATTGTTTATATTAAAAATTATGAGCATTAAGAAAAATAAATTGAGATATAGAAAATAATATTTTTGTGTAAAAAATATATAAAAACACTTTAGCTAGAGATTAGATCTCTAAACAAGTGTCAAAAGTTAACAAGGCAATTTTCTATTGAGTTTCATTCTCTTGACTAATTCATGTTACTCCATTTTATTCATCAAATAAACTATAAAGGCGCAAAAACAAACGTTGAATAATATAAGTCCTAACTTGGAACTAAGAAAACTACTCTTGTATATACAATAAAATTCTTATTTTATTATGTAGAAGCAAAAATACTGCCATTTGTACTCATTGGCTGTAAATAGACCTTTTTTGAAATTATATTTTTTTTAAGCCCAAATAAAGCCCCACCAACTAATTTAATAATGAAGTAAACGTCTTATTATATATATACGTATGCATATATAACCCATATAAACATACCTTGGCTAAGTCTATTTGAAATATTATTGTACATATCCACCACATGGAATGGATGGTTTTCCTTATTCCTTATCCTTTATTTTAGAAGGAAAAAAACTTATATAACTTATATTAAAACGATGATGATGAGAACGCTCTGTTTGCCTTGAGTGTTTCTTCACTCTTTTCTCATAAGCCATTTAAACCTTTCGATTAGAAATGAGGATCCTTGAAAAAGGCAGAGTTTCATCACTAATAAGGTATGATATATATATATATATATATATGTTACATGAAGGGCGTTTTACTAAACACCTTCCTAGGAAATGTTCCTGCTCCATGGTTATTAATGTGTCTCGTCAACAATTTAGTAATAAGGGAGTACGATAAGTGCGTTAAGGCGTCTTCAACACTCAATGTTGAGGGTGCAGGTTCGAATCCGAGAGGGGATGGTCATTTTTGGTCTACCTCATTGATAAGATCCTAGGTTCGATAGACTAATTTTAATGCTATAATGTTTATTTATATCCAGTCGGATGCAATTCCGTCGATCCATATAAGCAAAAAATAAAGCGTTCAAAAATCGAAAGTTTTTTAGTTATCATTGACGGCCAAGTGTTGAAGGACACTAAAGAACATCGGGGATATAAATATTAAAATATAAATAATATGTAGTGTTGGAGAAATCCTTTACAGACTTAAGTTTTAATAGTTCATACGTACATTTTATGTATCTAAATTAAGACATATTAATACTTTTTCTTATGATTGTGAATTTCGTCATTATTAACAATTTTATTATGAAGGTTTTTATAAATAGATATTTTACATGTAAAGATTGTTTAATTGTCAGAGTTCAAAAATTAGTGTGACTTTAACTTTTTAAGCTACCTCCAACTGGGTTCACTTTTTTGGTTCCTCAATCAAGAACCATCTGTTTCAATTCATGAAATTCCTTGTTTTCATTTTTTTTTTTCAAAAGTGGTAATATAGTTATAATTTTTTGATACATAGTCTTAATTTATTTACCCCATACCTTTCCGTCACATCCATGTTTCTAATAGTTTTTTTTTTACATTTCATACACTTTTTTAAAATTATTAATCATTGCTTATTATTGGGTGAGATGCTTTTTAAAGCTTTTGAAGTATGGTCCGAATAAATGATCCAAAAATTTCATACCCTTCAATAATTCACTAGACTCCATTTTATTCTTCACATAAGAATTACTACGGGTTTGGTATACAGAATAGTTTAAAAGAACTTTATGTGAAAATATCTAATATCTAATAATTTGGTTTACATTTGCTCAGTTTCAATTATGGTTTAGTTATTGGATATATTATTATGTAACTACAAATCAGACATAATTTGCAAAGCTATTTTTTATAGATTTTATTTATGAATATGTTTTATCAATTATAAATAGTTTATTTTGTAAGCATATGAACAGATGAAACAATGAATATATGGAAGTTTAAATATGTATGAATAGAAAATAGATACTTGCCTAAAGTAATATCCACTGACATCATTTTAAGAGAAATAATTTTTAGCATAAATAAAACGAAGGAGATAAGAAAAAGAATAATTATCATGTCTTGAACAGTCAATGTCTAAATACCTCAGTATTAAGGAATAGAAAATGGGAGATGACCCTTGTAATATCCAGTGACATTATTTTAAGAGACCACTTTTGTTGAAATAAAACATATGATGACGTAATTGGGCATTTATTTCTTGATTTTTCAATTTCTATTCCCCAGACTACTTAATTATTTCATCCCCAAATGAGGCATCCATTTTAAGTCCCTCTATGTATTAAAAGAGCTCTTTAAGAGGATTGAATGTTTCTTCTCTGAGTATCTAGTTATTATACAGGTCGCTGGGGCTACCTCATTCAAACCTCACATATTTATTATGAAAGATAAACGTTAAAACAAAAAGAAATTATTTGAAGGAATACATAACTATGTTGGAATGGAGCCACGTCATAAAATAAGTTTAACAGATCACGACTTTTGTTAGTGAAAATGGCAGGGCATGATTTTCCCCCTTCACCATGAGGAGGGGAGAGGTGTGTTATTATGTATTCTAATAAAACAGAGTGTTATGGGGAAGAATTAAAAACTTCATACATATATATATTTGGTTTTTCTTTTTATATGATCTCTTTCTTTTAGGGAAGTCTTGCATGAAATCTTGCATGGAGAAAATTATATCATTGCAATGTTACCTGGAGTCATTGTCTAAGAGCTGTATATAGTTTAATTTCATCATAAATGAGTCAGAGCTTTTGTTTGTTCTTCCAGGAGAGCAATAATATATATATATATATATATATATTATATATATATATATATATATATATATATATATATATATATATATATATATATATATATATATATATATATATACCTATATATATTTGTATATATACAATAATAAAATAATAATTAGGCTATTTTTTGTGTTTTATAATGTGATTCAAGACATTACACTAGTGTTAATTCCATTTGAATGTATGAAATAGGAATTTTGTCCAATAAAATACCTTAAAATTTTGTCTTTGAAACTTTTACTATTTAAAGTAGCATAAAAGAATAAGCTTTAAAAAATTCCTTTTATGAGTATTAAGAATATCCGGTATGAAATCCTGCATTAACGTTGAGTTATTTTCCCGCCAAATATATGCTCTTCTTTTTTTTCATTATGAATTCCAAATTCACTAAAATATATTATGAAATTCCAACCTGCGTGACCTTTGCATGATTCCAATTGAACCCAACAGGCTCCACATACCTTAATTAACACTCTCTTGTTTTATTTTCCAGGGAGAAAACGTAGTGAAACAGGGGCATTAATGTAATAGCTAACTACGAACAACCCTATTCAAGAAAAAAGACGTTATTTTGTATCATTGCAAGAGGAAAACTAATGATAAAACTGCTTAAAATATGCTGATTTTCTTTGGTTAGATGAATAACTCAACTAAAAAGATATCATTGAATTTAAGCTGAAACCTCCGTTCATTTTTATGCTATGCTATATCGTACCTGGTATGACGGGATGTGTATGATAATCAATAAATACCTAGGCTGCTTTATATATATCAGGTCAAGCCAACTCTAAGTGTTGCCCGATCGTATTTGACATTTCCATGAATAAGTTGGATATTTTTATAGCATAACCGTACAATAAATGTTTTAAGGTACGACCATTCTTTGTGTTGTATACTGTGACTTCATTAGTATAACAAAGATCGCTGTGGATAATCACGTTATTAAATATTTGGATGACAGAAAATGTAGTCTTTCTTTATTCCACAAGACATCTGATACAATTAATCAATTTTTCTTAATCCTTTCTGATATATATACATATATATATATATAGCTAAATAGATATGTTAGATTTGTTTGTATATATATATATATATATATAAAAACAATCATTCGTCCAAAAAATTGAAAAATATTTACAAACTAAAAGCCTATATAAATAAGCGAATTTACGAGAACTACTATCGCCTATCGCTGATGAACCTTCTGCGGTAGATTAATAGCAGATTAGGAAATGTATATCCAACGGAATATTTCATATACATATATTACTACATTATTAACATTCGAATATATGTAACATTCTCAAGGCTTTTATCAAATTAAACCATGAATATGCAAAAGAGTCACAGTTGTTGTTGCTTTCATATCAATTGTTTGAGCAAAAAAAATGGGGGGAGGGGAAGAAATAAGATGAATATTTAAATCGCCCCTTGAGAATTCGAGACTAAAATAAAGGGAATAATAAAAAAACAACAGAGAAAAGAACCCAAGGGAGGGATTCCTTTTCTAGTACAAAAAGATTTACATACAACTCTTTGTTTGAGGGAGTTACTAAATTGCTTTGGAAGAAAAATATGTAAAGTGATGTGGGGGGTTAGAGCAGATAAATGATCACACAGAGAGTGAGAACGCATTTTTCTTGGCGGGAATCTATGAAGCTGTGCTTTTATGAGATCTATATAGAGTATAAAAACTCGAATACGAAACATTCATAGAGTTAACGATCCTAAAATATGTCATTGGAACTTTTGTTGTTTGCTCAAGAAAGGAGTTACTTTAATAATAAATAGTATATTTAGCACTTACATCTTAGTGTATCTGAGACATAATGAGTCTTTGCTAGAGGATTTTTATTCTAACTAGTCCTCTTTGAATTTTAGTATCTTCTTATTATAGCGCATATTCTATGGAAATAAAAATTTTTCTAGTCTATTTACTACTGTTTAAACATTTCAGTGAAGGATATTCTGTATTTAGAATACAATCTTATAGAAGAAGTTGCTAGAAGGACTAGCCACTACATTCCTTTTTTGTGTTTATATTTTTAACTCTTTTAAGTAGCTTTAGTGGTTTTTTTCGCTTCACTATTCATACTTTTCACTTTCATTAAGTTTTAGACGAGCTAATATTTTTTACCTTAAGAGTTACACCTTATATATGTCAAATAAAGTAGATCACACTCATACACACACGCACCAATAAATTAAAGGCTTCAACAATTGATCAATTATGTGTAATGTTATATTTCTAAATTTATTTGAAAATTGATGCAATACATAGAAAAATTCATTCGTAGAAAGAAATATTATGTGAATAAATAAATGTTTGGCATTCTGAAATTAATAATCAGAAACAAGATTATTTGACCCTATGCGAGAAATTTATTTCGTATAAATGCGTCCGTGTGAATTGATGAGTTCTAAGATCAATGTGTAGTGAATCAATTATTATAGAAATGTTTTAATCACTAATAGTTTAAATAGATAATATCATTACTAATTTCTTTCAAAATAATTGACCTCATCCTGTAGAGTTCAATCATAAATGAGTAAATGAGTCATATTGTACGTTCAAATATCGTTTAAGATATATAAGAACACTTTCTAAGGTCTATTACATAAATGCATTCAAAAACTATAAAAATACAATTACGTTTCGTTTTCCATTAGTTATAATATACTTATATATACATATATCCTTAGGAATTAATATCTCTAATAGATTCATCAAGGAAAGCTTTAGTCCATCTATTATAATCCACCATCCATAAAATGCTTAGCCTCCCTTGCATTTCAATATATGGAATTACCCTTTTATGTCATAACGACTGCAATAAAAATATATATATATTAAATCATCAATGTATTACCAAACATAATAAATGGATATGGAGCAATCCAAATGATGATGCTATTAGTAATTTTCTTCCTTTGGGACATTCCCCCTTCGTCATTCGTTTAATCTATGTATACATGCATTCATACAGTACATATTAAAAGGCTGTTGTTATAGTATGATTTATTTGTTAATACTATTTTACTACTGGAGTGTCGCTGCGAAAGTACTTCCTATCAAAGTCAAAAGCATTTTTTTTAACTAATAAAAAAGTTCTTAACATTTTTTAATATTTTTATTCCTTTATGACCTTTTCTTGTAAATCATGATTTTCATCATTTTCTAATGGTTCAGACCCAGTTATCTTCGTACAAAGATAGAATAACCACAAATGTCAGTAATACTTATTTTTTCTACTATATATGTGCATTTCTTATCCGTTTTTATAATTTATATTTCTTTCGTACTGATCGAAAAAACCGGCTTTATATTTCAAAAGTTGACCATATTTTAGTATTCTATTTAAGTGGCGATATATTTTTTGTTTCGAGTCTATTGACCATATTGTTGTACATTCTAAATTCAAGTAGAAGTAATTGATATGATATTAGAATTGATAAATTGTGAAAATATTTTCTTAAGTTACATTCTAGACTGCAATGTGCATTGATGTATTGTAATTAGTGTTATGTCGGTCCACAACACGAAGGCCACCTGGAAGTCCTATGGTAAATTTGAGGTGAGCACCGAACATCTTGCCTTGACCACGTCTACTCCGCCGGGTTAGACTGCAGTGTCAAGGTTCTAGAGGACGCCACCTCCGATCACTGCCCCGTTGTCGCAAATATTTTGGTCCCAAGTGCGAGGAGCGGGACCAGATCAATCAACGACGGAACTTTAAAGCAATTAGGCAAATGAACTAGAGTCCGCTCTTCAAAATGGCCGTGGACGTCTATCTATAGCTTAGAGGATGTCGAAAAAGTTCATCGATTTCTCCTTGATGGGATCACGGTTGCCCTCGACGAGGTTGCCCCTATCAAAACCATCAAAGTTAAGACGGGTAAGAATCTTACCTAGCGCCGGACACGCTCAAGTCATGAGAGAAAGAGACAAGCCTCAGGTAGTGAATACCGGCGAATTCGTACCAAGTCTCATCCATGGTAAAACGCGATAGGGTGCGCACGAATGTCAACAGGCTACACAAGAGCTGCAATGATCCAAAGGTCCTCTGGCGCCTCGCAAATGAGGCTATCGGCAAGTTAAGTGCTCCCTCCCAGCTTCTATCGAGGTGAGTGGAATCCCACGTTAAACAGTGCAGAGGCGGCAACTGCGATGAATGAATTTTACATTAGCAAAGTAGAAAAACTCCGGGAAGGCTTCCTCCCTCGCAGCCCCCTTCGTCGGCGTGGCCCAAGTCGTCGGCACCGTTCTCCTTCTCCTTTGCGGGGGCCGGAAAGATTGTGAAGGTCATCAAAGGGATGAGGGCAACTGAGGCCCTGGGTGTCGACGGGATACCGTCTCCGTTCTAAAGAAAGGCATCGAAGTGCTTGCCGGACCAATTGCTCATCTAGTGAATCGATCACTGGCTTCAGGAACCGTTCCGACCGCACTCAAGATGTCGAATGTGCTACCCGTTTTCAAGGGCAAGGGCAAGTCCGCGGCTGACCCCGCATCATACAGGCCAGTCTGCATCCTCCCGGCTCTTTCCAAGGTCCTGGAGATCATCGTAAAGTCCGACCTCGAGGAACACTTGGCCAAGACGGAAGCTCTTCCAAATACCAGTTTGGATTCAGGAAAGGTCGCTCGACCACGGCCGCGCTGGCCACCGCACATGCAAAGTGGCTGGAGGCCGAGCAGAGGGGAAAGGTTGTTGGGGTCCTTGGATTTGACCTTTCTGCTGCCTTTGACACTGTCAACCAGCTGCAGCTTTTACCAAAGCTGGGGAAGCTTGGGATTGCTGGCACACAGTTTAAGTGGTTCCATTCATACCTCACTGGCGGTTACCAGCGTGTAGTGTGGAACGGTACCGAATCTGAATTCTTACCAGTCGAGTACGGAGTGAGACAGGGCTCCATTCTGGGACCCATTCTCTACCTTGTCCTGGTCGCGGACGTCACCTCCTGCGTTGGTATCGGCAACGAAGACAATAGTGGCTATGCAGACGACTTCTTCCTCTGGGCCGTTGGTGACTCTCTTGAGGGAGTCGGGTCCCTTTTGGAGTCAAGGGCAGACGCCTTCTCCAGATTTGCGGGGGGGAACGGCCTCGTCCTTAACGCCGCCAAGACCCAGCTCATGATCGGGGGCAACGCCAAGAAAAAGGATGTTCTGGGGTTCACCATCAACGTCGGGGGCGTCGAGGTGCACCCACTCGATGAATTGAGTTTCTTGGGGTCAAATTTGACACTGCATTCACAACAGTACCTCACAACATCAACATCGCTAAGGCAGCAGCAAAGCGGGCTGCACTCATCTCTAGGCTTGCCGTGCACATACCTAGAGGAAAATACCTACGGCAGCTGGCCAAGGGATTAATGATTGGCAAAATCTCTTACGCTGCTGCAGCTGTGACCATTCCAAGACTTGATAATGAGTGCAAGGGGCCAAATTCCGCACACAGGGCGATACAGGTCGCCATAAATGACGCTGCTAGGAGCATCGTTGGATGCAAAAGACGGGATCATATCCACGTCCACGACCTCCTTGAGAGAGCAGGCCTTCCCTCCCTCAACGAGGTGGCCGCCAAGGCAGTGGCCCTGGAGACCTGGAAATGTTTTACTCCAACGACGGTGGCGGCGGTGCCAGGAACCCGGTTGGTGACTTCGTCTTCCCCATCCCGAGGAGGCCCATGAGGTCCACCACTCCAGTAGCGTATCCACTCGGAAGAGAGACGGCTACTTTTGCATGTCACGCAATATCTGTGTGGAACTTATCTAAGGCCTTGAGGTCGGCCACTACCCTTCACGCTGCCAGGACCGCAGCTAGGGCCATTGGACGCAGCGTGCCCACATAATCCATGCTATATTATTTTTTTTTATTTGTTCTTAGTTTTTTCTTTTAAACAAATTTTTACTGTTTTTATTTATATATTTATTTTAGACTAGTTACATATGTAACTAATATGCCCTATGGCGAAAATATACTTGATTACACACACTAAGATAGGACGAGACTGCAGTCCAGTCCGCCAGTCCAGTTCTTTTTGCTAGTATTAAAAAGGAACATGGTTATTATATGGCGTCATAACCTACGCCATGCTGTCAACATCTCTTAATGCTATCAAAGGAAAAATCTTTTTATTAGGAAAGTTACATCTTCAATGAGCTGATGGTCAAATATAACATTCTTTACGTATGTATTTAACAATAATTAAATATGATTATTATTACAACAATTAATCGTCGATTCTCAATCAATATACTTAATCGTATACTGAAAAGCCTATATTGTGATTTAAAATGCCAAATTGTCTTATATAAATATTATTAAATCCTTTTTTGCTTTTGAATGACGCCCAATTATAATAGAATATAAATATATTATTAGAAGTTAGAACGTATAAAAAAGACTCTTTCAACATTTATGAAAAGTAAAGGACTGACAAAAGACAATCTCAAACCACCAATCCTAAGACTGGACCGGACCAAATAATTGGAACTGACATAACACTAATATAATACACAATCACTCCTTGAAATAAAGATTGCAGAAGAAGAAAATATATTGTAATCTTTTTGGATGCTTATAAATATATCTATGCTGTTTTAGTTTAAATGTGTATTAGACACAAACATAAGTACACAAAAGTAAAGAACATGACAGAAAGGTTGGTATACCTTTTTTCTTATGTCAGATGGATCAACGCCAGTTATGATGAAACAAAATAAAACATTTGATAATATATTTTTTTTGAACAAGGAGTTGCTTATTCCAATAATATCATTGTGAAATATTGAAAATTTCAAGTAATTTGGTGATGTAAATGATTGAGACCCATTAGTGGAAGGTTTTAATTGGTGTTTTAAATAAGTTGATGTTTGAACCTTGTTTCTTTATGTCAACTGCTTCCTTTAATTATTCACACGACACTTCTTTCCACAATCAAATTCGGAAATATATCACACAGGGTTTTGCTGATAGATATATTTTTCATATGAAACATGTCAGATTGTCAGGCACTGGTGAGAACGCTCGTGATCAATGTCTTTTGCTATACTTTATCAATCTTCATCGTTTATATTCAGGAATAATATACTTTATTCGGATCTCTTTATTTATATTGTGTTTTAACGGAGTTTTTTTGGAATTTTTTTAAACTGAAATAAAAGAATAGTTATAATAACAGTTGATATGATCCATTTCCTTAGTGAAATAAAATAAATCGAAGAAAATTTGATTGTTGATTTTCATTTTATGGCTCAATTCTACTTTCGTACACCGCCTCCATATTTTAGGGACTCATTATATATTTTTGGAAGGGAATGGGAGAAGGAAAAAAAGAAAAAGAAAGAGGAGAGTAGAGAGATGGAATAAGAGAGAGACACAGAGAGAGAGTCACACAGATTTAGACACACAGATAGAGAAGGCACAGAGATAGAGATATAATTAACTTACTCCCATCTTGAAGAGTCTAGGGATCGAGAAATAGTGGCTTTATGCATAAAAGTGGAATCTTTGGGCACCTGGGTCGTGAAAAGAGGAGATTCTTTATGACCTATTCCTACTCATTCGTCTTCAAATATCTACCCTCCCTCCATCCCTCTTCCGGATCTGTCTCAGATGAATCCACTCATGAACCCTCCTCCTACACTTCTCTTGGACTCGAACGTCTAAAAGGAGAAGTCTCTCAGTCACTGTTCTTCCTCCCTCAGGGTTTCGGATGACTACGGAGACTCCACTCATGAACCCTCCTCCTACACTTCTCTTGAACTCGTCAATATAGAAAAAGAAGTCTCTCAGGCATTGCTCTTCCTCAACAAGCAAATGAAGGAGTCCTCCTCACCCTTCGAGTCTCATCTCTAAAGGCTTGCAATTTGGAAATCAATGTCCATGATATAACAAATATGCTTCAAAACAATAGAAAATATGTGCGGGTCAAATAGATGCCATCATCAAATTTTAATTCCGTAATGATTTATTGATAATCTTGGCCCATATAGAATGGAAGATACCACGATGTAATCTTTTACTACGGATCACACCCTCTGGATTTGCACTTTGCTGCACAATTTTTTTTTCATTTAGTATCAGAAACCCTTAAGAAAAATACGGAGCGGAGATCGGATGAAAATATCTTTTAGTTCCCTCAGAGGGAACGAGGAACTAAAAGTCAACGTATTATCACCAAAGTTAAGTAAATAATACATGCAAATAGACAGTTGAAGTACTTGGACGTCGCGGTAAATCTATCAATAATAAATTTACACATCAAAGGCTTACGCAAAATAGTGCACTGTTCTTGGATTCTTTATGTTGCAGTATTGTTGTTTTTGTCTGGAATCACAAATTTTGCTCACTAAACTGAGATATAGTTACGCTTGTTCACTAAGAATGAAAATAGCAGATTTTGGTTCTGGACTCGCCATTTAAGGTACCCTTCACCAATTGATGAATAAAGATACTATTTGAAGGACTTAGTCTTAATTTATTTATTTTCATGTCAGCCTAAACTACATATAATTATTAAATTCCTTTGCGCTCCTTACATTAGTTTTATAATGATAATAACATGTTCAACTATTTTAAACGCCCCTTAAATACTTGAGAGTTCATAGATTGACCCGTATATATTAAGGGTCGAAGGGGGTAATAAAGTGGAAGAATAAATCAATCCGAGGGGTGTTATTAAGGGTGGCAGGAGCTATTAAAATATCTTGCGGTGGAGTATATGATAAAAGCCGGGTTAAAAACTTTTTTTTTGTAAAAAAGTACTCATGTTATGTAAAAGTTTTCCTGATTGAAGAGCTTTTTTCGTCAATGACAAATTTCAGGTTGTTCTAACAATAATGCGTTTTGCAAAAAATTATAAGAGGGAATTTTCTTTTTCTTCATTTTTACTGAAATATATTTTTAAATTTGGCAAAGATAAAAAAATTATATTGTTAGATGTTAATAACCAACTTTTCAATAAAAAAAGTCTCTTGAAATCTCTTACCGCCTAAAGACTTCCTTATATTTATTATAAAGTAACCAAGCGTCATTTTGTAGCAACAAAAGTGAAATAATTATCTCTGGTTTGATAATTTTTCCATCAACCTTAATATTGGTGTCTTTTATTTTTTTATTTGTTCATATTTTTGTTTTGAAGAAAAACATAAAGCTAACAAATAATATATATTTTAATGATAAGTGTTCTACTACACAGTCAAAAATTTTAAACTACAATACTTTTTTTTGGTACACCAGTACATCAATTTTATTCTCATTTACATCTACGACAAGACATTACCATCAAAACCTTCAAAAAATCAAACGTTATAATTAAATTTTAACTAAAATATTAACATTATAAACTGTAGGGGGGGAATTTGCTCTTATTAAAGTACAATACTTAGTTATGATTTTACTTATTAGCCATTTGCTTATAATTTGATGTGTTTATTTAGTTTATTTAAACAATAAATGAACAGGAGGAGAAAACAGAACGAAACACAAATTAATGTTTTCAATTCTTTTACTTTTCTTTTTAAGGTTGTAACTTGAGCTAAGTGCATGTTGTACTCATCCATCTTTTTGTTTTTATGAATGTTGATGTATTCATTCTCTCTAAGGCATCAACAAGCTGACAGTGAAAGAGCCAGATTGATGATTGACTTTAGGCATATTTTACTGTCTCATTGATTACACGTCAAATGAATCGTCTTTTTGTCATGGCCCAAGACCAGGGGTCGGCAACCCAAAATGTTGAAAGAGCCATAATGGACCAAGAGAAATAAAAAATTGTGTCTGGAGCCTCAAAAAAAATATAATATTTACACGGTGCACATTTTGGTCCCATATATTTTATTCCCCGATCTTTTTTTCATTTCTAACATTGATGAAAAAGCCAGGGAGCCAAAGCAGCTCTAAAGAGCCGCATGTGGCTCTAGAGCCGCGAGTTGTCGACCCCTGCCCTAGACCTTTTATGCAATATGTGTTAACATTCAGGTTTATGATTGGTTTATCAACTGAAGAAGAGGGTTTTGAATACCTTTGAAGGATATTTAAGGACTCTTGGAAATAGTTTTCGAACACCCCCAATATTTTTTTACTTTTTGTATGTATATCGTCTTGGTTTTTTTGCCTAATGGTTCAATAGAATTACATCGAACTGGATATAAATAACTATTATAATATTAAAATTAGTCTATCGAATATAGGATATTGTCAATGAGGTAGACCAAAATGGCCATTCCCTCTCGGATTCGAACCTGCGTCCCAACATTGAGATTTGAACACGCCTTAACACACCTGGCTATCGCACCACTTTATACCTATCGTCATGGTATTTTTACCATATTGATGCAATAGAATTGCATCCAACTCGATATAAATAACTATTATAATATTAAAATTAGTCTATCGAATATAGGATATTGTCAATGAGGTTGTCCAGAAATGACCATTGTATGATGGCTTATTTGTAGTTGGATATGAACCAATAACATGAACATAAATTATTTCTCTTATTATGAGCAGTTGCATTATTAAATGAGTAATGATAGATCAAGTTTGAGATGTGCATTCGAAGGATTCTTAAATGTGATTGTTAAAGCACAATAGAAAAGACGTTTGGTTTTCGTAAGGATTAAATTTAGGATTTTGTATGAACTATATTTGTAGGAACATGGCTCAATACATCCATTCAAAAAGAAAGTAATAAAATAGGGTCAAGTGTGCATTGACATTTTTTATAATTAAGGTAGTTTCCAAGTAAAACTTGGAGTGTCTTGACCGAGTATGAAATTACTCATTTTTATTTACTTCATATATCAAATAATATTTTGAAGGACATGCCATAGTATGACCAAACAGATACAAGACCATCTGAGAGAGCTGATTTACTATATCGAAGAAAAAAACGATTATTACACATACAGTATCATTGTTTTCATCATAACATAACAGTTCGAATTTCTGCAGGATGTATTCTACCTGGAATGCTTAGTTGCTGCATGGGGGTTTGACTGGCATTATAGTGTATTAAACAAATAATAATAGCCTTATACCCTATAGATTTTCCAAAGGTTTCTTTCATCAATGGTCGGATTGTAAGGATCTGGATAGTTGTTAAAAAGTGCGTTTTTATCATCATAACACGACTAAGCACATCAATGTTAACATAATACTAGCTTCGATCACATATGCCAGTATAATATCAATATAGCCATTTAAACCAAAACTTGGACCGCCTTGATGATCAGTCATTGACTTATATACAAATACGGCATTGCACTAATATGTCAAACATAAAAGCTTTCAAACCAAAGCTCAGATTGGTAATCTTTGTGTATTCCATCATTGCTCAAAACAAAAACGTTCAACATTGACGTAATTTGCAATATTCATGTGATTTATCAGTAGAAAGAAGATTTAATCGATGATTCTCCTCATTGAAGATCAAATTTATTGGAAGACATCAATCAATGATCTTCGATGAATAGATGAAGAAATATAATTTTATTGATTTCTTTAGCTCTTGAATGCAAATAATATTCATATTTCATCACGATTATATTCTATTTGATGATGCACGATATATATATATATATATATATATATATATATATATATATATATATATATATATACTATATATATATATATGACTTGTTCAAATTAACACTTTTCATTACAAACATTCAAATAGGTTATTTTCTGGTTCTCCACGGCTTATATAATTGAAATGAAAAATATTTTAAAATTTGGGCCCCTGGAATGTCTACCACATGGGCCTTTTAAGGTTGCACCAATAAAAATAGAGTTTTTATGATGATTTAGTATCTGAAATGATATTTGGAGAAAATTTTATTATACAAGGCTGGTATGACAAACAAATATATCTTATTCAAAAAAGAAATTTGTTTTTTATTTAGTTTAAGTTTATTTAGTAACCGACCACATACGTAGAAACGTATGTTGTAAGAGAGCATTTACGTCGTATTACATATATTTTAACATTAGAAATAAAAGGAAAAGTAATGTTAAAAACAAAATTTTACCTAATTTCTTTAAATAATAATTATTTATATAAAAACATGCTACAAATATATGGTACCCGTCAATATGCGCAGTCTAAATTACTTCCTTTTTAGATATATAAACAAAGGAAAAACAAAGAAACTGATTGAATAGAAGAGATTTTGTGGTATGTTTATATGTAACTCGCCCTGCAGTAAATATTTCTGGTTTCTTTCATAGACATTATTAAATGTACTTTCCTTTTTATTTTTAAGAAATAAAATAAGACTTATTGATCGGCAAATTTTTTTCAACATTTCTACAAAAGTTCAATTTTGAATTTCACTATATATAATATTTACCTCCGCCGAAGGAGGTATTGTTTCACTAGTGTTGGTTTGTTGGTTTGTTTGTTGGTGGTTTGTCAGCAGGATAACTCAAAAGTACGAACGAATTCGGATGAAACTTTGTGGAGTTGTTAGAAGTGCCAAAAGGAACAAGTGATTAAATTTTGGCATCTCTGAGTACAGAATTAAGATGCAAAACGAACTAAATACTAATAAATATTTCAAGTTAGCCTACTCTGCCAATAGATGTCGCTGTGCTGTGAAATCGGGTGCCGGGAGCGTCTCCTCTCGGAATTTCCGTCGAGGGGAACCCTCCCCGTCCCTCTACGCCGCCCCAGTCGTGAAAAATCCGCCTCGGAAGGTTCATAAGGACCCCGTGACGGCGGAGGTTTGCACTCTCTGAGTGTATATATGCCTCTAGTTACCTCCGCCGAAGGAGGTATTGTTTTCACTGGCGTTGGTTTGTTGGTTTGTTTGTTTGTTGGTTTGTCAGCAGGATAACTCAAAAAGTACTGAACGGATTCGAATGAAACTTTGTGTAGTTGTTGGAAATGCCAAAAGGAACAAGTGATTAAATTTTGGCATCTCTAAGTGTTTTTTAGTATGCAAAATGAGCAAAATACTACTACTAATAATAATGAAATGGGGTCTATTCAGGGAGTAGAATAGAACAAACGCTAAAAAAATGTTCATTGACGTATTATTGTTCATTTATCAGCTCAGGACTATGCCAACCAGTGACGTAGCTTAAACTTCTTCCTCTAACCGTTTTCCCATAATAACATAACATACATATAATAACGCTAATATTAAGAGCATGATGGAGAGAAGAAAGGAGTTTAAACATCCAGTGACGTATTTCTGAATTGACCAATAACAAGTATGACATCAATGGATGTTTTTTAGGATGGCTCTCTCCTCACTCATTATTCACCAAACACACCTACTATGTAAACATATATGATTGGATTATAATTCCGTTAAGTGATTCAAATGAATCACTATTCATTTGTGGGGATCGGTGGAGGTTTGCACTCTCTGAGTGTATACATGCCTCTAGTTTGTAGTATATTTATATGATTTTGTTGTTTTATGTTATTTTTGATTGTTCATATTTTTATTGCATTGATATATTGTTGGAATTCTGTTTGACTTATGTCTTGAGTATTAATTTTCATCTTTAACGTTTAATCATATATAATGTTATATACAACTACTCTAAGTGAATAAGATAACACAAAAATAAATAAATTATAAAATTAATATAAAATCTATAGTTCATGGATTTTAGAAAGTTAAAACTTAAAAGTAAAATTCCTATCCTGAGATGAAATCCAATAATAACAAACCGATAGAAAACAATAGAGATTCAACATACCAGTGAGTTTGAAAAAATTAGTCTCCTTATGAGCAAGATTGATAAGGTTACTTGGTGATAGATTAAATCTCCTCGCATATCAGACGTGCTATGGTGGATTTCACGTCATCACTCGTTTATATTTTTTTTTACAAAGGAAATGTTCCAAATTTGTTTTATGATAAAGCTTTTTAAGCTTCTCTTTTTAGAGACAACCTCCTACATAGATCACAGTGGAGCCTAAAAGGATTTTTTCCTTGCTGACCATCTGTTCTTTAGGTACATTTCGTGTGGAGTTCTTGATGATGTTGTTCTGAGGGGAATTTACCCATGTGTGAGTGGCTTCGTCTCACAGGTTTTTGAGGGCAGCAGAAAGCAATCCAGGAGGAACAGATATTATTATATTAATTAAGAGTTAGTCTCCTCTCAACACGGCATCTGTTGGATATCTCCATGAGAATATATATATATATACACTCAAACACTTTTTTTGTTTTATATCAATGCTTCTAGACAGATGTTAAACATGGGAGATGATGCTCTTTTAAGGGTAAAGAAAAAGAGGCCTAAGTTAGAGAAAATATATTGAACAAAAGTAGAAAAATGTATATTAGCATATATAAAAATATGTTTAGTAACGCAAGGAAAGAACAATATATGAACTTTCTATTCCATTCCTCTTTATATGATGAAAAATGAGCTATCCTATATTATTTCTTTTTTGTTTATTGTTTTTGCTGACATATTATTTCAGCCAAAAAACAAGCAATCACGAAGAATGGAATTATAAACAAAAAGTTATTTATAATTCCTTTTTCTCCTATCTAATATCTGCAGTTGTGGCCGAGTGGTTAAGGCGTCTGACTCGAAATCAGATGGGCTCTGCCCGCGCAGGTTCGAATCCTGCCGACTGCGAAATTTTATTTATCGTTCTTCACTATATGGATGAGTAAATGTGCTTAAAGTTAGCTATCAACGAAAACATAAAACTATTTATAAAATAACTATAATTTCGTGCCACTTTTTAAGTATACTCATTTGTAAATTTCATTATTTGGATATTTTTTATGAAGACTTTATTTTTGAGTAATAATGTATATTAATAGATTAAAAGTTTTGAAGAATTTTTATTATCTTGGAACACAAAAAAAATTACGCATTTTCGCTTACTTTTTACACCTTTCTGCAATTATATATTTGGTAGTATTTTATATATTCTTTGAGAAAAACGTCTAAACTATTAAATATTTTGTGAACGATAAGTGTCGGAATGTGTTGGAGTATAATGTTTTGCCCTTGTTTGTAAGATTTGTGTATAAACAAAATGTGTTTATAATAGTTGTTTGCCCCCAAGTTGTTATTACTTTCATCAAAACATGAGATTCCATCCCTTGTAATTAAGCGTAGCAACATACTTTTCATGATAATGATATGTAGGAGGTGAAAGGGAGATCCCCAAATCCTTGAAACGACAAAGGGTTCTTAATAGGTCCTTTAAATTGAGGTACACTAGAATGACAATGCGGGACTCTTGAAGAATATAATAGGTGAGGCGTGGGCGTGAATCATTGGATTCCGACTTTAATTACTCTCTCTCTTTACTCTGCAAGAACACATGAATAATAAAATGAATCTTAATGTGAGTCATGCACGCATAGGCGTAGGAGACAGGGGGGCAACTGTCCCCCCAAAATTCGGCTGAGTTCTCAAATTCGGGCAAATTGGTTGAGGTATTCGGGCATTTAAGTTGAAAAAAATAGGCAATTATGGAAAAAAACTGGATTTTGAATTATAACCAAATAAATATAATCTAATGAATAATATGTAAATAGTACAAAGAAAATATTAATCTACATAACTTTCTTCATTCGATTATTTTTTCACCGATTTAACAGTCCTTGTTTAAATTCGGACAAATTGAATGCTGCCCCCCCCAAACCAAACTTCTCCTCTACGCCTATGCATGCACGTACTGACGTCATAACTATATACTGTCAACACATGGTAGCCCTCTACATTTTGTATCATAGTATCTTGAGAAGTGAGAAAGAAAGGGCTGTCACCCCATCTGGTGACGTATTTATTGGTAAGCAAAAATAAAGATACTTTTTGTACAATAGTTTTATTGGGAAATGCTGTTTGAACTAAATAAATACATAATGTGCACAAGGAGTTCAAATTTAGTCTATTATACTTATAAATAAACGGAAACAGGACCAGATTGCTTTCTAGGATTGAAGCATTTATATCAAATTTCGGCTCAATTCTACTTTCGTACACCGCTTCCGTATTTTAGGGACTCATGGTATATTTTTATTATTTTTGGAAGGGAATGGGAGAGGGGAAAAAATAAAAAGAAAGAGGGAGAGTTAAAGAGATGGAATAAGAGAGAGACACAGAGAGAGAGTCACACAGATATAGACTCACAGATAGAGAAAGGCAGAGAGAGAGAGTCACACAGATATATACACACAGAGAGAGTAAGGCACAGAGATATAGATATAATTAACTTACTCCCATCCTGAAGAGTCTCGGGATCGAAAAATAGTGACTTTACGCATGGAAATGAAATATTTGGGCACCTGGATCGTAAAAAGAGGAGGTTCCTCATGACTTATTTCTTCTCATTCGTCTTCATCTATCTACACTCCCTCCATCCCCCTCTTCCGGGTCTCGGATGACTATGGAGACTCCACTCATGAACCCTCCTCCTACACTCTCTTGGACTCGAACGTCTAGAAGGAGAAGTCTCTCAGGCACTGTTCTTCCTCCCTCAGGGTTTCAGATGACTACGGAGACTCCACTCATGAACCCTCCTCCTACACTTCTCTTGGACTCGTCAATATAGAAAAAGAAGTCTCTCAGGCATTGCTCTTCCTCAAAAAGCAAATGAAGGAGTCCTCCTCACCCTTCGAGTCTTATCTGTAAAGGCTTGCAATTTGGAAATCGATGTCCATGATATAATATTCTCCGGACATACACACCTCAAAACTGGGCATTCCTTATACCGAGGTTAGTCATGGATGAATTCCTCTCTTGATATCTGCCTCGATTGAGAGGCTCACAAATGGATCGACTATCTGTTTATGTATAATAAATCAAACATTATTATTTTCTAAGGTTCCTTGAAGAAAAGTATCTGAGGGTTCAATTCCTTTACTTACACAGGTTTTCAGGACATATTATTATTATCCATTCCTAATTTGCTTTGCTTCCATCTCATTTCCGCTAAGCCACAAAATAAATATATAAAAAACAACTTATTTCACCTCCTACTCCTGGGATTGAAATATATTCATATCAGAGGAACTGGTAGTTATTCTTATGAAGAGAAAATTATAGCTTCTGGGGCAGCATGCAATATGCAAATGCGGATAATAGTCAGGAACTTCTTGAATTAACCTTCTTTTGCTTCTTGACTTACATCGTAATTTAGACTACAAGTTCCTTGATGTAATGAAAAAAATAGTACATTACTTTTGTTACTGATATATCACCTATAATGATAATTTCGTAAGACCTGCTTATTTGTCAAGTTGAGACTACCGATTAATGTTCTGGTAGATGATAGTACTCGATAAATATTTTTCTAGTACGTGGTCCAGAGCATAGAAACTCTTAGATCTACAACAACATAGTCAACAAACAAGACGGTTTTCTTTAAGAAGTTATTTACAAAACACGAAGTCACATAAATAATTATTTTTAAGAGTTGATACAGCCTTGCAGGCTTTTGGTTTTATTATTGTTATCTTTTAATAATGAATTTACCTGTTTCCCTATCAATCTTTTAATACCCACCCTCATTTGTATTATACCTTTTTTAACATATCACAAGTCATTGTAATTGGAGGTATTTGAAAAATTGTTTGAAATACATATATATTGAAAGTTAACAAAAAAAAATTCTAGTGATACAGATATTTTAATATATGATAAATCTATCGAATACAGCAAATTTTAATATCTGAATCTTGACTCCTTGATTGTGTTGACCCCCCCCCCCCCCCCCCATATTCTAATTTGCATTTATGAGGGTTGATTATGTAAGTTATTTAAATTTTAAGTTGGAGTCTTAATTTTTTTCAAGAATCACAATCATACTTCTTTGGCATTCCTGTATCATAAACAATTTTTTAGGTATATATATATATAGTATATATATATGGATATTTATATATATACAATATTTCAGCAAAATAAACTCCGGGTGGCCGCTTTTGGCAGGTGAACACCATAGACAGATAGCCGATAACACAGGTTGGACTGCATATGGATGGTCTATTAGAAATAGAATTGTCAGAAAAAGAATAAAAACGTACATACCCTATAATTAATATTTATAATTAATCATTGGGTGTGTCGGAACGGATTTGCTTGGATGACACAGAATAATACTAGAAAACATAACTGCTTGTTTGTTTTTGTTGGAGGTTAAATACTAGTGTTAAAAAACAAAACAAAGGATGACAAAAAAGTGTATGAATAAAAAATGAATTGTTTATAATCAATGACTCATTGATGGTTCACAAAATTATAATAAATAGAGTTGGTTTGATATGAACATTAATTGTTTTAATTTACATGCTGTATATTAAATGCTCAAAAAAGTCGATAATTACTCTTTATTGTTTACTGCTAGATTCAAATATGAACAATTAAAATATCTTAAATTGGGTAGGTATTAAGAAATAACTTACACAGTCTATGTTGTTAGCTTTTGTTGAAATAAATCATAGATTTAGAAATGAGTTTGTGATTGAGTTTATATCCACATAACCATAGCTTTTTCAGCAATCATTATCAGTGCATGTTATTGCATTATATTTGTGCTTGGGTATCTTGAATATCCACAGAAATACTTTGTAATTAACAAAAAAAATGGTTAAGAACATTTTATTCGGTTAACTGCCAAATTTTATACAGTGTAAAATAAAATACACTAAAATTCTATTCAGAGCAGCTGCAAAAATACATAAATGAACATGAACAAAATATTTATTAATAAATACACAATTGGTAAAGTAGGATATTTGCAATTATGATGGCTGGGAAACGTGCATACAAGATGACAAAATATTTTGATATTTGTGGAATTCTTCATAAAGTAAAATAGGTGTTTTACGATTCGATTCAACTCTACTGATGATGGCGTGTGATGTCTAAGCATGGGCTCATAAAATGAAAAATGAAGGCCTATTGATCTGAGTTGGTCTTCTCGACTATCATTGTTAATATTTAAAGATGAATCCAATGTTTGTTCATTATATCATCTCCTAAAAAATGTTTTTTAGTTGAATATATATATATAGATATATATATATATATATATATATAGGCTTTTTATAATTAAAATCATTAAACAGCTCTTGTATACTTTTGGTATTTATTCATAGTATATATGTCTCAAGGATCACCGATCAAGATATAATGCATGTAAATAAACAATAAGTTAAATCATTATGATGAAAGATCTATCACGACTGCATTTGAATGGGAATTTTTCAAGAATAGATCATCATGGACAATTGAGTCCACAATTTATATAAGGTTATATATTAAGTTATTTTTCTGTACTTCCTCCAGAACTTATTTCCTTAGATGCTTTCAGCATTCATGATCTGTGCGTCAAATTGTCGCGTGTACAGGGATTTCCTGTGCATACATGAGAGTCTGTTGCAGTTTTATGGCCATATTATATATGTTTGGCTCGAAAAGGAAGTAATGTTTACGTTTAGAATATATAAACTGTGAAATGTAGAAAGATATAAGATTTGAGTTTATTGCTTATTTTTTTCTACTCATGTGCACTAATACTTATTGTTTTATATCTCCACACTTTTTTATACGATAGTATAATCAATATGTCACAAGTCTAGTTTCTCCCATAGGATCTTTCAACAAGAGATAAAAGCTGTTTAAATCAACAGGAAACAAAAGTGATCATAACAGCCAAAGCGGCAAGATACCTAGAAATATAAAAAGTTGGTGTTTTCTTTAATCTGATTGGTTGAAAGAAAAGGAATAAAAAAATATTAATAGAACATCACTTCACTCGTATTTGTTGAGCAGTGGACATCAATTCAGAGAGAATAAAATAATTCTTAAAAATACGTATTGTATCTTCTTCATGGGCCTCGATCCATGACGTCATTGGCGAATCCTTTGAATGGAATACTACAATATCGTATGTTATTATTCATTGAATAAAGCAATAAATGTTATTATGTTTCATTACAGATATGAATTTTGATTTAAATGTTGTTAGTACCCTTACTAAATGATTGTTTCCATATTATTTGAATGTTTTTATATAATTGTATCTTTAAATAATTGATATTTAATTGATTATTTATTTACAAAGAATCTGCACCAAGCCTTTTG
The DNA here is from genome assembly GCA_013387185.1 of Caligus rogercresseyi. NCBI lineage: Eukaryota > Metazoa > Arthropoda > Copepoda > Siphonostomatoida > Caligidae > Caligus > Caligus rogercresseyi. Next base: position 16,169,726 of record CP045892.1, read on the forward strand.
TACATCTTTGGTGTAATTTGGCCAAAAATGTTTATTTTGTTTCATCATGTTTGTCGTTAAATGCATTATTGTTCTGTCTAATATCAAATTAAAATTTTATTATTTATGATTTTACGGGAACAACCATTTTGTTATCCCTCAAGATTCCATAGGGAAATGATGCCTCTTGGACCCTCGCCAGCGAAGGATGAAATATATACTTTTCAATGCGTTACAACATATTTTTTATTCATTATAAGAAATGTTTGATATAAAAACGTTTTTGTTATTATTTTAGATAGCTATCTTTATAAACTATATAAAATGACGCGTTTTGTTTTGTCTATAATAAATATTGTCTTAATGCTCTCTTTTTATTTAATTTTTTTTTTTGTTAATATATAAACAAGATGGAAATTTGATTGGAATATCATTTTACCCCCTCAAATATAAACTCATTGACTCTTCAATGGCTCTTGATTCATGATTTATTGTTTGTAACTTAAACATTATTTTTCCCTTATTGTTCGATACCTTTGCGGATATGAAGAAGAATTATAACATTCAAATTAGTCCATCAAACCTAGGATATTTTTTAATTAGGTAATCCATTTTGACCTTACCTCTGAGAAGTCAAGTGCCCTTAGCATTGAGAGTTAATCACGCCTCCACTGAACTAAAGTGCTACCTTAAATCCATTTAAACATATTTTTCATCATACTTAAGTTTCTTTATCTCTGGATAATGTTTTTATATTGAAGTAAAAAGTTCAATTTCTTAAACTATTTTATAAAGGGCAAGGTTGAGCTAATGGGTTTGCTCAAAAATAAAGCATTAGACACTGGAGAAGGTGCTACACTACTCAGACAATTTAATGCATCAAAGGGTAAAAAACAATAAATATATATATTTGCAATGAGATAAAAATATTTTATATCATTAAGAGGGCGAACATATTTGAATTTATCACTTACTTCATTCAGTGTGCCAAATTGTGCTTATGTTCTATGAGCATCTACTCAAAACATGGGGTTATCAAATCTTAGATGTCATGAATTTATAAAGGTGTTTTATTTCCACCTAGAGATTTTTTTAAATGTTAATACTTTTGATATGACACAACAAATATAAATTTTTAAACTAAAATGCTTATTTATTTGCTTTTTACATGTTTATCGAAATTTAAGAGCATATATTACGTGTTTTTGAACTGCGAATAAAAAATAAAACATCAATTATCTGAAAATGTACTGATATTTTTTTATTCCAACATTGCTCGCATTCGCTACCGTTTTTGACTGCATTGCCCAAAGACAACTCTTTGCTGCTGTTGACGCCGTTCTGCCTACACTTTTAAATTAATGTAATAATCAATGTTTACATTTTTGATAATCACGTGAATAGAAAAGGGTGAGAAATAAAAGCCTATTATTGAAGTGGCTAAATAGATTCACAGCTAGACTATGTTATTCTTAAAGCTTAGGTATTTAGCTATTTCTCAATATATCAGACATATTATCATTATCACCCCATTATATCATACAGCAATTGCATTTCTTTACCGTTGAAAAATATACGATTTTTGTATCTATTACAAAGCTTTATTATTTTATTTTTTTGCCTATATGGTTCGATAGAATTGCATCCGACAGGATATAAATAAGCATTATAGCATTAAAACCAAAGCTTATTATTTAATGCCATTGTTTTTAAAATATATTTGAAAATGATAGCAAACTAAGCTACTGGTTGATTGAGATATGATATTTTTTTAAACTCCTTTATAAATTGTTCAAATCTCAAATTGATATATATTAACAAATAAAATCCGGGAGGTGACACTTTGCAGAAGGAATCTAAGGAAACTCTATAAAGTTTAAAAATCATAAAAGTGGAGCTAACTGGAACAATTATGTGAGCCTACGGCGCGGCATGAGTTCAAAGGGTTGTTGAGGTCTGCTAAGTGGGAGAGCTAGAAGAGGTTCATTTAGTCTTCAAAAAAATGGGAGACAACTTTTTTGGATTTTAGAAATTATACAGGGCTTCAAAAATTGCTCTGTTGGGTTGCTGGGATCGGGGTCTTCGAAGGAGGCAGTCGACCTTCTTTTGGCTGCTTCTTTCCCTAGTGCTTCAAGGGTTCCTGGTACGGGGCATTCAAAAGTATATCATCTTTCGAGGCAAGTTTCAAAGCCTCACAGATGAAGAATTTCAAAATCCAGTGTGTTGTGGAATCCTTTAGATCTCATGAAACTCATGAAAATATTTGTTAACTAAGCATGATTTATTTTGTCTTTATGCAGTAAGCAATATCTTAAGGACATACTAATAAAAAAAAGAAGCAAAACCCAGGATTTTTATATTATTATTCAAACATCGACATCAAAATATGCAAAGTCATTTTTTATATACATAAATATACATTACAATTCGTCGGCACATTTCATACCTAACACACTGACTCACTTTTGAGCAGATACAATAATACGTGTACGTGTGTCTTTATAATTTATGAGGCATAAATGAAGGAGGAAGAAAAGAATGAACACTATTTTATTCCTTCAAAAGCATATCTAAGCATGAACTACAAAAAAGAGAGTCTCAAATATATAATTTTTTTCTGTGAAAAAATGCAGGTTTCTATATATATAACAATATGACAAAGCTTTACTTTGAGGGGGGTACGTGATTCAAGCGTTCATTTACCTTCCTTGTATGACGATGACAGTGGAGAGCTTTAGGGAAGAATATTAGAGAGGGGAGGTGGAGGAATTTGATTTGACAGTTGTCTGTAAATTAATATTATTCATTAAATGATGAGATGAAAAGATCATGTCAGAGCCTCCCTCCTGGCTTCTAAAGTTGCACTCAGCTCATACATGTGTGTGTGTATCTTCTATGTGGTGTTCCCCATGTAGAGGAATTTAGATTATATATGAAAGTTATACCTACAAATGAATGTGTGTGTTTGTAGTCAAAGTATATTTCATCAAAGGCATTACTTAAGTTTATAACTAATCATAGTCGAGAAGTAATAGATGAAAGGATTTTATAACATAAACAAATAAATAAGAATGAGATGCATAAAATCCTACATGATGATGCAGCTGTTAATGCAACACGGAGGGTTTTGATTATATAGGGAAGTTGTGTCCAATGATATTGTCGTCCTGGTAGCATTTTGGGCGGCCTCTTCAGATTCTTCAGAATCGGAAAGATGAAGTTCCTGATCGTATTTTTGGTACTATGGCCACCGTCTTTGGAGCGGAAGCATTTCCAGGGCCCTGACCGTCACTTCGTTGAGGGAGGGAAGGCCTACTGTCTCAAGGAGGTCCCGGATGTGTATTTTTGGTCATTCTCTTACATCTGACAATACTCCTGACAGCATTATTTATGGCGAACTGTACGCCCCTGTTTACGGCATTGGGTCATTTATACTCTTTATCAAGTTTAGGTGTAAATTGTAATAAGCATTCCCTAAGTAGAAAGTTATTTTATATAAAGAGTGGTTGAGTAAATGAATATATTTTCTTTCATTAAACGGACATAAATCTATAAGTAGATAAAACTTTCGGCAGTCAAATTTAAAGACAATTGTTACTAATATTTCTACACATTATTTTTTAGTAAAAAAATATATTAAAAACGTATATGAATGTATATACAAACAAAGAAAAAATACATAATTAAACGGTCTAATATTTGAGCAGCTGGCAAATACAAAACTTTAAAAATAATTAAAACTATACAAATTATATTTTATTAATTTTATAAAATCATTCGATGCTAAGTTTTAAACTATAATGTTCATTTTTGTACGTATTAGCATCGTTTTTATATATCTGTACTGTATGTATGTGAACTGTTTAATAAAAAAAAATCAAATAAAACGCAGTGCAGACAATTTTATCAGTAAACCCCGGCCTAAAATATATGATTCTTCTTTTGTAACTTAAAAGTTTGTATTTATATGTCAACTAAGTATATAGATTTTGGTATGGAATGCTTATAGATCTATAAGGTTGTAAAAGTTGAATAAACACAATTGTAATGACAAAATATACCCACTTATCTACTTGTTCGAAAGGATGTACATACAATTCATTTCCTTTTACTTTAAATAGCATATTAATTGCTTGAGAAAAAAAATCTATATGATTTAGCTGATGCTAAACATAAAGGTAGCCTATACTATAATTAAAAGAAAAAAACTAGACTGCTTAAGGATTTTCAAAAGTATATTTAAGTATTCTTTATTGTCAGTATTAAAAATATATAATGGTCTTTTTCAATAATAAAGTTGAATGGGATATATGAATATATGGCTAATCTAAAAGTAATGCCTAAAAAAGGCTAAACAAGAAACCAAAGTACAAACAAATGTTAATATATTTGAAATGACAAATATTAAGGTCATCAATTGTCTTTTATGAAAAAACATTTTGTCATAATTGATGAAATTTGGCGAAAAGATTGGATATTGGATATTTTCATTTACTTGAACTTTTAATAAATGATTCATAATTACTAAATATAATTATTATATTAAACAATTGGCTCTAATGTTGCATATATAAATTTTCGTTATTATTTTATTAACATTTATTTCAATTTTCAAAAGTATATCATATTAAAACAAAGATACCAATTAATAGATCAATATATGTATATGATTCGAAGTTGCCTTTAATTCAAATTTTAAATATTTTCTTGAACCAATACACTAACATACTTTATCTCATACTATTAAAAAACTAAAGCCATTTTGTATGTGAATGGAATATTATATATGTGAAAAACAAATCAAGTATATTATCCGACTAAAGTTAAATAACCGATTAACCAGCCTCATGATAGCCATTATTATTCAATCCTTTTGTTATTTGGCTTCTTTCAAACAAAAACAAACAAACTTTTAAAGCCTTAAATAAATCAATAATCAAACATCTTACATAATAGATAAAGGACCAAAGGAATCGACATTTATATAAATACTTATCTTAAGACCTCAAGACCCGTAGGCATATTCCTCTGCATATCAGAGGGGAAAATCTCGCACTGGAGTAGCTTTTAAGAATTCTAAAAACTCACAAGCCCCGTTTTTATATATCTTGGGTCATTAATTTAACTACAAACAAGTATTTTTTAAAGGGGATATTGGTGTTTGTGGACATATTCCTGGATTGTTTATTTACAGGGATTACATAACTCCTTGATTTGAGCCTTGATAAAGCTCATAACAATAAAATAGAGCTACGATTGATAGCATGGCTTAAAGCTTTTGTGGTTTGGGGAATCGTAAAAGCCGTTGGATAGATTAAATTATTCCTACAAAGGAATATGGGTTTATTGTCTGTTGGCATTTCTAACTTATTTATATCACATTCATTTTATAATAATTATAAATTTTATTCGTACTGTTTAGTATTAACTATCAGACCTAAAACCACGATTAAACTTTTAACATAATAAAACTCCATCTTTGCGTTGTAACAAAAAAGGTATGATTATAGTATAATTTTATATAAACAGTTATACAACTTCCATAACCAAAATTATTTGCATTAAAATTGAGGTAAATATTTAAACATACACATATTGACATGATTGTTTTGATTTGTTACATCAAAAACGAACTTACCAATAACGAATAAATGATAATGAACTGTTGTAAAGCGGTAAAATAATATAATAAAATAGTGTGCAATTAAAACCTTTTTATAATTGTTCAAATACATTTCTTATGGCTTAGGGGAAGTATTGTACTTCCTCAGACGCCATTAGCCGAAGTGGGAAGGCATTTGATGCCCAGAGCGGCAAACCTTGATCGTAAAATTGTCTTCAGTTCTCAAGGATATCGGTGTTAATTTGAGTAGATCCTTTTCGCTTCCTTGGGTTGAGAATTCCTAAGTTTGCAGTTTAAAGCTTGCAGCTTTGCAGAGATTTATAGCTTTGCAATATTTTCCCCTTGATTTCCCCCTGATATCCTCTAAGGTTCAGCTACACAAAGAGCTATAACAAAATCAATGTAGAAAACCCTTAAAACTACTTCTTTTAAACATATAATATCCCTAAAAAAATTATAAATTTAAAATTTGTTAGTTATTTGGCTATTATTTCATATCTTTGTTCCCATAATTATGTTTCTTTTGCCTAAAGGGTTCAATGAAAGAGCATCGTGTGGTCATGAATAAGTATTCAAATTAGTTGATCCAATCTAAAATACTCTTTTTATCATTATCAACTATGTATCAGAATATACCTTCTCCTATCGAGAGTCGAACCTGTGCCCTTGACATTGAAAGTCAAGCCTGAGTCATTCATTTTTTCTACTTTGTTTATAAACATTATATTCTAGCGGAAATACAAAAAGTTTTTGCCCTTATGGCTAAAAATTGTAATACCCACAACAAAGCCTATTTCAAACCAACTTATTACCTCCGCCGAAGGAGGTATTGTTTCACTGGCGTTGGTTTGTTTGTCAGCAGGATAACTCAAAAAGTGCGGAACGGATTCGGATGAAACTTTGTGGAGTTGTTGGAAATACCAAAAGGAACAAGTGATTAAATTTTGGCATCTCTGAGTGCTTCTTTAAGATGCAAAATGAGCTAAATACTAATAAATATTTCAAGTTAGCCTACTCTGCCAATAGATGTCGCTGTGTGCTCTCCTCTTTGATGACGTCAGTTTCTTTTTCTTTCCATGTACCTCTAGAGTGTAAATAAAGGGACAGTGCGTAGAGGGTTGGAAATGACAAAAAGACCTAGTGATCATTTGGTGGGGATCGGCGGAGGTTTGCACTATCTGAGTGCTTCTAGTTTATAATGTTTTTTGTTACCTATTCGGTTAGATAGAATTGCATCTATGTGGATATAAATCAGCATTATAGCGTGTAATTAGTCTATCGAACCTAGGATCTTATCCATGAGGTAGACCGAAAATTGACCTTCCCCTCTCGGGAATCGAACCTGCACTCTCAACATAGAAAGATGAACATGCCTCGATGCACTGAGCATTTGCACTCCCTATTCATAATGTTTTTCTATCAAATATAAAATATCACCCACACATATAAATCCAGATCCAAAATATTATTGTTGATTATTCATTATTAACTGTGCAACAATGCAAAATGTATACAACTAATTGTTTAATAGTAGATATGTCCCGATCAATTCAAAAAATCAAAATCGGCAAAAAGATATCGGCTTTGTCCGATGTCTTTTTATTATAAATATAACTAGAGGCATGTATACACTCAGAGAGTGTGGTACCTCCGCCGATCGCCACAACATTCCCATTCAAACATTCTCCCTTTCACACGCCCGATTTTCTATCTCTAATCATTGTTTCCTCTCTGTTAGCTCATTTTGCATATTAAAAAAGCACTCAGAGACGGGAAAAGGAAGAAGTTTAAGCTACGTCACTGGGTTAACATAGTCCTGAGCTGATATATGAACAATAATACATCAATGAATATTTTTTTAGCGTTTGTTCTTTCCTACTCCCTGAATAGAGACCCCATTTCATTATTATTTGTAGTAGTATTTTGCTCATTTTGCATATTAAAAAAGCACTTAGAGATGCCAAATTTTATCACTTGTTCCTTTTGGCATTTCCAACAACTCCACAAAGTTTTATTTCGAATCCGTTAAGTACTTTTTGAGTTCTCCTGCTGACAAACAAATAAACAAACCAACAAACGCCAGTGAAAACAATACCTCCTTCGGCGGAGGTAATAATGTGTTTTTCCTTTTTAAATTATATATATATATATATATATATATCAGACTTGTTGACGTTCGCAATAAAAGTCGCTCATTAAAAGTTGTCGTTCGTCATTCTGAGAGTGACGACATTTTTTTTTTGGGGGGGGGGTTAAATATATATTTATTATTCTAAAAAAATATAGTGAAATACACAATAACATAGAAAACAATATATAAATATATATATAAATATAAAATCTAAAGACAGTTACGTTAAAACAAATATATAAATCTAAAGACAGATACGTTAAAACAAAAAACATAAATGAACTTTTTTTTAGAAAGTATAACACTACTGGTCAATTAAAAATACTTTTTTATGGTGCCAAAGGATATTATGAATAAGTACTAAACTGCAAGCTATTGTATGATTTTTTTAAACGAACGATTGCAATTTTTGTTGTCGTTCGTTTAAAAATCATACCATAACTTGCAGGTTTGTACTTATATAAAAAATGAATTGTCCAAATTGGTGTGAATTGATAATAATAATAAAAAAAAACTTGGATATTATAATTGAGTTTTAGTCTCCTTTTTTATTAAGGCATTGCCAAAAATATATCTGAAATGGAAAAATGATTAGAAATGATCGGAATTATATCGGGAGCAAAAAAGGATCGGCCGCATCTCGCATTCAAATGATCGAAATTGGAGCGGGGGCAAAAAAAACGTGAATCGGACAATGCGACTTACTAGTAAAATAATATTAATAAGAGAAATTTCCTTTGAATCAGAATAAAATTCATTATAAAGATTTTTCATATAAAAAAGTACCTTACGAATTCTATAATTTCAGTTTTGGATAATTAAAGCCAATCCTTTCAAGGAAGTATTTGAGACTATCAAAAGTCCTTTCTAATAATTAGAAAATATAGTTTTATTTTAAAAGGTTGGAAATGGTTCCTTATAATGAAAGTTGGATGAAGGCTACATATGTTATAATGACGTTTCGGATTGATTCCATATCTCAGACAATATAAAAGTCCATTGAAGCGGGTATAAAATGCTAAAACAAGCTTAGGAATGTGGTTATCCTAATTGAGGAAGAGAACATAAAAAACGTGCTTTGAAAGTTTATATTAACTGTTTGAAAGATATAAGCAATACAAATAATATATAAAAATTGTGAAATCATAATGAGATATTTTATTAATGTAAGCATTAAGATATTTAAATGAGGCTTACTTAATCTTCTAAATAGGACCAAGACTGAGTAAGAGACAGTGTGTTTCAACTTTTACGCATAATGAAAATCGAGAATGAGTAACCATAATACCAGCTTATCTTCTAAGGATAAAACGTCGTGCAAATAAGGATACATCTTATTCCTTTGAAAAATTGATTAAAAAGAGTAGCTAATATATAAAGTAGATCATTGCAGAAAAATGTAGAGATTAAGTTATTTTTATAACGTTTAGTCTATGAATAAAACATTAATAGCCTTATGTCCAAAAAATATATATATTTATATTCTAATTGCAATTTAGAGCACATTACTACCACTCCAATTCACTATGGAAGACTTCGTTGATGTCTGCGTATTGAGTTACTCGTATATGTTTGGACGAAGAATACATAATACCGTTATAATATATATGTATATAGTATTGCCTTAAACGATTGCATAAAGGCTATTGAACACTAGTATACAAATCACATGATTTTGATTCATTACTATTTTAACGAGAGAAAGTCATGGAGAGTCTTTGATTTACATGAAAACATATCGATAATATTAAATGGTAAAGGTATTGGACAATATATATATATATATATATATATATATATATATATATATATATATATATATATATATATATATATATATAGATATATATATATATATATATATCAGGAAACGACCGGAACACCATTTTTCGCCGAGATCCGGGCCGAGCCGGGACTTAATTTTTTCAAGCTGGGCCGGGCCAAAACCTTAATATATATTTTCGTTCCTTCTACATTCTGAAGTGACAACTTTTTTTACAAAAGAATTTTCAAAAAAATAAGTGACGAAGTTTTTTTATAAAAGAATTTTCAAAAAAACTATTGACGACGTTTTTTTAGAAAAGAATATTAAATATTAAGTGTCTTCAATCACCGGGACACCGGGCCGGGACGCTAAAACAACAGCTGGGACCCGGGCTGGGTACCCTGTTGTATAATATATATTTATATAATTTATGAAATATTCGTTATCCTAATTTTTCAACCTACTATATGCATAACACATTTCAAAGATACATATATTTAGTATAAACTTTTTTTCATGTCCTGACTTTTTCATGGTCATGCTTAGTCTGTATGATACACCTTGATGTATAATTTTTTAAATATACTAGCTTAAGAAGGACCATAGCAATAAGTTGACAAAATTATTTTTTCAAAGTATATGCATACATGTACGCACCCGAGGTAATCATGATTCATAGACAAATCTATCCACCTTCCACAAATAAGTAACTGTGTTTATTGTACAAATCTTTACCAGCTTATTATTATTATTTTTACTTAATTCCTCTTTAATTAGTATTCCTATTTCGCATAAGTGGTCCCTCCTGATCCTTTTTGTTTATTGTCGTTATTGTCTTCTGATTCTCGACAAGTAGCGTTATCCATTAATTACTCCCAATTATCCAACTGAAACATGATTCCTCGCATATGTAAGGTCTTGATCCGCTGCTTAATATTATATAATTCCCGTCTTTCTATAAGAAAAAATAAAACGAGGAGTTAGTCTACTGGGACTAATAACTACTCCTATGGTTGAAAAAAGGATTATACAAGAATATATATTTTGTGTCAACATAACTTAAAAATCGGGTTCACCTTTAATGTGTATGCATTTTAAGCAAAATGACGTCAGAGATGTATTAGATCATTGTTTTGTTTCCTGTTAGGTAATGGTTTATTATGATAAAGTTTAGTCATTCATAAAATATTCAATGATTGGATTAAAAGACTCCTTCAAAAAACTGCTTAGCTTATATATGATAAATAGGTGCATATGTTGCAGTAGAGATGTATATCCAGTAGAGTCGTTTACTATCCTGGTAGAGATTCCAATCGTATCTTCTCCTAGAGTGACTACGATCCTGATCTATATCAGAAGAATCAACGACTCTGCTTGAAGAGATCAGAGTATTTTCTCTTATAGGAGGGATGACGACTTAAATATGGAGATGGTATGACGACGTTACTGTAACTATTTAATCATGTCTGAGTATCAAATTAATCTTATATAGGTCGGTGATATAGATACAATGTCAGTAAAACATGCGTCGCATTAGCTTCCTTGATCACAAAAATGAAGTCATTTCCACCAAAATATGGAATTGAAATCAAAATGAAATAAATTGTTTGTGCAATATCCTAAATTAGTATTCCCATATTTAAGTCATCATCTCTCCTAGAAGAGATAAGGATCGTTGGAGAGTTAACGATTCTACTGGATCTCCATCTCTACTGCGACACATACATCATAAGAAAAAAACCAAGAAAACGTTAAGGGCTTTAAATGATAAGGATGGGAAAAGAGTGGTGTTTTTGAAATGTGATTGGTTGAAAGAAAAAGAAAGAAAACATATTCTGAAAACATTTGATATTATGCTTCAAAGTATCACTTCACTCACAGCTGTTTATGAATGAACGTCAATTTAGTTTAAAAATAGTAAGTGTATCTGCTTCATGGACGTCGATCCCTGTTAAATACAAATCCATGGAATGGACTCTTGATTTCCATGTATTAGTATTAATTGAATGAATGATCTGCTCATATTCAAGAAAAAAAAGAATGTTTATTTTATTTGATCCTATCTGTCCACCCATGGATCATCACTCTAACTAATATTGAAAACAGTGTTATTAAATGAAAAAGACATGTTAATTGGTGAGGTTGCGAGAACAGCCCTTTTGTTTTCCCTAACTAAAACATTACTACTGTTTAATTGCTTATTTCGTTTAATTAATTGTTTTTACACAGATTTGAATAAGCATTAAAGCATTTAAATTATTCCATCGAAGTCGGAATACTTAATTAAATGAAGTCGATCAAAAAGACCTTTTCCTCTTGAGAGTTGAAACTTACACACTCAGACTTATGACGCATGTATTATTTGTTATGTATTGTTATAAATTATTTCTTCATAATCCTCACCCGGCGAATGAACGAAAGGTCATTCATTCATTTTATGGAATATTTATTGTCTGTCTAATATTTTTTTGTTTTGTATCTGTTTTTCTATTAATGTTATTATATCACCAACCTATACGATACTTATCCAGTCCACTTAAAGACTCTTCAATGACTGAGATGGCTGTGGACTTTGTATTTTTTTAAAGTTGTATTGGGAATAGGAAATCCAGCAGTAAAGGTCCAGTGAACTGGTCATCCTATAATTATGTTTCAACAGAAAGTATTCCCTTGAAATGACGTCACTGGATTTACCCTTTGTCATTCATCCCTTTTTTATTACTTCTTCAGAATTGATTTTAAATCTTGACTGCTCAAAGGGCCAATAATAACCTTCTTTGTTAATTGACATGAGAATTTATATCTAACAATAGAAAGGCATAAAATTGCTCCAATCAGGTGCTGACTCCATCATTACTCTTTCCTTTATTACACAGGCCAACAAAATCAACAAAAAAAAAGTTCGGACTAATTTTCCGTAATTCTTATAGAGTTTTATCCACTGATTCCGAATATGGTATTCATTTTTCAAAGTTAGTGATAAATTCAGAGCTAAATGGATTTCAATTTTTTCAGCACTTTTTCGATTCAGAGCCATTATTGACATACAAGGACTGAAGTATAGACAAAATAAATAGCAATGATTTGATAGAGCTTAGATCAAAGTACTCATTTCAATTTTTACTTCGTCTCTGGCACATTTAAACTTTAAAATATATGTCATTTTGTACGAAAAATGAAGGGTTTTTCTTAGAGACTCACTGCTCCTCACTCAAAGGTCTTACATGATTAAAAATTGATATGAATATGAAGAAAAAATATCAAGCTTTAATTTGATATGCTTAATATTCCATAAAATGCCTTATTTTAATCAAAATTAGCAAATGAATATTTTTTAAATCCTCTCAATTTTGCCCTTTTTTAGAGAAATTCATAAGTCACCCAGTGAGATAGAAACAGAGAGAGAGAAACTGACGTCACAACGTATGTAAACAATAAAGAGTAATTTTCCTTTTTTCATTGGAATTTGAGTGTTTTTTCCCGGAAATCTTCCGAGGATCCAGGATTCCTAATGAGTGGCCTGCCGGCTGTGCCGTCGTAGACAACATTTGTGAGAAGAATTCATCGTGACACAGCCTCGGATCAAGCATGGAGCAAGGAGTGGAAGCTTAGGAGGACATGACTCCCCAGAGGGTGCTTAGCCTATTCTCTTTGCATCAAAGAGGATGATGAGTCGGAGACAGACAGACAGACCCTCAAGGACATTACCCCCCTCCTCCTCTCTCTTCCTTAAGGCTGGTTGGCTGGCTCATTCCGTCTGCTCAAAGAAGATGACGTGTCGGGCACCCCGGAGGGAGGGAGGAATGGACTCCCGTGAGAGAGAGAGAGAGAGTCATTGCCTTTGTCCTGTCTACCTACTAGCCTATTCTATCGGGGAGTCTCCTTTTCAAGTGAATCCATCGTGTTTTTTGCTGCAGAAAAATGAATTACTTACGTTTTCGTTTGCAAAATTCACCCTTTATTAACTATTCAAAAGATACAGCGGGCATGCACCGAAACTCTACGTCGATGGACAAATGGCTGAGTAAAAAGTCTGAACTTTGGAATTCCCATGGTTTGTAAGGAGCCAACAAACATATCACAGACTGCTACTTTTTGCGCTATTGATTTGAGTGGGATGAACAGAAGAAGCGGGACAGCCTCAAATACTCCTGTGTTTCTATACCACACGCCGTCCTGTAGCCCACAGTGAAGAAATTCCAGTGCCTATCTTCGAGAACTTCCTAACATTAGTGACGAAGATGCCTCAATTTTTGAAGAACCTGAAGAAGAATCAAATGGTTTTTGAAGATGTACTCCACATCCATTTTCCCAAAAGGAATTAAATGATCTAGTTTGATTCAAAAATATTATCTTTTCTTATATTTTATAGGAAACACTTTAATTATTTAACTCAACTAAATTATTATCATACTTATTTTATCCCGGTGCTAACAAAATGGCAACCTGTAATTTACACGTATTTATAATTTTTAATGGACATAATTCAGTTAAAAATATACAATCAGATAATTATATATGTTGTTGAAATATCATTTTTTCTTATTTTAAAATATAAGACGAACACATGAAAAGTCAGTGATAATAAACAAAAATGTTTATGAATTTTTGTCACAAAATGGCTCTATTAAAATCAATTTAGCATTAAAACCTGACCTGATGAAGATAACGGATATCATTCCCTCATTAAGCAGTGCAAACTTCTAAATAAGTTGT
>CP045892.1:16184039-16217470 GCA_013387185.1 Caligus rogercresseyi
TTGTGGCCTTGGCTAGTAATTCAACTCTAGAATATAATACATCCATAATGATGATTACTCTTTGTAATTCGTCAAAAGCATGATGAAAGGGACAACATGCAGGTCCTTTTTATAATACAATGATAGTCTATCAATCACACAATAGTAATAAGATACGCTACCACGGACAATCCCTTGAGTACCCATTAAGAACAAAGAGTAACAAAAAATGGGCCCTTCATGTTTCCTTAGACTCATTCCTAAGCATATATTTACTTGCATTGTGTTCCCAAATAAGAAGCAAGCGTCCCCCAAAATGTATAATCGTACACAAGGGGACTTGATGTACTCATGACATTTGATATTGTGCCCCTTCAAGGCTTATTTTCACTTATCAAATAGATTTCACTTTTTTTCATTTTTGATATTTGGATTCTGTTGGTCGTATATCCATTTGCATGCGGGTTAAAAGAGCAAAGATTCGATAGATTTTTTTTTCAATTATATAGTTAGTTTTAGCAGAATCTCAAAGGATCTAGGAAATCACCTGCCTCATGCAGATCTCCTCTTCCAAGACCTATATATATATATATATATATATAGATATATATATATATATATCTATAATGGCGTATAATCGTATAATCCGACTAATTAAAACAAATTTGAAATGTTGATAACTTATTTATTTATCAATATTTTTCAAAAATTTTTGTTAAATGAAAGGCACACATATATAGATATTATTTTTCAATATAGCCCCCATCAGCGGCGACGACCATCTCGAGGCGGTGCCTGAAGCGGCCGCGGGCCTTGGCGACGACGTCCTTCTTCGTATTGGCGACTTCTCCACGATGGCAGCCCTGAGGGAGTCGAGAGTGTTGTGAGCGTGCATGTTGGGTCTTGTTCTCGACCAAATGCCCCAGAAGAAATAGTCGAAGGGGTTGCAGTCAGGGGAGCTGGGGGGCCACAAGTCCGGGCTCCAGTGGTAGGGGAGGTTCTCCAACTGGACTCCCTGGTCCCCTCCGTCAAGATCATCCTGTGCCTCTTCTTGTACGAACTGTAGCCCAGGTCCTTGTTGATGGTGTGGCGATGGTCTTATTGGAGAGCCCATCTCGGCGGCCAACTTGGCGTAGGACCTGCTGCCGTCCTCGTTGACCTTCTCTTCACCTCGGCGACAAACTGTCGGTCCTGGTGGCCCCAGGGACCGAGAACGCTTTTTGCGATGAACATCATTCTTTTTGAAAGAGTTCCAAGCCTTCCACTGGTCGTAGACGGTCGACTTGGGGTAGTTGAAGAACTCTATCACCTCCTTTGGACTCCTCCGGCACAGAAGGAAGCGAACATCGCATGCCTTTTTCTCCTCTTCCATGGCTAAATGTTGACTGATTTTCAATCTGTTTTTTTTGGCAGATAGATGAGATGCAGCGCAGTAACGTACATATGTGCGTTTCAATATCTCAAAAAACAAAGACGACATAACCGATCAAAGTTAGTCCGGATTATACGTGTACTCCTGTATATATATATATAAAGGAGTTTCATCGTCACTAAAATGGTCGATATGATTGCCAGAATGATATTGCCCGCAGTAACGAGAACATCGTAAATTCAATTCCTAGGCTAAAAGAATTATGTTTTTCAATTTGCTTCCCGTTTGCTTTTACCAATTTGTTATAATCAATATATTGACTTGCATTTTTAAATAGAACCTCCACATATCTGTTGTAACACGTATACCAAATTATGAAGTCATGTTCTTTGCTTTAGTTTGTGTATGCATTTTTAGCGTGTATATATATTGTAATACAGCTCTTATTTAGCTCTTACAATAAACTTTATTATTGTTAAAGAATATTTTTTCTTGCCATCCCATTTCACTCATCACATTCGCTCTAAATGAACTTCTTACCTATCCAGCATAAGTATGAGTATAAAAAATAGACAATTTATGAACTTCTATGAATCCAAGCTCATCACTTTCGCAATCTTAATCCCTGAATCCAAAGTCGTGACTTTTTTTTTGTTATATCTTTTTTCTCAATCTATAAAAAAGATCACAGCAATGCCTGTAAACCAATAATGTGTAAGCCGTCAATGCATATAGGCACATTAAAATAATACATCTAGGCGACACTGAGATAATATCCCCCCCCCCCCCCTCCTCTTTTCTCTCAAAATCACTTGGACAGGCATATTATATCCTCTAGTAGGTTCACACAGACCACACATAAGCACAGTCCCCCCATTGGCACACACATAAATCCATGGTCATATCTTAATAAATTTACGAGCTATTTATGGCTGTTTTTTTACCTGGTAACGGACGTACATATTGTATTCATTACAGTAGAACCCCTTGTACATGTTAACACATTAAAAGATTTGAGAGGTTGATGGTACCTTATTGGACCAATATATTGCGCGATTTAACAGAAAAGAACCCACTTTTTTTGGAAAGAAGGATACGGTTGTTGGTCTGGTAGAGTTTTTCTCGCTTAACTTGAATACAACTCTTGGAATGTTGATTGGCGAGATTGAAGAGAAGACATTTGGTTTGAACTTTTCCTCTTGATTTCAAGTCCAAAAGGTTATCTCAAAGATTCTTTGAAAATCATCTGAAGAAAAGTGTTGCTCACAAATCATGCCATTCATAAAGAATTGCTGGGGTCGGATGGTTTAAACTTCTTAACTCACAGGCATCCAAATTATTCATAAATAATTTGAAGCAAACTAAAGGCAAATGTTGGCTCTCGTGATTAAATATAGAAAATTATTTAATAATCACTTAATTATGTAAATATGTAGGTCTAATACCATTCTTATTCATTTTTGACATCACTGTAAGTCTTTAGTATTTTTTCATTATCCGTAGTTACTCACCTGATACTATTATCTACCTATATGTGTATCAACTGTGTGCAAATACTTATTATAGTATTTGAATAATGAATTTATCATGTGTTGTGTATCATTACGAATATGTGATTGTCCAATTATATTAATTACGTGTCTTATGCATAGAGCAATTAACTTATATAAAACATAGTGCCTATAAAAAAGGAAGTTTTCACATGTTGACATGTTCGTATATAAAACTAGAGGCATATATACACTCAGAGAGTGCAAACCTCCGCCGACACGGGGTCCTTATGAGCCTTCTGAGGCGGATTTTTCACGACTGGGGCGGCGTAGAGGGACGGGGGAGGGTTCCTCTCGACGGAAATTTCGAGAGGAAGGCGCTCCCGGCACCCGATTTCAGAGCACAGCGACATCTATTGGCAGAGTAGGCTAACTTGAAATATTTATTAGTATTTAGCTCATTTTGCATCTTAATTCTGCACTCAGAGATGCCAAAATTAACCACTTGTTACTTTTGGCATTTCCAACAACTCCACAAAGTTTCATCCAATCCGTTCGGTACTTTTTGAGTTATCCTGCTGACCAAACAAACAAACAAACCAACAAAACCAACGCCAGTGAAAAAATACACTCCTTCGGCGGAGGTAATGAGAGGTTAAGAAACAATGAAGAGATTTCACACAGCTAATAATAAGTCAAGGAAGATCTATATTTTAAATACTTTTTAAGAGTAAGGAATCAAAATACTGATATTTTATATTTGTAGGGATCAAAAATAGAAAACATGTGTAGTTTTGATCCTTTCGATATGAAAAATATATACTTTCAACACCCTCCTCTTTAGATCACTTGACATTTTTTTTCATTTTAACATCCAGTCGAACTAAGTATTAATGTAAACATAATCACAACAGGAAATACGACCAACAACCTTAGGAATAAGATAAAATAAATTTTATACCTCACGTGTCTTTATTAGATTATTATTTATAATTGTTCATCAACTCCCCCCTTTTTATTATTGTACATACTCCTATTTTAAACTTCCCCGAAGTGACATCATATCAGAAGCATCCCAAGACGACACAAGTTTTAAGTTGTACAATTCTCTACTCTATTAAGTATAGTTATTTACTTCATCACCTGATTTTTGTCAAAAGATATAATATGTAAAATATTTATTACATTATTGTCATAGAATATATATATATAATCTTTAAAAAAAGATAAAATTAATATTTACGTGGCTTTTTCGGTGTCCAGAAGAAATGGAAGATGAAATACGGTTGATGAAGAAATGCCCCAAGAAAAAATGGACCTCTAAGAATGGACCCAAGATAGAAAAGGAAAATGAGGAGACATGAAAAAATGACCAAAATACATCTTAGACCTGTCTAATAACAACACCAACAAGAAAATAATTTATCTCTAATTGCTCAAATAAAATAATTACTTATAAAATAAATAATTTTGGGTAATTTCTTCCCGTTCCATACTTTACTTGATCATTTCTTCTAAATATTTTTTTCATATAACATTCGAGAGTTCGATAGAAGTGAAACTTGGAAGTCATATGTTAGAAAAACCTTCAAATCGCTACATACAAAAAACATCACATTTTTAGGCTTGGGGAATTTATTTCTAGTCAGGCACGGACGGTGATGCATCTATGGAAGGTCATCATCAGTCATATTAACAGGACCAAAATGAAGCTTCACTTCTGTAGGCCTAATGATTACAAATCTGGCTGATGGCGTTTCAACTTCCATAGCCTCGCTGCACGTCACTCCTCCTAGTCATATTCATGTCAATATATTTTAGACCTTTATGATTACATACTTGAAATTTTTAATACCCTCCTGACTTTATTAACAAATACATTAGTAGTACATTATAGTATGTATATCTACCTCTGACACACTTCCTGCTGCCGTGACCAAAATTACAACAAAAAAGTCCAGATGGCTTATTGTTTGTATCTACTTCTGGGTAAACCCTAAGGCTTCTCTTATGAATAACCCAGAGATATCTTCCTTAATGATGTAATATGTTTGTTGGAGGAAGCCCTCTTCACCCTTCTCATTCAACGTCCTTGGCAAAAGACTCTTTATATGAAAAAAGAGAGAAACGATTTATGTTATATATTGTTCACGAAGTCATTTCCCTTTATTTGGAGGGTTGAATCTATGCAAAAATAAACTCTCTATGGAAATGAGAGAAAAATATGGAAACCCTATGATATATATTTTATGGCGTTCCAATAAAATATTATAATTTCTTAGCTCGTGGATTCTTGGTAATCAACGCCCAAAGTGTATGTATATATATTATCATGCATATACCCTTCAAAAGGATATCCGCTGAGGTACAAGAAGGGGAAAAAATCCCTTTTTACACATAAATAAAGATATACATTCATTCAACAAGCTTGAGCCCCCTTTGAACCAGATTGCCAAGATGATGGAGAGACGATAACCAGTGGCCAAGACTTCCACATATTTTTCCTTACTCATGATAGCATGTTTTCCTCTTATTATCATATTTCTTGGAGTAAGAAGACATCAAGAATATTATTTTTCAAATAAATTACAGGAGGGAAGCATATTTTATGGGGAAAATAACATTAAAAAAGCAATTAAAAATTTATTTATGAGCTCATAGTTAATTATTTTATCCATAATATTTTGTATGTATGTACGTAAACTTCGTTTCATTATATTTTATTATGTCTATCAAAAATGGTGAGCCTTTTTGATCACCCTTAAAGTAGTAATTGAGGATCCCCTGGAGCATAGAACAAGGATTTTATTATTATTATTATCCTTCAATAATATAACATAACAAATGGTAGGAGCTGACCACGTGCTTTGATAAATGATTTAGAGCTCATTCCTTCGTAGTATCATAAGGAAAAACTCAATTTAAAGTTTTTTTACGGCTAGTTTAGAAGAGTAAAAGATCTGAAAGCCATTCTCAAATTATTACCTAACCTCAAAATCATGTATAATCGGAGATTGAAGGCTTATTGAGAATTTTTGGTTACCTTTTTTCCAACTCGAAGACAAAAAATCCAATGTAATTTAATCAATTAAAATTTTGTAATAATTTTTTTGTCTTTTAATAATATGTTTATAAGTTGATAAATTGATTTGTATAAAATAATTAATATATGCACTTATACGACTTGAGTTCCGGATGTAGGGGCTCAACAATTGAATTAACTGTACAAAAGAATGGCAATATATATCTATATATATCATTTATTTCAATAAAATCTATTATAAAAGACTGAAAATAAAATTATAAACCGTATTCAATTATTTTGCATACTCTTATTTGCCGTATTAAGCAAAGATATTCAAATATATAATATAATTAAGAAGTTAACGAACAAAGATGTAATTGGCTGCATCCCGCAGTTGTTCAAGGAAATAATAACAAAGGTCCAACTGGCAAATTGTTTGCATTTCGTTTGTATTTGGACAATTTACGACTTTGTTTTTTTTGTTGCTTATTTGTAGACCCTTTGCAATTATTGCATCGCAGCAGAATTAAATAAGGTCATTGATCTATACTGAGTTGGTTGTTATCATAATATTTGGACATATATTACTGGATTACAAATGTTACTTTTAATATGTTACAATATGGGAGAAAATATAACATACTGAATATATTAATATCTTTATAACCATAAAAGTAATAATACCTCTAATAAACATTTCTCTCTTAACATTTTAACGATTCAGTCTTCATTTTTATATCTTTTTATCATTTTTATCAACAGTTTATCATATATATGTATGTATATGGAAAAATATATAAAAACCTAGGACAATATCTGAAGGTTTCATGAATAATATTATATATATTTTTAAAAAGCTTTAGAGATGAGCAATATATTTTAGCGCGAAAGACAGAATATTTTATTAAAACTTAATTATTAAATGAAATAAAATCATTACAATTCTTAATGATTCATATATTCTTTTGGTGGACAGGGCAAGGGGGGGGGGGGGAGTATTTTATTCCTTTCGACGCCTATAGGAGTCCGTCGAAGAGAAAAACTCAAAATAAATACTTTTTATAGATGTATCATAATAGTTAGCATGATCACATTGAGAGTTAAACTTACAACACACAAGAGCAACAAAATATAGAGCATGTTCTAGCTCCTGCACATTTGATGATATTTGCAATTTGAAATCCAATCTAACAAAAACATTAGAGTATGCAAATTAATATTTTTTACAACCAATTAAAATACTACAAACTCTTTTCACAAAACTGTAGATTGGTTTTGTAAAAGCCTTTCACGACACCTAAATAAATTATATGCATTAAAATTGTGCCAAATACTTAAGTATACTAATATTTTATTTCAATAAATTTCTTCGAACCAATTAAGTATAATGGTTCTTTTAAATTTCATTCACTTTTTGCAAAGAAAAGGGTGTGTTTTAACTCAAGGTGATATATAGCCAGAGTAATTTCTTTTTCCTCCCTTTGATGAGAGATATGGACTTAAGTCAGCACCGCCAAATAGATTAATGAGCAGCCCAAGGGGAATATAAAATATGAGGAATTGCTCTTGCTTGCTTGCGAATAATTGAAATGAGAACTTTTCTTGCTATTTAAAGTTATTTATATTAAAAGTGCGTATACAAAAATGATAAATGTATCTTTAACTTGCAGTAGCAAATAAAAAATGTCTTCATTCCGTCTAACACATCCTTGGTTTACGTCAAAGTGTCCTATCTATCTATCTATCTATCTATCTATCTATCTATCTATCTATCTATCTATCTATCTATCTATCTATCTATCTATCTATCTATCTATCTATCTATCTATCTATCTATCTATCTATCTATCTATCTATCTATCTATCTATCTATCTATCTATCTATCTATCTATCTATCTATCTATCTATCTATCTATCTATCTATCTATCTATCTATCTATCTATCTATCTATCTATCTATCTATGTCTATCTATATATATATATATATATATATATAATATGACCTAAAATGGAAGCACATACGTAAATAGACAACAAAAAAAGGTCATGGTCTGAAATAGTCTTCTTATACACCGAAAAAATGTAATGGACTTTAATTAAGTTTATCTATTAATTTTCTAGTCTCGTCCTTTCATTGAACTATAAAATACTCTTAACAAGGCTAAATAGGTGAAAAACAACGATTTTAAGAAACTGTAGCTTTTCAAGATTCACCTTCCTTTCAATTTTAATATTAAGCTGATCATTAATTTTGATGACCAAATGCTTCGTGTTTCTTTGTAAATGTAAAATAAAACTTTTACTTTAGATTGAAAACATTTACTTTCATCAGAGTGAATACTAATTATTCCATTAACTTATATTTTGCTACTTTTTAATGACTATATCATTGACTTAAAATTGATATTATTTGTTGAACCTCAGCATTATTTTATAATCCATTATTACGGGTAGTAAGTTTGGATTTAAATTAAGTAAAAAAAGTATTTGATATTGAAATCATTAAAACCATCCTTTTTTAGTTTTGTTAGTCGAAAACAAGTGACGAAAGTCATTTTTTGTTCAAGGCATAGAACGAAATAAACATTTTCTGCTGTTTTTACCAATATATTCCTTCTTCAAAGATATAGCGAATTAATAATAAAAAGATCTCTTTTTTTGGCATTCAACTTTCATACTATATTTAAAGAGGGATACATAAATATTTGTATGCTCAAAGTTAGATGAATACAAATGGTTGAATTTAGAATAAATTCCTTATTTTTCTATTGGTACTATTATTTAAAAAATTCCAGTGGACAAGTCTTGACAAATATTTCCTTTTTTAGCTTCTTTAGAAAGCTTTTCTTTTAAATACAATCCAACAAAATGATCATTTTTTATATTGTAAAATATATTTGTTATTTTGATTATAAAGAACGATCATATACATATGTTGAGTATCGTATTCCATTGTATGAATATATATAATATGACGTCAGATTTTTTCATAGGTAGGTCCTAGACTAAATAAATAGAGAACAATGTCTAAGCTGAAAATCAAAGAAATTAATTTTGGGGAACTTTCTGTGAGAATCGCCTCTCTTTTGTATAAATTGTAGAAATTTAAAAAAGTTATATACTTAAGGGAGACTTTTTATTGTCTGAAACGTTACCTTATATAGATATTTTTTGGGCTTAATTCTACTTTCGTACACCGCCTAAATATTTTAGGGACTCATGGTATATTTTTGGAAGGGAATGGGAGAGGAAAAAAAGAAAAAGAAAGAGGTAGAGTTAGAGAGATGGAATAAGAGAGAGTCACACATATATATACACACAAATAGAGAAAGACACAGAGAGAGATATATAATTAACTTACTCCCATCCTGAAGAGTCTCGGGATCGAGAAATAGTGACCTTACGCATGGAAGTGGAATCTTTGGGCACCTGGATCGTGAAAAGAGGAAGTTCCTCATGACCTATTTCTTGTCATTCGTCTTCAAATATCTACCCTCCTTCCATCCCCCTCATCCGGGTCTCGGATGACTACGGAGACTCCACTCATGAACCCTCCTCCTAGACGTCCCTTGGACTCGTCAATATAGAAGGCATTGCTCTTCCTCAACAAGCAAATGAAGGAGTCCTCCTCACCCTTCGAGTCTCATTTGTAAAGGCTTGCAATTTGAAAAACAACGTCCATGATATAATATTCTCCGGATCAACCCACCATATCAGTCTCTTTTGGAATGGCTTCACCCTCTTCTCTTGCAAATATGTAGATTGTTTCATGATTCAGTTATTTCTAAGGAGCATCATTATTATTCTTTGGACACTATACACTTCTACCTTGGGACATTGCATTTTGTAATGAAGCCCTCTGAACAGAATTTTTCTTTAATTTTATAAGATTTTCCTCTTCTTTGACTTTTATATAAAGTGAAACATATTATTTTCTTTTCGCCGTGTTTGAAGGAAGAACCCCAAACGATTCCACTTCCATGCGTAAGGTCACTATTTCTCGATCCCGAGACTCTTCAGGGTGGGAGTAAGTTAATTAAATATCTCTCTCTGTGCCTTTCTCTATTTGTGTGGGTATATCTGTGTGACTCTCTCTCTGTGTCTCTCTCTTTTTCCATCTCTCTAACTTTCCCTCTTTCTTTTTCTTTTTTTTCCTCTCCCATTCCCTTTCACAAATAAAAAAAATATACCATGATTCCCTAAAATATGGAGGCGGTGTACGAAAGTAGAATTGAGCCATTTTTTGATATTAAACTCAATTGGTTTATCCCAGATAAGAGCTTACATTTCTTCCATTTGATATGAAATAACTTTTGTATATTTACACTTTTATTATCCATTTGCTCTGGTTTTTATGTAGTTATCGATCTTATTTTTGATTTATATAATAAATGTATTTAAAAATGAACTGAATCAACGATAACCTACTCAGTTGCATAAATTTAAAACATTTACTTTAGAAAAAGTGGAACTACGTTATATCTGACGTCACGTTAAATTGACTAAAAACTGAAATGGGAAACCCCATTTAATATTAATAGTTTTTAAAGAATGATGTGTGCAATCGCTATTGAAAATGTACTTGATAAAATCAGTTGATAATTACAGATCTTCATGTAATTCCTTAGTGTATCTCGCTCTCTCTCTCTATACACACCCCACCCACACACACACCACCCACACACACACACACACACACATATATATATACATATATATGTATATATATATATATATCACATTCTTCAAAAAAGATGATGCAACAAAAAGTAAAATCGTTTCGTATACAAAGCTTGCGAGAGTATGTTTTCATCATATTAAAAAGTTCTTTTTTTATGCAAATGTATCTATAAATTTATTATTTGTGTCTATCATCTTAGTTCAAGCAAAATGGCGTAAGTATTTTTTTCAAGCTTTTGAACCCATATAACAAATTATCTCTTCTTTTCATATATAAACCCAACAAGATTAACTTTATATGCACATGCACTTGAACTAATATTATTTCATTCTTATAATAAAAAGGGGCCGAGGAGAAAGGGGTCCTTAGCCTTCTTTTCTTCTAAAAAGGTGGGATCTTTTGGAGAAACACAAATCCCTTCTGTAAATAATATATATGCACCCAGAGAACCTGACAGTTCCATTCTTACAATATATGTGTTTGTATAATTTGTTTTCTGAAGGAGGATAAATATACTGTTGGAGGGAGAGAAAATAAAATAGTTTTGTATAGGACCCTTGAATGGTAAATATATTTAAATATATATATTATATAATATATATATATTATAAAGTGGACAATTAAATACAAAATCTACATATTGAGTTTGTCATCAAAAGTTTTAATAAAATACAAGACCATCATTACATGTCTCAGATTCGAAGGATGTAATATATTACCGGGAATCGCTCTCTGGCTCTGAATGAATTCAAGAGTCAACAACTCTTCGACTACTCATCAAAATCCCAACACTGCTTGTTGTAATTTTTTAATAGTCCGGTTTGTTTATGTTTTTATAAATTAAAAGCTATATTTTATTCATCGACTTTATTAATCATGCTGATCTCTACCTTGTTTGGTTTACATTTTATATGGTTTTCTAACTGTTGCGATTAATGATCGAAATTTTCAATTTATTTACTGGGTTTTATATGTCTTTTTGATAATTTTCGTATGTCCTGTAAGATATTATTTTTTATTGTTGAAAGTACAGAATGTTTAGTTCCAGCTCCAATTAATTTATCTGAGTATTTTTGTAAAAATAACAGGCATAAATAGAGTTTTTAGTCATGGTGATGAGAAATATATTTCGGTGTCTTTAGATTAAATAAGATAGGCCTCATAAATGAAGCCCAATTATCGTGGAAAATGGGAAATAAGACTCATTCACATATTTAATTTTCTTAAAAAAATGCAGACAAGTGCAAATAAAGAAAGTATTGATGTGGTTTTTAATTTTTAATTTTGTATACAACTACTCTTTCAATAAATCCTTTATCCTTTCTTATTTTGGGGGACTAACGACAAGTGATGAAAGCCAACTTTCAAAAAATGTGCGATAAGCGCCAACAAAAGGTTAGACTTAAGTGATAAATATATTTTATCAGAAGCTGTCCACACTCGTAAATATTTATAAAACTATAATTACACACACAGACTCATATAGGTATATATATATATATATATATATATATATTTTAATACTTATATATATATACTTATGATATATAATTATAATAAATTATATACTCTGGGCTGATTAAAAATGGAATATCAATAAAACATTTTGGCATTTTAAAATTGGTACCATTTTACTCGAGGCATCAAACGAGGTATCAAAATCAACTCAGAGCAACACCAAAAATCCATAAAACACTGTTTTTCCTCAAGGACATTGACAAATGTCATAAATGAAACATATATATGGACTCGTCCAAAGTCCCGTATAATTAATAATTGGATAAACTGATTTGTCAAACACAGAAACATAATAAATATATATGTTGTTTTATCATCGTTGACAATAAGCCCCATACAAAAAGATAATAACATGTATCAACTGAATCAATAGTTTTTCGTCAAATCATTTTTGTAAAATAATATAATCAACATAATACTTAAACTAACGCTCTGGAGCAGAATATCATCTCAGCAAATAACAAACACCAACTTTCAAAGCCTAACAAATTTAAAGCAAGAACATGATATTTGAACTGTCTTTAAACTATTTCAAATATAATTAAAAGTATTTTTCTTTGCCTCTTTGGTTCGATAGAATTGCATCAATGTGGATAAAAATATACATATATCATTAAAATCTATCAAACGTTGGATGTATATATATATATATATGTCGGAGTAGAGATGGAGATCCAGTAAGTCGTAGACTCTCCTGGTAGAAAAAACGATCGTATCCTCTCCTTGGAGTGACTACGATCGCGATTATATCAGAAGAATCAACGACTCTCCTAAAGAGATCAGGAGTTATATCTCTTAATAGGGATGACGTCTTGGATATGGAGATGGAATGACGATGTTATTTCAACTATTTTAATTATGTCCGATTTATTCTCAGATAAGTATCAAAGTGTTATTATTATATAATACATAGATACAATGTAAGTCAAACATTGCGTTGCATTTGCTTCCTTGAACACACAAATGAAATCATTTCATCAAAGTATATACTAGAAATTGCAAATGAAATAAATAGTTTGTACAACATCATAAAAATATCTCCATATTTAAGTCCTCATCTCTCCTAGAAGAAAAAGGATCCTACTCTCTACCAGGAGAGTCAACAATTCTACTGGATCTCCATCTCGGCATATAGCCTTGAAAGTACTTAGTGTATATATATATATATATATATAGCCTATCCAAAAGTACTGAGTGCACCTAACTGAGCGAGAGAGGATGTTTATGAGACGGATAGGAAAAGAGGTCATGAGAAGTGGACCCAAGATAACATGATTCTTTTATATTAATGCAATTTGGGAAGCAACTCATGCACGTAGGGCTCTATCCACAAAAATGACTACACTTTTTCTCATATATAAAGTAGCAAACCAAGGTAGGCATAGGTGAGGGGGAGAATAAAACGAGGATCCAATTTTCGTTTTAATTTATAAAAACCTTCTGGCTACATTTCAAATGCTAACATATTTTTAGGACGTTCATATTTCTTTAACTGAATAACTCTTAATGTAAATCGTCTTTACCAACGATTTATATTATCACTGGATGCACCATAGTCTAATAAAAGAGGGGAAAAGATTGGAGCCATATAAAACCCTATTACTACGAAATATATATTATTAAATTCGAAGAAACGAAGAAAATAAGAAATAGTTTTCCTCACCTCTCGAGCACTCAAAATCTGAATACAAAGTCTTTGGAATAGAAAAAGGGGAAATAACATAAAGTATCCCCAGTGACGTAATTTAAAGGGACTACTTTGTTCGAAACATATTTAGGATGACGATATCAACGGATATTTATTGTGTATATATAATCCTTATGATTATTTTAAAACCTATTTAATTATAATCCACAGAAAATTTGGTTACATTCTAACTTGGCAATTAAAAAAAAATAAACAAAAAACGTTTTGGTGAATAAAATAAGCATGTCGGTGACTAATTTACGGGAGTTGATGACCCTACTTATACACTCTCTGAGCTCTCAAAACTATTCACTGACAATTTCGTCAAGATCTAATGAACCGTTCAGGAGATACAAGGAAACGAACGAACGGATTTCTTTTTTATTAGTATATATATGTATATATATATACATATATATATTATGACTTATATTTATACATGGTAGATTAAATTTATATAAACGATTACTGAAATTTCGTCAAGATCTAATGACCGTTCAGGAGATACAGGGAAACGAACGAACGGAATTCTTTTTTTTCTTAGTATATATATATATATATATATATATATATATATATATATATATATTATAAAAATTTATACATGATAGATAAAATTTATATAAACGATTACTTTTTCAAGAATCAATATACTAATATCAAATTGAAAAAAATATTATCAAAAGCAACAATGAAATAAAAACTATTACTTCTTCCTCAAAATATAATAAAAGAAAGTATTTAAGACATAATCTTCTTCCAACATATCGAAGAAGATTCCTAGAATGCCTTCAACTTATATCCCCGATATCAAGAACTCTGATCTAGAGCGTTAAAACAAGGTTCCTGCTTTAAAAAAATGTTATTTATTTCTCTCCAGTCTTCCAATACAAAAGTATAAGAGAAATATCATTATAGCACCAGTTCAATTTCAAACTTTGTATTTTGTAAGTTAATATCTCACTTAAAGTTTGGCAAATTGAAAGTCTTTTGCCCATAATTAAACTCATGCATTCTTCAGGACTTTTCATCAAGTCCTTTTTATCATGACTGAAAATTACTCCATTATAGAAGCAATTGTTAATATGTGAGCTGAATAAATTATAAAAATACTGAATGGAATATGAAAAAATATACATTTTTTTATGAATGCCTAAAGTTCATTTACTTTTTTAAAGTTGACAATATAGACGAGAGTTTATTAGTTGATTATCTATTGATGGAAATAAACCTATTCGAAATATGTATATGAATATAACTATATGTATAATCAATGAGGAAAGTGATTTTGAAGAAATATTTTCTTGTACTTAATAAGTTACACTTATTTGGATCCGTTTAAAATAATTTATATATATATAAATTTATATATATATATACATTTATATACATATATGAAGGGTTCGTAAGCAAAATGTGGAAATGTAATTAGAGTACTTATTCTAATTTATGTTGAGATATTCTATAACTTTTTAAACCAAACTGGTTTGTCTGATTAATATATATATGATCAACAATACACATTTCTTTAAATCATTACAATGACTGAGAAAATGCAAAAAGACAGCACTGCTCAGATCTGCTGGATGCTGGAATCAAGGTAGCAAAGATTATTTTCACTGTTTATTAGATCTACAACCGTAAGAACGATCGCTGGCTTGAGAAAACAACAGAATAAGTAAAAGGGGTGTACCGCACAAAATAACCTGCCAGGCCATGGTCCTAGGCGTTGTGGCCTCCGATGGCAAGAAGAATGCCTACTACATTGTGCTCATGGACGTCGTGCCATGGCTGAAGGCTAATTATCCTGAGGGAGACTACGTGTGGACCCAGGATGGTACTCCCTCTATACAGCTTCGAAGAGTCAAGGGATCTGCACCATCAACATGGTATATTTCTGGTCCAAGGAGATGTGGCCTTCTTCCTCCCCAGATCTTAGCCCTCTGGACTACGCTGTGGGGGGCACTTTAAAGAAGAAGACGAAAAAAAACCTCCCACCCAAATATGGACTCCCTGAAGACTGCCATCTTGACTGAGTGGGACAAATTGTTAGAGGGGCTTATCATCAACTCCTGCAAGACGTCGACGTCGTGTGCAGGCTGTAATTGAAGCTATTGGTGGACATACTGAGTGAAAAAGTTTGCAAATGCAATGTTAATAAATTTATAGTTTTGTCAGGAGTGACGATATGGTTAGCTAAAGTCTTTTTATTGCTTGATTCAATTAATATCAGTATATGAATAGAACGAGTCAATTCAAGGGGTTTGGCAATATCATGGATCCTTGAAGAAGAGACAATTAGCATATTTAAGAATGACCTTATTCTCTCTAAATTGGACATTCATTCCTCAACTGCGGCCGCGAGTGAAGTGATAACATAATGCTGTGTCGATTTAATTATATCATTACTTCTTTTCTTTTCCTTCAACCATTGTGTTTCAAACATACAACTTTTGTTGTATTTCTTACATATTTATTGATCCCAGGAGTGCCCCTGGTCACATTAATTTTCCACCTATCTCAAACCTGCTCTCTTGCAGTGAATGTTCTTTTATGTAAGGACTCCTTGATTAGCATATAATATAAATCTTACTCCGCCCATGGTCTGTCTCCTTAAAATTCTAATTAACTCCTGGAAAATAAATTTCAAAATGGTTTCTCCTCTTTTTTTCTACTATCCATTTTTGGCATCCCTCAAACCTTTTTTCTCTGTCTAAAAAAATACACAATAAGTAAGTGTCCAAACTGATAAAAAGTATATGAAAGATTGAGATGTTTTAGTCAATTATAACATGTTAATTTTTTCGTCTCTCCCTTAAGGCTGGATAACTTATCTGTACATACCATCTTAGAATACATATCTACATATGTGTTGAGTCAACTATAAAAAATAATATTTCCTTAAACAAAGACGAAAATAATCATTCCCATGTCGTTTTAATGTTGTTAAAATATAGAGTGCTCACCGGGAACCTTGAAGTTCGGGCCAAGTTCTTCTCAGGATCCCAAAAGGATTGCAAATTTGCGAAGTTTGTGAAGAAACAAGTGACCATTATTTATAATAGGAAACGACGGGTCCCAGCTATTTTTTGAGCCTCCGGCCCGGCGTCCCGGTGTTTTTAGCCACTGAACCGAGGCTTACATATTTTCTTTCGTTTGTCATTCACAATGTCGAAGGAACGCAAATAATATTAAGTCCCGGCCCAGTTTTGGCCCGGCCCGAGTCCCGGCGAAAAAAGGTGTCCCAGTCGTTTCCTGATCTATAAGATTGTGTCTATATTTCATTTTGGGAACTTCTTCGACTTCACCCACGACTTCTACGTGCCAAAAAGGGACCATTTATAGCCTTTTATACTGGAAAGTTAGAAAATATTATCCACGCAACGATTACCAAAGCTTAACAAATTTTATACACCAAACGATGCTATAATGATTACGACATCTCTGGGGTTTTTAACATGGTCAAACTACATTTACTCATCTGTAAAAGAAGTTACTCATCTTAGGAATATTTTTTAAATGATGCTACTAAGATTATAAAGTCTTTTTTGTCCCTAAAATTGTCTTGTTTCTTTGTGTTTTATTTATACTAGCAATGTGCCCGGCGTTGCTCGGGCAAGGTCGGCACATGATTCAAGAGTTTGTAGGCGGTTTCAAAGCAGCTCATGTCCTTCCCCAGATGATAACGACGTGCATGCAAATTTGAGCTGAATTGGCCCAGGCATGTGGCCGCCTACTTGTAACGGAAAGACAAACAGACAAACAGACAGACAACTTCTACTTTATTATATAGATATTTGTTCTTTCTTCTAAACAAATTTTATACGCCGAACAAAGCTCAAATGACAACGACATCTCTGGGGTTTCTAACATGGCGAAACTACATTTACTCGTCCGTAAGAGAAGCTACACATCTTAGGAATATTTTTAAAATGATGCTTACTAAGATTATAAAGTCTTTTTATCCTTAAAATTGTCTTGTTTCTTTGTTGTTTTATTTAATAAATAATGTTCTTTCTACCATTTCGTGTGCTCATAGAAGTCAATAAAGTTATGCAGGTTGGCCAATAAAAAAATCGAATGTCGTTTTAATTATTAATAGTAACGGTAAATCATTTTAGGAGCATTTAAAAATGTTGTCTGAGGAGATGATTTAATTAATAATTATAAGTTATATTTGACTATTCCATTTAACTACCATTTTATTAAGCCCCATTTGGAAGGGAAACTTAGTGTTCTAAAGGAGTATTTTTATTTTTTTTAAATCGGTTCTGATTATTTTCCTCTTTTATTTAGACCATTTTTTTCTTGAACCTTTTTTCCTAGATTGTTCTTCTATACCTCTTTTTATTATAACATGATATTAGGTTCAAAATTATAATTTAGCTGACGGATCACATGTTTTCATATTTATATAATAGTTTATGTATAAAGTACATAAGCTGATTTGCTATTTCAAATTTTATTACTTAACTCCTTCATTGTAGAAAAAATACCCGTATTTTAACTCCATAGTGAAGTTAATTATCTGCACGTGCTGAGTTATTCTTAATTTTCAATGATAAATTGTATTAAGGGAATTGTATTTCAATATTTAAAAAATAATGCCTATGAGGCTATTTTTTATTTCTTTATTTCTTAAGGTTTTTTAAAATTGTAATACATAAAATACAATTATAAAAAAGTGGTAGAATTGCGTAAAAAATGCATAAATAAACATTATACTTTAAAATTAATCTACCTAAAAAGACCAAACTCACTAAACAGAAATAATATGCAATACACAAAACAATCAAAAGGGGTTGTTATAAAACGGAGATATTGAAGGATTATCTTCATCAGCTATTGAAATATTTTAGGAAATCTATCATATGAATGCTGATCAAGTTAAAAGTGACTATCAAGGCCAAATGTTTATCTATATAATAATTCACCAATCTCCGTCCGTCCGTCTGTATGTTCGCACGCTATCTCCTCCCACATTTATGGTCAAATTTGAACTTTGAAGGTACCTATGGAATCCTTGGGTCAAGGCGGACCTAATAAAACTATTTGCAAAGTGATGGGACCAGAAATGAAAAAAATCTTTAAGGTCTGTTTCACTCCCAAACTAGCTCCAAAACCTACCCATACCCGAAGGGCGAACATATGGGCGCCGTAGGCGGCCAAATATTTGAGTTATTATTATTTGTATTTATGCTGATTATATTTTCATTTTTATATCTTAAGATATGTCATATTACGCAAAAGTAGAGATCCAATGGAGAGTTGCGACTAAAGAATTAATAATGTACGTTAATATAAAAACATAGTATTTTGAGGTCATATAGTGTTTTGGATATTGTATTATATAAATATTTCTTAGAGTGAAAAGTCATTAATAAAAATAAACTGCAAGACAATTGAATAATAATACTGAATCTTTTTTATACCTTGGTAGGAACCTCCTTGATTAATCTAACATTCAGACAAATTATGGAGACTTGAAGTATGTGGATTCAATTTCTCAAGCCTATGGAGAATTTAAAACATAGAGAGCTTCCCTTCAATTACAGAGTAATAT
Source organism: Caligus rogercresseyi (assembly GCA_013387185.1). Lineage (NCBI taxonomy): Eukaryota > Metazoa > Arthropoda > Copepoda > Siphonostomatoida > Caligidae > Caligus > Caligus rogercresseyi. Next base: position 16,203,357 of record CP045892.1, read on the forward strand.
TTTGAGAATCAAGATCAGCTGACGGTGGAGACCCATAACAAACAAATCAATATTTTGGCATAATTTGAAGGTTTCGTGATGCAAGTTTATATGTTTGATTAGACTAAGACTACTCACATTCAAAGTTTGCAGTTTTTTCCGGTTGAGTCCAATCTGTCGATTTTGTTATTAGCTGAATATTTTGTCTTGAATCTGGAAACAAACAGCGTCGAAAACGGAGCTTTAAAAGTGTATAAAATGAGTGATTCTCCCGGCTCACTAAGAGTACCCGAGTGGCAACTTAGAAAACTCCACGCACACGGATAAAATATCAGCCTGATTGCAAACGCATTAGGCTGTACCTACAAAACTCTTGCTACGGTCATTAACAGAGGCACTGCAGACATCCCTTGGAAGATCCGGAACAAGACTGTAAGGACTTGCGAGCTTGTGGAGGCTGTTCAAGACACCGTTGTCTAAAGAAGAGGAAGACCACCGTGTCCAGACTGGCCAGGGAGTTTGACGTATCCAAACGCACCATGGACCGTTTTGTGAAGTCCGAATTCAAGCTAAATGTCTATAAAAGGACTTCAAATCAATCCTTGGAGAAAAGGGACAATTAAAAAAGGTTGATTAAGGTCAAGAAGTTGCTCTGTATGACGAAGCATAAGCTAAAGGAGACTGTGCTAATCTTCTTGGATGAAACCCCATTTTATATTGGTGAGATGGTGGTTTCTGATACTGGATCCTTCCTAGCGCCCAACCCCAATGATGTCCCTGATGATGTGTGCCATGTGGTTAAGAAAAGGAGTGTGGCAAACCTGCAGATCTTGGCAGTTGTGGCCTCTGATGTGGTAAAGTGTCCCCTCATTTTCTTGGAGGAAAAGATGAGGCTGAACAGCACCACGTACGTGGGAATCATGAGGGACACTGTCTTCCTCTTGGCCCATGCCAACTATTGGACAGGGTGGATATTTCAACAAGATAGTGCAAGGCCTCATACAGCCACAAACACATAAAAGTTCTTCCAAACCAATGCTTCAAGATTAATTGATAAAGACTTTTGGCCACTATACAACCCTGACTTGTCTGTGTAGGGCTATGACGTCTTCGGGTGGCAAAAGAGCTCTCTCTCAGGGATCTATTTACCTCAAAGGAACACCTGAAGTCAGCCATTGAGGATGCTTGAGCAAGTATCGACCGAACTTCATCAAGAACCCTGTGCAAAATTCCGACCAGGTTGGAGACCGTCATCAAGGCTGATGATGGATACATTAAGTAAAATTTTATATCAATATATCTAAAATAAATGGTAAAATACACAAACGTGATAGTCTCATTAAGATCTATATATATATATATATATATATATATATAAATAGGTATATATGCATTGTATCTTAGTTTCACAAGACAAGACAATACTCCTAAATGTAACACTGCTTCATAAGTCCCAACATTTGCTTTAGCTCTATATTGTGATGCTGTTTTTTAAAATTTACTAATGACAATGCCGAATACTAAAATATACAATTACTTTCAAACATAGGCCAACAGTTTTTCTTTTGTATATGTATGCCTTTGAAATATTAAACCAAATAATTGACATTTTTTCGGTTGTTCCATTTGCATATTATATTTTGTTTTGTAAGACCAATTTGAAATGTTCCATTTCATTTTTATAAGATTTTATCACATTTCTATTCAATTAGATACAACAAATATTTATTATGTGGAACTAAATTATAGTATTTAAAAAAACTTTTCGTCATTTCGATATTTTATAAGTGAGATACTTTTTTTGCCGTACTTCATTTCATTGGGAAAGTAAAGTCGAATGGATTTAAAATTTTGTTTCGATGGCCTTTATAGGGGGTTCGTATAGTTTGTGTCTGAATATATATTCATTTTGTACAAAAGCGTTGTCGTTTTAGGAAATATTTTCTTTATAACTTGCTATGTTTGTAGTCATTTTAGATTGGTGTAATTCAGTTTTTTGTTATATTTTATCGTATGTGATGTTTATTTATAAGTGCTTTTATACCACTCACTTTTAAAAAGAAAGTATCCTTAAAAAATGATTTTATACGGTGTCGTTTTACTGAGTTATATATTTGTTGTTATATATTCTTGAACGCACGAAAACTTATTACCTTCCACATCTACAAAAACAAATCCTTATTTGATAAACATTTTTTGCTTTTTCATATTTTATAACTCTCTCAATATATATTTTTACAGAATATTAAGAGCGCCAAAAAAACCCCAGCTTTTCTTCTTCGTTTTTAGACATGGTTTTGACGCATGTCAAAGGGGCTTGGCCCTCCATTAAAAAGAGCTATCTTTTGTTTCAGCATAAGATACCAAAGAAATGCAAATCCAAGTGCTCATGCCCACAACAACTTGAAATAAAAAGCCATTTGTAGCTTATCAGATAAAATATGTGTATTTAAATTTTAAATGAATGACCGGCGTCGCCTTTATCAGGCCATTCAAGAATGGCATTTAAGTAACCATTCAACTAACGAAGGAGTTGGCCCATTTTATGTGCAATTAATTCCTTTTTATTATTATTTATATCATGAATGAATTGACATGAAATTAAAGCATGAGAGGTTTTTGGGGTTTCATATTCTTATGTAATACTATTTGAGTGCGTTGATCATGGAGCCAAGTTAATGTTTCATATACAATCATGTACACATTAATCCGAATTCAATCCAGGCTTAGTCAATCAAAGTACCTAAAAATATCATCTCTCTAATGTAATTAATATTATATGTAGTTTACAATTCTAAAAATCGATATTGTGTAAGATCTTTTGATATTTCTTGTATAAACCTATATATAGAAGTCATATAAAAGCAATTTTTTTCAACAATTCAGTTTTGAGTGTAAAATATATATATATATATATATATATATATATAATATATATATTATATATATATATATATAATATATTATATATATATATATAGGAAAAGAAATGCATCAAAACGTTCGAATCCGAGAGGGGATGGTCATTTTTGGTCTACCTCATTAATAAGACCCTAGGTTCGATAGACAAATTTTAATGCTATAATACTTATTTATATCCTGTCGGATGCATTCTATCGAACCAAAAGACAAAAAAACCAATTTTTATTCAACAATTCAGTTTTGAGTGTAAATATATATATATATATAATATATATAAGAAAAGAAATCATCAAAAACCTAAGATAATAAGTGGGGTACAAATAAATAAATAAAGTTATAATATAATAATTATTTAATTTATTCAACAAAATTATTAGCCAATGGTTTGAAGCCCAAATAGAGAGTGAATTACTTACATTTTCAAGACCTTTTGACAAGAAAGGGATATTAAAAATGAAATACTTTTATGCATCAAAAAAATTATGTTATTCAAGGGAAAAAACTTGATATCTGGTTTTATGTTCATTGTTAAAAAAAGTTATAATTTATTTTTTTACTTCATTATAGAGCTAGCAATGCAATAAGTTATTTGTGTAACTAAGTTTGTGGTAAAATATGTACTTTCAAATGCTGCCGACATAAAAATGTATTTATACAAAATGTCAAAAAGTACTGTCTTTATAGCAGCTTTAATTAAAGTATCACTTTTTTTAAACTCAAAGTTATAAATGCATGTCAATTCAGTAATTTTCCATTTACATTTGTGATAAAAGTATTTTATAATATTAGACAGTTTTTAAATAAGACGCCGACGAATTTAATGATAATTTTATTTTTACGTAGTATGCTTAGTATTAGCTACACGACTAACTTTGAACCATCTAAGAATAAGGAACATGGATTGGCTATAATTTCCCTTGTGATTTTTTTTGATGCGTTTCTATAATGCAAGTTAAAATATAGTAAGATGCATTTGCTAATGTTTAGCAAATAAATAAGGATAGATTTATCTTAATTTGTAGTCTATTTATCTTATTATAAAACAAATGAATGTTCCTCAATGAAAAAGGAGAGACATTCTAAAACTCTTGCAATAATCATTAAAACTAAAATAATCAATGCATTAAGAACGAGTATTTTTATAACACTTTTAAAATTGTAGCACCACATTTTTCTCTCGACAATTGCTTTTCCACGGCTCCGCCTCAGTTCCAATATTCATGGAATACCTTTAGTAACTACCACCTAAGAAATCTTATTACACGAAACTCCCATTAAGATCATATTAGTATAGCATAAAAGCACTCAAGTTTTCTTCTTTAATGCAAAGACGTTAAAAAAAGTCAATTACATTTAAAAAACGTAAACACAATATATATATTTCCTATATACTTATACATCAGTCCCTTCTAAAAGTGTTATTTTTCTCTCCGCAATAACTATTTTTATATTCTTTTCATTTCAAAGATCCATGCTAAAAAGGATAGTGCTTTTTAAGGAGGTTTCTTTAAGAGTTGCAAGGATTTAATAGGTAATCGAATATATGTATGTATTTTAACCTCACAAAGAGAAACGAAAAAAAAAACACTCTCTAAAAAAATCCAATAACATAAAAAACTAATGTTAAACGTATTTTATAACACTCATGCTACTCCGTCATTGGACCTCATGTCTATAAAAAATATATGTGCTACAAAGGAATCCCAACATAATAAACGTTGACTATCCCCTCCTCTTTTTTTTCTTTTGCAAAGAGGCTATTTATATGCAAAACAGTCAACTATCATTTGCGTATTCTTCAGTAGTTTAATTGACGTACTTAGTTTTTTTTATATTATTGCATTTCCACTTTCTCCAGGCGCCAAAAAACCCACAATTTAAGTACCCTTTCATGATTGGCTAGTAGGAGACTAGATAGTATGTATATCTACACACAAAAAAGAGTGTAAAAAGCTCTCTATGTATATGTAAGAAAACTATTCGTAAGTAGTAAAAAAAGCAATGGAATATAAATCTTCTCCTCTAGTTGGTTCATGAAATTCGAGTTTAAAAGTTTTTTAAATACTATTACACAATATTTTCAGTAAGCATTTGTTTTTATGGTGTCTTCACTGTCTTTTCATCCATTTTCTATTTGTAGGAGAGTTTCAAGGAATCTTGAAATCTTAACCACTTACATAGAGAGAAATGGCCGTAAATCAATGTCAAAGGCTTTTCTTCTTTTTCCCCCTTCTTCTTCGTATATAATATGTCGTTGGAGGAAGCATTGGCGCTCTTGTAATTAGTATTGACAAGGTAGAAAAATGATACTTTCTTGGCTTTTTTTACGGTTCACATTTCCAGATACCTTAACAATGTGTATTGTTTGAACTTGAGCGGGAAAGAGAGTAGGAAAGGGATAAGTGATGCCTTGGTAACCCTAAGAAACTGTACTCTTGAGATGGAGCGGCTCATCTATATATTCTTCATTTTGGGAATGATAAAAAATATCGTTACTCCTCTATAAAGTATTATAATATATGACGGAGATCCTTTCCTCGAACGTGATTTGTAGAAGAACTATTCAAAGACATTCTATTTGTCTATTCTCATCGATCTCGATCCATGTTAATGTCGCAGAAGAGATGAAGATCCAGTAGAATCGTTGATTCTCCTGGTAGAAATCACGATCGTATTCTCTCCTAGGAGTGACTAAGATCCTCATTTTTATCAGAAAAATCAACGACTCTTCTATAAGAGATCAGGAGTGTTATCTCTTATGGGAGGGATGACAACGTAAATATGGAGATGCCATTCAAACTATGTTTCTCATTCATCTGGCATGAAAGTAAAGAAAAGTTAAATTTAGTAAGACGAAGTATTGATCATATTAAGTAACTACTTTTAGGTGATTAATTCAGATGGCATTAAATATAGTGTGATTTGTTACGAAGAAAAAAAACAGGTTTGACTTTTTATTTATATATAATTATTTACAAGTGTCAAAAATAATTTGATTTTTTGAGAGTTACTGTGATTTGGAAAATTGCATTCCTATATTCTTATCAAATTATTTAAGAACTTGCAAATAAAAAGGCAAACTTATTTTTTTTTCGTAACAAATCACAATAATATTTAATGCAACCTCAATTAATCACCTAAAAGTAGTTACTTAATATGATCAATACTTCGTCTACTACATTGATCTTTTCTTTACTTTCATGCCAGATATCGAAATTATAAAAACTGTTCTGAAATGCATTGACATATACCAAAAATATATTACATATTGATTATAGTCAATAGACTCGATACAAAAAAAATATAGCCGCTTAAATAGAACACTAAAAATGATCAACTTTTTTAAATATAAAGCCTATTTTTTCTAACAGTACGAAAGATATTGAAATTATAAAAACTGATTTGAAATGCACAGATATAGTAGAAAAATAAATGCAACTGACATTTGTGGTTATCCTTTGCACGAAAATAACTGGGCCTGAACCATTAGAAATGGTGAAAATCATGATGTTCAAAAAAAGGTCATGAAGGCCAAACCATTTTTGTACGAAATTTAAGTGGCATTTTTGGAATTTACGTAAAAAATGGGACTCATATTAGGAATTTCAGCCTAGGGGCAAACAAAGATCTTAATTTTGTTACATAGTATTATTGAACGCAATGATTTGGAAAAACGTGTAAAAACCATCTATAAATATCTGGATACTCAAAGAGAGAAAAATTTTGTCCGCTCACAGAGCTATTTGAAAACATATAGAGATATAAAATGGCTGCCCTAGTTGTGAATAAAACAATTTAATAGTTTTGAGAATACAGAAAAGGAAGTCCTGCATGTCCAGTGATGTCATCTTATGTTATGTATCAACAGAAAGTGACGTCACTGGGCGTTACTTTTTTCAATTCGGACGTTTGTTATTCAAAGAATATAAGTAATTCTTCTTCTCCTCTTGTTTCATCAGTTGCTGACACGGACGGAGATCTAACCATTTTATTTACTCGATTGTGCATCCATTATTATATAGGTTGTTGGTAAAAACGCATCAAAGTATCGTATTTCTCAAACCTAGACACTCCGTCCACACGCATAACCATATTTCTTCCTTTTTTTGCAACATTAAGTTGTCTTTATCACTTTTGCCTCACCAATAAAAGTAAAAAAATATATTTTTTTTACTTTTCTGCACTTGCCTTGTCCTTTTATTTTGTATTGTAGCATGGTTCTTGGTCATTTGAGAAGGGGCTTACGAGAGGGTTTTTTGTGCTTTTCAATGACCTACATTCTATCTTTTTTTTTCGTCAAAAAATATCCGCTTTTTAAAATACACTTTTAGTCACATAGTTTTAAAATGGGCACAATGAACTTTTTAGATGAAGTGGTATTTCATACATCTAACATTTTATTAACTAAATATACTATGTACTCTTGATAGTGCATATACACAAGTTCTAAATATATTATGTATAATGCTTACATAGAAAGTAGACCAGATATAATGTCGTTCTTATAGAGTGTCGAGTGGAATGTATAATAAGTCTTCTTTTAAATGAAGTTGAATATATCTGTGGACACCTTAAAAATATAAAATCTATGTTTTTGTTATGTTGCATAGAAAATGCAAGTTTATTGTGTTGAACTCAAAATTTGAAACTGTTAAGTTTAAAGTGATATTTTATACTAAGTAGACTTATATTGGGACACACTCAAAGAATAATAAATACATTTCTTCAAAAAATAGTTCCTAGAAAAATAAAGCATTTTATTTAAATTCAAAAATCATCTTTAAGAAAAATAAATTATTTTATCACAAAAAAATATATTTTTTAGATATATTCCAATGTGAACAACTAATAGTCCAGACAATTGTATCGCTTTAAGTTCTTTCTATCGCTATCTTTCCCCATCAATTGATCTAATAAAAAAATATGCGATTTATTATTGGAGCTCCCTAAAAACAAGACACAAATAAATGTCTTGAGCATTACAAATATATATTTTTTATAATATGCTCAAAGCTCTGCTTCTTTACAACATTCATTTATGTCACTTTTACAAGTACCTCAAAAGTACTTAAAAACCAAGATGGCGCCAACAAATCCCATAAAATCCTAGAAAAAACAATGGTTGTCGGAACCTTATTGATGGCATAATTCCATTTATCACCAAGGAAATCTTTATGATGAGGAGGAAGAACAACGGTTGCCCCAATAAGATGCTTCTTAAGGACTTCTTGTGTCTTTGTTAAAACACACACTGCCATTTCTTAGGTTTCAAGTCATAATTTTGTCCTTTTACCAAGACGTTGTTATTGTTGTAAAAGAAGAAAAAAGTATCATTTTTCCGTGAAGGAGAAAATATAGAGTAAACTTCACATATCTCCGCAGTCATGTCTTCTATGAAGGAGTGAAAAGCAAACCGTTTTTCTCACATAATTATTATAAAAAAGGGTATCAATGGGGGAAAAAAACAAAAAAACTTTGGCTTTTCTTGGTAAAGAATATGTATAGAAAAGGTATATAGAAGTTAGAGCACTGACCCATAAATATGATATTTAATGGGTTCCTTTAAGAGAAACTACTTTTTCTCTTTGAGTGAAGATATCATACTTACAACTCAAATAAACTGAGAATATATATAATTTATAGTGGCATGCAATTATGAATGAATAGAGAGTCCATTTACTCTTGACCCATAAACTCTTTATGTGTTTTTAAAGTTATGTATATATTTTTTAATGTGTTGGGTGAAATATCTAAGGAAAAGAAATGATCAAACATTCTACCCATTGAAAGTTTTTTTATTTGAAGGGGATAAAATATATTTAGTTAAAAAATAACATTTGTTTTTGCAGAGAATGAATGACCACAGTGATCACCTTATACATCAGACATGGCAAACTAAGGCCTGCGGGCCGTATACGGCCCGTTAGACAATTTAATCCGGCCCGCCGAGCTTGTCCAGTAAATAAATAATAATGCTTCATAAATCATTCATTACGTCTGTCCATACAATACCGCGTTTCACCAATAGATGGCGCGCTGATATTTATTTATCTCTTGAATTATTTCATTGCCATTTGAGTCCTTCAGTAAAAAATGAGCGGACCAAAGTAAAAGAAAGTGGACAGTCAATCTACTGCTGTGGCCCCTTTTCAGATTTATAGCCCATAGCGGCCCGCAAGTCAAAAAGTTTGCCTATCCCGGTTATACATGAATCTACCATTGAGAATATAGAGTGCCGAAGTAACGTATGGTAGCGTTCAATATGGCAGTATTTGTGTGTTCTAGATTGTTGGTAAAAAGACAGCAATATACAAAGTGAAGAGGGAGTGAGATTCATATTTTATATCAAGAAATAACAAATGTAATGATCTCACATGAATCTCACGAGCTTATAATTTATTTACTGTTCATAATAGATATACCAATAAATGAACTCTTCCTACTTCATAATAAAATATAGAGTCTCACCTTCCCTTGAGTTTTTTTTTTTTTTTTTGAGTTGAGAGCAACACATAGCCCGATATCAGCGCTACCAACCGTTGTTTGGCATTTCCTATGGAATGTACATATCTCGGCCCTAATCTTTTTATAACAATTTGAGAATATTATCTCCCCGATATTCAGCGCTACCACACTTGTGCTTCAGCCTCAATATTCTCCATGGAATCTACATTCTCGGCTCTGCTCTTTATAAAACAGTTCAAAAATCTTTCTGCTTAAGAGGAAATATTTTATAGCCTTTGATGTTGGACACCAAAAACATTTTATAATGTGAGTATAACAAAAACAATGTGTGCACTGTGGCCTGAAGAAGTTGTTCTTGCAACGATATATTTGGCATTTTATCAATAGTTAAGTCCACTTGAAGCTTTAAAGGATGTATGTCGAAAATACAAATAAAGTTTTATTCCATTGTCTCTATGGTGTTCGGGTTATTTTAAATATGTCTATTGCTTGTTTGTTTAGCAGTGCAAGTCCTTGGTATTATCATTTTGAATAAAATATCAATCCAATGGAAAAGAAAAAATATTCACTTTGGTGACTTATATTTTTTAATAATATTGAACTGATATTTGGCGACTAAATCTTATAAATAAACCGTTGAATGAGGTCAATTTCATCTATTTCACATAATCATTAGCAAAATTAATAATATTCCTTACCTGAAAATAATGAATCTACTATAGACAATTTCATATCGAACTGATTAGAATATTTAGATTACATTAATTTACTTTATTACTTACTATTCTCTTTTTACTATTTTTAAAAAAAATACATGCCTTTTTTCTAATATCATTTTTGAATATACTTTTAAACGAATAGCACCGGGACTTAGAAAACTTATATATACTATTATTGTAGGCTATGCAATGTGTCACAAAATTGAGGTTTTAAAACAAATTCAGTTTTACATGTATAAAAATATAATTTTAGTAGTTAAAAATGCATTTGGCTGATGTAATTATATGCACTAAAGGTTTTTTTCTAATATGATAAATCTCTGGATTACATCCTTTGTATAAAAGGGCAAAGAAATCACCCGCTGAACGTTTATTCTTTGAAGGGCGAATTGTTGTGTGAAACTATTGGAGTCTTTTTCTCCAGAAGCATGGTATTTCTGTCCAACACTCTAAAATGACACAATTTTTTTGTACAGACAGCTTGGATTATTAGTGGCCTAAGGTACATGACCTGCCAATAACTCTCATGTTCCCTAACGGAAAATTGTCAGCCTGGTTCCGAGGGAACTCAATGAAAAATCAACCAATCAACTATAGAGGATTGCAGGAGTAAAGCTTTGGAGACAAAAAAAATCTTCATATACTTATAATCTATATGCATGTTGCCAAACAACACGTAAAGGAACATTTAAAAGAATAAAAAGTGTATTTTGGCCAAAAAAAAATACAATAGTTTTTTTGGTAATTTCATTATTATAATAAACACATCAAATTGGGCATATATGCACATTATGAAAGAAAATAGACGTGTACAATTAGTCATAAACTATATATGAAGTATGTTACATACAATAAATATTGCGAATAATATTTAAATCAAAATATATACTCAGCACTATATTTTCGAACCACCCCCGACGAATAATTAAATGATGGAATTACTTCTTTTTCTGTACTTAGGGGCAGACAAACTCTTTTTAGAGCTAGATACATAGAATTACTAAAAAAACATTGCCTGAAAAGATTTGATTGCCGCTTAACCCAAAAATCCATTTACCAAAGGATATTTCAATATATAATAAAAATCTTTAAATTATTTTGTATTACTATAACAGTAAAACATATATATTTAAAAATAGGAAACTTTTGGAGAGAGTATTAAACGACTAATGGGAAAAAACCAGTTTACATAATCCCGAAATACAAAAAAAGTAAAGGATAAATTAAATTCTTAGCTTTTAAACTTTGTAATATAATAATAACGGATTTATCAATAAATATTTATATTATTATGTATATATAATATGACACGGATAATAAAGAACATTTCAATATTTTTTAGCGATCATTTTTCGTGTGATAATATATATTATTAAATGAATATTTAAGTGACTAAGGTATTTTGTACTTTGATTTTTTTTATAAGATGTTATGCCGTGTGTTAAGTTATAATGCCTTGATTGTGTGGTTATTAAGTCAAAATGCTGTGATGGCAAAGATAAAGGGAGTTGGACCAAGTAACAAATATGATGGCACACGTTTAACTTTTAAAGACAAGAGGTGTTTCTAAAAACAAAAAGCAAGTCAATAAAGTATAATATAAAAGAAACAACGCGTCTTTTTCTTTCTACGTATATTTTAAGATAAGTTTTGAATAATGAGGGTAATTTCCTGTCTAGACCCCTTCCATCCCATGAGAGTCCAATCCAGTTTAAACGACAAGTATATGATAATAATAGTATTATGGGATCCTCTAACAATAAGAAACTCTTAAAAAAAGAGAGCAACAAAATGATATACTTTGAGTCATTTATAAAAAGAATAGGGGCTTATTATGGGAATGAGGACTGTATCATAAAATTCTAAGAAAAGCGACATGAAAGGGCAACAATGGACTGCTTCTATGTTGGTCGGATACCTTTTTTTTCTTCTGGGCTTAAGTGCCTATATCGGTCCATAGGGCAAGCAGTGGTGGAGGTAGGTTTTAAATACAGGAACAGGGAGACTTATTTTTTTGGTACCCTATGCCTACCACAATAGAGGGACTCGAGTAAGGGCTCTAACAGTCTGCAATGGCGAAGCCTATAAATATTACTTTAAAGACTACTTCATCTCAGTTCAATTAGTACAACGTTATATGCACACATGAAGGACTTTATAGAGGACACCAAAAAGGTTATTCTGGCAAAACATCAATACACCTTGATTTTTTTTAAATTTTGATTAAAATGTTTTCTTTATTTATCTATGTCGGATGGTTAGCGATCCTTTTATCGATAGATATGAGATAAACAAATGAATAATAATATTCTCTTATATGTTAATGTTTTGTTTATTCAATAATGGAATGCATAGGAAGGAGTCCCTTCAGAGGATTCGACAATGACGTGAGGCCCATGAAGAAGACGCAATTAGTATTTTTTAAGATGAACTTCTTCTCTCTGAATGATGTTCATTCATCAACCGCGGGCGGGACTTAAGTGATACTTGTAGCTAATGACACCTGTTTTTTTAAATTTATTCCCTCTCCTTTTCTTCACCCAATCACTTTGAAAAACACAACTTTGATCTTATCCCTACATATATGTAGGACTTGTTGTACTTATTAATCCTAGGAAAATTATCACTCTCACCAGACCTTAATCTACCGCTGATTTACTTAGTGCACCACCTTTAAAATAAAAATATTGGAAGCATACGAAAACTCTAAATCTATTAATAATTTATAATTATACTGAATTTAAAATTAGATTCTAAATAGTCAAAACTATCTTGTATAATACCAATATAATTTATAATTACTATAATACTATATGGGAATGTAATTTTTAATCATTGATATTTTAATATGTATGTTAATTTACTTGTTATAAGAATTTGTGGTCTTTAAAAGGAAAATAATTTAAACTAGAATGTTATTTATGTTTTTATAAAACACAATTTTCCATTCTTTTATTTATGTGTAATTATGTATTATACATATTTTAAATAGAATAATCCCTTGCTGATGAAAAATAACACCGTGATTTAGAAGCTGGAAATCCTAAAATAAATTCAATATTCTTCTATATTCAATTGTTACAACATTATGAGCAAAAAAGCATATAATTATTTCGGCTATGGACAGAACTGAATATTTTTTGTGTGTTTAGCTCTGTAATAAACTCACTTCAATGGAACTTAATTCAGCATTAGCACTTGATATTACTTAGGTACCAACCATTTTTGTATGGCAATATTGGCTACGGGGCTCTCGATGATCTTGATTGAACTTATGGAAGTTTTCCCTCGCATCAACAAGGTCCTTATTTAAAAAAAATATACATACAAATATAATAAAAAAGTATACTATATGTAATATAAAAAGTTTTTGTTGTGGTTTTTAATATGAAAATATATCGAATAATAAGCGAAATTGACTTAAATGGAAATCAAAATAAATACTCCATAAAATTAATATCTTTCTTATTAATAGAGGAAACAGTATTTGATAGATTTGATATTTGAAATAGTTTACAAGAGGTTTGATATATTGACATTGTTTGAGAGTAAAATATAAGTGTTCATCGTGTTGAGTAAAATACACATTCTTTCAAAGGCTTTTATAAATTTAAATTTAGAAATATGTTAAACATTATTGATGTTTCTTTTTGGGCAGGGGACCTGTATAGAGAATAAGTTTTAAACCACCTTATAGAATTTTCATACAGTTTGTCTAAATAAATAAAGTCATCATAAAAGAATTTTCATAAAAGAAGCAAATAATATAATTTGTTTTTATTCTTGCAATATATTTCCATAGTTACAACAAACAAAAAAATAAACTTGAAAGTCATTGAGAAAAATAAATTTTTCAACTCAAGTGACTTAGTAGATGCCAAAATTAATTTGCGTAATTATACATTTATCTCCATTCCCCTCATCAAAACAACGGAGTTAATTTAAAATCTAAATATGAATTGAGCCTCAAAGGACACATAACATTTTATAAAATAAAATAAAAAGTACTAGACAAAATAACAATGCAAA
>CP045892.1:16217570-16248322 GCA_013387185.1 Caligus rogercresseyi
ATTTTACTGTTTGATTACTTTGTCCATGATGTTCCATAATTGATTATTTGCAGCTAAAAGTTAATATTATGGGTATATATTTTATTAAATTAGAAAAAGGAATAATGAGCTCTTTGCTCGGTGTTCTACCAAAAATTATATTGTTCTGGAAAATCTAGTTTCGAAATATAATATTGGATTTTAATTGCTATTAATTTTGTATTATTAATGTTTGATAATATATATTTTTTTATTGAATTGTGATGGGCTTCAGGGTAATTTTTTACATTTATTTTCATCGGCGTCGAGAAATACCGGACGCTCTATATTTTTTTTGGGGCATATTTACAAAATATATCGAAACAGACATTAAGAGCGTGTTACATTTATAAGAGTACCTGCCGTATGGTTTATGAAATTAACATAGCTGTTTTACCGGCTTCTATTAATAGTTCTTAGGAGAAGAAGGATTTTACGGGCGAGAACCATAGAGATATAGTATTCCCTCCAATTAGCAGAGAAACATCGTTCAGCTTATTCTGGACACAATGACGTATTTCTCTGAAGAATCCATCGAGATATATAGATATAGAAAGCTTATTCCATCCAATAGCAGAGAAACGACGTTCAGCTGTATTCTGGACACATGACGTAATTCTCTGAAGAATCCAATAAGCTCTATGAGGCGAGAACCATAGAGGTATAAATATATAGATTGAAGGGAGTTAATTCCCTTCAATAGCATAGAAACAATGTTCAGCTGTATTATGTGTCAATATAAACAAAGTAATTTGTAATACGTCATCGTAAGCTGATCTATAGAAAGAAAGATTGTTGATTGGGCCAAAAACGTATTCTTCTGAAAAAATAATAAATCCCTCTATGTCTTTATATCTTCTTTTATGATGCCAGCTGACCCGGCAGTTTTGGGTCCTTGAACAGTTTCTTGGCTTGACGATTGCCAAGTTGTCGTCATTGAGAGATTCTATTAAGTGTCCAATCCCCTTGAAATGGTCGCAGTAGTAGAATGCCGCTTCGAGCCAAGTTCTCACCTGGTCAGGCAAGGCTCTTGGACAGGAGGAACTTACCGGGAGCGGCAAGGGCCTTCTTGCGTTGAGGTGCTTTGACAAACACCTTCAAGATCTCAGGGATCAGTTCATTCACTAGAGGAAATTCGTAACGAACCAATTCAGCCACCCCTGTTGAGAGCGTGACAGATGCAGGCGACATGCATCATGTTGGGGAAGAGTTCCTTCAAACCTCGCCCGGCCTTCAGACAGTAAGTTGCTCCATCAGTGATGAGCAGGTGTAGACTGTTGTACTCCAAATCTTCACCAAACATCTTGAAGAGTGCCCCTGTCACGCCTGTTGAATGTTTTGTTGATGGCTGCATGGATGTCAAGCAGGTCCAACAGGAAGGGTTGAAGCGTCATCGAGGGGCCCAGAGAGGACTGCAGTCATGGCTGTGCCACATCTGTCAGTTGTCTCATCCAAAGAACAAACAACCTCTGTTCCTGCAGCCGTTCCTTCACCTTATACATATGGACCTTGCTTTCTTCTCCATTGCGTGTGACAGAAACCACCTACATGGTATTGGCTCGTGGCAGTACCTTTCAATGAAGGCTTGAAATGCACAACATTCAGACTTGGCAATTGGTATGTTACACTCCACAAGCATTTTGGCTAAGTCATGGGTGAACGGAGTCACTTTCTTTAGCAGGCCATTCGTCAAGAAAATTATTTTCTAAAAAAAACGTCATCACTTACAGAATGACGAATGAACTAAATATTAGAATCCCGGGCCGTTCAAAAAACAGCTGGGACCCCGGTCGTTCCTGATATATATATATCCTCAACATTTGTTCAAAATATGGAATCAATATGCAGAAAAAGGCCAAATATGCGTTATATGCGTTAAAAGGTCGTTTATGCCAGAAAATGTATTTACCAGATTCTTACAGCCCTGCTCCCAAGGTATATAGAATACCAGGTATGTGATATTTAAAAAGTAGCGCGGACACTTAATAAAAAGAATGTACAAATGATGTCATAGTCTCTTTTATGATCGTATTTTTTAATTTACTTTCAGTCACGAAACCTCCACCAATATAAAAAAGGGACATGAAAAAAAATGGTATTCTTTCAACATAACATTGATTTTTATGACTCCGTGGCTGTTTAATGCTTTCCATGCAAAAAAACCTTGAGATTATCAACCATTGTTTGACCGTTTTAAATGGAGCTGAGGCACGCTGGGCCCAGCTAACTATTTAATAAGAACATAAAAATAGAGGCATTATGTTAAATCCTTAATATAAAATTATTAAACTGTTATTTGAGAAGTTTCTATGAGAGTTAATTTATTTTGTCCATAAAAGGTAGATGTCCTTGTTATAGTTGAAATAAATTGCTGTATCATATATTTCATGATTTGCGGAATAAAAAAGAAGGTGATATAAACAAATATCCAACTATGTCATATCACTTCTTCACATTATTTACTTTTTTTTTACAATTACATCACTGGAGAGTTTATAATTTTTATTCCTTTCTTTCTACATAGCATTATTTTAATCATCCTTTAATAAGCGACAATTCTTCCAAAAATACATGACTTTTGATCATTTCAAATTAAATAAATGACAATTTAAATATTCATTATAAATATAATTGATTTTTGTTTGTAAATCCTCTTGATAATTAATTATAATGAAATTTAAGAAAAATCTCCAGCTACCACGGCAGATGAAGTCGGACCAATGACGACTGAGAGCACGCCGGAGATTTATAAAAGTTAATTAATTAAAAATTCTAAATGTAACATACCTTGTTTCTATATACCTTGGTTCCTCCTTTTCTTTAAAACTTCCAGCGAGGTGATACCAGGAAGATCCTGTTCCAAATCCAGATGATCCTGAATTTAAAGCACTCTCTTCGGTACTTGCCAAGATATGTAACAAACCCAAAGTTTTGAAAAACCCCGGTAAAAAACCGGGTTTTACCAAGGGTTTTTTTCGAAATTCGGGTTTTTCATTACACCATTAATTTTTGCTAATAGCTAATTAATGGTGTAATGAAACCCGAATTTCGAAAAAAACCCACGGTAAAACCCGGGTTTTTCGAACCGGGTTTTTTCAAGAGTTTTTTCAAAAATTTGGGTTTTTTTACATACCCTGGTACTTGCACAACTTATGGATTCTTCATAGGGATGAGTGAAACTTTGCGTGAGGTGTTGACACGATGATTAAGGATATATTTCAATACCATGTGTTTCGATAAGGTTTCATTTAAATTGGTGCCGTTTTGCATGCCATTTCGCTTCCATTCGAAACTGAGACATTCTCTGCCTCCAATGCGAGATTTATGAGATCGTTGACGAGTTGTTGTTTTAAACCTGCGCATAGTCTTGTTAAAAGGGCTTTTAAATCGAAGTAGGCCTCTCCTGATTATATATATATATATATATTGACCAACAAAAATTCAGAATGAATCTTTGAAATTTGAATGGCTTATGAGTATGATTAGTGGAAAGACTTTGTTTTTATCGAATTCTCACAAAGGCGTTTCATTTCCACTCTCTGTCCAAAAGGATCTGTTAATAAGTCATGACACGAAGTAAAAATATAACACCACTTGGGTTAATAAATTTGCGTGAAATACCTTAAAAACATATATTATAATTTCTTGCATCAAATAATCTTCATTTGAAGCAGGCCCGGCAGCGTTTTGGGGGGGGCACAGTTGGCACATTCATAAAAATCGGGCCCACGTCACTCAGTGGATGGGCGGGCCTACTCACTCGGTGGGCCTGATCTGAAGCCTCTTTAAAACGTGTATGAACCATTGAGATATAGAGAGAGCTTATTGGATTCTTCAGAGAAATACGTTATTGTATTCAGAACATGAGATATAAATATATAAAGAGATTATTCCCTCCAATTAGCAGAGAAACACCGTTAAGCTGTATTCAGGACACAATGACGTATTTCTCTGAAGAATCTAATAAGCTCTCTATATCTCTATGGTTCAGAATACAGCTGAATGATGTTTCTCTGCTATTGGAGGTAATAAGCTCTCTATATCTTTATGGATTCTTCAGAGAAATACGTCATTGTGTCCAGAATACAGCTGAACGATGTTTCTCTGCTAATTAAAGGGAATAAGCTCTCTATAGGTATCTCTATGGTATGAACCTTTTTATGTTTTAATGTCAAATGAATTTTTTTTTTACTCGGTTAGGGTTGCTTAGCTCTTGCAAGTTCGACTCTTCTCCAGAGGGGAAGGTATGTAGATCAACCTCATAGAAAAGATCCAAGGATTGATAGACTAAAAATGATGCTGGTTTATATCCAAAAGGTTGCAATAATATCGAACGTTGTGGCAAAAAATACTATAAAATGTATTTATATATTTTTGGATAAAATATATATCTGCTTAAATAGTACCTCTTTTTAACTTCTTATAAATGCCAGGAGCTAATTCATGAGTACGGTCACAGTTTTTTGCAATATACGATAGAGAAAGAAACAGATAATTGATCGTAAATTGTGGAGGATTCCACTATTTATGAAAGGAAATTCTACGAATACTTGTCAACTTTTTGTCAGAGAATGACTGGGATTTTTTCTATTTTGAAAAGAAGTGGGTTACATTATGACAAGGTCCAAATAAATCTAGTTCCATTCACGACTATGATTACTCTAAGATGCATAGATTAATAATAAGGAATTTGTTGGGATTAAAATAACTTTTGCTTATTAAAAATATGTAAAATATTCCGCCAAGCTCTTGCTCATTTAAGATATTTGATGCGGTTGCTTTGAGAGGGTCTTTATTTTTTAAAGCCATGGAAACAGATGACATGACTCTAAAATTATTAGACTGGTTGGGGGGAAATTCTTAATTTATGTGGTCTATGTCTTTAATATCATGACTGCCTGGGTTCAATTTTATAGCATATTATACTGGTCTTATTATTGTGATGCCTTAATAGATAGCTTGGTTATTTAGTGTCTTTTTTGTCCATGCAAATAATAATAATAATTATAGTCCAAGTTCCCCCCATACATGTTATAATTATTTTGATCAAGTTTATATTGAGTTCAAACTGGCACCTTATCTAAAAATAGAACGTTTATTGTAATATTTTCCTGGTATTCCAAGGACTAAACCAAAGGTTGTTTTAAGTTTATATATTGAGAGCGTCTATTACTACGTGTTTGTCATTATTATTATAGGATACTAACTTCATTATCAGATATCATTACCAAGGCTGTAAGAATCTAGTAACTTAACTTTATGGGCATTAAAAACCTCTTTACACATAGGTATAACGCAAATATGTTTTTTTGCATATTAAAAAAAATGAGGAGGTTGTAACTTCTTTTCTGAGAAAAAAGTCTCCACAAGAGTGACTTTTTGTGGACAAAAAAACCGCCGTTACACTTTTATTCAGAATAACATTCACAAACATTTATTGAACTTCTTTTCTAAAAATAGTCACTTTTCGGTCAGAATGCAAATTTTATATTTCTGTAGCATATTAGCTCTTTTTGCTAATTTTCTGCCATTATATTTCTGGACAAAAGCGACATTATTTTTGTTCAAAATTCCTATAGCCCTGATCATTACAAACTTTATGATATACATTTAAAAATTGTATAAGCGCATCTACGACCGAAGCTGCAGTCTTGTTCTTTTTGTCAGTTCTTAAAAAAGGAAAAAAGTATCTTTACGACGTCATAACCCACATCACGTTGTCAACATCTCTTATGCTATAAGCTAATGACAAATATATCATTTTTTTACATATGTTATTATTAAGCATTAAATATTATCGATGCTAAATGACAATACCTAAGAATTAGCCTATAGTTGTTGAAACGAAAGGATTGTGAATTAATAATTTTTATAGAAACATTTAATGAGTTGTGACCGACGACGATCATACACTGAAAGGCCTATATTATGAGAATTTTTTTCTAAAATTGTCTAATATATATATTACTGAGCCCTCTGGTTGCCATTGAATTAACGCCAAGTTATAATAGAATATATATATAATATTAGAAGTTAGAACGTAGTAAATAAATACTCTTTCAACATTTAATTGAAAATTAAAGGACTGACAAAAGACAATCTCTAGGACCGACGGTCTTAAGGCCCGGACCGAATAAATCGGGACTGACAGAACACTAATCAGGACCGATAGTCACATAGCTTATTACTATTAATAATTCAGAGGTTGCAATATGGACGTCGTATATAAACATAACACAACCTCTGCGTACCAGTTTGCCCTTGGAGTATCCTTCATTCATAATTTGTAGAAGCTTAAATGCAGGCACGAGGGTTGAGACATGGAAGGTAAGGCACTGATGATTATATCTCAACAGAAACCAATGAAGTGATTATTTCATAATGCCAAGTGTTTTTTATTATATTTAACGCTCTTTTTCTCTCAACAACTTCGTTGAATGAAAAAGTCGCAGTGTGATATCCTTACTTTAATCATATATTAAGACCTTCAAGCTATATGGTGACCTGATTTTTAAGCCTCCCAAAATATATATTTTTTTGAACAGCAATTAAATAAAATTCAGTCAAACAAATTACAATAAGTATTAAGTTTGACCACATGGGTATTAACTTTGGCAACAAGAAAATAGTATAAATGCAATTAAAATAAAGTTATTTTTCTTCCAAAAATAATTGCTAGAAATAATAATTTATGACAAAGAGAATTCCTCGAACATTCTTTAATAATGGATGTCTATCTTCTGGCATTCATTGTTCCGTGAATTCAAAATCCATGATGATAAGGTCAATAATTCCTTCAGGCTGTGAGTCGTAAATTATCACTCCTTTGGCGTTAAAGAAATAATTCTACCAATAATATTAATAATTTTATTTTGTTCATAGAACTATTATTGCTGTATTTTGTCTATTTCATATATTGTATTTTCAGGTATATAATACAGCCAAGTATACATAACTATTTGAAAATTATTTAAAAGTACATTCTGATCAAACAGCAGGACCACATGCTGTGGCTATCGAATATCCTAATACTAATGTGGATGAAAAGTGTGTTTTGGACTATTAGTTTATTCACAGAATATTGGTTTCCCATGTTTATTTTAAGCAAAAAAAAAACGTTTTTTACGATTTCTTCATGCGAGGATTTAGAGATGCACAGAAATATTTTTTAAGTTGGTAGCAGAGTTCCCGGAAAAATATATTCTAAGAAGAAATCGTTTATTTATTTGTTTGGTTTTCCCTATCTATCAACTTTTTATGGATGAATTTGAGGTATAAGGAAATATTGCTCTAAGTAGACAATCCCGGGAAACGCCAGATAGCATCCGCTAGTTGTGAATATATTTTAGTCTCCCAACCAAAAAAAAAAAGTAAGACTCCAACTCCAAGTTCTAGGATTATATTGACATTTAAAAAAAGTCTCTTGGCTTCATTCATATTATAATGATCATACTTAATGTTAAATCAATCTGTAGTATAATGATTAGGTATAGTGAATATAACACTCTCAACAAGGGTTAGCAAGGCTGAAAGTTTTAGGAATAATAAGTTTAAGAATGGGAAAGCTGATGATGGGGTGGCTGCCTCTGGTTGGCTGGAAGATTGCCCCCGCTAGAGGAGGACATCATTAATTGATGCTCAAGCTTCTTCAGTCGACTCAAGTACTTCCGTTTATTTTTCTCCAAGGCCTCAGAAAGCGTGCTGAAAGAGAAAAAAAGTTTGTTAGTTAAACAATCACTAATATCCAAGGCCAAGCTCAAAACTTCCATTCCTACTAATATGTAATGAGTAGTCTGGGATAAATATCGCCAAACCTGTCTATAGGGATCACTCAGGCGAACGTCAAAAAAGTGACGGTTAGAAACAGGTGGACGCTAACCACAGAAGGTTTTAGACAAATTTTCTCTTCTGGGCGAAAAAAATTGAGTGGCTGCTATGGACGACTGACCGCTATGGACAAGGGACATCTAATACAGGTTTGGCTCTAAATAGGCATATAAATGCCTCTCATCTATTATGCCCAAGATTCCATTAAATAACTGTATCTTTTATGTGCATAACTTTCTTTATTTTCTACATTATTTACAAATAAAATGACCAATATTAAAATAAAAATATTTATCGGGTTTTAGATCTCTTTTTCATTTACTTGAAAACGTAGAAAATAAAAAGTTGCATATAATTGTTCACTTGATAAGAACCGAAACCAAAATCACATTTTGTGATTTACGATTCTGCATTTTATACCTATTTACTTAATAATATCCAAATGATTATACTTTTTGGGTTCCTATCATTGTATTTAAGAGCTTTATATATTTTTTGTATTGTATTATTTAGACAAAATAAGTCATTTGAGTATTGAAAAAAAATGGATTCTAGGAGAAGGAGAAAGTGAAGAAAAATTAAATGTTGAATTTTGGCGCCATAACTAATAAAGAGATTATGTTTAGGATGTTAAAAAATATATCTTACATACAAGACTAACTTTTAATATTTATAAAAGACAGATACCTATAAACATATATGTTTTTGTTTTTACAAGAAAACATCTTATTGCACCCGATTTATAAGAATGTGCTTACATTTTCCTGTATTTTTTTAAATATTCTGAGTTCTAATGTAGCACTTCATTCCAGATTTAACTCAATATTAATCCAATTTATAGGCATCTCTAGTTTTGAGTCACTATAAATACACTTGATTTATATTCAGATCACAAAATAAAAATTGAATATCAACAAAATGAACTCGAGCTATTAATTTTTGCAACTAATTAAAAGATTGTTATGAGGCTTGATATAGTGTTAACCAAAATATTTAATTAATAAGGGCCATCGTTATATCGTGTACGGTACTCAAAATATTTATGGAAAAAGAATGAATATTTTAAAATAAATGTTACTGCGAAGTTCTTAACCAATTTTTCATAGATGTTTTTTATTTATTGTAATATGGAGACACGTTATTTGCATGCCAACATTGCCTATTTATGGATCATTAATTAATATATAAAACAAAAAAGAGTCATGATCAATTTAAGCACAATTTGGTTCTAAAGTAGAGAAAAGTATTTTTTGTTTGTTCAGCATTAATATCCGATTGAAGGTCATTAAAATACATACATTAAAAAGTTAGCTGATTTATTTTTTTAAGACTATTATTTTCATGGTTGTTTATTATGGACATCAATATCTGGTATAAGCCTTTAAAAAAAATTATGGGTTACAAGTTTATTAACGTTCTTTATGTGAAAAGTCTATTATATTTAAGTTCACCTATTATCCCACATGACCAATCTCTCATTCTCGCCACAATACTGTTTTTCAAGATAATAAAAATCAAAAACATTAATTTACTATTAAAATACGGAATTTCGCCCATTAACTCGTTCTAAGTTGAATATACTGTGACTTACTACACAACATGACAAATATTGCGCCAAAATTTGACGCCATGTTTACCTATTAACTCTCTTCAAGTCCCCAATGAGCGCCTCTGAGTGCTTGTGTCGGCTCTCGTGCTCTTTGTGACCTTGTCCAGGGATGCCAGGAGGGAGTCTATGCGTTTTTTAAGACTTTCTTCCTTGAGTCCCCTCCTCGTGAATGATGATGTCGCATGAGGTGAACCCCTCGATGTCCCCCCATGTCCCGCTCTAGTTCACCAAGCTCCTCCTGGAGGTGCGATATGTGGGAGCGAAGCATGGCCTCACGGGAGGAACGCTCCTCCAGCTCCATGACCACGCTGGACTTTTCTTTTACAAGAGGTAAATCTTGGCACGTAGATCCGCCCTTTCCTCTCTGTTGGCACTGAGCTCCTGCTGAACGACGGCGTGTTCAAGATTGGAGACTCTGTGGAGACGTCGAGGGCTCTTTCCGCCCTCTGCAGCGGCCTTTTTCTTCCGCTGAGCGAATTCCTCTGTGATGGGGGACTCTACCTCAACAACAGAGCCCTGAATGGAGGCACGGATTGTCTTGAGCTGGAAATATGATCGCGGAGCTTGAGCTCATCCATCTTTGTAAACTCGGAGTCGTTTAAAAGTGAGGAAGTTGTACTCGTGGAACTAAAAAAAAAGGAGATCAAAATAGTACATAAGGGATCTAAAACTGTTTCCGGATGACGAACATGATTGGCCGAAAGAAAAGAAGCATAACAGACGTTAAAATACACTGCAATTTTGATTCTACTGACTTAAACTGAGTAAAATTGAGCTTCATTCGCAAAAAAAAAGTGATAGCTCAGAAGTATTTAAGCTTTATAAAATGTTTATGGTAGGCTAACACATTGGTCAACAGAATCAGTATAAAAATACACTGTTACAATACCTTACAGGACATGTGTTTTAATCTGATTATACTAAGTTCAGTATATAATATGTCAAATTTAACCCCAAAAAAGGATAAAGTGACTGTTGAAAAGTACATAAGGTATCAAAAATTGTTTTCAGAAAGACAAAAAAAATTGGATGAAAGAAGAGGAACATAATTATTTTAGCGTAATGAGCTACTTTACCAAATTTATAATAGGTGATATTGTACAAGTCCATTAAAAGGGTTCAAAAATTGCATGAATCGAGGTCCATGAAAAATAAACTTCATTGTTATTTTAGTTCATTTCACAATGCTATTTATTATTACCACTCATTTTATTTCATTCAATAACTTCCGAGAAAATATCCCATATGTTTATCCCTAACAATGGTTACCTAGCAGTTTGACTGTATCCCGAGGAGTCCCAGGTATGTTGACTATGCGATGCTCCTCCAGTCTCAGAGATCCCAGAGTCTGAGCGATTAAGAACGCGAGCCAAGAGGTGTTTGGCTACTTTCTCTGCGGATTTTCGATTGGAGGTTGCACGTTTGAATGCAAGATCTCCGCTTATGAGCTGGTGCTGCTGTTGACTCGTAGGCAGAGAGCCCTCAAAGCTCGCAGAGAGGATCCCAATTTCCGTCTCAAGGAGAGCAACGAGGACGTCGTAGGACTCCACGATGTGATCACAGTAGTTGAGTGCAAGGCTCATTGCAGAGTTATTGGACTCGTGCTTGTTAAGGATGATGCCCAGTCTGTCCGTAAAGTTCTTGGAGTCATCCAGGGAAATGGCTAGTACGTTGTTTTGGGAACGAAGGTGATCGATTTTACTCGTTAGCTTCTCGACCTCAACCTCCAAGTCAGGTATGCTGCGGCGATACTGGGAGCGAGTCAAGTTTGAAGCTGAGTTGGAAATGCTCTCAGAACTGGCCTTTGAAGGGATAGAACTCTGAAATAGAAAAAGATGTGTATAATCAGAAATTGTTTCTACTATGAAAGGTTTTGTTGTGACAAACAATAGAGAAGTGATCAATCAAATTGCAATCAGTGATACACGATAGCAACAAAAATATAATTTCGCAATAAAATGAACGATACATTTGTAGCATATAGGACTGTATGCATTACATTTTTCGATTTCTTTGTTTACCGTTCATAATGCTTGGTTTGGGCGAATTCGGAATAATAAAAAATCATATTTTTGTTTATTATTCATAATGACAACAATTGGGTGTCAGTAGATTCACATGCATTCTTACAATACAAGGATATATATATATATATATATATATATATATATATATATATATGCAAGATTCACCACGTAATCAAAAATAAAATATTGCATAATTGTCCAAGACGATATAAATAGAGGTTTGCTTAATCTGAATTATGGATGACAACGAAACAAATATTTACAATATAAATTGTATTCATCAAGTCTTTAATTTAGCATCGAATGTCATAGTCACAACTTTAAACATTCATACACAAACTAAATGTGTGTTCATGTTACCTTGAATAGTTCGAAGGTACCTAAATTGTTTCATGTTCCTTACAATATATTTATTTTTAAATCATCACGACTTGTCCTACGATTACTTAATAAAGAAACCTGTTTTGATGATAATGAATTAATCATGAAATATTTGCAGGCTGGGGGAACTTTAGGACTGATAGTAAAATCGCAGAGAACCATTAATGAATAAATGAAAATATAAATCAAAAATATTCATTCATCATGATACGAAACTACTTCAAAAATACTATTATTTATTATTTTTCTTTAAACAAATGTCGTAAACTTAGCAGTCTGATTTTTTAGGGCGATTAAACACGAAGTATCTTCATTCTAACCATGGGAGGTGGTAGTCTTATTATTGCACATATAAGTATAAATCCAGAGAAAGGTATTAATCTTTAGGAGAGTGTAGGATACTTCATGCGATATATTTGAAGGATTGTCGATCCTAGCCTATCCTCTGTGATTAGATAGAAAAATATACTGCCAATGCAATTCAATTCCTAGAAATCACGACTCTTTCATTAAAATAAATTTGCACTCATTTATCCATCTATCTTTACCGATCGATCATATTATGCAATAGGTAGTTTTATCAAACAATGAAACTATCGGTAGGAGGAATCTAACACTGGTAGTAGAACTGCTAAGTGAATATATATGTCAAAGCCCCAGGTTTGGTAACCGCACAAACCAAGTTATATCATTATATCATGGTTGTACATATAAATTGTCGATATTTTTTAAAGGTTATTGGTGAATCCATTTTTTGCCTACATATTTGTCCTCCGGGTTGAAATAGTGATCTTTAAAAGACCATTAATTGTTGGAGGATTTCCAACAACAAACTTGAAGCCTATATAATTCATAGAAATTATGTTTTCAAGAATATTAATGGCGCCAATATGAAAGTGTTATAAAATTTCGTGCTAAAACTAGAATTTTATAAGAATGAAAAAAATGTTACTGATAATTTGTAAAACGTCTTTTGCAAAAACCGATTAATCCATCGACCTCAAATTTTTTACTCGAATACAACAAGAGTGCTTTAAAATATTTGATCATGAAAAATGTGAACTTTTATCGCCATGAATTTAGTACTTTATCCTTGATGCCGTAGGTGTCTATGCGTTTCTCGTGTCGCTTCTTTCGTAGACTCCGTCTCTCCGAAGATGATCGAAAGACAGCCTTGGCCTGTGAGTCCATTTTGGCCTCTTGGTACTCCACAGTGCAGTGGATGTCGTCCAGCTGACGCTTGAGCCGATCCCTCTCGGCCGTGAGGTTGGAGAGAGTGGCTTCGGCGAGTGCAAGCTTCTCCTCTCTCTCGTCCAGGAGCTCATTGAGCCGCTCATTGTCAATTCGGGTCTCATCCAACTGAGACTGGAGTGCAAAGAGCTCGGCGCTGTAGTCCACGTCCGGAGCCGCTAAATGGACTTCCGAGCTGAACTTGGATGAACCGGAAGACGAAGCTCCCGTCTTTGGATCCTGGAGTGCCCGCTCGAAAGCTGAAAAGAAAAGACATGGCTAAAGTTAAAATTGATTTTAAGTTTATTGAAATATGTATATATTACTTTTTTTAAATTAACATTTTAAGAATTTTATATTCTTGAATGTTTGATATTATTAATTGCATTATGTTGCAAATGTTGAACAATATAATAAATTTATTTCAGATTTTAGTAGATATTTTTGTTAACGAAAGTATTTTTCGTTATTTCAATTTTAAACAATCTATTTCCCAATAAAGATCCTTCCACATATTTTAAAACTGAAACCATTCCATTTTTGGCCACTTTAAAAGCCATCACAATTCCGAAAATAATACAGAATCTCTGGGTTCATTATGAATTAATAAATTTATCAGGTGTTTTCAATCAGATCCATTTAAATTAATTTTAATTTATCATACGTTGATGATACGTGTTAGATCGAAATTAGTAGTTAGTTTGAGGTTAGGATCCTTTAGTATTCCTTTTTTGCTTTTTTCCATTATTTTTTATTATCGAGAAGCTTAATAGTTAAGCAGCTCGTTAACAATATTTGAGTACAATATAACATAAAATATCATTGAGTAGTTCGAATTGTGATCCAATGACAGACATAATATCTAATTGTCTAGTGCAGCGATACTCAACCCGCAGTTCGCGAGCCGCATGCGGCTCCTTTAAGACTAGTTACGGCTCTTTTAAGTCCCACTGAAAATTTATTACATTACCAGGAAACGTCCGGGTATTTTTGTCATTCTGAAAGTGACGACGTTTTCTTTAGAAAATATTTATTTATATTTTCTTTCTTTTAGAAAATTATTATAAAATTTAAAAAAAATAGCAAAAATTATTTTTTTAAACGTCGTCACTTTCAGCCGAAGAAACGAATATATTAAAGTCCCGGCCCGGCAAAGGATTATTACATAATGTGGCGCTACATGGCTCTTGCTAAAATATTTTTCGTCTGTGGCTCCTGATTATTACATGGTTGAGTACCGCTGGTCTAGTGTAATGAATCGCATTTTTCTTTCAATATTATTGTGATCCGTGATCTCTATGAACACCATCATATTATCACACCTAATGATGTGTAATCGTCCTCCTCCTCATCCTCGTAGAGTCCATCGTCATTGGAGGTCAGCAAGGATTCATCCTCAGACTCCTCCAGGATAACTCCGTTCCTCTGGAGTTCATTCTTCCGAGTCAGCTCTGCAATGACAGAGTGCAACTCCACGATGCGTTCCTCGTAGCGCTGGCACTGAAGCTCCATGGAGCCTTCCTCGCCACCGCTCTGTGCCTTCATCCGTGAGGATTCATCCTGAAGAGGGGGCATTTCATCCTGACGATCAACACGCTCTCGACTCTGACCTTCTGCTTCATTTTCTCGTAGAGGATATGGTTCTTCTCACGAGTTACTTCTTCCAGCTTAAGCTGGAGCTCCTCGATGGTGCTTGTGAGGGAGTTCATGGCAAAGGTGTCCATCTGGAATCATAGAACATAAGAAAATAAATAAATATAAGTAAATAATGTGACATGCTTTAGAAAATATATTTTATAAATACTATAGGAAATAACATAATGTATTTGTAACCAAGAATGCCATAATTGTGTTGCGCGGAATCCCCCCAAAAACCATTGGCGGTGAGGATGTAACCTCGATTTGACATAATAGTGATAAAAAAAATTGTGGGTATATTTTTAATGCGGATCTAAGAAATAATTCTCTCCAAAAAGTGGCCGTGTCCAAGAATCTTGTTTGTTTAAAAAATTTATACATAAGAAATGGCTGCCTTACAAAAGTCAAGTTCCCAAAAATTGGGATTTATATCAGCTTTAAAGTTGATTTGATGCACAATGCATTACTAGACAATCTTCAAGGAGTTGGGTGCAATTCATTATGAAGACAAATATGGTATAACGCTTAACTACTTGTATTATTTATAATCACTCTATGTCGGATAATATGATTTTTTACCTCCATATTTAAAAAAATGTGATTCATATAAACATTACAACAGAATGAATGTAAAAAATCAATAGACAATCTTCTATGGGTTGAATGCATGTGTGATAATGGTTCAAAGTTAGTGTATGTACTCCGTATTTTTTTAACAACCTCAATTCCAAAAGAATCTATAAATTGATACAAACGGTTTCAGATCGTTATCCGTATTGATATATGACCCATCAAACTACTGGATTTTGATGATTAAATAATCTGTCTCTGTAGGATCTCTGATATTGAATAACTATAAAGAAATTAACCAAGAATTCGCCAGCAGTACAATTATAAAAGTCTAAGTTTAAGTCTATCTCTCGTGATGGAGACGACACACAACGGTGTTGAGAAGTACAAAGGATGATAATTCAAGGGCACGTTAAGCTTCTATCTGCCCCCTTGCCACTTAACCTTTTGTGTACTAATTGAATGCCCTTAGAAACCGCAAATTCATGCACTAATGGCTTTAGTTTGTTCATATGAGTCACTCTTAAAAATAATAATAATAAATGCCTTTCCTCTCACTCATCAAATTTAATCATTTTGCTACCCTTTGCAAGTAGTTTCAACTCTTTGACACACGTTTTTCATAGTGAACTAGTCGTTAGGATTTTTTTATGCAAATATCAGAAATGACGTCATCACGCACTATTTTCATACTACAATTTTTGAATTATGATGACGTAATGTACATCAATTCTTTAACTTAAAGGATTTATGTATATAATAAGATTTCTAGAAGTTATAAATATAATGAACGCTTCATAATATATAAGTATTCCCCCTTCCTCCCAAGACAATAGACCATATAAAATCCAATTGATAATAAAAATTTGCATAAGATTACACTCATGCACTTCAAGGAAAGTATGATTGTCTTATCTATAATTTAATAGCTTATCTAAGTATATGGATTAATGAATTGCACTAATGGAATGAAAGATATTATGTGTGCAGGCATAGGTAGATGGCTTCATGTGATTTGATAAGAAGTAAGATATAATTTATTCCTATAATTACAAACAATTTTTTTCCTATGAAATTTCGTGAAAATAATAAAAGTAAATAAAATTAATCATTTGTTAAAACAATTGGGAATTCAATATAAAAATATGTAGTTTCAGCATAATAACGCCACGGGAGGAATGAAATAATCAAGGGCAGCATAGTTAAATGGCTAGCGAAGTGAAGCATTTTCAAGGACATGCATTTGATTTCCTCTTTCCTGTATACTTCAAAGAGAAGCATAAAAGCATTCGAAACATCAACAACAAAAAAGATTCAATAGACTAAATTTATATTTAATATATATGTAGAGTTCTATTTATTCCCTCATGACATACATTAATATTCGCATTATTCCATAGTTAAGTTTTTAGAGCAAGTAATTATAGAGAAGGTTTATAAATGAATAATTACAGCCTACAGCTCATGGGTTAGGAAGCCTGTATAAAGAATTGCCTCACAAAACATGGTAAGGAATATCGCTTTAGAACCGTTTTTGTTCAGTAGGATTGAATATTTTAAATATATAAATTATAAATATAATATTATATTTATTTAAGTCGTAGATGAATTGAACTCCTCACAGTTAACAAAAAAAAACTAACAATTCGGAACATGTCATGATACCATTTTATTAAAACCGGTTCGGAACCAATATATTTAAAAAAAATATTATAGCAATTATTATGATGATAATCAAGAGCAAAAGCAAGCCTTGTCTAAATGGTTACATGACTGTCAAGAAGAGAACCTATATGATCCGTTGGGTCTCGGAAGATATTATCTAGTTGCAAAGGAGACAAGATAATTCCTATACATGTCAATCAAAGGTTTAATTAACAGATTAAACAGTTTTACTAATAGCTTTCTGTGTTCAATGTGAGCATGGCTGTTGTTTACGTATTTGTAATTATGATAAAATATCTTAAATATTGTGAACATATGTCTACATGTAACAACCATAGAGATATAAAGACATAGATAGCTTATTGGATTATTCAGAGAAATACGTCATATTGCCTGATATAAGCCAATCTTTCTATCTCTATGATCAGCTTACGATGACGAGGTACACATTTCTTTGTTTATATTGGGCACACAATACAGCTGAACGATGTTTTTCTGCTATTGAAGGGAATAAGCTCTCTATATCTTTATATGTCTATGGTAACAGCAAGCACTTATCGCACACCGAAATACTTCATTTTCCCTTCGTCATGTCTACAGTAAACTCACCGGATTAGAGATGTGTATGAGGGTTTGCAGATCTCCCATTTGGCGGCTTGGCCTCGAGTGGCAGAGGGGGTAGAGGTCGCTGGTGGTTACTTGAGGGCTTAGTCTCGGAGGATACCCAAATGGACGGACCTGAAATCAACATTACCTCTTATTAATGGATACCTATTTCAGAAGTCTTGTTGAATCAAGACTCTTAAAACTCAAGAAATTGGTAATGGTATTAAATTGGTATTGTAACGTGACGTCAATATGAAGGAGGCTATAGCTGTTTTTTCTTCTAGGGGCAATATTCATTTATATGAATCGTCCATTCGCCGAATGACTAATAACAAGAAATCTGCATTCGTATAACAATGAATATTAACCTTAGAATAACGATAATGATAAACCAAGTCACGTTTGACGTCATACTAAATAGGTTCATACATTGGGAATGGATATCCTTTAAAAAAATATACCCTGAGGCATTATATTCAATCACATTATCTGATTATTTGACTAAATAGCCATATATAGAAATTGATAGTTGTTAAGCGGCTTCAGTTCTTTTGTCAACTTGATCTTAATGGGTGAAGGTCAAGATCTTTTCGCAAAATTCGAAAAAACCAAGTCAGAGAGATGCCCAACGATTGAGAGTAAGCGACAAATATGGGTAATCTTGAATGTATGCGATTGCAGCAGCAATAATTTTTTACATTTCGTGCATTTCTTTGTCTCATTGGTACAGGAACCTTATGAGCATATACACGGATTCAAAAAATTCATCGAATCTTGATTAAAAAGGTCGATTATTTAATAATTTGCAAGTGTTGCTGCTCGAGTGTGAACTTCTCCATGATGAACTACATTATTTATGAGCAAAGTATTAAAGAAACAATAAGAAGCTTGGCGTGGTTCTCGACACCAATCAACGTCAAATGTGAGCGCCCCAATTGAAACCCACTTTATATCAAAATAAAGGTTAAATATTAAGTCATATTCCATAAGCTTGCTCAAAACAATTTAGCTATAAATTTGGCTCTAAACTTACCAGAATGTCGGTCAAGGCTGTTCTCAGAGCTGCTGGGCATGCAGCCGTCCGAGTAGTCCATTCCTGATGCCGAGCAAGTGTTTCCTGAGGTAAAAGCCGTGAGCTGTGCGTTCTTTACAAACTGAGTGCAGGAAATGCGACCCGCGGAGTCAGCCCCAATTGGCTCAGAAGGGCGTCAACAGACTCATCCAACTGAAGTTCCTCCAGAAGAGACTCGAGATCTGATCTGGAAATAACGAATCAAAGAAAAAAAGGTTATTATTAAAGCACGATAAGCAATAAAAAAAATAAGCCCACCAACTTCAATGATGTAAACATACAAAATTGGTATATTCAACTGTAATCTTATATAATCTTAATCAAAACATTTTTCAAGTACTTTATTTGTTAAAACAATATATAATTTAAAAGAAATGAATAGTAATAAATAGTATCCTTATTGACATATATTTTCAAAACCATCGTACAATCAATTACTCTTTAATGTAAATATTTCATTTAGGAAACAAGGACTTTTTGAACCCTTATTTTCACAAAAATTAAAAGATTAACTAATGAAGTAAGAATGCATGACTTTTTCAATAAAAAATAACATAAATCAACACAACCATTGGAACAATATCTATGTATTTTTTTTTTTAACAGCTCGGGTCTAGCTGAGAGCTTGCCTTAAACACTTTTGCAAAATTGACGTTTATTAAAGGCTTTATCATATTTTTACAATATAACTTTATATTAACCCTTTCTTCATCCTTTTTACCCACAAGAATAGCAAAATTAAGTGTAATTGATAGCAATCAATATATTACCAAGAAAGAAAAAATGATTTATCGAAACCAAAATATAAATAAATTAAAATAGAACTTCCATGCTTATTGGTTTTAGTGGAAGACTTTAAAGGCAACTCGAGGTATGAGTATTCATCTCCAAATCAAGGGCTTGCCTGTATTATGTTTTTTTTAAATAGAGGAATGAAAACAATGAAAATATAATATAATTCTAGAGTAAATAGAAGGCGTTTCACATCATCCAAAGCCTAGTTCTATATACATGCTTTGACGAACAATGTATGTACATATATAGGTATATATAAAAACATGATTCTCTCTTCCTAGGTAGGGAATATGCACTCTTTCAATCAAAAAAATGCATCATCCCATCAAAAAACTCATGGGCTAAAAGCGATCACTCCCACGCACAATTAGCTGTAAAACTGCCCATTTGATACAAATACTATACACATATTTATCACATAACCTACTCCTACATAAAATACAAATAGGAACTTGTTAAGTGGAAGCCTGAAGAGAGAGAGAGAGAGAGAAAGAGAAGGTCTCTGACCAATCCATGCTGATGCCAATGCAGTGTGTGGATCCTCAGCTTGAAAGGTATTTTCCGTATCCAATCACAGCGAAATTTCAACTTTTAATTAGCTTCAGTTAGGAAAATAATCCCAAAAGGAAAGGCTTAGTGTGTGAGCGTATTCTCAATGCTGAGGACTGAGGTTCCACTCTTTCCTTTATTAATTTCATAGTAAAGATTATTCTAGGTTGAATTGAGTAATTTTAATGCTAGTATGGTTATTCATCTCATCACAAATGCAACTCAATCGAACCATATATATATATATATAATAATAAATACAATCTCACAGCCTTCAAGTTTTTTTAAAGGATCTGAAGTATGTTACTTGAACTAATAGCAATTTTTAATTTGAATAAATACGCCACAATTCACAAGATAAAGGCGACCGGACTTCATTGAATGATTGCCATGTAGATAAAATCAAGGACTTTTGAGGGGTACATATAAGATCGTGATGCTCAAATTATTTCGTGACAAATTTAGCAC
The DNA here is from genome assembly GCA_013387185.1 of Caligus rogercresseyi. Lineage (NCBI taxonomy): Eukaryota > Metazoa > Arthropoda > Copepoda > Siphonostomatoida > Caligidae > Caligus > Caligus rogercresseyi. The sequence continues at coordinate 16,238,026 of CP045892.1, forward strand.
GACATTAGTCACGTCAACTTTAAAAGCACCATATAGCGGAAGGCATGGGATGTATTTCAACTTTTGAAATAACATATTGAGGACATAGTGACCTTGTAACTATTATTGCATATACTCTATGATTTACGAATAACAAATACAGATTGCAATCATATTTAAGTGAGTCCATTGCCAGCTAAAAACTTGCTCACAGATATTGCATATGATATGTTCACTCTAAAGAAAGAGTAATCTTTACAGCTATCATTAAATAATAATAATACATGAAGTATCATGAGAACCTTTAATATATTTATTGGGATTTATTTAGTGAAGATAGGATTTATTAGCTAATTTCAATGAAAAAATCCATGCTAGAGTAATCCAAGATTTCTTCCTTTATGTCACACATCATTCTCCATTTCATAAAAATATGAAGTATCTGTCTGTACCTCAACAATGGAGATCTGCTAACAAACCCCTCCCCCCTGATATTCAGCGCTACCAAACGTTCCTTCGTCACTCTATGTTCTCTATATCACTTCTCTAAAAAAAAAGATGAGAACCGTCACGAAATCTCGAAATGGAGCAATCAGATGTGTAATCGAAAGTGGTAATTAAGTTTGATATATTGCGATACACGATATTATATCGCTATTCGTAACAGATCATGATTTTGCAACAAAATAAAAACTAAAAAAGTGTGCTCCATACTGTTTTATTAAAAAATCAATGAAAAATGTCATCAATCAGCTTCCATAAGTTATTCCCTACAAAAAAGCTGTACCTCAATCTTTTATTTTCATTATGGTCGATTTTTTAGCCTATTTGATTCGATATAAATGCATATCCGACTGGATATATATAAGCATACTAGCGTGTAAATTAGTCTATCGAACCTAGGATCTTATAAATGAGGAAGCGAACCTGCGCCCTCAACATTGAGAGTTGAAACCGCCTTAAAGCACTTAGCATTCGCATTCCAAATCTTTTATCATAACCTCCGCCGAAGGAGGTATTGTTTTCACTGGCGTTGGTTTGTTTGTCAGCAGGATAACTCAAAAAGTACGGAACGGATTGGATGAAACTTGGCGGAGTGTTGGAAATGCCAAAAGGAACAAGTATTAAATTTTGCATCTCTGAGTGCAGAATTAAGATGCAAAACGAGCTAATACTAATAATATTTCAAGTTAGCCTACTCTGCCAATAGATGTCGCTGTGCTGTAAAATCGGGTGCCGGGAGCGTCTTCTCTCGGATTTCCGTCGAGGGGAACCCTCCCCCGTCCCTCTACGCCCCCAGTCGTGAAAAATCCGCCTCGGAAGGCTCATAAGGACCCCGTGACGGCGGAGGTTTGCACTCTCTGAGTGTATATATGCCTTAGTTATATTATGGTCACAAAATAAGGCGCTGGCTTGATCTCTTAAGATACTTTTTGTTGCACAGTCATATTGTATTAAATTGGACCAATCATACGTTCTACATACGATAATATTTTGAAATGTGATCGGATCGCTAACGGTGATTATCCTTATATTGTAGCAAAGTTGGGATCGCACTTTTTTTCTTCAATAACATAAGTATTGATATTGATTGTCGTTAATATCTAGAAGTCTAATGATTTATCGCTACCATTTTCCTTATTTACATTCCCTGAATCAAATAAGATTCATTATGACGTAAATCCTGACTCATTGATGATTCGAAATATCTTCTAGAGTTCTCCATATATATTTTTCATATAAAATGACTTGAATGGAATAAATAAATTAGACCCCATTCAAATATTTGCTTGAATAAAATCACACAGAAGGGATCTATTAGGGCATAGCTTAGTATCCTGTGAATATAATAGAAGTAAAAAATTCATATATTTATTTGTGAAAAGAGATTTTCACTTTTTCTAATATATTTAACAAGGCATATACAATGAATATATACTTAAATGTTTCATTATTTATAAGGGAGGAAACGGAAGTATGACGACGAGTTGAAGGTGAGGAGAGACCAAAATAACCATCTTCACCATCATAATAAGTAGATTACGTAATATGTGTAGCAATTATATAATCCCTTGGATACTAGTGTAGGGCCATTGAGTGTTGTTGTTCCCTCTCTAGTATATGAGCTTATGGATTGTATTTTGTCAGTAGGAGGGAGGAGGAGAATAAGGAGCTATGAGTCATGCATGATGACCTTGGCAGGTCAGTTTATATAAAAAAAAACAAGAAAAACAAACAAGGACATTCTCCAACCTCGATTTCGTGGAGAACGAACCCACACGCACAGTGGCTTCATTACCTCTTTTATACACCTCTCCACTTGCTTTGCCGCCTTTATGTCTTAATTGGCTTGCATTAGTATGATGGGGCCATGTTAAGGGCTACTAATGTGGGGTATCTTATTAAAAAAGACCTCTGGCCATCATGCGGCCGAGTAGAGAATTTATTTTCCATCAACTCATAAAGTGTTTTCGACTGTTAAAGTATCATACATAAAATACGGCTGTGTATTTTGATCTTTTCAGTAATAAAAAGGTACAAATATTACTTTAAATTGTTTTTTTTTTGCCTATATGGTTCGATAGAATTGCAGCATCCGTCAGGATATAAATAAGCATTACTAGCATTAAAATAGTCTATCGAACCTAGGATATTATCAATGAGGTAGACCAATAATGACCATCCCCTCTTGGGATTCGAACCTGTGTCCCCAACATTGAGAGTTGAACACGCCTCAACACGCACGGCTATCGCACTCCTAAATAAATAAATTTTTAATTATCTATTAAAAATAACAAGGAAAAAAAGGAAGTTCGAATAAACTGTTCAAATGACCATGAATTATATTTTTTAATTATCAGCTTAATAATGCTTATTTATGGTAGCCAAAAAATAAATATGCCAAGATGTACACTTTGTTCATATTAGAATTGATTCGATGACTCGCATGGTTAGATAAGAACCCACTACCTTGAGCATCATGATTATAATAATATTAGTGATTGAGAGTGGATGACTTGTAATTAGCTAACTATATTATTCATCTGTATGATGAATGAAGATATTAAAATCATATATATATATATATATAAAGTTGTATATTTAAAATGAAAAAAGAAGAGGAAAAATATACAAAAAATAGGAATAGAGAATATGGAGTACCGATATTCAGCGCTACCAAGCGTGACTTCTATGATATCAACATATAAACCTCCCATCATTGATGATGTCTAACTCTGTTTGTCCCCAATTCTTTCTTCTTATACCAGCTAATCCCTCAGAAAAGGACTCTTAGTTTGCTCTCAGACGTAAACAAACATGTTTTTTGAAGATGGAAAAGGAATTAAAGGGGTTATTATCTTTCTACTTCTTCTTCTTCCTATCTTGATGGATGTAGGGCACAAAGTATGGACAGATAACACGGCTCTTCAAAGGTCAAAGAACCTTAGGTACAAAAAAAATCCACTTGTGGCCTTAATGGTTCTTAATGGGTATAATGATATATTTTGAGGAAATGAGGTACGCTTGGTGGTAATAATGAGCACTGAGTTTTATTTGTTATTGTTGGCTGGCTAGATTGTGATTGGGCAATGCGTTTTCCTAGCTGCTGATTGGTTGTAAGTGGCCAAAAAGGGGAATACAAACGGTTACAATGATGATTAATTAGGTGGAAACCTTTGTTGCGAAGAAATATAAATAATATTCATGAGTAGTTAAACTAGTATTTTATCACTTAGAACATACAAAAAATCGTAGAGACTCACATTAGCCGGTCTCCTACAACGGATGATGGTTTAATGAATATTACTCCAAATAAAAAAAATAGATCGGTGTTTGTGGAATACTTAGATATTCCTTATCCGAATCCTGAAAGTATTTTTTTAATCCTAATCATTTAAGTTTACTTATTCATCTCTTCAAACTCCTTTAAAATGAAAAACAACTAAAAAAATATAACGTCAGGTGCTGTTCTATAATAAATATTATAGTAAGATGGCAAAGCATGAAAAATACACAAATGAAATGCACAAATATCACGTTATTAACATGTTGTTTTTTATTTACAAAAAATACTACCCCGGCAAGTATTTTAAAGAAACATTTCTTATAATGAATGATAGTGTTGTGAACATAAAACTTTTCGAAGGAAGCAATTCTGTTTCTATTTCTTTCTCACTCAAATCAACCTTCAGAGCCCGCCTTTGCCATGTTCAATCAATTCTCTCATTCAACGCATGCTACAATATTCAACAAGGATGATCTAATCACTTAGGTACTTTGTGATGACTTCACAAACATACACACACAATAAAACTATTGTTAGTAGTTGTTGCGTCAACATTTTGATAAAAAGGCTTTCATGTATATAGGATCTAGAAGGGTTTGAAGAGAACTTTGCTTGGAATATTTCTTTTGGGTTTGAATGGGTGTTCCCTCGACCCAAAAAAGAAGAAAAGTCAGATTTATATGAAGAATATTTAATTAATTTTTTTTTTTTTTAGTTAACTGCTACTAGTTTCAGATATATTTACAGGATTCTAACATAACGTGTGTAAAGAGTAAAATATATAAAATATTTATATTGTATTATTTATACTATATACAAACTTATATTATGATGAGTAGCACAATAAATCTATCTCTTTTTTTTTTTTTTTTTTTTTCGGTTAGATTTTTTTATTTACATCATCAACAAACAGTGTAAATAAAATACACATAAGTATACGATAAAATAAATAAAATATAAAAATAGGCAGTTTGCGTAAAAAACAATACATAAATGAACTTATAGTTCATAATTACTGCCTAGAAATAAAATAACCTTAAAGATTAATTATTTCAAAAATTATGCTAATATATAGCCTTCTGATTCTATGTTTTATTTTTAACATTTTTGTTTAGAGTTTTAAAAATATTAATAGTTCTGTAATTGATTGTAAAATTATTTTAAAAGATGATTGTATTGTTTTTTAATTTTATAATATTTTATTGTTTGTGTTCCTCCCCCAGAGCAAAAAATTTTAAACTATAATGTTTATTTATGTTTTTATAACGCATTTGCTTTGGGTTTTATGTAAATGTCTCATTTTTTATTTATTTACATAATAAACGAACTGGTTAATAATAAAAAAAACATTTTCTTTATATTGAACCCACATTTTCAATATATTGAGAGTTCTATTGAAGAAACATGATAAAGGACTTCAAATCAAGTAAAAAAATACTATTTTATTCTCGCTGAAAAGACAAAATTTATATAAAGTAATATGCTATTAAACAACCTTTAAAAATATCATATTAACTTGTATAACACTAATAAATACAGGAGAGAGAGAAAAAAACCACGTTTATATCCAACTAAAATGTTAAATTATGCATTTTCCACAGAACATCAGTTTAAAAACTTTTACTTTATTATAAATGTTAATCGACAATTAAAAATAAATAATAAAAACTATTGAACATTTATGTAAACAGTGAATATTATGAATATGCAACAGACAAGCACCCCCGTGCCATTTACCCCCACCTACAAATATTTCTTATCCCTTAAAGCCCACTTATGAAATTAACTATGTTTTCGTGTTATAAAAACTATGTTCCTAATATCGGTCATATAAAAATAGGACCGATATTAGGAACATAGGTTCCAAACACTAATGCAATTTTGTCATAAAGAAAACATAGTTAACTTAATACGTGGACTTTAAGAGTTAAGAACAGGGGTAAATGGCACGGGGGTTGCTCGTCCAGGGGGGTAGTAGTTCTAAACTCATATGAACTAAAGCGTTAAAGTAAAGTAGTGCATGCAAGGAAAAAGTAAACAAAAAAAAATTGGCCAAAATTTGTAATTTCCTTTAACGTAAGATGTCGTTGTCCATGAAATTACGTCACAATCCTATTTAAACCGGTTTAAAGGGATTAAATTTGAAATTTGAAATATATCAAATAACTACAAGATAAAAAACTCTCCAAATATAAATAATAAAAGGACTTTGTTATTATTTTCAAAGAGCTCTAGCATAAAAGTGCCCCTTACGGACTTAAGAAGAACTAATATTAAGTCCATTTTTTGGGGGAAAAAAAAGGAAGAATTTTATGTTATGCATGCGCTACTTTACTTTAACGCTTTATATGAACCATTGAAAGCTATACATTTGTTCTTAAGAAACAAATCATATTCTGTGTAATAGAACCTCTATCCACACTTTTCTGTTGGTAATAGATCCTCGAGATTCTTCTTAATTAGCTTTTATGCTGCAATTTTGCAGTTTTCTAATTCTAATTTTATATTGCTGCAGAGGTTTATATGGAGTGTAGAAGAAGAATCACATAAAAACTAAACGAATCCACTTTTGTTGTTGCATTGCGTATATGGTGGCAAAAAAACCTTACAGCCGTACAAACGATGATGTCTTGTGGGTAGTATGTGGGTTTACGTATTAGAAGAGTGTAGGATGTCCTCTTCGTATTGGACTCAACGTCTGATATTAATTTGCATACTTGGCACAGCATATATTGTTTGACCACCCTTTTTAAAATCAGTATTATTTTTGTGGATACTCCTCATTTTGGCAGAAAAGTAATTCTTTTCTTTTTTTGGGCGGAGAAATGTTTCTACTCCAAAACGATTTATTGAAATCTTATATGGTCATGCCCAGTTTTTTATATATTTATTGTACACATCCATCAAGGGTGGTCGTGGTGGTGGTCTTGCCCAGCCTTTATTTGTAAAAAAAATACTTATTATATAACTTAATTGAAGAGAGCATCATGAGCACCGGTGGTTCAGAAAACCAAGCTAGCATAAGTCTTTTTAAACAATTAAATTTACCCTTCCATGCATAAGCATCTCTATGGTTTTAAAAGATTAGAAGACTTACTGAGTAAGGACTTCAAATACTGGTGGATCCGATGAAAGATTCTCATCTAAATGATGTATAAGCTCAGTTAATGCTCAACAATGGAATGAATTTTGTGCGCCACATATGAGTGCCTCTGAATGGGTCATATTAGGAGTCTTGTTGTCCAAGTAGAATACTTAATCTACCACGTATTATATATATTTAACTGAGTCTTGAGTCCATTGGAGCTATATATAAAAATAATAATTTGTCTTTTTGTGGCAAGTGAGAAAATGGAGTCCATCTTTTTCAACAAAAAATTCTGAGCCGACTTATTTTTTTCACTTTTATTAACAGCTGACATCCAAAATAGTTTAAATTGCTTATCATTCAATTGATGCAAACATTCATACGTATTTATGATTTTGTTTTGTTTATTTAAATCTTACATGATGTGAATATTTAATATTAAAAAAAAATATATATATATATAGTTCATTCATTTCAACAAATCCACGACTTCAAATTCCATTTTTTCTTCCATTTTAACAGTTTCTGAATAAATGTTTTCGCCAAATGATCACGTAGAGGTATATTTCTAAGGACTCAAGCTAATTTGATATAAAACAAAGCACTGTATTTAACATCTACACCTTATAAGGCCTATCATTTTTGTTCTTGAAGCAAGCATATTAAAAAACATATTCTTGTTCGTTAGACATGCCTTTCTTCTTCTTTTCCATGGCAATAGGTTTTAAACAATAGTTCAAGTCACATTATTTAGTAGCTGTAATGACATATTGTTAATATAAAAAATACAGCTCATTATTTTCTTTGCACCAATCACACTCGATGTTTGATAAGAGGCAAAACTGTACTCATGTTTACTATATTTTACTCACTTCCAATGGTCATTTTTAATATACTGTATTAATATTACTGTTTTTTGCACAATCTTTTAATGGTTGTTACATCTCATAAAATAATTAAATCCTTGCAAGAGGAAGCCATCCCCCTACAAATGATTTAAAATAACGGAATGTCCTTTATGGAAGCAATTATAATTCACTTATTTTTATTATTATTGTTGCTATTAGGTTGAACAGTAAAACAAGAAGCGACCACACGAAGCATATTGATTTATTGCTTCAAGTCATTTAGAATCAACACGAGTGAGTGATATCCTATACACACATATATATATGTATATATATATGAGACGGAACGGCACTCATAAATAACTCAGAAGTCACGAAGAGAAGTAATGTGTGACCTTGTGCTGCGTATTTAAAATTGATCATTATGTTTAAAAATGATCCTTTGATGACGATCACATACGTATATTTAAAATGAATATATAATATTATAAAACTCAATATTTAGCTATAATACCATGTTAAAAACTTTTATACTCATTTACAAAACTCTCAAAATATTAAATGCCACATGCATCTCTTTAATTCCTTATACTTAAATGATGTGCCCTCATTTTACTAAACAAAAAATAATTACATTATTTATTTAAGATCATATCTTTACGTAGTTGTATAGGCTTTTACATTCGATTTCATTTAAGGAAAAAAATAGAGAACATAGGGAAAATATTGTCTGTTGATTAGTTACCTAATGTTCTACTGTTGTTAAGATTAAAAAGTCAAGACATTGACAAAAGGATCAACCAAAAAACCGACCACACAGGATGTAAACTTATTTTGACAGTGACTTGCTTCTATTTAATTAATATACTCGTAAAGTGTGTTCCATCAGAAATGGAATTTTTAAATGGAAATTAGAAGTACTTAAAATTTGTCAATTTCCTCTTAGATACATCATTTTAAAGGAAAATAATGGATTTTATGATATTAAAATTTATTGTCCTAAGAGGACATAAGAGGCACATCTGAAACCTTACAAAAGTTGCTGGAAATGACCCCCTCCAGCCTGAAGACAGAACGACGCACGCTTCAGGACATTCTTGCAAACGTTTTGATCGTCTCCTGGCTATATCCTTAGCGAAGGTTTGGACACATTGTATGAGAGACTCAATGGAATCTGTTTTCCCTATAAATCGAATTTGTACTGCAGCCCAGAAGTGGAAGTCCAAAGGGTTGAGATCTGGACTGTGAGCTGGCCAGGATTTTCCGTCCTTCTGCTGATGACTCGGCCTCGAAACTTTTCACTTAGAAATTCTAAAGCGCATTTGTGCAATGTGGTGGAGCGCTGTCTTGCATCCACCAAAGTGAAGAACGAGTTGCAGAGTGGCGCAGCCTGGGCCAAATTATGTCCTGGAGCAATCTGAGATATGAAACACCAGTAACCGACGACAAATGGCCATCATCTTCAAGGAATGCATGAACGATTGGAACCATTCCATTAATAATGGCAACGAAGATCATTACGTTAACATCATTCCTATCATTTGTTTCGCAGATATTTTAAGGATTTTCATTGTCCATACTCCGTTTTTTTTGATGTGGTTTTTGATGGAGGCAAAAGAACTTCTCGTCAGTCCAAATGATTCTATCGACTAGTTGGATGGTTGCTGCAGAATCCACTGACAAACTGCCTTCTCTGCGCTTTGTGGTTATCAGTAATGGTTGAACTGAAGTGTAATGATAAAAACGGAATCGAAGATCATTTTACGATCCTCCACAACGTTGTTTTGGTGGGGAAATTTGCTGAGAAGCTTTCTGAGTGAGCAACGGGGGTTTTCTGTTCTTTTTGATTTGTTTTCATTTGTTTTCTTGGGATGGAACCAGTCTTATTGAAATGATCAAGAACTCTTGTGAACTGGATCAGCTGGTAAGATTTCGCCACCCCTCCACTGATCTTGAAGTGAAGTATAAATTTCGGCGTACTGTGGAAGGAGAAGGTGTTTTGCCAAACTGCAGGATGATCCGTTTCTTCCTAAGTTCAGAAAATATTTTTCAGGTTGACAACATTGGATATTTATATATATTGATAAAAATCCCCTCTTTATGAACAAAATAGCGTATCAATAATACGATTTGAATTATTTTAAATACTTCTAATTCGCAATTAAATTTCATTTCTGATGGAACACCCTGTATTGCAGAAAATTAATATAAAAAAAGAGGTTGCACGAGGCCAAAAGCCGAAACTCTGTTGTGTGTCTAGCTTAAGCCTTGCTGAAAAACTCAAGACCAGGTCGATACATGGCTTAACAAAACATATACCCAGACTTGACACAACAAGATCCAGGTCTTGATAAATCCAAAAGGCCGAAGAAAAGCTAAGTAAGGATTTAGTTAACTTCAGACCCAAAACAATATAAGGCTTAAAAAACCATTCAGTATTGCTGTGCATATTCTTTTGATCAATGTAGTGTTATCAGGTCAGTGGTGTAACACAGCATTAAAAATGATGGAGTAAATATAAGTATATATAATACTTTAAACAGATACATCCTTGAAGACCAATATCATATATATTTATAAATATATCTTATATAA
>CP045892.1:16248422-16259633 GCA_013387185.1 Caligus rogercresseyi
TTTAACCCTTGAAATTCCATTTAATCAAATGGATTATAAAATACAAATAATTTAATTACGTTTCGCTTAATTGCAAACAAAGTATTGTATCCATTTGGAAATATCTTATATTTCGACATTAGGAAGAAATGACCGAGGAAAATACAGCCTAAAAAAATGACCCAAGAAAAATGGAACAGGAGGAAAGTGTCCATGATAGAAAATGATAACACATGAAATATGGCCCAAATAAATATTTTCTCTGTCTTACAAACACGAGAAGTCATATCGATAATTGCTAAAAAAGTTTTTTTGTCGTCTTTTACTCAATTTATATTAGAAATAATATCTATACAAATCATCGTGGTTTAATTTCCACTCAAATATTTGCCTATATTAAGCCATTTTTCCGTGAGTCATCATTTCTTTTCTATATTGGGCCATTTCTTTCTATACCGACTTTTCCAGGTCCATTTCTTCTGGACACCATTTATTCAAGCAAATATATTTCAATAAAATAAGCTTAGCTAAAAGCTGTACTGTACAAAATAAAATGCAAACAATCATAATTGTATTTTTAAGAAAGTAAACACAGGCCTTCAAACTTTGCACTTGAGGACCCTTAAGTCATATATTTACAAAAACAATATATATATATATACTAACAATTATCTTCAAGTGCATCGCTTTGAAGGACGATGATGATTGGCGTACCTCCTAATTAAATATAATAGTACTTATAATTTAATGGATTAATGTTACGACAATTTAAAAAAATCATTTTATGATTTCAATGTTTTTTTTTTGTTTTTTTTTTGCCTATATGGTTCGATAGTATGCATCCGATCGGATATAAATAAGCATTATAGTGTTAAAATTAGTCTATCGAACCTAGGATCTTATCAATGAGGTAGGCCATAAACGACCATCCCCTCTCGGGATTCGACCTGCGCCCCCAACATTGAGAGTGAACACGCCTTAGCACGCACGGCTATCGAGCCCCTTATTTTTCTTGGCATCCTGTTTATGTATCCTTTAAGGTATAAACTGTTTGCTATATCCGTATTTGAATATAAAAATTATATAGACAGTATTGTGTTCAATTAAATGAATACATGTTTAGATAGGTCATATATCTTGCGACATTGAAAATATTAGCTATCAAAAGAATTAAAAGAAAATCTTTCACGACCACCCATCCTTAGAACGTCAAGCAATGACATGATTTGTTTAGTATCGTTTTGTTGGCGTAATTAAAAAATTGCTCTCCTATGTAGGTATCTGCTGATATAAAAGCAAAAATTTATATTGTAAAAACTATATAAAACGTAAGATAGGTCAAAACTAGCATTATTTATAAGCGTGATCTCATATCGTTCGAAATTTAAATAAACAAGAATGATTTAATAGCTTCAGATACTTAAAAGATAATAAGTTTTTAATCCAAGGAATGGAGGATAAGTTTGACGTACGTCTAGCAATATGTAGAAATATACCATGCATTGTATAAGTTTACACGCCAAAAAGTTATTTTTAGAACGCCTTTGAGTACAAATAACCTAAAAATCAAAATTATAGTATTATTATACAGAAGGTATATATATATAGAAAGTTGCATTGAAAAGTGAATGAGTTTCCTCCATTCGTTATGATAATTTAATATGTTTCATAAGTACCAATAAAAAGCTTATTTTCTTATCTTACCCACTGAATAGTATTACTTACAAATCTGAACACACTTATATCAAGGGTTATATGAATGTTTACAGGGTTACTGTTAATAGCCATTTAGCAAATGTAATGTGAAAAATAATGAGTAAACAACCACAAATTAGGTACTTACGAAATACATATTTTAACATGAAAGCACTTAATTAACACCTTGTATATAAATTCCTTTATAACATAATTCCTTTGCAAACATCAATTGTGCATAATCATTTTGATTGCCAAAAATATCATAGCAATCTGCTATATGCACATTAGGGGGGTATTATAGAAACTTAATATTAAGATATCAAAATTTATCCCCCTGCGAAAGTTACGTCATAAGAAACTAAATGATCGTAAAAAATGGATTTTGGTTTGACCCCCCCCCCCAAATTGCGTTCAAAGGTTTTGTTATGAAGCAAAACTTTTTTGTTATACTTATTTGGAAAAGTTTAGTTTTACAAAATTTAGCTATGATCAATTTATGACTGTTATTTTTCGCGGGGGATAAATTTTGATATCTTAATATTAGGTTTCTATAATACCCCCTAAGCACATAGTATTCAAAGGCTTTGAAGGAATGCCAAAGGCTTTATTATTTGTTTCTCAGCCTAAAACCGCATGGCATTAAAATATATATATAAATATAAATATCCGTTATATTTCTATGAGAATGTTTTGTGTGGATACGTAGATATATTCATTTGTAGATGGGCATTAAACTTTAATTATGAAGGGAGGAAGAAGCTTATCATTTCCTGAGAAGAAGTTAGTTGGGCCTTGTCGTAAGGCCTCTTCATACATTGTATAGTCATTATTTTATTGAGCACAAACTAATAGTCTACTACAAAATAATAGGAAAAGCCTATTTCAAATGGGAGTTTGCAAGTTTTACATATGTCGAATCATATTTGTTTGTTTAAGCTCATCACCGACCTATATAATGTCTGGATGCAAAATAGACTCAACATATTTGTTGGTGAAATGGATTGTAGCCATCTTAGGTGTATTTATGATGAAAAAGCGATAGAATATTGAAGTTGATCAAACCAATAAGAGAAGGAAAAAGGAATTGTTGTTATTGCTTGAGCCTTTAAATTTTAAATACGAATTCTACGGCATAGAAAAATGGAATCGTTGTGAGTAAAAGACATAATATTTTGAAAGCAAATAAATTTCGGGGGACATAATTGGGATTTATTGTAAGATTTCCGTTTCCTATTCCCAAAACTGAATTGTTTCACCGATCACGACAGCCATATTAGGTGATTTTATGTCAATCTAATAGCTCTTCAAGTCAACTCTTCATTTTTTAGAAGAAACTTTATATATATATATATATATAATTAATTCAACAACATTTATTCATCTCTGTTAAATACCATGCAAGCCTTTTAGATCAGCACACCGAAACTCAATCCAGTCGGTAATAAACTGAGTCAAATCATATTTTTTAAATATCCCACTCATTATGAACATATTTGTCATTTTCTTTTGCCAATTCGGCTCGACGGCAATGGCAGAATTCGTGTGAATATCTTACAGCCTGTACAAGTCTCGTATAGGCTTTTAAATTTCCTTTCATTTAACCGTTTAACCGTGAATGTAATACTAAAGATCGTTATAAATAAACTACAGCCTTGAAATGAGTGAAGGAATGAATGTGAATTTATGAGAAAATTATTCGCACAAACAACTAAGACAAAACATGACTAAGTGAGTTTAAAGTCAGACTCCCAATTATTATGTAAATAACATTTACGACTTAATATTCTCAGACACTCTCAGAGCATATTTAAAAAAAGAGTTGTCCGATTTACTCTCGTACAGCTTTAAAAGCAAAGGGAATTGTATTTATCCTGAGTAAGTACAGGAGATAAATTATTCAATTGTATTTACGCTCCAGAGATGCAAAAACTTTGCATAACTTTTTAATGTAAATAAATGGCAAGGAATAAAGATGTTTAATATTATTATTACGATGGACAAAAAGGCATATGATGGGAATTGATACTTGGATATTGATTCCACTTTTTGCAGATTTAGCAGCAGAAAAGTAAACTCGGAACATTTTACTACCCTCACAATAAGTGTGTATTACTTGAGTTAAAATATATTTTCGATTCTTTTTTCCCTCAAGTTTGAAGGAATACTTGGCTTGATGTGTCTAACTTTTTAAACTTATTCAGGCTAAAGCGACGTCATCGCACCAGAATACGACACAATGTATGAAGAAGGCGGCGGTATATTGCCGAAATATTTCTTTTGAAGTGAAATTCCAATACAAATCCAATGGATTCATTTGACGATTCAACATCCTGAGAAAACAAGGGACATTTTAATTATTAACTTTATTGATATTTTGTGTAATTGGATATTAAATATATAAAGTGGTTAGATTGTTTAAAGGACGGATGAATGCTTAATGATCAATATTCCAATCAATTACCGATGACATTGAAGGGATACAAGTATCAATTGAATTGCTCCATCGTACCTTTCTTTATATATTGTAAATAAATAAAAAAGCGTGTAGGCCATTGGATGAATAGAAGATCCCATCTGAGAAGAGCTACCCACTACAAATAGCACATGACTCAGGCTATAATTCAATTATGCATGGAGGAGAGGTGCCTCCAATTGAATCAGACATGAAAATGAGAAATGATTGAGCTTTATCTTTCTTTCAAAGGAGATGAGTTTCCTTTGATCTGACAATAGCTTTTGGGAATCAAAGCTACTACCATGATATTCCTACGAAAGTCTTTCCTTCCATCGAATTAGGTTATAGTAATAAAAGTACGACGTTAAACTGACCATATTTATAAAACAATAAAATCAAGAAGACACATTCATTGATATCTGGGCCTATCATAAATTATAAGCGAGGCTATGCATTTTTGTTGTCTGGGGAGGGTACACCATTTAGGAAAAGAAGAAAAAAACTTTCCTTCTGTGTCCAACGACGTCTTCTTAGAATATTTACATATTCACTCAGAAGTCGCTAGCAGCATTGCAAATATATGGAAGGTAGCATGAGTATAAGAGTGTGGTGGTATGAATTCTTCCTACTTTCAATAGAGAGTTGAGCCAACTGACGCATATATGGCTATGTGTGACGCAATCATCAGTTGAGATAACTGATGACGCAAGAGCTGCTTCCAATAATAGAAGGAAATATATTGTATTATATATATATATATATATATTACATATACGGTATGCAATAAATAGTAATTGGACGTTTCTTAAGTATTAGAGGGGGGGAAAATTAATGATATATATATATATATATATATATATATATATATATATATATATATATATCAGACCTGGTCCTCTAATATTTAAGTTTAAAGCTATTTTTTCCTTTAGCACTCAGAGTCGAGTTAGTAGGGTAAAGTTCTACCACGGCAATCCAAAAATAATACTATAAATGCATAACATATTATAGATATGTAGAAAAGCTTCATAAATTGATTTTTTTATATAGTCTCAATTAAACATTAATTTAATAGTTAATTTATTGTTCGTTCAACTCCTAAAATACCTTTTATATACTCTTTTAAAGTATTGTTTAACGCATTGAGATCCTTTTTATATATTTGTACTGAACATATATGACTATTCATATCATATATAATAAGATAATTCAAATATATATTGAAAACATGATAAAAGTTAAATTCACATACTAACAATCCACAAATGTGTATTCCTTAAACGCTCTGAATAAGAGACTAATGGCATAATAATTCAATTTTAATATAATAGTAATCATATGCTCAACTTGGTTATTTCAAGAGCAAGGATGATATTGGCCACAATTGTCATAGTTTCAAAATACTAAGTCGATATTTTAAAGTATGTTTTTTGTTATAAATGTTTACACCCTTAAATAAAAAAATACTATTAAATTATATGTATTATATAGAACAATAATAATTACTATTACTAAATATATATACATATATATATATACATTAATAAAGACATTGCGGATGAGAAGAAACCAAGCCTAACCTCCTTAACGTTAGGCGTGCATTGTGTTCCTTTAACTCATAGACTCTACACCTTAATGGATCTATCTATTTTTAGTATATCAATTATATTACATTTATTAGAAAGAAAATAACACGTTCCTTCACATGAAGGCTAGTCCCAAGTTCTTTGATGAGCCTTTAAGAACCCCATATCTCACATAAGGCATATAAAAAATAGAAATATAAGGGGGGAGGGGAATGAAGGATAGCAAAGGACACGTATGTGTCAAGATGCGTAGGCCTTTTTTGGCCTTTATGGATCGATAGAATTGCATTCGACAGGATATAAATAAGCATTATATCATCGTAATTAGTCTATCAAACTTAAGATCTTATCAATGAGGTAGATCAAAATGACCAATTGTATGAATCAATAGGTAAAAAAAATAGTATAATGTACCGTTGCTTTTGCGAAAAGGTCCTTAGAAGTATCCTTAATTATGATGATGTAAGGGGAGAGTACAGCGGCTGCTAATGAGCTTGTGAATCTACATGATACAAAACTCAGCATCTGCAAATAATAATAATAGAACGCCCACGATAAGTCCTACCATTGGTAACAGAAACAAAAGGGATGATGATGCTCTGTTATAAAGGTACACGAATTCGGGTTGTCGAAATCCTTGGGGGGAAAGCTGGGTGACGAATTGATACGACTCATCCTCACATCTGTGGGATATTTTGTCTATAGAGCAAAGCAAAAGTTGGGGCGAGTTTTGAGGAAAAAACAAAAGGAATAATTCTTTTTAATTTCATGGAATTTGTAATGCAAGATATTTTAGGACGAATACATAATTAGACTTAATTAGGACTGCGTTACTCCTCCGGTGAAATGGAGGTGACATTATTAATCTGATGAGAACAAGATGCTTAACACCGCGAATCCAGCCATACAAACTTATATATCTTACTTGATAATCATGGAGGAAACGGAGTTGAAAGAGAGAGATTCAGAGAAGAGAAATTTTGAAAGTTCGTAAGCTTCAAGAGTGAATAACAATAACAATTGTGCTCACCTGATACGACCTACATTCACAATATTTTTTTTGTTAATGAATACAATTTTGAGAATAAAATAAATATATGATTGGGTCAGTGCGTGGAATCAAAGAAGGGGAAATTAAGACACCTTGGGCCTCAATACACAGGTTTTACTACAATTGATCCAAGAGGGTTTCTTTTTGAGAGTAGTCGTTGCACGTGGGTGAGGATAAAATAATATTATTATTGGTATAGCCAGATAATCGATTGAGACCATCATATAAATATATATATATATATATATGACAGAAAAAAAAAATGTTACATGGATAAATTCCTTAATATTTTAGCACTAAACTAATATAGTCTCTATTAAGATTATATTGACACAGCTATGTGGTTGTATACATCTAATCTCAAGCTTTGGATTTAAAAAACATAATGAGAAACACATTTATTGTAAAATGGAGAAGTCATTGGCAACATAATTTAAGAAAATGAGTTTGAAAAAGGGATATGAAAAGAGAACCTTTATATTACATAATGTTTATTAAGGATATACCTACAACATGAACACTTATCCATATATCAGCTCGAAGAAAAAAAAATATATATTTATACTTCTTAGTTTTAAAGCAATGGAAATCTTTTGGAAGCTTTATATAAGAGAAGGATATCTACGTAAATATATCTCATGACTAATAAATATAATGCCATCAAAATAGATTCCTACGAGCATTTAGTCATAAGAGACTATTTGTTAAATCATGATTTCAGAATAACTGGTTTGGACAGTGGCCAACACGTGTGTGTAGCGTACTATTAATGGCTTCTAGGTTGACAAACCTAGCAAACCATCAACAAGTTATCCGACAGGAGGATGATACTTCATGGGTTACATATAAAGAGAATTTACTGTTAAGGCAATACTGTTTAGAATGTCCGGCAATCTCAATTGACCCGGAGAACATAATAATTCAAGATTGCTTACGTAGCTCCACTGCCCTACCTGACAATCAGCGAACTATTTACCCAAAATTGACTTGTAGTGTATTATAAGGTACACGCCGGCATTTTAAAATTATGTTTATAATACATACAAAAGTTATACAATTATTTACCTTAAGAACAGAAGAGTTCTAGCAAAAACTTGGTTCCTAAGTCTATGCAATATATATATTTATATATACGAACGTAAGAAGTATATGAGACAAGCACAACACACACGTCTGCACAAGGGGTTAGTAGTGGAAACTGAAGGTTCTTTGTCAATGGAATGAATTTGAGCACACGCTCAGAAAATTGTGTTTATTCTTTTTCTTCCTTTTTTTGCCCTTCTTCTTCTCTGGGAAGAAGAAGAAAAAAAGGAAAAAGAAGAACGACGCTCCACTCGGCTTCCATCATTAAAATCCAACATTTTTATAATAATATAAGAATACGCTACTACTCCTGCTGTGCCAGGAGAGGTGCATTGAAGGGACCTGACGCTTAGAAAAAAAAGCCAGCAATGCGTGCGAGTGTGTAAAAAGGAGGGGGCGCATACAGAGGGCGCGAACTCAGCTGTTTTTTAAACACTGTGTTTGCATTAAGAGAAATCCATTCAAAAAGAGGGGGAATTTGCGTCACCTTCACATAAATTATTAGAATTAGATGACCGAAAGAAAACATAATATAGTTTTTTTTGGGGTTGAAGATGGGTTTTCATCCATCTAATTTTTTAAATGACAAATAAATGTTTTTATTATTTATATCCAACTAAAAGCAAAAACTAATGTTTATGATTTCAATTTGAAGATAAAACATAGTCAATTTATTGACGTCTCAGAATGTAATAGCACAGATACTCCATTATGTGGTCTTGTTCCGTATTGCAGTGTATTTATTTGATATGTGTGTCTATTGTAAACAGTAATAAACTTATAACTATGAATGCTTATAGTCATAAACAACCTAATTCGTCATAATCAAATTCTATGATATTTATAATGTCAGTGTTTATTCAAAGTGTAAGGAAAGTACAAATGGCACGCAAAGCTTTGTGCTTATACAAACATTACTTACTCAATGTATGCTTTGTGCATAGGCATAGGAGACAGGGGGACAAGGGAGGCAACTGCCCCCAAAATTTGGGTGAGTTTCTCATTTTCAGGCAAATTGGTTGAGGTATTCGGGCATTTCATTGAAGAAAAAATATGAAATTATGGTAGCAACCGGATTTTGAAGTATCACAAAATAAATATAAGTAAAGAATAGGTTGAGTTTCTATAAAGAAAATATTAATCTACATAGCTTTTCTTCATTCGATAATTATTTCACCAATTTAACAGTTCTCGTTAAAATTCGAGCAAATTGAATGCTACCCCCCAAAACCAACATCTCCCCTACGCTTATGGCTTTGTTAGTATGTTAGAGGTTTTTTTATAATATTATATATATATATACCTATATATATACAGGCTTGTGAGCGATCAGGAAAAAATAGCGATCCGATCAAAAATAGCGATCAGAATTTTTTTGCGATATAGCGATATTAACGATCAGGGATTTTTACGATCAGCGATCCGATCAATTTAATTGCGATCAACAAAAAATACCTATGTAATACTAATGTAAGTAAATTTAAATGTATATAACAGTGGTCCCACTGGATTCGGCTCGTGGACCCCTAACGGTCTTCGGGCACTTTCCGTTGATCCCGCCTCAATTTTGTCAAAACGCGAATTTCAATTTCAATGCAAGACATCTGCGAAGTACAATTATATATTTTTTTTAACTTATATCCAGGCTTGTGAGCGTTCAGCTTTTTTTTTTTTTTGCGTTCAGCGTTCAAAAAAAAATTGCATTCCGTTAAATGTTTTTTGCGTTCAGCGTTCCGTTAGCGTTCATTGACGACGTGTTTTTTTAGAAAAGAATTTCCAAAAAAAAGTGAGGACGTTTTTTTAGAGAAGTGAGGACGTTTTTTAGAAAAAAAAAAGAGACGACGTGTTTTAAAAAAAAAATCCAAAAACAGTTAACGACATTTTTTTTAGAAAAGAGTCTCCAAAAAAGTTGACGACGTTTTTTTATAGTTATTTTATACAAATTGATCGGATCGCTATTTTTTAGTGATTTTCTTACGATCAAAAGATATAAAGATCAGGACCTTTTGCGATACTCCGATCAGCGATCAAATATGGCTATTGATCGCCGATCAGAAAAAAACTCCGATCAACAAGCCTGTATATATATATATACAGTTACAAGAGCCTCAATAGCCTCTTCTTTTTTTACTTTTTGAAGTTTCTTTTCTTACTACTATTCTAATATATATAGATAGACCTTGGAATTCGTATAATTCCATTTTGGATATTCCATGACAGCCCTGCATGCATGCATGAAAAAGACTTGCATTTTCCACTCATCCTTTTGCAGGACGCTCACCTATTTTTTCGTCTCTCAGGTCAAGTTGTCTAGAGTTG
Source organism: Caligus rogercresseyi (assembly GCA_013387185.1). Lineage (NCBI taxonomy): Eukaryota > Metazoa > Arthropoda > Copepoda > Siphonostomatoida > Caligidae > Caligus > Caligus rogercresseyi. The sequence goes on from CP045892.1 coordinate 16,258,594, forward strand.
TGTGTGAAAATGCATCATTCATTCTCATAAGAAAACTTGCTCCCTTGCCTGCAGGACATCTTCTTTTTAGATCTGGGATATTCTACTAAATTTCAAAGAGGTCAAATTAGAAGGAAAAAATACTAAGCAAAATCTAAGATATAATGTTGAACGCCAGCATATGGAGATATTATTGGCTGGGTGACATTATTTGGGTTGGATTACTCCGCATGTATGGGTCAGCTAAAGCAGTGCCGTAATAGAATATGCAATGATTAATATTGAGTTTTCAAGCTCTTAATGATAATTGGTCTAGGCATTTATTGGATGGCATGTGAGCTCGGGTTGGACCTCGATCCGCCTGTATGGACAACTGCTGTATGGAAATAGTTTAGTTTTATGTTTGTGCTCCGTTCTTTTGTCTTTATAAAGGATATATCAAATATAGCTTTCGAGATTGAAAGAGGGAAATTATAGATTACATGGGTAAATGAGAGTCAATTTGATACACAACTTGTTATTTTTGTGAGAAAAAAGAACTATTTTTCTGTATAATACAGTAGCTGTTTTTTTGCAAAATTTTAATTTTTGTCTATTTTTAAAGAAACTATAGCTTGCCCCTTTCAAATAATAGGTATCTTAAACTGATATGTTTTTTTATATTAACAAAAAATCAATATGATCTATGTATGTTAGACCGTGTTACTAGAGATAGCGGGCATCGGGACTTACTCGAGGTTGATTTGAAACCCACATAATCCATAATCGTGACATATAAACACGAGGGCAAATGTGGGCTATTCAAACCCCTTAATATGACATAATTGTGAGTCGTGGAATCCAATATTCCACTGGGTATAGATTTGGCACCTTAAAGTCTTATAATTGTTACATGTAACCCTGAGGTCTCAGTGATAACGCTTAGCTTTAAAAACCCAACATGTCATGGTTATTGCTTGGACCCATAATAATATATGATTGTTACCTTTGTAATCCAATATTACAATTCTAGTGTTACATTCTTAGTATAACTATTTCTCTTTCTCTCTCCCTCTCTGTAT
>CP045892.1:16259733-16270051 GCA_013387185.1 Caligus rogercresseyi
CGGTCCAAAAATATTCAGAACCGCCTCCAAATAATTGCCTAATTCCAAAATTTAATGCCATGATTACATTTTTTAAGAATACAGATACATAATGAATTATGAAAGTGCTTTAAATGAAGTTTAATTTATAGGTCTTGCTATAAATAAATATATTACATATATTTCAACCCCAACCTCAAAATAAAAACTCAGTTTACCTGAAATAGGAACTCGTCGTAACTGCGTGGCATTCTATATCATTTCAAAGAATCAGCAAGGATAGTTCTGTTTACTGGTTAGTCACCCCAGATGAGTCATGGGGCCACCATGACTTTCTCCTTGCTCCAGGATTCCTTTTGCATGACCCACAATTTTGTCTCATATCACGTAAACATAAGTCATACATATATTTTATGACTATGATATTAGGAGAGCTCTTTTTGTGCGCTTATAAATCCCAACGGGTGGAGGGACCTCAAGCAAACACAATCCCCTTTTTCTCAGGTTACTTCCCTCCTCCCCCCCCCCCTACTCAAAGGGTGTTTTCTGCAAAGTTTACTCAAGTCATGTTACAAATAGGATTTAGGGGTTGCCCCCCACCCCTCCTAAGCCTGCAGCTCTGCTTCTCCATAGCATTGTGAGGTGAATCATCAATGTTAGGTTCTGTTTATGTGTGTGTCTACCACTGCTCTTCTCTGCATGATGTTTGATGACTACGAATAAGTGGTTTTATATCGATTATACAAAAAGCCTGACTCTACATAAACGAAACTTGATGATGCACTGGAAGTAATCAAGCTTTAAATGAAAGGGAAATTTCAAAAGAATAATGGTGTTAGTAAATTATTGTAGTTCCACTAAAAAGTCATATTTCATAAACTTTTTATGCTTCTATGTCCGATTGAGTTTCACCTTTGAGGATATTACTAAAGTATTAAGTGTAAATGATATGTTCAATGTTAGGCTTAGGCAACTTCGGAAATTGATGTATTCTTTAGATTTTTTTTTCATCTCATTAATATATATATATTATATATATATTTATGTTCTATAACATATTAATATATTCTTTTTTTAAAGATACTAACTTTCTTTTGGTTTCAAAGCTATGATTATAGAAAACAAAATTAAACCTTTTGGAACAGATGAATGGAGACAAAGATGCATGGATAATTTTAAAAACACTGATATTATGGTATCAGACATCACTTCGGTTGTGAAACTTGAAGATGAACTCAAGATAAGAGTTTCATCCCTTAAAACGATACGTTGTTTTTCTAATGAGTATGAATGAATGCTATTTATGGAATCCTTTGAATTGCCCCAATTATTGTTGCATATTTATTAAGTAGATGAAGCAGCCCTTAGATTAAATGAATAAAAGAATGTGTATTTTGTCTGTTCGTCAATTCTGTCGATAAATGGATCATCATTTCGAAGTTAAGATGTAAAAAAAAAAAAAAAAATGTGAATTCGCAAGTACTACTATAAATGCATTCTAATATTATCATATATCTACAAGTGTCTCACTATTTTTATTCTTATTCTTTCTCATTAAGGAATATCATTAGACTTTTATAGCATTTTGTAATGACTGAATGAATGAACTGTCGAGAGTACAAATCGATTGCCTCCTAATAGGGAAAGGATATATTGATGAAATATTATTGAAAAACATTTTTTATTCCGAAGTAAAACTTTATTCACATAATATTATATCATATAATTATCACAAAAATACATTAAAATGTCGTATTATTAACAATATCAATCAGAGAAGTAAAAATTTGAAGTACCTAAAGGAACTCGAGTAGATCCATTTTATACATAAAATATTGAGTTTTAGTTTTATTGAAAGATTCTTTGTTTCATGGAATAATTATAAAGCTACAATTTTAACTCATATCAAATTGATACTATTATATCGAACTACATTGGTAACAAGCAATGTGTATTCAATTTTCATTGCTATCAGCTCAAGTACGATACCCCGTGTAGAGAAGGTCAATATAGATCAACTTCATTGATAATAGTATCCAAGGTGATGAACTAATTTGGATGCTAGTATGTTTATTCTTATCCAGTTGAATGAATCTACAATTTCAACTAAATATGCAATATATATGTTACTTTTAGCCGCGAAAAAAAGGATTGATGTTTAATTTCGTTTTTGATAGTGAGAAACATGACGCAGAAATGAAGTTTTCAGCTTTAATAAATGAATGTTAATTGTATATGTTGGATCAACTGACTGTATTAATAGCAAATGATGTGGGTTTTTAATGCCTGATCAATTAATATCAATAAAAATTCATTATTGCTTTTAAAAAAATTAAATTCAAATTAATTACCTACTTGTTGTTCCTTTATTTGAATTAAAAATGTAAAACAGTCTATGAATTGAAATATCATTTTACCCTTAGAGTTTTATTGAATTTGTTTCTGTTGAAAATAAACCTCAGTGAACTTTGAAGGTGTCCTCTTTCTGTTTGCTGAACATTTTAAGAAATTTGATGCGAACAAAAAAAATAATTTATATATACGATTATAGAATAACTCACATTACACCCTATCATGATGTTTGTATGCAGAAGGGTATGCATAGTCGCATACAATACTTTAAATTGATGTTGATGTGGATTTTTATGTTGTAAAATCAGATATATAAATTATAATAAGAAAGAATATAATGGGGGATACTAGAGTGTGTGAATACGTTTTATGTTGAGAGGCTGCGTTGTTGATATTTGTCATGAGGCCAATGGAACAAAAAACTCTACGTTAAGGCTAAAGAGTTATTTAAAATTTAATAAATTGTATATTTATCAAAGATCCCTGTTATTAATCTATACAATTTGGGACACTACTACTTTATATATGCAGGACAATCGAGTCTAGTAGTCTATCATAATAATGTCCTCGTTGCTTGGGACTGAAGGAACCTGCTATGGCTTTGGTGCGGCCTCCAGTGCCCCAGGGCTCGAGGGCATTATACAAACAGACTCCCAGGTTCGATGACCAACGAGGATACAGAAAAACAAAGATTCTTACTTATTTGTTTCCCATGAATTCATTCAATTTAATTGTTTGATTTAACATTTTTTAAATTAATTTTTATTAAAATATATTTTGTTTATAAGGCAAAATGACGAACATCAACAGCTCTCAAATTAAATACGACATCCACACACTTTTAATATTTTTTGAATATTTGCAAATGGTCCCCAGGATCAAATTTATTACGTCGTAAATAAAAAAAAACACGATTAATGAATACGTTATATTCAAATAACGTCATTTAACGAGTTGCATATAACGGATGCATATAATTAATGGTGTCTAGGAATGCAGGAGGTTTTACTTTCTATAGCAAGTTTTATTAATTTAAAAAATAAAAACAGGGTCAGATAATCAATTAGATATAAGAGCTTACACAATCTTAAGTTTTTGCTCGTGGATTCTATTTTTGTGCTTTAAAAGGTTTATTTATCTATTTTAAAATGTATTCTGTTGGAATCAACCAATTATGACCACTACATAGAGATATAGCTACGTCTTTGTGGCCAGAAGAAAAAAAAAACACCAGGCTAATGTCAGCATGCAATTAACTAATTTAATTGAGGGGATCATGAATGATGTGTTAAACATAAACATTATCAACTGTTTTATAATATGTTTTATGCTTAGAGATTCTTATCTTAAGCTATAAAGTTTATTATATGTTATATGCAATTCCTCTAAAAAATATATGAAAAATTGGAGCAAGATATGATTTTCATTAAAAGGAAGATAATTTATTGCAGCAATAAAATGGAGGATATTGGAAATATGTATAAATAATGCACATGATTGGAATCTTTGAACTGCTTTTTACTTGTAAAAAAAGAGTTTGCACAGAGTAATGATGAGGTTGTCCCTAACGTGTTTAATTATATTTTTGAGGGGGGATAAAATATGAAAAATAGCTTTTTTATTAATGTATCTGTTAATATTTAATACAGAGGTGCAGTGAGGAAGGAAGCCGGTTATTGTCTATTATGATATGAGAAAAAATGCATTTTGACGACGTGAATATATGTCAAGAGGAGGCATTGAAAACTTAGTGGAAAGACCATGCTAGTCATTTGTCAATTATTTTAATTCATTGCGGTCATTATCGGGTATTTCAGGTCATATTACATTATAAAAAATAATAATTAAATTGTCTCAGTCATGCAACAATATATTTGCCTGGTAATAATATTTATGAATCTGCAGACATCATTCTTGTAGTAAATAAAATAAGCAACATAAACCAAGGGAATGTTCAACTATCATCGAAAAAGGTCCATTAAATATATATATATATATATATATATATATATATATATATATATATATATATATATATATATATATAGGTATATATTCAACAAAGGTTCAAAGAATGTCCGGTTAGAAAAAAAGTCCTAAAGTCCCGTAACATCGAAAGCTGAAAGGCGCCCTGGAATGAAGAGATTTGATAGATTGGTTGACATCAACAAGAATGGCTTTTCTTTAGAGCAATTTGTCAGTTAAGCCAGTGCCGTAAGAACTAATTAATTAATTGATTTGGTTATGTATAGGACAGCAGTATAGAGTTAGGAACCCCTTAGATAGAGGGCAGGGCAATAAGTTCAAGTTTGATTGAAAAGATTTTTGATACCAAGTTATTTTAGTTTTAAACATAGTCTCCTTTGAGGTCTATACACTTCGTCACAGTATATCCATTTTGTTTATTTTCCAAAAAGCAAGAGTTCTCGATTTCCTCAAAATTTACATTTTTTTACCTCCATCGAAGGAGGTATTGTTTTCACTGGCGTTGGTTTGTTGGTTTGTTAGTTTGTTGGTTGTTTGTCAGCAGGATAACTCAAAAAGTACGGAAACGGATTTGGAAGAAACTTTGTGGAGTTGTTGGAAATGCCAAAAGGAACAAGTGATTAAATTTTGGCATCTCTGAGGGCTTATTTAAGATGCAAAATGAGCTAAATACTAAAAATATTAATAATGAAATGGGGGTCTCTATTCAGGGAGTAGGAAAGAACAAACGCTTAAAAATATTCATTGACGTAATATTGTTCATTATCAGCTAAGGACTACGTCACTGGGTGCTTAAACTCTTTCTCTCCCGTCTCCTCTTAATATAATATTAAATAAAATATAACGCTAATATTAAGAGCATGATGAAAGAAAAGAAAGGAGTTTAAACATCCAGTGACGTATTTCTGAATTGACGAATAACTAGTATGACGTCAATGGAGTTTTTTAGGATGGCTGTCTCCTCACTCATATTCACCAAACACACCTACTTATGTAGACATATATGATTGGATTGTAATTCCGTTAAGTGATTCATTTGGGGGGATCGGCGGAGGTTTGTACTCTCTGAGTGTATACATGCCTCTAGTTATTTTTTTATTCAACAGTTTCAAATTTTATAATTTGTGCAAGGAAGTAAATACATAAAAACCTAAGAAAAATGCGTGAGAATACACATAAATAAATATTATAATTTAAATTTGGTCTTAGGAGCTGAACAATACAATTTTTACATGATGGACATGCTAGACTAAAGAATACAAATTTATGATTAAAAAACGTATTATGATAATAACATCAAACATTAAACTCAAAATTTATATTTGTTGTAATAAAGTATCTGTTCCCGAAGCCATTCTTAAGGTTTGGAAACAAGAAATAGTCACTCGGGGCTTAATTATATTATATATATATATAATATATTAGATATTATAGATATATATGTATATGTTTTATTATCTTAACAGTGAATTAAAATGTTTTTTAGTAAACAGTTCATATTATTATCTTTTAATTATCTGTATTTTTTATGTATTTTTATTATTTTAGACTGTATTTTTTACCAAAATAGAATTTAAAAATTATAAACAAATCCATAATTGTATTATAAAACTGTACTTGCCTTATTGATGCAAATATTCCTTTTTTGTTATTATAGAAATCTACTCCCATGAAATTCAATTACACCAAAGGCTTTTTAGATTGCCCTAATTTTAGCCAGTTGATAACACGACGAGGCTTAATCCAAATGTTTCAACAGTTTCTTTTGTATTTAAAAATATTTCCACCATTTTTGAAGCATAAAAGAAAGACTTGATATAAAATTTATTTTGTTGTATAAGTGTACAATAATGGGGTTTCACATAAATAAGTATAAGTAGTTTTTTTATTATATTCAGACATAAAAATGCTTTTTAGTTGAAGTTATTTAGTGCTTTATAAGCGTCATTTGCACCATTTTCTTTTTGGTCATATTATTTTTATGGTTTAAATGCATAGCCGATTTCTTTATGCGGACACTTTTGGACAAAGACCCTTGGGTTGGAAAGAAGGCATACTTATCTCCCAGGAGTTTATTATACTTGAATGCCTATTATTAAAAATAGAGAACAGAAAACAGAAAAAATAATACGTATATACAGTTTAGTTACAAATTATAAAACTAAAGGAGATTTTCCCTAAAAAACTTTTAATAAATATAATAATCATTCACATTGAATGTCATCCAAATTAGTTTCTTGTTTTTTGCCTAAATGGTTCGATAGAATTGCACCAAACCTAGGATCTAGAAGGCTTTTTATATATTTTAACAAAAGGAAACATTCACGGCAGAAACAGCAGATGACTGTGTTTCTTTTGTAAAAACCATTTTTATCACATGTCTGGCATCGAGTGATATTTGAAATACTGTTTCGATTATAGCTTACTAATAATATGAAGTATTGCTAAGATCCCGAAATTGTTTTTATAAATGTACGTCCTTTCGAAGAGGATATATTTCTTTATACCAAAAGTTCAATTCGTTTTGTGCAAATTAAAGTTCACGCAAACCCCTTACCGTCCTATTTAGAAAACATAACTAAGGAAATTAATTGATAAGCCCTTCCATATTTTGTAAGACATGTCTTTAAATAAAAATTGTAAGTGTGCTGTAGATTGCCTTATTTTAAATGTTCTCCTGAACGTCTATAACAGTATTTTATTTGTGCTTTACTATATTCCTTAGCTTGGGTTTTGAAGTGTTTTGTGGTTACAAATTGAATAAATCGTTTTTTTTTGTATCTCGGTACAAACAAATTAGGTTGATCAAAATTCACTTTCCCCTCTCGGGTGGAACCTTTTCTGTGAAGGGTTTTCATATGAAGCAATGAAAGAAAGTGGTTTTTTTGTTAAAATAATAAATTACTCGTGTTAAAAAATGGCACTTTATGTACTAGATTTTAAAAAATATATATATTTTTATATTTTTCAAACTATTTTATTTAGATTTGATAAAAATGGGTTTGCAAAATTAGAAAAACATATATTTGAAAGAAGGATCCAAAACCATTTAATTGCATTATTTCAAGAAAAAACTGTAGTATAAGATAATTTAAGGAGTAAACAATGGAAAAAAAAAGGTATAAATGAAATTAAGTTTTGCTCTTTGGAAAAATAATTGCTGTTTATAATATTAGTCATACATACAGCATTAGTTTATAGTTTTCATTTATTTACGTAAATATATTATATATTGAAATATATTATATCAATATACAGTAAAACTCGTCACAAAGACTTTTTGTTCATGATGTTAATATTTTTTTGTATTTTGCTTAATGATTAAGTCCTAAATTACGTAATTAAAAAAACTGACGTTTTAAAGATAGGTGATCGCTAGTCACAGAAAGTTTTCGATATAATTTTCTCGTCTGCGGGGAAAAACTGCGATGGCCGCTATGGACGAACGAATGCTATAGACAGAGGACCAACAACAATGATTTGACAGTATATTAGAACTGAGTTAATATTTTGGGGATAAATGAACCTTGCATGTCTTTCAAATGTTATGAATGTCGAATCCATCGAATGCGCACATGATTTGTAATTTGGGTGGCCCCACTACTTACACAGATCCCGGAATTCTATAAATGTACATAATTCACTTTTATGTTCCATCTCCACTAAATGGACAACAGCTTTTATGAAAGAATCCCTTATAGATATATATCTATATATATATATATATATATATATATATATTATAATATAGATATATATATATATATATATATATATATATATATATATATATATATATATATATATATATATATATATATATATATATATATATATCCTTGAGATCCCTCTTCCTTCGTGATAAACACACCATTTTCCCTCGTAAAAAGGCATCTTCCCAGTTGGGGGTCTAAGGATGAGAAGTCATTTTATACTCATAATGGCTAAGAGAATTATGATTACTCTCTCCCTCAAGCCTAAATGTTTCCTTTCCTTGTATCTGTGTTTAAGTATTTGTTTTATTACTTTTTGGGGGTAGTAAAAAATGGACTCCAAAGCATTTAACTCATATATTTCTAGTATTTTCCTAATGACTGAAAAACGAAATTAATCATTGTGTACCCTCTTAAGCGTCTGGAGTCCATGCTCAGGAGAGAAGGATTGACCTTTAAAAGTCAACTTAGAGAACTATAAAAGGCAAAAACATAAAATACAAGTATGTGAAAGAGTGAAACCCACATACCATTGTTGGTTGTAAGGGGAAAACAGGGACTTTAGAGTTGTTAAATAACTTTTTTGTACATTGTACAAAATTATTTCTTTGATTCCTCAAGTGACATCGTCCTCTTTGGGCTGATCATCAAATTCATACCATCAACTTCAGAACAATATCTAAGCCTGCTAAAATCAATTGCCAGAAGATATCGACGTTTAATGTCAAGAACGGCCTTATTGTGATTATTTTAGCTTTTAAAATCGTCTTATTTTCCCTTTATAAAAGGATATTTTATTTCTAGGCAATATGTTCATTATGTATTGCATTTTACACAACTGCTTATTTTGGTGTTTTATTTATTATCGTATATGTCTATGTGTATTTTATCTACACTGCTTGTTATGATGATAAATAAATGTCTAAAACCGAAAAAAAAAAATAGCTGAGCTTAGTTTGTTTAACAAAATAATTTTTATTCATATTATGGTCAAATTAGACCATAACTAAAATTTAGAAATTTGACCTTTGAACAATTTCAAAAAAAGGAGAAAGTAAAATGTCAAACAGTTGAAAAGATAAGTTTGTAAAAGTGAGAGAAAACTAAATCAGTTGGGTGCTTATATAAATTTAAAGGTTGAGCTCACAATGTAATGTTTTTACGTTCTTATGTACCAAATATATATGTGTTTTGTTTCAAAACAAATACTTAACAGCATTCATTTGCAAAACAATAAAATGAGAGATACAAAACACGATCCTAGGTTCCATAGACGATTTTAATGCCATAACATTTATTCAAATCCACACAGATACTGACATATCTATTGAACCATATAAAAACCCCCAAAAAGCGTAATATTATTAATTTTTCTTTTAATGATTTTGAACTAATATTTGCATTCATATTTATAATAAAATAAATATCTGTTGACTTTATTAGTTTTTATGACTTGTGTATTTATTTTTAAACTATATTTGCATATATGATTATATATTTTAACATTTAAAACAAGGAGGGACCTCTTGGAGATAAACTGAAATTCATCAAAAAAAAGTTTTCAATGATTAAAAACTAATCCAGAGTGAGACGTTCCAATTTTCTTAAAATATAAAATGCTTACAATACTTCAGAAAATATTTTTAGTATACTTTGAAATTTGTTAAACGAAATGTCAAAGCTTTTATTAATGTATATATTATCTATTACTAAAAAGGCCTAAAATATAATTACGATGGTTTTTTCTTCTTCATACGAATATGAAAATAAGATAATGTTCAGATGTACATTTTCCCTGACTTATTTAATCGCTTTGACCAGCCCTAAAAAATGTTTACTGTCACTTTGCATTTCAGCAGAAAATGCAACTTCCATAATTCATTAGTTAACGTTGTTATATCTTTCGATAAGGTACTAGTCTTATTTAAAACCTTGTTTTATTTCCGTTCCATTTGTTGAATGTCCACTTATTTAAAACGAGCAATAATATGATCCAACGATATGGACTACCTAACTTAGCTAACTAAAAACATTAAATTTGATATAAAATGAAGGTAGTTTCATGAGAATATATATTTATTTTGAGAAAAAAATAGCTCTCAAAGGTAATTTTGAGCATGAAATGAATATTTATTCTTCAAGTCTTACAATAAAAGCCCCACAACAGTAGGTAACATTCGCAAATGGATATATACAAAAATACTTTTAAAAATTATGCATGAATGTAAGCAAAGCTTATTTAAGTTTATCAGTGTCGTCCAAACGTATTGAGAAAATTTGAACAGTAC
>CP045892.1:16286136-16301756 GCA_013387185.1 Caligus rogercresseyi
TTTTGCATGGGAATAGACTGTCTGACGCCACTCAGGGTTAGTATATAAGTGAGTAATCGCGTCATTTCTATCATTCATTCTACTCGCCGCTGAAAATGGAGACACCCGACTTTCTCTACTTCTTGATCCGGATCATGCTCGCCAGGACAGTCAACGAGATCCAGGGGACCTGCTCTTCCTTCCTTGACTCCTGCCTGGCCTCTCCACTCTCCAGAGATGGTAAAGTACATGATTTTATTAATAAAATATAAAACAATAATATTTAATAACATATTAAAATAAAGAAAAATATTCATATCGTCATCATAGAAATTGTTATTTAAAATAAAGAGTTATTAATGACAAAAAGGCATAATGAATACCTACAATTTTACTTCCATTACGATACTCCTGAGGCTTCGTTATATTATGAAATAATATCGAACGCTCACATGTAGCGAGCAAGAAATAATAGTTTTTTAAGCCCTGAGGAGTAGAAAAAAGAGGATTAAACATAGCTAAAAATTCATTGGTATCATCACATTTCGTAATTAACTTTACATTAGTAAAACCCAAGACCTCTCCAGGATGTCAATGGACATTCCTATGGTGTCAATTAATAGGTATACAGGGGTTTAGTGATAATTCTGGAATCACTTTAAGGGCCTTTTTCCTCTTCTAGTGCCTAATTTAATTAATTTGAACTAGATTGAGAGAGGCCAGATTATTTTCTTCCGAATATTAAGAATTTTTTAGAAATACAATCCCTCATCATGGAACAGAGGAGACGTGATGCCGTCTTCGAGCTCTTCCAAACGGGCCACGTTGCCCAGGACATCATCAAGCTCCTCCACTACCCCAAGTCCACCGTCTATGACATCATAAAGATGTTCAAGGTCACAAGGAGTACAGCAGGAAGGTTGTTGTTTGTTTAATGTTTGTTTGTTCATGGTTTTTATATAGTTGTGATACATTGTTAGGAATTTGTTGGACTTTCGTTTAGAGTATTAATTTTAATCTACAATGTTTATTTATATTATTGTTTATATAACTACTCTAATTAATAAAGAAAAAAAAAGGTCCACAACCCTAGGAGTGACAGGATCAGGTCTCCCAGGTTCCTGGCTAGGCTGAACAGGACCTTCAAGAACAACCCAGGCACCCCATGACGAAGTTGGCCGCAGCCAGGGACGTGAGCATCTACACCATCTCCAAGGCCGTCAGGGGGACCTGGGGTACAAGAGCTTCACCTCAAGGTGAGACATCTCCCACTGAGAAGCAAAAGAACGCCAGGGTGGCCAGGGGCAAGGACATGCTCAACTTCAATAAGTCTTCTTCCAGCCCTTCCCTGAGATTCTTCTCAGATGAGAAGCTGTTCAACCTGGACCACACTCACAACAGGCAGAACACAAGGTGGATCTGCCAGGACCCTGAGGACGTGCCCATGGTCTTCAAGCCCAAGAACCCGAGTCATGGTCCTGGGCGTTATCGCCTACGACAGCGACGTGATGCCCCCACTAACTCTATGGGCCTCAGGATCAATCAAGAAGTCTACTTGGAGATGCTGAGTGACGTGGTGGTGCCTTGGATGAACAAGGTGCCCAAGGGCAGGAGATACACCTTATTATTATAAAATTTATATTATTAAAAATATTCCACTTTTTCCAATTCCGGATTTATCGCTAAACCCCTGTATAATATGTGAAAATCGGCACTTATTGAAATTAACCTTTGATACTGGAGGTTTGATTTTCCTTAAATTAACTCTGAATTGAATTTTACATGGACTGGTCTTGGCCAAGGTATATTAAAAAACAAGAATCGTTCATTTTGTCAGGAGAGCTGACTTTTCGCCAACAACGACAATTTTTCAATGACGTCACAACGGCAAGCTGGAAGAATATAATTTTGTGATGTTATTCTTCCCGTTCATGTCTTCAAAATATATTGCTACAATAGTCTTTTTGATACGTAACAAATAATAATAGGTTTACTGACGTTTCACTATGAATAAAAACATGAATAAATGTATCTGGTATTCTATATACATTGGTCCTGGCATCCGTGGTGACGTCTTTAAAACTTTAATATGGGAAATATATACATATAAACAGCCTACATAATAAAAATATTCTTTTTTTTATATGCTTGGTAAAATTGCGCGTTTCATAAAATCATTATAGCATTATATTATTTCAACGAACGTCACCAAAACTCCCCTCGGGATTCGAACCTGCGAATTGTATTGTAACATGACTACAATGCCTTATATTTTTATGATATACTTGTAACATTTCATAATCCTATATTGTATATAACGATAGCACATATTTGGGGAAATTGTAAAATTCTACAATCACAAGTGTATACATTCGCCTATATTGTATATAAGATACATATTAGGGGAAGTAACGGTTCCCCAATCACAATGTGTATCAGTTCTTATTCAGTACATATTGCATCTTGTATCACTTGTTAGGCGTAAATAAAAACACATTTATCCCTTTATATGTATATAACGTTTTTACGCAGTATGAGACATAAGCATACAAAATACACAGTACCTGGTTCAGTGTTTAATCGTTCGAACCAACAAAAAACAAACTGGTTCTTACATATATTTTTCCTATTCCTCGTAGAAACAACATGTATTTTAGACATTAAAGAAGGTTCAAGAATCAATGATTGAATATTGCCTCATATTTTATTGGCAATCTTGGCAGTGTGTGTATTAAAAAATAAATGACTTGCCTGTGATTCTGGTGCTTTGTATAAGTTTATGAAGCTCACCTTTGACTAAAAGGATTAAATACACCTGTTTTGGTTGAATTGAATTTACATTGTAACTTATTGTTTGATAAATAGTTCTGTAAACGATTGATATTGTTGGATTTTAACTAAAAAGAGCTTTAGTAGTTTTTTTTTTGATATATATATAAATTTTTTTTTTGTACCAAGATACAAAAAAACAATCTATTTTATTCGTATTTACACAACGGTTTTACAAAACAAGCTGGGGAACATGATAAAATCACAACAAAATACTTATATAGCTGAACATGATAACATTCAAAATAAAGCACTATACAGCACACCTTCAATTTTAATTTAAGATATGTATATATATATATATTAATATATATATATATAATATTGATAATTTCAGATTGTAGCAATTTTAATTTAAAAATATTTCTTTAAATTTAGATTGTTGCTGATTTTTAAATAAAACAGAAGCTTATCAAACAGAAATTCATTTTGATTATAAAAATGAACTAAGCAATACGAGTTTTCTTATAAAAATAGATGCTGCATTTTTTCTAATTACATGGATTTTTTTTTCAATTTTGTGAACAATCAAAAGACAGCTTCACAGTTAACTTATTTAAAATTATTGGTCGTAAGAAGAAATATATAATTTTGATTATTAGTTCAACAATACATACCATTATTTTTCTAAATATTAATCATGCTGTTCAAAAAATCGTATGTTCGCTTCAATTGTCTTTACAAAAAATATGAATATCATTTTGTTTCATATAATGATGTATAAGTCATTCGTTAAACAATTGATTCTGCATTTGTTGTCAAATAACCATTTAAAAATACTCCTTACCGCCTTATTTTCAAGAATGACTTTGAATTTAAAGGAATTTGCTGAAGGAGCAGCATCTTCATTCACATATTCTAAAAGTATGTACATATATTTACTCCATTTCAAATCATTTCAGGCTTCTCAAATTGAACATGACTTTGCATCAAAGGCTAAGTATCTGTTTGTGATTACATATGTTTGTACTACCTACTTCGACCGTGTTTATCTGAAGTTAATTAGTGGCTTAAGTGATGAGGAAGTTGGTTTAAAAATGATGAATAATTGATTGTTCTAAGCCTTGAGTAATGAGGTAAATGGAAATAAACTAATTCGAATATTATAAAACAAGGGCATTTTATCAATTCAGTTCAATGATGAGTTGCGATCATTTAAACCACGAGCTAATCTCCTCAACTATTGAAATGAGTTGAAGACCTGGTAAATTGTATTCCATTTGACTCCCCAACGTATTTTAAGCCAATAAATATGAAAAATCTTTTTGACGTCCGATTCTGAAAACTTCAAAATAATGTATTTTTAAATAATTGAGTCATTTTTAAAAGTATTGCTTGGTTATCTTCAGTCTTTAGAATAATTGTTGTTATTCTTTCCACAGTAATAATTTTAGACAAAAAATGTCAATTTATGTTTTGTTTTTAACACTATACTTTGGAATTGTGTAGAACTGAAAAAAGAAGAAAAAAATGGACGATTTTTTATATCGAAAATCAATTTGCAGCTGCACAATATACTTGATCTCTTTCTATGTAAAGTATTTTTGAATTAGAATGTTCAATTGCAGATTTTTTACCAAACGTATTTTTATTATTAATATTTTTTTTGCATATTATATCTTTTAGTATATCAATAGTATTAACGATTAAGAACCATTGGATCTTGTTAAGTCGCAGAAATGAGACAAGAACATGTCATTTAAAATAAAACGCTTATAACTTTACAATATGTAAAAATATTTTACAGATACTTTTTTAGTAAATTTGTAAGGCAATATTTTGCGTTAATTATTAACTTGTATGTGTACAAAGAAATTTGGTAAATAGTATTCTTAATTTATACTCGTGAATTATCTTAAAAAAAGTGTTGCTTGAATAATGAATGAATATTCAATAAAGGTGTTTTTTGTCATGATTTTGACAAGGACTATTGGTTTACTCAGCGCATTATTACTTAAGACTTATAATAAAGATACAATGAGTAAAATTAAAAATCGATTCAAACACAAAAATATATTCGATATTAGGGCAACAAGAGCAATGAATATATATATATATATATATATATTTATTCACTTCTTCAAGCGAAGATGAGATCATCTTTTTTTAAATAAAGTATACCTTAAACCAAATTATGATTCCAAAAAATAGTTATAATACATTCGACCGGAAATGCCCAAAATCCAGATTGTTCCATTACTTGAATTATATTTTATTAAATACTCTAAAGTTAAATTTAGTCTAATAATATCTACTTTAAAGGGAAATCCCTCATTTAACTGGTTAATTCATCATATATAATTATGAAAGGGTATAAAAAAGGTGATTAATTAAGCTGTAGTTTTTTCTTTTATCCTAAAATAATTTTTTTTGTTAATTAACTGTCATAAGCAACACGTTTATTTTTGTAGGAATAGTATATATGGATTTTGTTTATAATTATATTTTTAAGTAAGTGTTAGAATTCACCCTTCAACAGCATATCTCTTTTTGAGTAGTAAATATTTTCTATTCAAAAATTGATATGAAGAGGCCCTGCTTGCTAAATACAGCGGTTTGATTAATATTTCTTTTTTAAATAGTTTTTTATTCAGGGATAGTTAAACAAGAATCTATTAATACATTAAAAAAATCAATCTCAAAATACCTTTTTGCCAATATGGTTCGACAGAATTGCATATAAATAAGTATTATAGCATTAAAATTAGTCTCTCGTACGTAGGATCTTATCTCTGCGGATTTGAACGTGCGCCTCCAACATTGAGAGTTGAACTCGCCTTAACCCACACGGCTATCGGAGTCCCTTTCGAAATAATAAAATGAATTTTACTTTCAAGGTATGGATAATATAAAAAATATTTTTAAAACACTTAATTATTGAAATTACAAGACTTAAAATAAAAGGAAAGTGCGTTAGCTCAGTGCGTAAAGGCGTGCTCAAATCTCAATGTTAAGGACGTAGGTCACACCTCTTGAGAAAAGAAGGTAAATATTGTCAACCTCATTGAAAAAAAACCTAGGTTTGATAAATTAATTTCAACACTATAACGCTTATTCATGTCCAGTCGACAAGCTGCAATTCTATCGAACTAAATATGCACAAACAATTAAGACAAAAAAATCGTTCAATTGAGAAATTCGTTGAACAAATCATATAACGAATTTGAAAAAATATTTGTTTGTTTGAAAAACAGATCAGAATTCTGCAGGAAGTCTACAACTAACAAGAAAATGTTTTTAATGCTTTGTTCAGGTTCATGTGACGCAAGAAAAAATGTCAAGTGATTGAAACTTTTTATTGTGATCCTCAACAAATTTAGTTCCATCTTTAAACTGTGCACATTGACTTGCTAAAGCCTACGGCTAATAAAATAAATCTTATTATCCTGAAAAACACACTTCACGGTCTCTGGGCCTCTATTGATATTAATCTAAATAGATGTATTGTTCTTTTATGATGCACCTTGAGTAATGGCTATAGCAATGATTGAGTATAAATACACAGTATAAATATTTTAAATTCACAGTTCAGAAAATATATATACATAAGATAATATATCAAAATCATGATAATACAAAGTAAAACCATATAAATAAACATTTTAACTAAAATAGTACAGTTTTAATACTTGAGTTACAATGCTCAATTTAATTGCGTGCATGTACTTTTAATTCTAATAAAGACAAATTTACAAAAAATATGGTTGATATATTTATAAATATATGAGTGAGTAATCATAGTAAACAAAATTTATGATGACAATCTTGTAGGCCTGGTAAACGTTGCATTTTGGGAAAGGAAATTATGAATAAATTTTGCTAACAAAAGTTATGTTATGAAGCTACAAAGAAAAAAAAATGTGTGTTTCAATTTTAATAGGATATTTCAATTATTTGTAAGTATTAAGTTAAACCAACGTAAAATACATATTTTATACAAAATATATAAAAGTCTTTAGCATCTAGTCCAAAAATTTTTATCATCGAAGGATGCCTATGGAAAAAAATTGTAATAATACTCGAGCAACACCTTGCATTTGTCTAGTGGAATTTTAACATACGTAGCTAAATATCTAGCTAACACGGCTAGTATAATGGCTCTCGGCTCCTTTTCTTTGAGTAGTTGTTACATTGTTAGCCTTTTGGGCTATAAGAGCATTGCAGTCGTATTGTCAATTGTTGTGACTGAAAATGAACGCAAAGTCATACGCGCCTACAGCATTTCAAGTAACAGCTCCTTCTATGACTATTCTTACACCCACTAAGGTAAAAAAGTCTTATTCATTATTCTTTATAAGCCGAATATAAAAGGCTTTAATGAAGAAAAAACGTGAGAGGAAAAAGATAAATTAAATGATCAAATTTAATTAATGAATTGACCCACCCAAAAAAATACATTAAAAAAATATCCCTGGATTCAAATTAAACATAATTTTTAAACTATGGGTATAATCAAAATACTGGCAACACTTCATTTCAATAGAAAATAAAGAAACTTTAATAATTGAATAATTAAAAGTATTTATTTTTAAACCAATTTTAGAAAATTATCAAAGAAGCTTATTTTGACAATTTAATAACATGTGGAGACGAATGATGATCACTAAAACAATGCAAACTCTCGTACATCGGATCAAACATAAGAATTGATTGCGATTCGCCGTACAGCCCTTAACGATTTCAGAGATACAAAAGTATAAGAATGATGTTAAAGAATTATTTGAAAAGCAGTAAAGCTATTTTTAATTACAAATAAACCCATTTATATCATAAATTTATATATATATATACACGTAACCATTACTTCATGTTTTCATTATTATCCTTGCGTCATTATAACATCAATTGTCATTTTATAACAATGATAAAACAGATTTGGAATCCTTCATTAATCGAGACATGATTATCATACTAAAATACTATTGCATTTTAAACGATTTCATAAAATCATGACTTATTTTATACCTTTCTTAAGTCTTTGTTCTTGATTGGATTGCCGTCCAGAGATCTTCGTGGATAAAAGTAGTCTTTTCCTCATTTGGACAATCATAGCTAAGAAAGAGAGTCGTGAAAGTAATTTGAGTGTCAATTGCTGCTCAAACGCCATCAATGCTTGTCATAAAGAAACACTTTCCCTCGATCCACGTAACTAGTAGATTAGACCTCCAGGCTAACTATTATCTTCGATTTTTAAGTCCTTATATGGGAGTGGAAGGCATTACCAGCCTTTCATTATTAATACTAACGCCAGACACATTTAAAAAACAGCATAAATGGGTACAGAATCTTCATTTGTGCATATTACTTAAATATACACAAAATTTGATATAAATTTAAATTACCTAACATGGCAACATTTTCAATCCATATCTCATATGTTCACCCTTTTGGCTCCACCATGTATGTCAGGCCAGATCTCTCATGAGTCCCACTACCCACCAAAACTATGGAATGCCTTAACAATATATAGCGTTTTTGACGATATGACGAAACAATAAATCACAAAATTTGTGGAACGATTATTTTACAAAAAAGCCTTTTAATTGTATTTCTATTTATTAAAGTGTTTGATTTAATGATATAATTTGTATCATTGCAAATACGAAATCTTTTTTTAGAACATCTGATACTTCCTTATTTAACTAAAATAAAGGATTGCAGTGTCAAACTCTATAGAGGTGTGTCTCTCGCCTAAAATATCTAATTGACCAATGCATTCCAACTCATATAAATGTTATTTGAAATGAACCACGCCCAGACCACATTGAGAACAATAAAATGATTGATATATTTATCTTCAATCAGTGCCTCATATAAATATTTTTTCTAAATACCTTTCGTATTCAGAAAAAAAAATCCTGATTAATTGAATGTATAGTGTTACAAGACATTGCCTTTGAACTTGTAAGGGGTCAGCGCAGTCAGAGTCGACAGAGCGTGGATGATTGTAGACGAGGGGCACACCCTTCGTCAGTTCTCAAGTACTTCTTAGGGGGGAACCCGCCCTATGTGTATTTGTGCCATAGACAGGAAGATTTAACCGTCAAGGGATATGAAACAACTCTATAAGAACATTCAATGTCTTTGAATCATAATATTTGAGGAATAAAGAGGGGATAAATATAACAAAGGTTTATTTTGATGACATTTTGACTCCGTTTAAGAATATGAGAGCCATCATTTCAGAAACCTAAAGATGTTGCATAAACAGTTACAGAGATACGGTGGCAAAGCGAGTGTTTTTTATATACATTGTCTGATTGATTTGCATCCTTGAGTATATAAAAATAATTTAAATACACAATTCTTTCAGAATGCCAAGGCAATACTCAACATAGTGAGTTGAAAACGACTATACACTGAGCTAATATGCTGTTTTTATATAATTTTTTTTGATTTAATTTTATTCATGTCCGAAAAAAAGGGGCAAACAAATGGATTTCATTAGAAACTGTGGTGTTTGAAATAAATATATAATAATTAATAGATGATATAATTACGCTTTTTATGGAATAAATTATCCTTGTACGTCTTGGTTCTCCAATATTTTCGAAAGTATCCTTTAAAAGAAACTGAATGCTTACTTTTGGGGAATTTGAATATTACTCGAAACCAGACAAGGACGCAATAAACTATAAAGGCTCTGCTAACAAAGTATATGCGAAAGACTTAGAAAAATTAATTACCCAGTTAGATTTGCATGACCTGGGGCTGAAACTCCACCCTGAGTCTCCGATATGGCACTCACAATTATATAGTTGTGGTCAATGCTTAAAAAACTAATTGTGTGATTCTGTTACAAAGGAGGCTCATCAAAGATCCAGCGAGTTGGAAGCCGATATAAAATCGAACAGGAAGATGAATATAATAGCACAAGCGCCAAAATCAAGTATTTTTTTACCGGAATTAGACTCTAAAATCTCCAGGGATGAAATTTTGTCTTTCATAAATAATTATAATACAAATATAAAAGTCCAGGTCCCTCGGTCTTCCGTTTGAATTCTATAAGAATTTTGCTGTCCAACTCTCTGGATTCGCGAACAGTCTTCACTGACATATTCGCGATAGGATTCGTCCCAGATTTCATGAGTTGTGGCCTGTTGACATTGGTTCTGAAAAGAGGCAAAAAGGAGAAAATATAAAAGACTATCGACCCATCTCATTATTAAACACGTCCTTCAAAATACTCACGGGTATTTTAAACCAAAGGATCCTGAAAATCTTCCAATAGTTGTATCCCCCGACCAGAAAGTTTTTATGCCTCATCGCCATATAGAGGATGTCCCTAGATCCATTCAAGACGCCATTGAGCATTGTCAAACCTCCAAAATTAATTTTGCGGCTTTCATGGTCGATTTCGATAAGGCCTTTGACACGCTCTCCCACAGGTTCATTGTTGAACAATTATACCGTTACGGCCTGTCAGATAGGTTTGTTGGGATGATATCATCGGTGATTAAAAATTCTTCTTCAAAGATAGGGGATCACAGGCCAAGTTTGAAATCAACCGTAGAGCGAGACAAGGAGATTTGTTATCCCTGTCTCTGTTCATACTGTGCATGAACAACCTGTATGGGAAAATAGTTGAGAATAAAGTCATTGAAGGATTGAGTCTTGGAAAAAAATTTTGAAAAATGCATAATGTATGCAGATGATCTTACTATCTTTATATCCGGATCCGAAAGAAGCATATTAAATTCCATAGAAGAGTCTATTGGCCTGATTGAAAAGATTCAAGCATACCATCGGGCTGTCCATAAATGTCCAAAAATCTCAGATCCTTTCCAACTGTAAAGATAGCCTGTCGCAAGCCTTGACGGAGTAAAGTTTGTCCAAAGTGCGGTCATATTGGGTGTGGAAGTATCAAGTGCGGAGGTTGACTCTGAAAAACTCAATCAAAATAAAAATTCTGGCCACCTTAGAAAAGAACAGTGCTTTTTATAAATGTGCCCTTCTCTCAAGGTATAAAAAATGAGAGCCTGGGATAAAAATATTTTCCCGAAAGTTTTTCATATTTTAAGATATATTCCATATTCTACGGACATCTGTATCAAAATATTTGAATATAGGGACAACCTGATATGGGGTAATTCAAGACCTTATATATCAAGGAAAAGATTAGAAGCCCCTGTGAGTGAATGGGGACTTGGTCTGATGAATATGGAGCACATGTGGAAGACATTAAACCTGACCTGGATGAGGAGATTTCAAACAAATAATGATTTTGGTCAGCTAGACAAAAGCACTCCTTCCAAAAGGTCAGAGGCCATCAATTTGAGGACCGTATACCTATTTATGGGTCCATCAGAGTTAATAAAAGTGACTAAAAAGTGTGGTCTCTATTGGAAAAGGATGGGACTTTCATGGAATTATATTATAGAATATATCCTTCCGCTCCTTGGAGCTGATGAGCCTTTAAATTACAACAAGAGATAAAGAGTGAAGAGGAGCCTTATCAGGATCGGAATACCTCCATAGGCCAATATTCTGTTACTACCGGAGGTGGGTATGAGAATACAAAGGATGAAATTCACTTCTTCGAAACTGAACGGTCCACCTACTCCTTTTTTCATTGCACTCACTTCCTTCAATAACCAAAGGGTTCGTGAATCTCTTATAGGGAACCAAATCGGGACATCTCCTCGGTCTATTGTCACAAAGGGACTCAAAACCCAAAAAGAAAATGAAGATATCAATCTATTTAATCCTAAAACCATCCAACAGAACCCAATTACTGACCCGAGACAAAATGGTTGAGATAAAGATTAGCAAAATCCTCCCTCTACACAAATAAATCGAAGGTTTCTCCAGAGGAACAGTCCTGCCATTGGTAAAAAAACGAAACGGAGACATCTTTCCATTTCTTCTATTTTTGTCCCCGAATCCTCCCTCTGTTTCGTGCGGTGGAAGAAGAAGACACCCTAAAGGTGTACGGAGTGGCATTAGACCTAGGGATTAGGTGGTCTGTACATCTGCTCCTATAAGCATGCCTTCGAAATGGAACACATCATTTCGACTGTCCCGGGGATCCTTTATGTCGCTAGAGTTAAGGGAGCTCCTCTTCCCTTGGGGATTGATTGCGTGGTAAGAAGAAGCTTGGAGATCCTCGACGGCGTCCCAATTGTTCAGTAGAGCTGGTTCCGGTGGAGGAGCTGTTGTTACAATGGAGCTTCACACCTCATGTTACTCTCTTGACGCCTTCTTCTAGTATTTTGTTTTCTTCTTTTATTATTATTATTACCTCATTTTTAAATATTACTTAAACCCCTCTATTATTAACTGTCTTATGTTAATCCCTGCGACGACATTATTCTATTGTATTTTTATAAATTTTATATCAACTTTTAGTAAATTGTATTGGAATACAAAAAAAAAATAGATGATATAATTAAATAAATAGATTGATATACTTCAATGTTTTTTTTATTGAATATAATAATTTTACATATTTTCGAACGTCATTTAACTACACAATCTCACTTAGAGTTTGCAAATAATCTTTTACTTTTATAGTTTATAAAATATGCTTTTTGCCTAAGTTATTATCCATCTTATATCATTACCTTATATGTAATACCATGTTATTGATATCTAATACTCCCCCAAAAAATTGACTTTTGATATGAGAATAATACGCACTTACCATTTGGTAACGGCCAGTTAGTGTAAACTGGGATAGGAAGAAAAAAAAGAAGTGAGAGAGTGAGGCACAAAATTACTCCCGCTTCTCTTTTCTCTTCTATCAGGTAACCACTACAGAGTTTACCAGATGGAATTAAGTCTCATATCAAAAAGACCATTTTTTGGGGGAGAGTACGTATTGGTGACTCTCTTTAAAGTATAGCAATTTAGAAACATCTAAAATTATATAAAATGAAAGCTTGGTTACCAGCTTTAATATTTTGGTATACTAAATTCATGGCAATTAATAAGTAGACGGACGTTAGATGCCTTAAAAAAAAGCCTATCTCGGTACCAATGGACGCATATAATGGATTATAAATGCGTCAGAGACAAAGTAAAAATTTGGAGAGATACCTTGACGCCACATCTAAGAAAACCTTATGGATTATTTTTTCAGTAATCGATTTTTTAGGTCCATACAGGCTCTGGAATCATATGAGGTAACTCAGATTGTATGAATTCTGAATTGATAGAAATGCAACCAAGGTCATTTTTGAATCTATATATAAAAGTTTTACTAAAATTTTAAAATTACTATTTTACTCTGAAGCGAACAAGTCATCTTCGAAAGGCGAGTGCAGTTAATTGATACAACAAAGCTAGAAATAAGCGAACAATACGCACTCCCTTTCTTGCTTTGTTTTTAATGAAAACTGTGTTTTATTAAAAAACATAAAAAAACGTACGTCTGGTAATAAATTTAGATTTCCTTAAATTTATAATAATTTTGAAGTCCCCCCCCCCCCTGCACGTCCCCAGTTTGGAAGAACTTTGCGGAAAAAATATTTTCCTAAATTTTAAAACTTTGACCTTCGTGCGCGACCTCATAATAATGACCAATTTTGTTCAAACTTCGTATGTCGTCCTTCTTTATTACCAGAACACGAGAATGATCACCAGTCGCAACATTCAAACTTTGAAAAAAAGAACAACCCTAAGTACATATTCTGAATAATAATAATTTTTTTATTTTTTTTTGCTATTTTGGGTGTGATAAGCTAAAAAGCATTTAGGATGGAGACCAACGTCACATCTTTTACAGCGGTAGAAGGATCTTTTTTCCTCATTTTTCTATTTCTTTGCAATATTTACAAAATATTTTTTTTCCGGTACAGTATAACATAATGACCCCATTCGCATATCGTACATTATTTTCCACGCTGCGATGCAAAGATACATTGAGTGAACTTTTTGGATTTTCATAACATCCGAGTAGTCCCATCGATGAGACACAGTCCTTATAAACTCACTTGGGCATTGTAGCTTGCCGCTTATCGTTTTTTAACATTCCACTCTTCTATAAAATCGCCAGGCCTGCACCATTTGGACGTTCAAAACCAATTATATAACGCCCAATACCACTTCTTTGTTCTTATAGGAATTTATAATTGGCGACAGAATTGTCAGCAAGTCAACGCCACCCATAGTTTCATTGTAAACGATGACTGAATTGGGGCAGGGTATTGATATTTTCTTCCGTATCTCCTTGTTATATCGGCTTACTGATCGAATAGGCTCGGGAATCCAAAAGTTTGATCCAATGTACACAGACCCAGAATCTTTCCAACCAACAATACATAAATCATTATCGATATATAATGTTTTCATGTTTCCCCTCTTACACTTATTCATTTCTGTTCCTTGTGGTAGTTTCAGATTATTCAATCTTGTTTTTCGCATTGTTCCAACAATCCCGAGCCCTTTTGATCCTAATAATCATAAGATCCAGTGAAGTAAAAGATTATCGCAAACTATCTTTTGACCTGCTTTGAGATTGAGTTGTTCCACCATTTCAACCACAACATCCGGACCCTGGCCAAGTCCTCTTTCCTTGACTTTTGTTTTTTTACCTCCATAAGGCAAACAATGGAGAAGTTCTCCGGTTGGAGTACAGGCACACCAAATTTTTAACCCAAAACGCACAGGTTTGCCGCGAATAAATTGCTTGAGAGGATGGGGTCCAAAATATTTTACCATTGATTCATCAATCGATATATTCGGATCGCTCAACATATTTTTTTGCAGTTTCATTGATGCAGTCGAGCAAAGGCTGTACTTTCCAAAGATATTTCTGGATTCGGATTGCTCTCAAAGTGGGTATATCTCATCAATTTTTCATGGTTTGTCCTGGATATGCACTTTTTTACTAGTTGTGGCCGTATCTTCTGTAGCCTCCCAGTACATATTTTAGAAGAGGCAGTCATGTAGCCGCTCAAAAAAGCGCATGCATGACTAGCCCTAATCTATTTACATCAATAGAAAGAGCAAATTTATATCATTATTGTCGTTGCCGTTTTCTTCGTCCATCAGTTATCTTTGTGCAAATTTCATCATTAATAAAAAGTTTTAGAAAATCTAAAGGTTGTTGGATTTCTTCCAAATCTACTGAATATTTTCAAGTGTGTGAAATAACTGGGATCGAAACGTTTCACTTAGAAACCAATCTTATTTTTGGTATTTGATTGTTTTCGATTCAAATTTTTTACAGTAGGTAATTTGTCTAAATGTTCGTAACGTTGGGTTTGCCTTTGTTCTTCTTGTTGGTCGTTTTTAGAGGAAAAAATTCATCACCGTCCGAGTCTTCATCGTCTTCGTAATCTCTTCTGGGACATATGTTTGCAGTTCAGCAAGTGACGAAGGATTTTTTTGCCGAATAGAGTTGACATCTGTGGCCCCATTACTCTCATCCACCTCATCATCCTCAGCACTTGGTTCATTTAGTTCTTCTGGCGGAAATATAATGACATCAGTTGGATCTTTTGGAGGATAATCTTCTAATAAATCCAAGATATCTAATGTGTTGAGTCCAGTTTCCTAAATTTAGAAGGAATGCTTGTATTATGCCAAATAAAATATAATAAAAACGATCATTTCAACTACAAATAGAAGAATACATTTTCAGCCCACTTCCATTGCGTACTTTAAAGTACGTACGTTGAATATAAATATAAATGTACTAAATAACAACGATTTACGAATATTTTTGTTTCTATTATCAAGGTGTATGAATTATAAATATATTATAAAACAATCAGAAAGATAATTTAATAACATTTTACGTTTTCCTTATAGATTAATTGATGGTAGCGTAGATTTTGACATTTCAGATTTTAACTTTTATACTTCGA
>CP045892.1:16301856-16335237 GCA_013387185.1 Caligus rogercresseyi
AAAAGCTGAAACGATTGTTTGGAGAAGGGAAAACCTCACAAATTTAGAACTTGTAAAAATTATGATTTCACTGTATTATCTGTCTGTCTGACTATCTACCTTGTTTGTGCATGTAGGTGTGACAACGACCCCGACTATCATTGATCAAAGCGATAGGAGGTTATTTTTTAGAAAGACCGAGAGCTGCACCGGACGGAGTTCAGAGGGCCGCATAGAGATATCAATCGTTAAGCAAGTAAATTTGGTGTTTTGGGAAAACCTTTTTTTATCAATTAGGCAGAAGAGAAAGTGGAAGAGTATAAAAGTTATAAATATAAACATTTTATTTCATTTCAAAACATCTTGTGACGTTTGTGTTGCGACAGAAACGATGGCAAAGTTCCACGCGCCAAACCATTTTTAAAGAAACAGTGCCTTTTCTTATTACTAAGCCCCTGGAAAAGAAAGGAGCTTATTTTCTTCTATTCAATCAAAATAAATTAAATTTTTACTTTTTGTAACTAAAGTAACTTAAATTTGTTAATAGTCCCAAATGTAATTGACAACATTTAAAATAAAAAATACTATTAAAAATAAACTTTGCTCTTCTGATGCCCAACACAGCTCATGGTACTGTAAAAAAAACTACTGTCATCGAAACTAAAGGAGGACAAGTAGCCACCTTTTCGATATTTAGTAAACGATGACCGGTCGATTTTTAACATCTACAAATAAAGATCTCCCTTAAGCCATTTAGTTGAACCATACATATGATATGTTTGATGGGTTTGTGATTCATTTTCTGGGGAAAAAATAAAATGTATGTTGAGAAAAAATTTTGTCTTCTTTACAAAGTAATAGAAAGTCATTAGGTTTTCTTTAGAATTGGTGTTATCATCAAGTACTCGCAGAGATTCACACAAAAGATTTGGAGGGTTTACTTTGTCTGAAGTTATCTTAGGATCCAGAGATAGTTTATAGTACCTACAAACTATGTCAAAGAGGGGCATTCAATATTTTATGTTTTTTCCATAGACTCAAATCATAAGGTGACTCACGGATAATATGCTTTTCCGTCACTTATTTCACTCCATTTATTTTCATGTGAAATGTAACAGTCAAAGTATATAAGAACCTTCACAATATATATATTAAATGATAATCATGTCATACAAATACCTGTATTAATCGTACTCAAAAGAATTTTCCTTCGGGCTAAGAAAAGATATTGCCAAAGGCGCTCAATCCTTGGTATATAAAAAATAACTGTATATACACTATTTAGAATGTTTTATATAGTCGATGAACCCCATAACTTAGGGAAACACCTGCATTATTTTTTGTGTTAACGTTAAGATAGTTTGACTTAGGTAGTGTTCTAAAATTAGTAGATACATAGTCAAAAAATGTGACTTATGAAACAAGCACAAATCTTTTTATTTGCACTAAAGCACAGCTTTATTCATCTAATTAATATGCGAGCTTATATTAGAGCTATGCTTTAATATTGCCTGATATATCATATTGAATAATAGAATCAGTTTTATTGTAAGTCTAAGCCTTTTTTATTCAGTAATGTTCAAAAAGCTTTTTATTAAAAAACTTTGCCACCAAGTCCAGAATTGTGGACCATAAAAAAATAAACTCTGGAAGCTTGACCGACTCTAATATTGAAGGTGGAAGTTATACCAAAGAGTATATATAACTAGAGACCCAGCTACAAGATTTTGTGGCGAATGGTGATGAATTATGTTAACTAACGACCGCTTGAGGGCGCTCCTATTTACAGAAAGATAAATATATAAAAACAACTAAGAATTAGTTCATGATCCCTGGAGGTTGGGAGATGTAAATGCCTAATTTTATTCCGTATTAATTAATATATATCTTTCTGTAAATAGGAGCGCCCTCAAGTGGTCGTTAGTTAACATAATTACCAATAGCGCTTGCCTGAAGCTAGACCTCTATATATATATGTTACGGACAATTTGAAAAATCGGTAATTTTGCAAATTGCCCGGGCATTTTGTAAAATGCCGCTCCTTCGGTCATTTTGCAAATTACCCGGGCAATATGATAAAACAGAGAATCACAACTCCTTCGGGCATTTGCAAATTGCCCCGGCAATTTAAAAAAAACGAAAATCGTGATAACTAAGTTATGTTTTTTAAAGACAACAAAGGAACAAAGAAATTGGTATAAAAAATTGTATTTCTGCGTCATACCAATAATAAACGTAAAATCTTTGGCACATTAAGGAATTTTTCAAAACTGTCTGGTCTAGAGATTAAGTGTGAGAAATCTAAATATATAGGATGCAGTGCTGGGGTATTGGAAGTTATCGGTTAGAAAAGGTCTCCGTGCTTAAGGTGTTGGGATCCTTCATTTCAATAGACGAAACAGACTGGACCGAGAACAAAAAAATGATCGAAGAAAAGTTAAGACGAGCAGCAGCACTCTACTCGAGTGTTCTGAGCCTCAATGTTCCTTCGAGAGTCTATGTTTGGAACACTTTAATATTGCCCAAGGCCACCCATCTGCTAAGATCTACAGCCTATAGTGAACAACTGATATCGAGGGTTTTGGAATTAGAAACATTTTTCCTCTTTAAAGACAAACCAAGTCGAATTTTCACTAGGAGAAGAATTGTTCTTGCCAAAAAGTGGGGAGGCCTAGGAATGATATGCTTCAAGAACTTTTGGAAATCCATTCTTTTCGGCTGGTTCAGGCGAATTTGGATATAATACAGTGTGGGGAAAAATTATGATTGCGAAAATGAAGTTGTGTGGGGTCTCGCATGGGGATGTGGAAGGATGTGGACCGGGAAAAGTTTTAGATATTTCCGAAACAGTAGGTCATTTCTGGGAAATAAATAAAAAAATTAACCTTGAGCTGTCGAAACAGGTCCTAGAAGAAATGGGTTGGCAAGAACGGTGAGGGATAACCCTAGACTTTTATTTTTAGCCAATACCTCGGTCAAAAAGAAATAGCCTTCTTGGGCGAGATTTTAACAAAAGCCAATATTCAATGCCAGTGAAGTTTTGGAGAGAGAAGGATTAGAAGGAACGTCAATTTTAAAAGACGACAGTGTGGCCCGAGGGACTCCTTTTTTAATTACATCAGTAGGGTACAAAATACAAGGCTTAGGAGCTTTTTAGTGAAGGAGGGGGACAAAAAACATTTTTGAATCAAATGGAGGGTAAAAGTGAGAGATTAGGGTTAAGTTTTACAGCGAAAGATATTATAAAAACACTACAGAACGTTAGTTTTACTTTTTCTACTTATTGGACAAAATATAGGGTGGTGTCCAATACACTGAGCTTCGGAAGCATATATGGGAGAACGCAAGAGGAAAGGGTTTGTTATTTCTGTAAGACCGAGATTGAACAGGAAGGCATTTTTATTGGATTGTTTTACATTGAAAAAAGTATGGGATCTAGTCATTCAAAAAATTTATACAAGTTTTGGTCATATTTTAAGAATTGATAGCATTTGTTTATATATAAAGGTCCTGATCAAACCAAAATAAATTTTATTGTCGCAAAAATTCAAAATCTTCTTTACAAATCAGAAGCGCTAAAACCCCCCTATCAAAAAATGTTTTTAATTTTGTAAATAGATTATTTGATGATCTCTAGTTTTATATGTTAAATTGTTACAATTTATTTTTATTTATCTCAGATTTGGATATAACGATAATGTTATATTAGTTAAAATAAATGTTGTACGGGTGTACAAAAAAAAAAAAAAAACGTAAAATCGCATTTTACACATTTTTGGCAGAATGCACAGAGTCCTTGGAATACGTGTTATGACACGGTATCTATTTAAGAAATATAATGTCTCGTTTGGAACATTCTTTCTACCCTTTATTTATATTCGCTCAAACCAAGAGGATATTAACTTTATATTATTAAAAGTATTTTACATCCTCTATAAGTTTAGAAGCACCCAAAGTCCCTTAACCAGGAATCTTTTATACCATATTGAGGAATTGACCCCCCCCCCCGTAATAGGTATATGTTTTAAAATTAAAGTTATATACATATTTCTTTGTTTCATTGTTCTTATTTTGAGAAAATGCGTCATACCAATAATAAACGTAAAAACGCATTTTCTCACAATAAGAACAATGAAACAAAGAAATATGTATAAATATTTTAATGAACGTAAAAACGCATTTTTCACAATAAGAACAATGAAACAAAAAAATATGTATAAATAATTACATTTCTGCGTCATACCAATAATAAACGTAAAAACGCATTTTCTCATAATAAGAACAATGAAACAAAGAAATATGTATAAATAATTTTAATGAACGTAAAAACGCATTTTTTCACAATAAGAACAATGAAACAAAGAAATATGTATAAATAATTACATTTCTGCGTCATAACAATAATAAATGCGCGTAAGTTATGGGTACATAACCATTAATGTTAAGTTCAGTTTAATCAACACTATTAGATCGAGAACTCACGACATGAATCATCCAAAACGTGAAATTTACTATTCAAAACTTGAGGAACTACTTCAAAAGAAGGCGAACAACACTTCCATATTGGATAAGGAAACATACGGGAAAATACTGGCCTTTCTTAAGAAATATGAAGTCGACAACCAATCAACCTTAACCCAAATAGAACATGCATGGAAAAACAGGTATCAACTTATTCTTCAAAATGGAGTTCATAAAATTGCAAGAAGAGGGCATACAACACTGGTTGTTCCGAAAGAAAATTTATTCGAAGTCATCAATGAGACCCATATGAAATTGGGTCATGCTGGACGCAATATAATGATTCAGGAGCTCCAAAAAAACTACTGTAATGTTACACGAGAAAACATAATGCTTTTTCTTGAACTATGCGAGAGTTGTCAACTTAAGCAAAAAAAAGTAAAGAAAGGCATTGTTGTGAATCCAATTGTATCTCAACAGATGAACTCGCGCTGTCAAGTTGATTTGATTGATATGCAAAGCCAGGCAGATCGCGAGTATCGTTATATAATGGTTTACCAGGATCATTTAACGAAGTTTGTGTGTTTACGTCCCTTAAAAACAAAAACAGCTGAGGA
This sequence comes from Caligus rogercresseyi, assembly GCA_013387185.1. Taxonomy (NCBI): domain Eukaryota; kingdom Metazoa; phylum Arthropoda; class Copepoda; order Siphonostomatoida; family Caligidae; genus Caligus; species Caligus rogercresseyi. The sequence goes on from CP045892.1 coordinate 16,306,914, forward strand.
AGTAGCGAATCACCTTCTGCATATCTTCAGCGATAAAGGTGCCCCACAAATTCTTCAAAGTGACAATGGAAGGGAGTTTGCTAATAAGATTGTATTGGAACTCGTTCACATGTGGCCAGAATGCAAACTTGTGCATGGGAAACCTCGTCACTCACAGTCTCAGGGTTCTGTGGAAAGGGCAAATCGAGACATACAGGACATACTGATGATGTGGCAACGTGACAACAAAACAACTAAGTGGTCAGATGGACTATGGTTTGTTCAATTTGCAAAGAACCGCCGCTTTCACTCTGGCATAGGAAGAACTCCATATGAGGCAATGTATGGCCACCCTGCCACTGTCGGACTCGAAGGATTGCATTTATTAGATAGTAATATAAATACAGAGGAGCAGCTCTCAAATATGTTTGAGCAGATAAATTCTAACGAAACTAACGAAAATCAATGCGTGTCTTGCCAAGAACTTGTACCGACATCACAAAAATGCTTTATCTGTGAACTTCCATGCCATTCTGAACAACCTTGTAGTACTATCATGGTAGAAGCTCATGGGCATGAACAAATAAAATGCACTCATTGCCAAAATGATGAAGATCGCCAAGGAGAAAGACACGGAGCATCAAAACATCAACAAAATCAAGCTAAAAGGATGATGGACCTATCTTCAAAGCGCTTTCATTCTGTTGATGTGGGACAGTGTGTGCAAGTCCCTGTTCCAGGAATAGATCGTGGAAAGACGGATCCTCGAAACGTCTTGGCCGTTGTTCTAGATGTAACTGAAGCTGGACTTTACCGATTGGGCACAACTAACGGGATTCTAAAGCAGCTTTATTCACGAAACCAATTTAACCCTACTAAGAATTCATTTATCAACATTGAAGATGTCCCAAAAAGTAAGGAGGTGACGCTACGGCAAACCGCATCAGTTCTCTCCGAAGGAAATGGGCAAGGTTTTCAGAAATGCAATTGTAAAAACTATAACAGTTGTGACACCAATAGGTGTAATTGCAAGAAAAAAGGATTTTTGTGCAATAGCAAATGCCATGATAATGCTTCTTGTAAAAATAAATAATAACTTTTTAATATATTTTGAATTCATTTGTTTTTCTTGTTGATAAGTATATATTTTGTTTGTGTCTTTTTTTTGTGCCTGAAGAAAGTAAAGAAACCTATTTAGTACCAATATGAAAATTGTGTTCGTCAAATAAATTAATAACTATTGTTAAAAAATTGTCTAATTTATTTCACAAGTTTAAAGTTGCAGTCTATGGTTTTTAATAGTGTTTATATCTTTCAAATATAAAACCAACAGTACACCATCAATCAACATCAAATGGAACAAATAACCAAAAAAACAAGCATATAATAAATAAATAAATGGTACTCTGAAACAAACTAATTACATTCTTAATAAATTAAAAAATGGCATACATTAGCATCCAGATAGTTAATTATTTAAAACATATACCTATTACGGGGGGGGGGGGGTCAATTCCTCAATATGGTATAAAAGATTGCTGGTTAAGGGACTTTGGGTGCTTCTAAACTTATAGAGGATGTAAAATACTTTTAATAATATAAAGTTAATATCCTCTTGGTTTGAGCCGAAATAAATAAAGGGTAGAAAGAATGTTCCAAACGAGACATTATATTTCTTAAATAGATACCGTGTCATAACACGTATTTCCAAGGACTCTGTGCATTCTGCCAAAAATGTGTAAAAATGCGATTTTACGTTTATTATTGGTATGACGCAGAAATACAATTTTTTATACCAATTTCTTTGTTCCTTTGTTGTCTTTAAAAAACATAACTTAGTTATCACGATTTTCGTTTTTTTAAATTGCCCGGGCAATTTGCAAAATGCCCGAAGGAGTTGTGATTCTCTGTTTTATCATATTGCCCGGGTAATTTGCAAAATGACCGAAGGAGCGGGCATTTTACAAAATGCCCGGGCAATTTGCAAAATGACCGATTTTTCAAATTGTCCGTAACATATATATATATATTATAATCTCGAGAGAATAAGACCAATATTGATCACCCTCAGTAAGTAGATCCCTGACTGTACGAACTCATTTTTAACGCTACACTGTTATTTATATCCAAACGAATGTAATCTATCGAACTAAAAGAACAAAAAATAAGTCAATGGAAAAACTGTACTTAAAGCATTTGATAACACGTCTTTCCTCAAGAAGTTTTGAGTTATGGTTTATGTAACCATCATATTGTCATCTGCCAATATAATCTAAGATTTATCTGCCGATCAAAGAGATCACAAACACGCAATTTTATTCTTTTAGAAAGTCTGCCTTTTAATACGTGAAAACAAGGCCATGCACTATATTTACAGGGTGATTCACTTAAATTGAGACTCACATATTACAAACTACAATCTGTGCTATCATTTTTGTTTAAAGTTATTTGTGTAAAATTTAATACAAAGATTGTAGTTTGTAATATGTGAGTCTCAATTTAAGTGAATCACCCTGTATACGTAATAAAACAGGATGCATGCAGATTTGCTTCTGAAACAATTATTTGAAGCATAGGAACATAAATATTCATGGAAATAGCCTCCAGACAAAATGATATCAATTTGCTCACATGCCTTCAAGTATCTTGAGGACTTGAATGCATCTTAAGTTTTAGTTTTTCTCCCCAGAAAAAAAAACTTTAATACCTCATCTGGCAGAAGTTTTTGCAATTATGTTTAAGCCCAAATGAAATGTCGTGCACACAAATCTCAAGTAGTACAGAGACGAAGTTCCTTCTGTCATTTATCATGGGGAAGCACGTACTTTGTTTATGAGCATTGTATCCTGTGGTTGAAGTCATGATTGAAATCATATTTGAAGTAAAACTCCCCGTCATGCCATAAAAAATAAATAATTGACTACAAAAAATATTATTTTTGGCTGAAAATGATTTCAATACTTTCAATATTGTTAATATTGTTATGACTTGACGCTTATGGACTAAGAATGAATTTAAATAAACATATTACCTCTAATGATACGGAATATGTATCCATATAATTAATCAGTGATCGTTACACATTGCAAAAAAAAGACGTTTTTATTATTTGTATATCTACATAATTTATAGAGTCTTTTGTTATTCTTATAAAAACATTTCATTTATGATTTTTCCCTTCTGATTCAGTAATCTTAATATTATTCCAAAATAAATAATTAAATTTGGTTAAAAATATCAATTATATAATTAAAAGTACATTCAAAATAACATAAAACTCAATTTGGTCAATTACGATAAAATTATCAATGTACTTTTAAGTTCCAAATCCTTTCATGAATCACGTTTTTAAAATATTATATTATAATGAATATAATTTAATAAAAAGTGAGGCTATCCTAATTTTAGTTATAATTTTAAGATTTTCGGATAAAATCTAATGAAATATTCTCCTTATTTCAATTTTGACGTTCCCCAATTACGAATTTTAACCTTGGGCGCAAAGTGACGAAATGTAACTATTATATCGTGATCCTTAAATAAGTAATGAGGCTTTGATTAAATTCATAATTTATTTAATACTATTTAAGAATGTGCTTCTCATTATTTCAATATATTACTCCGTTTTCTTATACTTAAAAAATGGGGTTTTCCTTTTACATAGTATAGTTTTTCAATACTTGACAACAAAAATGTCTTCTAAATGATGGTACAAAGAATGTTCTTGTTTTGCTTTTTGATCTTTTACTTGAAATTATTACATAAAACGTATATACAATCCAAAAAAATATCCAGAGGGGCTGTGATATTGAAATTTATATTTAAGCATTTTAGTGTATTTAGATGTTTTGCTCACCGACCTAACTAATAACTGGATACACATAGACTAAATAAGAGGATGGAAGATCAATGTACGAGTGGGCAGCTGACGAAACAAAGGAAAAAAGGAGGGAATGCTCATTATTCTCCCTTGAGGAGTAAAAGTCTGAAACTCAGGTCTTAAGGCATAGAAAAAGAGAGGAATGACAAAAGTAAGATCCAGTGACGTCATTCAATGGACTCCTTTTTCGTTGAAACACAACATAGGGTGACATTAATGGCGATTTATTGCATGAATTTTTCTTTATTATCAAGAGTATTTCATTATTCCATCACCAAGTGGGCAGTCATTTTTTTTTATTCATACTTCATGGAATATATACAATAACCAAATTATAATGTGTATATAATACGGTGCTAATGGGTAAAAAATACATTATAAACATTATAGTTTAAATTTTTAGCATCCTAGCTGAACAATCCTAAAAATATATATCAAATAAAAGCATATAAAACCGAAATGAAAAAAATAAATTAAAAAAACACGTTAAATTATAAAAATTATATTTCAAGTTTCTAAATTTCTTAAAAGCTTCTTTATGGCGTCATTATAAAACAAGGACCGGTAAGGGAAGAGTCAATTTCATCGGCGGCTAGTGTCCACGAATCACGAAAGACGGAAGGAAGCAGTCATTTTAAATTAAGAAGCTCTTTAAGTTTACAAATTTTTTCTTCGTTTTGGAACATCCAGATATTATATAGGTTTAGCTTAAACATATGTATCAATGGTAGGATCACATCTCTATTTAGAACATACTAATGATATACTTTGATCAGAGAAGGAACTTTCTGATATATATATATATATATATATAACCATGCACTCTGATGTTAAAGAGATTTCTTATGGTATGTACTTTAGTCAAATGATAGTCCATTAGATGTAATCGATAAGGTTCATCATCCATCAAGGCAATGTTCATACATTATGTATAGAGGTACAAGTTACTTCTTTTGTTGTAGGAAAAAAGGGTACGTAATGGATCTGATTTCAGAGTAGGTAAAAAAATGCCCCTCACTCAGGTAAGGAAAACTTTACTCTAATAAGAGGCGTTGTCCTACACAACCTAATGTTAACAACACTTTTGTCTGACTACCACAATAGGCTTCGACTAATAATAATAATAATGTGTGATATGTAATATGTAAGTCTAACCTTTGATGAGGTGTATTTAAGTAGCATATTAATATTTATATTGTGGGTTACAGTTTGTGTGTCCCCTTTTGGAACCATATACAGGGTGTGATAACAAAAAAATGGTTCCTTATTTACGTATAATCCAATAAAAGCACGACAGTTTATTATGCACAATATATTTTTTAATAAAACATCCATTTAACAATATATAAATGTAATTTTTCATACAATATATCATATATTCAATAAAAAGACAATCAAATATTGCTCTGAATTATATTATTTCTTGTATTGAATGGAGTTATTTTTTACACATGTAAACGTTTGTTAATTTTACACAATGTCAGTAATTCATTTTACATATTTTTTTTAATGTTTTATGAAGAATGAAATAAAGTATTGTGAATGCTAAGATATAATTTTAAAAACCAAACAACATAATAACATATAATTTTACATAACGTTCTGTTGGTTTAAATAAGTGTAGTTTGGTTAAATGCATTCGTATTTATGCTCCGGGAACACCTTGATGATAAAGATTACCTGTGTTTATAGACTTCTTAGGTAGGAAATGCAAGTACGCTAATTATAAATGAAATAAGACACTTATTGATAGATCCTGTTCCCATGTTTGTTTTCTTTTGAAAACCATAGATTGGAAGTAAAAGAAAGTATTATTACATTTAATTAACAAAAGGATTCAGTGAAATGTTGAGAGGTTTTAGGTATTAGATAAGTTTCAATTCACGAATTGAATAGATAATTTTTGTTTGTAAAAGTGTATGGCACAATATATGAATCATATATATTTAATAAATTCCTTATCTCTTTTATCTAAAAGACCTACTGGATTTTAGTGGTGTTTTTTAAATTTCTTTATAGATATAGTCCGTCTATAATAGACGTTTGATTACAGTAATGTGTTATAATAAACTATTCTTATAGGTAGGCAACAACACAATCAATTATGAATTGTATTAATGACTCATAGTGCAGTTTTAATCCTGCTTTAATCTTAGGCTTGTTCTCTCTGATTGATCATACTTATTAGCATAGATATTAGTCAAAATGTGTTTGTTTTGTACAATAGGCAATGGTGCAGTTGCGTGACTATTATAAAAGGATTCACAATTGGAGGTGAATGAAAAATAAATGCATTGTTAATCATTCTTCAAGGCCTTTCATAGATTAAAAGGATCTAATAAGAAGCTCTTTTAAATTAATCATTTGCTGTGCAAAGAAATGAAGCTATTATTCAATAGATCATCATGCATGCTAGCCATTAATATGATTTGTAATTAGTTAAGGGGAAAAGTAAATAGCTGATTTGTATATCAACCTCTTAACTTATTGATATCGTGATATAGGCCAATAACTTTGAAAAAATGGTTACCAATAAATACTATATTTCAACGAGCTAAATAAATCAAAGAATATATAGATTTATACGAGATGGATTAACTAATGGCCGTTCATGCTATAGTCGTATAAGGATTTAAAAGGTAGGATATCTAAGAGATATCCTTACTGAGTCCCAATGATAATATATGTAGAAACAGTACAATGTTCAATGAAGTGATATTTATTGTAAAGAATATTGGGTGAAGATTATATAATTTAATCAATAATTACTTCTATACCAAGTGGTTTTAATCAAAATGTATTCTTGTGATCTAACTTAACCAACATATATTTTAATGGAATGGTGAACGTGTTAGTATCAACAAAATATATATTTATGCTTAGAAGTATATATTTCCAATCATATTACTGTGTGGAAACTTCGATGAAAGTCATGCCGCCATGAGTTGAAGGAAGGCATTATATAACTTTATTGAAAAAATATTTAAATGAAAACGTTTTTTTATTTACTTTAATATATATTTATTCCACAGTTCATAAAAATATATACAAGCACAAAAAAAGAGAATGTATATGAAATGATTTTAATTGCGTAAAAACATAATTAAACATTTTAGTTTAAAATTTAACATCAAATATGAACAAACACTAAAATACAATTATAATAAATTAACTTGACAAACAAAACATAAATAAACGATAAACCATTCTATATTAATTCCTTGAGTTGGCGTAAAAGTTCTTTAATAATTTTTCCATAAGGCAGGGAACAGGAGGGGAGCTTTTATTCACGATCCTTAACTCATAAGCGTACTTTTAAATATATTTTAAAATGGTATGTTCAGTGTAAACTATGAACCAATGACTAAATCATCCTAAGACATTCATTAAAAAGCTATTAGGAGTGTTGATCAAATTAAAAGGAAAAATATGTTTCAAAAATAATGATATCCATATTGTAATACATATGTAACACTTGGCTTTAACCCACTTTTTAAAATCACTATTTAAACATAAGTTATCCAAAAAATAAACAATTTGAATATATATTCATCTTTTATATGGTTTTATTTTAAATATAATCAAAATGGTGAACCAACCAAAACGTTTTAAGCGCTTCAAATAAATAGATATTTTTTGAAGTAAATATAAGTTATTTGATATCATTTATTTTAAGGGTTATACGCATAAAATTTAGAGAGCTTATTCCCTTCAATAGCAGAGAAACATTGTTCCGCTGTCGCTTGTGCCCAATATAAACGAAGTAATTTATAATACGTCATCGTAAATGATCATAAAGATAGACATATTTGTTTATATTGGGTACAATGACGTATTTCTCTGAAGAATCCAATAAGCTCTCTATATCTTTATATCTCTATGGTTATACATGCTTTAATCGAATATTATCTATTTGATAGGACTGATTTTTAAATATTTATTTTTTGAAAATATACTCATTGTTACAATTCTTCATAGATTAAATGGAAATTCAGTCTTAATATAAATAAAAGTATATGACCATAGTATTAATATTTTGATATGTAATACTCTATGGATATGATATTGTAGTTTTGTATGGTTGTTTGCCAATAACAAGCAAGAAAGACCTTACACATGGATATACTATAAATTGAACTTTTCACAGTTTGATGATGATTAATCTGCAAAAAAAGTATTTTATAATAATTAAAAAAACTCTTAATGTTATGCATGCAAACTTAAGGATTGCCAGGAGCAATGTTTACCATAACAATATAATGGTTTCCTAACATCTCATAAACTGCAGCCAAATGAACCTAACACAGCGATGATAACTTTAAAATACAGAAAAGAAAACAAGCTGCTATTTAAAGCGACGGTCAATTATTTGCAGCATGTTATTTTTGAATCCTGATGTGAAGTTTACAATGACGCAAAACTTGATCAATTAATTTTAAAATGCATGACTACTCCAGGATACTTTTTTCATTAAAACAAGCATTTCTTTGTGCAAGACTATATTCAAAAAAACGCCTGGCATGCCGTTATTACCAAAGAAGGGATTCTGGTTCCTTGTGTGCGTTATGTAAAACTTTTTTAACATTGCAGACATGTAGAGAGGAGAGAAATGGTAATGCTGGAGGCTCTATTGTGGTGAGCTTTATGCATTTGAAAACGTGATGGCAGAGACATGGATACAAAGAGCGGATTTTCTATTGAAAAGGGATGATGCAGTAAGACTTATTTTTTGTTAATGGAGGAATAGAAAGCATTTGTGATTGATGAGATGTCTTTAGAGTGGATTAAAAGAAATGGGTATTAAAGAATTATTTTAAAGTCGGTCTTTTTTTCGCAAGCTCAAGATAAACCATTATTTTTCAAATATACGCATTAGAAATTCCATTTGGAAAATAGATACATTTGTTTGATTGCTTAAGAGTGTTACAAAGAGATAATTAAAAACAAACACTCCGACAAATTATATTATTTGCCGAATTTAAATCGTTAAAATAAGATTTAGTTTAAATAGATTAATAATTGAGTGCAATGAGTATGATATTTGAAACTGAACGCACTAGCTCAGTGGAAGCGTGCTGGAATCTCAATGATGAGTGAACAGGTTCGACTCCCGAGAGGGAAAGCCAATGTGTTCACTTTGTCGAAAGTATTCTAGGTTAGATAAACTAACTGGAATGCTATACTGGATATTTAACCCCAACAAGCAAAATAAAACCAAATTGAAATCATGATTTATATAAATATTTTCCTATTTATAATATATTTGAGTTGTTGATTTATATAACTTATTTATAGGTTCTCTCTTATTGCTATGCATTAGGCTTTATTGACCATTATATCGTTGATTTTGCAAGAAGCAGTAATTATATATATATATATAAATAAATATACTCAAAGCTGTCGGAAAATTTTGCCCAACAATTTTTAATCGTTCGTGCTCTTCTCTATTAATGGCTCCTCAACCATAGCTATCGATGGATCCGAAAGTGGTCAAATTATTCTAAAGAGAAGTTGCAGAAAGGATGTCCTTCGCTCCTCTTCTTTTTATCACTGCAATTGAAGAATTTATCGTTCAAATGATAAAAAAATATAATGGATTTGGCAGTGAACTTGGGTGGTTCTCATCACTTAGTCGATCTGTTGCCGATGATGTTACCATAACATTAGAAGCTACTCCGAGGCGCCAATTAGTCAAAAGAATTGAACTAATTCTGGAATCTTTGAAAAGTTTGAAAAAACATCGGTCTGTCCCTAATAAAAAGAAAACTTCAATGTTACCAATCGGATCTTGGGTCCCTAAAAAGGTTCGAATGTGCACCTCTGTTAAAAATATTGAAAAAGTGGAGATTCTCGGCATCAAATGGTGTAGGAATGGGAGAGACAACAGAAAACTTACATCATCTCTGTTCTGCAATTCAAGGAACATATCACGGTGGAGTACATCTCAATCTCATGCAACGAGTGGACTTGATATATTCTAAGGTTGTGCCAGTTATTTTATACAAAGCTACTGCGTCTCCCTAATTGCTGAGGCGATTATTAAGGGAAGAAGAAATATGGCTGAATTCTTTATTTCATCCTCTTACGTCCGGCCTTTGAAAAGGAGCAGGAAACCATTGGCGGTGGTATTGTAGAATGAGGACTGTTATTCCAAAGATCTATCTGAAGATTTTTTGCCGGAATAACCAAAAATCCCCAAGGGGAATGGCGAAGAACAGTGGTGAATACAGAGCTGTTTTCTTGGCTTATGTTTTGGGTCAGACCTGACTAATTATGTCACATCAGCTCTATCTTCGATTTGGGGATGTGCCCAAAGAATTATTTGGAAAAACTCCCCGGTTTTTAATCAAGATTCAACGGTTGACATTATTCGTGGTAAGGCTGACAAAGTACTTTTTTTCAAGAACTTGAGTAGCCAAGCACTCTTGAAGAATGTGCAGTCAGGACTGATTCTTATACATTCATGACATAGATAGTCGGAACCTTTTCAGGGATGGACGATTTTATTTTGCTCTGGCTAGGTCTGCAGCCAGACATCGCTTACTAATGCCTGGCATATGAAAATGGCGGCTCCGTTCTGTATAGCTGCCGTAAAGAGCGAGGAGATTTCTCAAGCCTTATTAAGCTTCTGGTTCTCCTGATGTTGGACTCATCGCATTTTGGAGTCACTGCGTGGGATCAAAGACTGCAAACAATTTACAGCGCAATTTCAAATTTCTTCAGGCCTCACAAGATTTGATCGACTTGCAAAGATTTGGGCTTTTGTTTAATACAACTTTGCATGCTTTTGTTGACTGTCACGCGGTCAACATAGTAAAGAAATTGTAGCCTCAATATCAGGGCCTAGAAAAAAAAGGTGCGGTCAGATATTGCAAAGCTACGGTGCTGTTTGGTCTCGGCAAAGGTGATAAGTCAGCTAGGTCGAAAGCAATAAATAACTCCCTTCTAAACGCTAAGGTCTCATCGCGAGGTGCATCACAATAATTGTTCCCATCAAAGCCTCTGAGTTGAGATCCATCATGATCTCTGCTGCAGCAAGGTATACTGCTCTGGACTTAAAGATTCCCTCACTTTTGGATTCCACATGGACGTTAGCGGGGGGGAGGTGAAATTTTATCCTTCATCCTCACTCTGCCATAGGAAAACAATCAAGAGAATACTGAAATTTTACAAGACTCTATTGATTAATTTTCGTGTAATTACTGTTTTTATGATTTGTTAATTATCTGTATGTTTTAGATTTGATTGTGAGTGTATCTCATGACTTTTATCTGCTGTTTGTTTGTTCCATACGTTGCTAAAAATCTAAGCTAGAATGCTTAGTTATCTAAAAATTTACGCATTAGCATCGTTTTTCTTTTATACATTGTATATTTTTTTTGGAGCCGTGAATATAAAAAAAATATATATATTATATTTCCGCTTCGATTAAGCTATTAATGTAGGTTTATTTCATGTAGTAAGTCTTATAAAATATAAAATGAAACTGTATTTGTTATTTATTTTCTTTAGTATCTCAATAATTGTATCACTAAATAAAGGGCAATGGAAAAATTAATATTCTTCGTTTATAAGAATGTATAATATTTTATATTGAAACAAAGCATGTATAAAATAAACAAACTCCTCCAATATGAGCCGATTTGAGGGCTACAAAAATGCTTCCCTTATTTTGCTTTTTATGAGTCTCATCAGTTGTGATGATGGGGGAGGGGGGGGGGGGGGAGGTTAATGTTGACCAGTTGAATTTTATTTATTTTTCCACATCTGCACCAAATGAGGAAATGGCTAAGAGAACCCTTCCCCAAGTTTTTTTTTCTGCAGTACCACGTTAAATATTGTGAAGGTGTTCTCACCACCTGTCGACGCCGGCTATAAACTTTTGGTGTAGAGAGAGGAAGAATGAGAACTTAATGGTTATATGCTCTCATAAACAATATCCAGGAGGGGGAAGGAGTTTTGATTCACAAACAAACACAAAAATAAACAAAATAGAATAAAGAGCTGAGAACCTCTGATAAGCCAATATTTGTGTTGTAGTTAAAGTGCTTTGGTTCAGTATGAATCAAACTCTATTATCGGCAAACATAAACAATTAGTACAATTTGATACTTTTTTTGCAAAAATAAGCATCATCCCATGGCGTTATTGACAAACTTTGTTGTCTACAGGATATACAATTATCATTCAAAAAAATTATCAAAATAAGATGACATCACTTGGATATATAAAGCTTAAAAGGTATTTGCTCTCATAAACATTATCGAGGATGGGGGATAAGTTTGAATCACCAATAAACAAAAATAGAAATAAGAGTGGGCTCCTTTTTATAAGCCAATATGTGTCTCGGAAGAATAAAGTAAGGCAAGTAATATTTTATATATTTATCCTTGTAAATCTCAATACTCGTAAGGATTAGGACAGCTACTCGTAATTCCGCAATTAATATAAAACTCCCCATAAAAAGAAAAAAGAAAAAAAAAAAAAAAAAAAAAAAAAAAACAAACGTATCTTCGTGTACGTGGCTGAGCGCTGATAGGTATTTTTATTTTTTTCCTTTCATTCATAAAAATATATACAAGCATCAAAATTATATAAAAGATGTTAATCGTAAAACATAATAAACATTTAGTTTAAATTGTTAACATCAATATAAACGAACACACATACATTATAATTACACCCCTTGACACTCTAAAACAACATAAATTACGATAAACCCGTCTATTTTAATCTTGAATTGCGACAAAGTTTTTTTAAGAATTTTTTCCTAAGGCGGAACACGAAGGTAAGTAGCGAATTACAGCAGCAGCCCAACTCCACTTTCCATCGGTGACCAGAGGTATCAATTTTTTAAATAAAAGTATCCTAATTTGTAAACTTTTTTTATCAACGAAGAACACCATTGCATGCATGCAGGCATCTAGATAAAACTAGATGACTTGAAATTAAACTATACTTCAATACGCTGAGAGTGAAAATAAAATTCCAAAATATCATTGGTTTAATTGGCATTCCAGCATTCATTGGCAAATGATTCGATTGTGGAAACAAAGAGGAACTTTTTGTTTCTACATCTTTTTGAAAAAGTAAAATCCTTTTTAGGGTCCTTTGTGAAGTGCGAATTATGGAAAACATGCAGCGTATAAGGTGATCCCATTTTGGCCATTCTCAGCCCCTCCTTAAACGATGCCGATTTTTTTTAAAGGAATCTCTTGCATAGAAAAGAGTCTTGATACACACTCCCGCCTTGCGCACTCTGAAGCATTCCTAGGCATGAGTTCGTGGAAAGCAGTAGCTAACGTGTGATGCTGCATATTAAGTTTAACAGAAACGAAACATTAAATTGTCTTGGAGCTTTATGATAATTTTGTCTACATAATACGGTATAAAAGGTACTCCTACCTATTTGTCCATGTCAGTGATTATTTAAATTGTACAAAAGTATGTTTCAAATAAGTGAACTTCAAAAAAATATAACCTAGATTTTTGGAATACATAACTATATATTTCTTTTAGTGTCCCGCATGAAGTGCCTTCAAAATACTACTTTAGCCTTTATTATTTGTAATTAAAATTGTACTTTATAATTAGCAGGTCTAGCGTGTATTTATTAAGGTTACTCCCAAATAACGTTATGCTTTGTGGAAGGCCTCAAAACCATATTTATTAATTCGGTAAAATCAAGTTCATTTCCTCTGCGTCTAATTATCTCAAATTTTTTGAAGATATTTTTTGGTTATAGAAAAATCGAAACAGGTCCCACTGAAATTTGATTAAAGAGATTTATACAAACGATTTAGAAATATGTTAATTTCTAAATTGGACTTGCAAATAATTATAGTTTATCACTTAATAGTTGTAATGAAGTCCACTTAAATAGTCAATTAGTTTATCGTAAAATCACGAAATTAACGTAGACCAGACTTTGATGAAATATGATATTGTTTGGACGAAATATTAACTTTATTTCGATCATAAACGGACTAAATTAAATGTTCAGAATCAATTACTTATAAGAAGTATTGTTAATAAAATCAAAAATACAAAAGCAAGTTTCCATTTTTTACTTATGAATCTTCAAAAAAAAATATTATTCCTTGGTTCGATGGACTAATTTTAACGCGATAAATGCAGTCCATCAAACCAAATAGTAATCAAATAGTAACACTTAGATAAAGAACAACCATATCATCACTCATCATCTGAACAAATTTAATTGCATAGTCTTTTTTAAAGAACTCAAATGTTAATAAATGTCATCAATATAATTGAATTATGACAAAAGCTCTTTTTAACAATATACATTAAAAGGTATATAAATATATAAATAGGTATATATATATATCCGACGTGTTTATTTATCGTTCATTTTGTTGTCGTTCGCAACGATGAACGACAAAGTTTTTGACGAACAATAAGGAAAATTCCTTATCGTTCGTCGTTCGTTTTTGTGCGCCAAAAAAGACAAAGATTTTTAATTTTTATGGGACAAATTTCCTTTCTAAGAACAACGTCATTACTTTTTTCAGAAATTATTTCTAAAAAAAACGTCCTCAACTTTTTTTCAAGAATGGCGAACGACAACAACGAACGATCAAATTTAAAATTACGCTGAACAACGAACGATACTTTTGGCGAACGACAACGACCGACAATTTTTCACGAACGTCAACAAGTCGGATATATATAATACCTTTAAATACAATTCTCCGCCCTATTAGTGCATGCAAAGACACGAAATAATAATTTGCTTAAGGACTACTCTGTCCATTTTGTCCTCCTTCTTTTCAGGGCAACACAATGACAACATCATGAATAGCATGAGGCATGTAACCAAAACACACCCAAACAACAAAGAGCCTCTCTTCATGGTCATCAAATCATCATATTTTATAATTTTGAATATTCTTATTTGAAGGGGAGGACCAAACACATAGGCAACAACAACATATTGCTTAAGACCAAATTAGATAGACACACTACATATTAGGAGATAAATACTGGGAGGGACATTTTGTTTTTGCAGGTATGGCACGATTGCCTGCAATGGTCCTATGGGCGTCTTTTCATAGTGGGAACACGAAGTGTTTCCTACTGTTTAGAGGAGATTAAGTGGACTTAAACATACATAAGTAGGCATAACATCAAAATAAGGTGTAAATATAATTGAAGGAGTGACTTATTAGTATAATTACAACGCCTTTGTACATTTTTCTCTCTAAACAGACCTCTTTTAAAATTACTGTTATATAAATATAGTAATTAAAGAATTATTACCTCCGCCGAAGGAGGTATTGTTTTCACTGGCGTTGGTTTGGTTGGTTGGTTGGTTTGTTTGTCAGCAGGATATCTCAAAAAGTGCGCAACGGATTCGAATGAAACTTTGTGGAGTTGTTGGAAATTCCAAAAGGAACAAGTGATAAAATTTGGCATCTCTGAGTGCTTCTTTAAGATGCAAAATGAGCTAAATACTAATAAATATTTAAAGTTAGCCTACTCTGCCAATAGATGTCGCTGTGCTGTGCTCTCCTCTTTGATGACGTCAGTTTTTCTTTTTCTTTCCATGTACCTCTAGAGTGTAAACAATGATATGTGTGACATATGGGACAGTGTGTAGAGGATTGGAAATGACAAAAAGACCAAGTGATTCATTGGTGGGATCGGCGAAGGTTTGCACTCTCTGAGTCCTCTAGTTGACATTGCTGGGATGGAAATTATATATATATATATATATGATCCATTTATGGTCCGATATGAGCAAACAATATAAACAATCCTTAATTCTTAAATATGAAGTGTTGCTTCAATCTTTTTAATTATCACCTCTCTTTGCTTTTCAGCCAATGACGTATCAAGAAGCACCAATTTTTCTATATCTCTAAATACGGATTAGTATAGAGCATAAATTATAGCGTTAAGTATATGATCAAGTATTAGATGCTTAGTACATGTTTTTTTATCAAACATAACAATTTTAAAATGCTTCTTGTATTTCTAATTGCCACGTTAAAAACAAACATTAAATATATAACAACAAAATAGCATTACTCAAGGTGTATATTAAAACACAAAGTAGTCCATATTGCCTGAAGAGCAGACTTTTCGTTTGCTGGTGTTTATTAATGATGTCATGACGGCAAGAATAACATGACTATTGTTGTTCTTACCGTCCACGAATATATTTTTTATGAGGTGAAAAATTAAAATAACATTTATGATGTCCCACTATCCATGAAAATATAATTATTATTATTTTATTATGTAATTTAGCTAAAGTTGTAGTGAAAATTAACTTAAAGAGCATTTTATCACGGTTGAAATTGTGTTAAACCCTTATTTAATGAGAACTCAATTTTTAGATAGAGCGTTGTTATGTCTCTAATATTAATAAGAGCTCCTAATCCGTTTTAGTATACAGTCTTTCAACAGAGAAATCTCAGAAATGAAAGCAAGGCAATAGGCATATATGTATGTATATATTTACACAATATACCAACTCACTACTACAAATATAAAGGCAAATATATGTATGTACATAAACAATCCTCTTCTGAGATAGAAGTAGAATTTATAGCCACATATTTCATTTTTATTGAGTTTTTTGGAAGGAGGAAGAAGTTTATTCCCTCTTTTTCTGCCTCTAAGGAGCAACTGGAAGAAGGCATTTTAAAGCAAATGATGACTAGCTATATCCTTATTTTCCCCTCTTCTTGTTATTTTCCGTGAGAGAAACAAACAAAGTCGGATTTGTTATTATTATTATGGCACAATTCAATTTAATAATGAACAACTTTTGCACAAGCAAAAGTTTTACCAAACACCAAAAGCTGATAGGAATAATTACTAACAGATTTATGAACTTTTAGCATGTAGCATAATTCTGATTTTATTACGGCTATAGGTTTTATTTATCTTCTGCAATAAATGTATTATTACAAATATTTAAACCGGGCTGACATAAAATAAAATCAAAATTTACTGGAGAGTTGCAAAAATTAGGATACATAAATAAACATTTAAGTTTAAAATTACTGTCTAAAGATAAAATAATCTTATACCAAAATTCTACTTCTTCACGCACACAAATTGTGATGGAACAAAACGGACCAGGTCTCTTGCCCATTTCCATCTGGTTATTGAAGATAATGACGGGATTGTTTATGTCGAACGCAGAGTACTTTGCAGCAACATCGATAGTTATTGCTTTAAAATCTTCGACGTCGACAAAATAGTGTGTTGTCAGTTTATGTGCAATTAAAGCCTTAACATTCAGAAGGGTACACTCAACAGCTTTATGTTTTGGTGGGGCTCTTTTGTATGTTGATTGTTTAAAAATGTCTTCAAGAGAGTGGAAGATTGAGCAGCTTTAGAAACTCGTTCGAAACAGATCTAGCTTCCGTTGGCAGTCTGTTTTTGAAGTTAAATTTTGAGATCCACGACTTCACAGGGCATTGCGAAATAATGGTTCTTTGTAATAAAAAATAGCGAAACTTTCCAACGTTAGGGATAGAACTACAAATTAAATCTTGGACTGCAAAAGTTTTCGTATCAAGGGGGAGCTTTTCTAGAAGCGATGGATCTCCAAATTTATCCACGAATGGTTACATATCCTTACACTGGTGTATCATGTTGAGAACTAAATCTGAAAGGTATGTACGACCAGCTGACCACAAAATTATCTGAATGAAGGCCAGGAACGCAAAAAACCAACAAGTCTGGATTAGTGAATATAGTAAGAAAATATAAAGAAAAAAAACGTTTCGGGAGAAGCTTGTTAATAGATATTAAAACATGGCAGTTGCTCAAAGAGTCAAAAACTTTTTCTAAATATATTCCAACAAACACCTACTTTACAAGAACTTTTTAAAGATTCTATGGAAATAGCTATTTCCTGGATATATCGGTTATTTTCCTGAATTTTAAGAATACGTTTTCTAAAATTTATTTTTGCATTTAAAATAGGTTCGACTTTGCTAAAGTTAAATATGTGTCATTTAAAATAGTTATAGGGATCCAGTGGTTAAATCAGTATCATCGTCCTTCTTAGGAATGAGAGCATTCTACCTTTTGAAAGAGAACTTGGTATGTTACCAGACTTTTCTATAGCTTTTACATTAGTAAAATATCTCTCCAGGTGCAAGAGTAAAAAAACGTCCACAGATACCATCTGGACCAGACGCTATGTTATCTTTAATATTTTTTTGATATAATGTACAATGTTTTCTTTGTAAAAACTTTGTAGCCAAATTCTTTTTATTAGGAAGTTTAATCTTACTCCACCTCAACTTTCATCAAAACGTTGTGGAAATGCTACAGGATCTCAGGGGACTTAAAATAACTTTACCGTCAGAGACTATTTTTTAATAACATTGGACGAGTCATAATTTTTTTCAAATAAAAATTTAGACCTATGATATAACTGGATTCAAAGCAAATCCTTCTTTTAAATTCGGTTCAGATAATGTCAGCAATCCTATAAGAGTTAATAATTCCTGGTGGAAAGATCTGTTAATAGGAAGAAATACTGAAAGATTCACAAAGTATAAAGTATATTTCTATATTTTGTATTTATTTTCTCAAGATGTCAAAAATTTACTTAAGCGAGCATATGGCATTTTTTTATCATTTTTATTTCTCATTCTAACTTATGTGTATTTTATTAATAAACACTTGATAGTTGCTTAGCGGCAGTAAAGGTATTAGCAATGGCATTAACATTTTACGATTTATCTAAGGTTGTCAATAATTATTTATCAAATGGCTGTTTTTACTTTTTAATCATATATTTTTATAATCTATCGTTATATCACTAACGTGGTCTTCGTCGTTTTTATTAATATTTTTTCAGTTGATTTTTTAATATCATTATTTCTTGTGTTGTTTTTTATCCCTAAAACAATGTGTTATTTTAAAACTTTATCTTACAACTATATGAAATAAAAAATAATACTATTGGGCATCTAATAATTTAAATATGGATGTAGATTATGAGTTACACAAATATCGGAAAGAAACAGTTTTCACCAATGAAGGCAATTGATATATTTTGTCAAACTGTTTTTACGCACTACATCTAAAATAAGCTTGATACGTATATTACTTTACTTTGAAACTTCATTAGGAAATAAATATATCTATAACTGATATTTTTTGAAAAGATTCCACCTAAGCGCATTTTTTAAATACAATGGTTATTAAATTTTAGCAATTTGCATTGAACTATATATTTTTTATTTAATACATATATATATATATATGTATTGAGTAAATAAATGAATGGAAAAAGGCTAATAAATAAGTGTTGCACAAGCCGTATGGAACAGAGATCTATTTGCAAACATTTTAAAAACCAATAGAAGAGATTATTTGCATTTTGTTTTAGATAATAATATTAGATATAAGTTTACCTATTTTATGAACTACAGTTTGTATTTAAAAAATAAGTTTTCAAAAATATTTATTACAGAAAATTTACAAACAGCTTTTTTAATGTTATAATTTTAACACTGAATACAAGCACTACTTCTATTATGCGTCTTTTCAAAAATGCTTACATTTTTGACTAAATGAAGTCAATATCATAGTGAAATGCAAAAAACGATTAAATATTTGTTACTTCTTATAGCAGTATACAGAATCTTTAAAAATAATAAGAGAAATAAATATTTTATGTATGTATCGTGCTAAAATTGTTTTATATGGTTGTTATACGAGTATCAAGTGTTATTTTTAACTTTTTGATTAGGTTAAAAGTATAACAAAAAGTTCTAAGTAATAAGTATTTTTAAACCTTTTAATATAATTTTATCAATTTTTTTATCTTCATAGTTCAATTTATAGATAATTTGTCTATCAAGAAAAAAATAATTTATTTTTTATACGTTAAGGATAGGATTCATAAGACTTATTCATTGGGGGTTTATCAGCATTAGATAAAACACCGCCGGTAAATCATGCGTGAGTCTGTAATGATGCATTTCGGACCCATTCATAAAAAATGGGTCACAGATAAAAAAAAGTAGCAAGAAGTAGGTAATGGACTATTTTTTAAGAAGCTGTCGGTTGCAGTTCAAGAAGAGCTTCAAGAACTACTCCTATATGTACTACTCAAATTACAAAGTGTCAGAGACATGCATCAGACGAAGAATAAAAAAAAAGTTCACTTACTCACTACTCTCCCCTTACAAGTCAAGTTCCCTTGTTTTAAAAATGAGTCTAAAGGGAATGAAATTTTACTGTGTGAGAGAGAATATTATGATTGACAGATACCCTAACTGTAAAAAATATCCTCCCCCCCCCCCCAAATAAATTATGATTTAATATTAGAGAATATGTTTCAAATGAAGCTACAGATGTTGTAGGATGTATATAAAGTCAAAGTAAAATGAATATATATAATATATATCAGAGCTGGGATTCGGTTGAAAAATCTACCGCCGGTTCATATGCATTTATGATGAAAAAGTATTGCAAAGGACTATTAGTACATAATTTGCTATAATCTATTAGAGATTATTTAAAATTTAATACATACTAATGTTATATAACTATATTATATAAGTTATATATGTACTTGGATTTTGGAGGAAATGGAAGGCTATTTTTTTTACTGTCTCTTATTGTCCGATATTATATTATAAGCTGCATTGGAGCTACGTAGTTGTTTATTTATTTCAAGTTCTTTACACAAGGGAGTGATTCCACTTTTACCTTAGTACTTAGTACAAATACTAAGTACCGATTGACCATCGGTACGGTATTTTGTAGATTTTACCGAATATCGTATAATCAGTATCAGTATTTGAAATCTACCGTCTGTAGTATCGAATACCGATTTGTATTCGGTAGTCGCAGCTCTGATATATATATATAGCGACATGCTGATCGACATAACCAAATTTGATAAATTTTGTTGCTTAAATCTGACTAAATCTAAATTTGTATATATACTATATCGACATAACCAAATTTGATAGATTGTGTAGCCTAAATCTGACCATCGAATAGTGCTGTTTTATTTGTTAAGATGTAATCTAGCTATTGTATAACATGATTTTCCTTTTTATTTTTATGCATTATGAGAAGACTGCACTTTTGAGAAATTAAATCAAAGGCAATCATATGACATATGCAAAAGTTTAACCTCAAAGGAGGGAGGACTACCTCTATGATCGACAGTCTTAATATGTAGCAACATAAACATGAAGAGGAATGACTCAGGTTATTTCTCTATATATAACATACGTATCATCAAAATTAATGGAAAATACTTTTATATTCTTAGATAGGGAGAAATGGAGTAATGAAATCATAATTAATATCGACGTATTGGATTCATTAATTATTGAATATGCATACGTATACATTAAGGAGCAAGAAGTATAAAAGAAGTTCATACTTTACCTTGTTTATAGAACTTCTGGCTTATAAGTACCTACTTTACTTTAGCTGCCAGATTATTTTCTATAATTATGTATCTACATAGTTCATTTGTCCTTTATGTAATTGAAATATATTTATATTCATGGACAAATGTTCTCCCCCACAACAAAATTAAATATTAACACATCCTTGTTTATAACACACTCTCATGTGATAATAAGCAGATCAATAATCAAATATATGAGTATAATTGATACATATTTGCGTTGATTCATGGGTACGGTTTATCCTTTGACCAACCTGAGATAGAAAAATAAGAAAAAAACTGTAGATTGATATATTACAATTGACATAGAGAAATATCTACAGCCTCAAAATACTAAGGGACTCGATGTTATTTGTGTGGAAGCCCTTAGACATTGCGGTGAATAGGAAGGAGGCCTTGACCAATTTATTAAAAGAGCAAGTCAAGAGGTGACAGAGTTTCACGAATAGGATCCCTGTGGAAAAAGGACACTCCTGCAACTCCAGAGTGTAACTCCGTACCAAGGGTAGTCCCTCAGAACGTGGGAACTCAAGGATTAAATATGGTGATGCAATTGAAAAAAATAACAGCTAATATCTGTACGTCTTTTTTTTAACGAAAATAATCCATTTGTTAGTTCCCTTGTAATTATAAAATAATTATAATAGTGAAGAGTGAGAGGTTTGTAACATACATTTTTCTTGTGCCGTAGAGATTTTCTATATCGATTACCATATATATAAATCGTCAGCTGTTTTTCTCTTTCTATCAAAGGTCTGTGAAGCGAGTAACCAGTGTAGTCAAAGAAAGCGCTGATCCTAAGCTTGTACAACTTAACGTTAATTTCCTGTCGCAACAAAGGAAAAGGGAGTGCAATAGCCCTATACATTAAGGCGTGTTCAACTCTCAATGTTGGGGGACCAGGTTCGAATCACGCCGAGAAGGGATGGTCATTTTCGGTCTACCTCATTGAGTAGATCCTAGGTTTGATAGACTAATTTTAATGCTATAATGCTTATTTATATCCAGTCGAATACAATTGTATCGAACCATAGAGGCAAAAAAAAATTAGTTGTTTTATATGACATATGTTTTATTATTCCCTAGCTTTAATATAAAAGAAAAACTCATCGGCTGTCGGTTAAAAGAACTATCGGTAATAAATCGACTCTGAAAATGAACAATAGGTCGACCTCTGCTTTCAAGCATAGTAAAGTGATTTGCTCGCAAGCAATATCATTGACCTCAAACGGCAAGTTGAATGATCTAATATCTTTTGATATATATATATATTTATACACATTATAATGATGATAATAATATTATTAGTGCCCTTATCAGGAATGCTATAAAAGGAAGGGGACTGGATGAAATATTATTACATCATAGAGATTCTCATATTTGATATATAAGACACAATATTATGTCCCTTCCATAACGCACTATTACACACACCACACTATAAAATATATTTATAATCATATTCACCCTTTTAAATATTTAAGGAAAGTGTGTTTTGTTGTGCAGTATATTTATAGATAAATATGCAAATCTCTCTACCATATTTAAATGCCTTCATTTTACATATACATATAAAGAACTGAGAGAGGAAATGAGATAGAATGACATTTTTTTTTTGCCTTCTTATGTATTTGGAGTGGACGTCTTTTTTTCGTCTCTGTATTAAGTGCCTACATCTTTCGATTTGAGAGTGTTTTGTCTTTTTTATGCTTATAAAAAGTGATTTAAGTGCCTCGAGTCTTATTTGTGGGTCATACATAAGGACTACTTGCTCTGGAAGAACGGTAATTGGATCTTCTTCAATTATTTTGGATCTCTGAGGAGTAAGGCCTTTATTTATCTTCATTGTTGTTCATCTTCTTCTTCTTCTCTCCTTGGCAATCTGTCATAGAGGGGGTATTTAATTTTTTTTCCTTACTCGCGTATAACTGTAGTAAGGTAAAAAAAGAGAAGAATATTTATAAAAACAAAGGAAAGTTTTGTTGATACCTTCATTGGAAAAAGTTCCGAGGAATTAAGACAACAATGAATGAATCTTCAAGTGGAGAGGAGAATCTTCCTCAAAATAATTATTTAAACGCCTTAAAAAAGGATCTTGCAATTAAGGCACTGAAATTTAAAGTCACGATTGATTTATTCTCGCTTAATGGAAGTCGCTTACCCAAGCGCCCAACGCTACAAGAAATAGAAAATCTAATTTTTGGAACTCTAAAAGTTGAGTCATCTGTTCTACAAGGAATCCATACATATCCTGGTTCTCGACCAATCATTGTAATTACTTTTAAAAAAGAAATAGATATTAGTGTTACCTTCTCTCACGTGGAGGACACTTTCATCATAAGAAAACAAAAAGATGGAGAAGATGGAATTAGAGGATCAATGAGAGGTCTAAGAGCACAAAGGAAAGATGAAGACGGGAACCCTATTGTTTATGAGAAAAAAATAATAATAAACTCTCCTCATGAAGAAGTTAAAGCCAAAGATGTAGATGATATATTTAAGCATTTCGGCAAAATTGTCAACCCTGCAAAGGAATGCCTTTTTAGTGAAGGAAGACTTAAGGGTCTACAAAATGGAAATTTTTGCATTGGTTTGATGCCAAATAAAACCATCCCAGGATTCATTGGATTCCGAGGTTTAAAGACTCGTGTTTCTTACTTTGGACAAAAAATTACATGTGCAAAGTGCTATAAAAATGGGCATTTAGCCAAAGATTGCGAAAATAGTTATGTAAAATGGGCGGATTATTGGAAAGAGCTGAGAGAGCAAATGGACCGAGAAATTAACAATAATGAAGAGGCTGCACAAAACAGCTCACAAGTTCCAACAGAAACCGAAGCGGTTCAAGATAAAGAAACTCAAATAGAAGATCAGAGGTCAATCGAAACAGGAGACACTTTTACTGCCTCTGAAAATAGTGAAGATGTGAGTGTAAGTAACATTGAATCAAATGTTCAAACTATTCCGGGTCATACGCGAGGAGATAATAGTTCAATTCAAGACAAAAATTCTGACCTTGGTGAAGGACAAAATGAGAATATTAGAGAATCATCCAAAAGTGCCAGACTTCCCAAATCCCACATTGAAATACAAAGGATCATACCTCACCGGACCCGCTCCCAATCTGCAGGGAAAAGGAGCAAACCAGACACAGACAACTCACCGGAAAAAGATAAAGCTCCAGTGAAACAGTCGAAAACCGGCTCTTAGTGTCATCTCCAGGCCAATTCATCATGAACTCCTACTGTAAAACAATAGGCTTGAGAAGAATTATCTCTTTAAATACGAGGGGAGGAAAGGATAGAAGAACAAGACATGCTATGATGAGGAGAATTCTTGACTTACATCCTGATATAATATGTCTTCAGGATATAAGGTCTTTGTTTTCTTCTTCATGTTCAGGCTCTTGTACCTTTTGTATTCCAATTAATTTTGTTGTCTATTTTACTGGAAACGGAGTACAGCGTGGGGTTGCTACGATGGTATCTAAGTCTGTAGCAAGCTCAAAATGTGTCCACGAGAGTGATATTGACAGTAACTGGCACAAAATCAAAATCCGAGTCTATTCAAGTAACTGTGAGTTTAATATTATAAATGTATATGGACCAAATAAGAAATCACCGGTATTCTTCGAATCAATTTTAAATCTCCTCATAAATGATCCACTACCACGAATTGTGGCTGGAGATCTCAATGTGGACTTTGAAAGAGACTTGCATCCAAATAAGTATATAGCTCTAAAACTAATAAAGGAGACTCACTTGTTTGATGTTATGGAGAAATTCAGTAGAGGTCAATGTTTCTACTCTTGGAGGAACGGAAACAGAACCTCAAGAATTGATCATATCCTTATATCATGGTCTATATTATCTATTACAAAAAAAGCAAGTCTTAGATTCGAACCATCTTCAGATCATAAAATATTAGAGATCGAATTTTTTAATCACTCATCTAAGCCCTTTAGGATCCCTAATTGGCTTATCCAGAGTGAAGAATTTCCACTACAATTAAAAAAGAAACTACAAGAAAATTTTAACCCAGTGGCTACATGCAACAAAATATTAAAAATATTTAATAAAACAATAAGAGCTGCGACGCTAACTTTTTTACGTCAAAAACAAAAAACAATGGAGCAACTTCGAGGGGACATAGAGGAGATAATGGATAATGGCTCATTGTTCGCAAAAATGATAACTTCTGAAACCCTTAATACCATTGGAGTGGCTGAAACAGTGGAGGGGGAGATGAAAAGAAAAATTGAATTGGAACGAAACCCTTTTAGAAGATTGCATGATTTGAACTTGGAAAAGTACATCTCATGCAAAGGAATATATAAAATAATAAACAATGGAATAGTTATTAGGGACACGAAATCAATTCTTAAAATTTTTCACAACACCTACCAATTGTTACTAGGTTGTACGAGAAACAGCTTTCCTCGTCCTAAAAAATTTACAGCGGCATCTGTTTTTACGCATGAAAATATTTTACAACATATTAAAAAGTTTTATCGAGACAACAAAGCCTCTGGACCGGACGGCATCAGAGGCCAAATTTTTACATATTGTGCGAATGAAGTAACTCCCTATTTACTGAAACTTGGACAGGAAATGGAAACCAAGGGGTCTCTGCCTGCTAATGTAACTCGTGGTAGAATCTCGCTCATTCCCAAAAAAGGAAGTGGAAATTTAATAGATCATTGGAGGCCTTTAACGATAATGAACGAGTCATACCGAATCTTAGCGGGTATCTTAGCACGGCAAATAGAACCAATTCTTAACAAGAAACTTGGACATGAACAGAAGGGATTTTTGAAAAAAAGAAATATTGCAGATATTTCGAGAAACATCCAAACAGCCATGAATTCCACCTGCCAAGGACAGAAATATGGAGCAATAATTGCCATAGACTTTAGCAAGGCCTTCGACTCCATTAGTCACAATTTTATTTTTAAAGCTGTAAAAAAGTTTCTCCCTAAAAAATATTTTAACCCCATACGCTCTCTTTTATATAATGGTTCGTCCACAATCGTGATAGATGGTCAACAAAGCGATCCAATAATCCTGGGAAGGAGTTGTAGGCAAGGATGCCCAGTCTCACCTCTATTGTTCGTGGCTTCTATGGAACTTTTAAGCACATTAATAAAGCGCAAATATGGAGGCTTTGGCGTTTTAATTAACAAAACAAAGCATCTTATCGACCTCTACGCCGACGATATTACGTTAATGGTACAAGGAAATTCAGAGGAACAACTCACAAAGAGAGTTGAAATTTTGGTTGCTTTTTTTGAAAAATTGTCACGGACTACTGGATTGAAAGTGAATATTAACAAGTCGGCAATACTTCCAATAGGCATTTGGCGTCCTTTACCATCCTTAACGATCGGAGGATGCAGAGTAGTTGAAACACTAAATATTTTGGGAATTAAGTGGGAATCCAATCGACCTTCACCCTGCAATTTTGAAAGCCTGAATGGTCAGGCATACAGGTGGTGTCAAGCGTGGAGGGGTTTTAATCTACAAAAACGCATTGACCTCTATAACACCAAATTGATCTCTCAAGTAATCTACACTTCCACTGCATTACCAACGGTCGGAGAAAAGCTCATAGAGGAGGAAAACAAATGGTTATGCATTCTGTTCGACAGGAAGTACATACCTACGTTAAAAAGAAAAAAATCACAGCTTGGTGGAGGTCTAGTACTGCTCCAAAAAGTTTTACCAAGAATTTTTTTAAAAGTTTTTAATGACCTCGTTTTAAAACCTGAAATGGAGTGGCGCGAATATTTTACAGATTCTTTTATTTTAAAAAACTTATGTTTGGCACAGATTTGTCTAATAATGAAATATCTAAACATTCGGAGGAATGGGGAGCTATTCAGAGAATAATATGGAGCATGCAGCCTCTTTTTGACTCTAATAGCACCACGGACATTGTTCGGCAAAATGTAAAAAGAAAACCTTTCTTTAAATCGTTAAAATATCAACCAGAAGAATTGGAAAAGATTGCCCTGGATAAAAACATATTAACATACAGAGACCTGGACCAAACATCTATTTTTCAAACAGGAAGGTTTTATTATCCCCTTATGAGGGGAGCCAAAAAACATATTCCTTTGACTCCATGGCATTTGAAATTTTCCACGAAGGAACCTAAATCGGGAGACGCGATGGAGATTGTCAAAAAGCATTTAGACAATTTTAAATTACCTAAGGAATGGGCGAAAAGAGTAATGCGGTCATTGATGGGCATAAATGATGGGAAAAAATTCACTGCACAGCTACAAATCTCCGCCAACTTAATTAGTTTCTCACAACATTGTAAGGACTGTGGAAGATTGTATGTGAACATCAGACACGCTTTCTGTGATTGCCCATCATTGGCAATTATCAAAAGGTTCATTCATTTGAATTCTGGCTTTATTTCCGATTATGAAGATGAATATGTGGAAGCGACTATTCTTTTTGGCTTCCCGATCAAAGGACAAGGCTATAAAGAAGAGGAAAAAGCTATTAGTTCATCTTTGAGCAATTGCAAGGCGTACATAGCTAAGCAGCTTACAGAAGGAAAACTGATCGAGGAAAATGAACTAAGAGGAATAATAATATCCGCCGCCGCTCGATACGCGGCTTTCTCTCTGAGAATCCCAAAACTGCAAAGTGTGCTCTGGAACCACGCAGCCGAAGTCGTGAAGTATTTCCCATCCTTGTCACCACAGTATGCGAAATCGCTCAAAATAATAATTAAACAGTATAAAAAGTTCAAAATGACATGAATGATTGTTGATAATGTTTTTAGTGTTTTATCATTAATACTTATGGAATTTTATTTTCAATGATTGATATTTTAATATGTATGTCTATTTACTTGTTATAAGAATTTGTGGTCTTTAAAAGGAAAATAATTTTAAACTATAATGTTTATTTATGTTTTTATAAAACACAATTTTCCTTTTTATTATCTTTTATTTATGTGTAATTATGTATTATACATGTTTTAAATAGAATAAAGACCTTGCTGATGAAAAAAAAAAA
>CP045892.1:16335337-16369148 GCA_013387185.1 Caligus rogercresseyi
TTCTACCAAGCCTAACGTTATTTGGAAGCTAATTGTTATAAATACAGCTAGGCATGCTAATTATAAAGGTATATAAGGAATAAGCTTTAACGTAGTATTTTGAAGAGCACAAACCTACTTATAAAATATTTCCAAAATGTTATTGCATATATTTTTGGTTATTAATATATTTATATCTTTACAATAGTTATTACCTCCGCCGAAGGAAGTATTGTTTTCTGTGGCGTTTGTGGTTTGTTAGTTGTTGGTTTGTTGTCAGCAAGATAACTCAAAAAGTACGGAAAAGATCGGATGAAACTTTGTGGAGTTGTTTGGAAATGCCAAAAAGAACCAAGTGATTAAAATTGGGCATCTCTGAGGGCAGATAAGATGACAAAAATGAGCTAAATACTAAAAATATTAATAATGAAATGGGGTCTCTATTCAGGGGTAGGAAAGAACAAACGTTAAAAAAATATTCAATGACGTAAAATTGTTCATTATCAGCTAAGGAACTACGTCACTGGGTGCTGCTACTTCTTTCTCTTCCCGTTTCCTCTTAATATTAATATTAAATAAATATAACGCTATTATTAAGAGCATGATGGAGAAAAGAAAGGAGTTTAAACATCCAGTGACGTATTTCTGAATTGACGAATAACTAGTATGACGTCAATGGATGTTTTTTGGATGGCTCTCTCCTCACTCATTATTCACCAAACACACCTACTTATGTGACATATATGATTGGATTGCAATTCCGTTAAGTGATTCATTTGGTGGGGATCGGCGGAGGTTTGCACTCTCTGAGTGTAAACATGCCTCTAGTGTACATAAAATTTAAAAAAAAAATTAACAGGCTGTACATTAAAGAAATATATAGGATTTATTCCCAAAAAGAGGTTATATTTTTATCAAGCTTCAATTATTTGAAACTATTTTTATACAATACCAATAATCACTGAATTAAATAGGTAGGAGTGTAAAAATACTTTTATACCGTATTATGTAGACAACTTCTCATAAAGCTCCAAGACAGTTTAATATTTCGTTTCTGTTAACTTAATATGCAGCATCACTTTGTTAGCTACTTCTTTCCACGAACTCATGCCTAAGGAATGCTTCAGATTGCGCAAGGCGTGTATCACGATCTTTTTCTATGCAAGAGATCCTTTTCAAAAAATCATGCATCGTTAAGGATGGGCTGAGCCATGGCAAAATGGGATTCACCTTCTACGCTGCCATTTTTCAAATATTCGCACTTCACAAGGACCCTAAAGGCTTTACTTTTCAAAAAGATGTATGTCGTAAACAAAAGGTCCTTTTGTTACACAATTAGACTCATTTCCAATATGCTGGAATGCAATACAATTAATTTTAATTATTTTCGATCTCAGCTAATTTTAAGATAGGTTAATTTCAATGACAGATAAGTCCTTTTGTTTGTACTAATATTCATGCATGCTGCAATGGTGTCTCGTTATAAAAAAGTTTTACAAATAGGATATTTTTTAAAAAACTTGATCCCCTTTGTCACCGATG
Organism: Caligus rogercresseyi; assembly: GCA_013387185.1. Taxonomy (NCBI): domain Eukaryota; kingdom Metazoa; phylum Arthropoda; class Copepoda; order Siphonostomatoida; family Caligidae; genus Caligus; species Caligus rogercresseyi. The sequence continues at coordinate 16,336,859 of CP045892.1, forward strand.
GAAAAGTTGGGCGGTTATAAAATTCGCTACTTCCTCGGGTTCCTGCCTCATGGAAAAATTATTAAAAACACTTTACGCAATTCAAGGATTTAAATAGACCGGTTTATCTTTAATTATGTTTTGTTTTTCAGATGTCAGTTGTTAATAAATGATCTTAGTGTTGTTCATATTGCTGTTAAATTTTAATAAAAATGTAATCTGTTTTTACGTATTACATTTTTTTATATACATGTTTATTGTATAGATTTTTATGACTGAAAGGAAAAGAAAAATCCTATCAGCTCTCCAGCCACAGCCCGAAGATACGTTTGTATGGGGAGTTTTAACTATTGCGGAATTACGAGTAGCGTCTAATCCTTAGATTATGGATTTTACAAGGATAAAATAAAACTATTCTTGCCTTACTTTATTTCCGGAACATATTGGCTTTAAAAAGGAGCCCACTCTTATTTCTATTTTTGTTTATTTGTGATCAAACTATCCCCTCCTCGATAAGGTTTATGAGAGCAAATACCTTTTAAGCTTTTATATCCAATGATGTCATCTATATTTGATAGATTTTTTTAAAGATAATTGTATATCCTGTAGACAACAAAGTTTGTCAATAACCATTGGATGATTGCTATTTTTGAAAAAGTATCAACATTTAATAATTGTTTATGTTTGCCGGTAATAAAGTTGATTCATATGAACAAAAAGCACTTTAAACTACAAAGAACAATATTGGCTTATCAGAAGGTCTCCGACTCTTTAATTCTATTTTTGTTTATTTTTTGTGTTTGTGATCAAAACTCTCCCCTCCGGATATTGTTTATGAGAGATATAACCTTTAAGCTTCTATTCTCCTTCTCTCTCACACCCAAAAGTTTATAGCCAGCGTCGACAGGTGGGAGAATCACTTTCACAAATATTGAACGTGGGTACTGAAGAAAAAAAACTGGGGAAGGGTTCTCTAGCCATTTTCATCATTTGGTGCAGATGTGGAAAAATAAAATAAAATTTCAACTGGATAAACATTAACCTCCTCCCCCCATCATCACAACTGATGAGACTCATAAAAAGCAAAATAAGGGAAGCATTTTTTAGCCCTCAAACCGGCTCATATCGGAGGAAAGTTGTTGTTTATTTATACTGCTTGTTTCAATATAAAATATTTATGCATTCTTGTAAACGAAAGAATATTAATTTTTCCATTGCCCTTTATTTAGTGATACAATTATTGAGATACTAAAGAAATAAAGAACAAATAATACAGTTTCATTTATATTTATAAGACTTACTACAATGAAATAAAACCTACATTAATAGCTTAATCGAACCCGAAAACGGAATATATTATAAATATATATATAATTACTGCTTCTTGCAAATCAACGATATAATGGTCAATAAAACCTAATTGCATAGCAATAAGAGAAAACCTATAAATAGGTTATATAAATCAACAACTCAAATATATTATAAATAGGAAAAAATTTTATATATAAATCATGATTTCAATTTGGGTTTATATTGCTTGTTGGGGTTAAAAAATATCCAGTATAACATTCCAATTAGTTTATATAACCTAGAATACTTTCGACGAAGTGAACACTTGGCTTCCCTCTCTGGGAGTCGAACCTGTTCACTCATCATTGAGATTCCAGCACGCTTCCACTGAGCTATTGCGTTCAGTTTCAAATATCATATCATTTTCATCAATTATTAATTTGTTTTAAACTAAATCTTATTTTAAAAAGAAAGTTTAAGCTTTTAATCTTGTCAAATTTATAAAATTGTATTTTCGCGTATGTGTCTATTTGATGTTAAATTTAAACACTAAAAGTTAATTATATTTTTACAATTAAAAAAAAAAAAAAAAAAAACTAAATCTTATTTTAACGATTTAAAATTCGGCAAATAATATAATTGTCGGAGGTGTTTGTTTTTAATTATCTCTTTGTAACACTCTAAAGCAATCAAAAAATGTATCTATTTTCAAATGGAATTTTAATGCGTATTTTGAAAAATAATGGTTATCTTGAGTTTGCGAAAAAAAGACCGACTTTAAAAAATTCTTTAATACCCATTTCTTTTAAATCCACTCTAAAGGACACCTCATCAATCACAAATGCTTTCTATTCCTCCATTAACAAAAAATAAGTCTTACTGCATCATCCTTTTCAATAGAAAATCCGTTCTTTGTATCCATGTCTCTGCCATCACGTTTTCAAATTGCATAAAGCTTACAACAATAGAGCCTCCAGCATTACCATTCTCTCTCTCTCTCTACATGTCTGCAATGTTAAAAAAGATGTTACATAACACACACAAGGAACCAGAATCCCTTCTTTGGTAATAACGGCATGCCAGGCGTTTTTTGAATATAGTCTTGCACAAAGAAATGCTTGTTTTAATGAAAAAAGTATCCTGGGCGTAGTCATGCATTTTAAAATTAATTGATCAAGTTTTACGTCATTGTAAACTCACATCAGGATTTTTAAAAATAACCTGCTGCAAATAATTGACCATCACTTTCGGTAGCAGCTTGTTTTCTTTTCTGTATTTTAAAGTTATCACCGCTGTGTTAGGTCATTTTGGCTGCAGTTTATGAGTATGTAGGAAACCATTGTATTGTTATGGTAAACATTGCTCCTGGCATCCTAAGTTTGCATGCATTAACATTAAGCGTTAATTTTTAAATAAAAAAATATTTTGCAGATTAATCATCATCAAGCTGTGAAAAGTTTTAGTATATCCATGTGGAGGTTCTTTCTTGCTTTTTATGGCAAACAACCATACAAAACTACAATATCATATCCATAGAGTTTACATATCAAATATAATACTATGGTCATATACTTTTATTTATATTCAAGACTGAATTTCCATTGAATCTATAAAGAATGTAACAATGAGTATATTTTCAAAAAATATTGTATTTATAAAATAAGTCGTATCAAATAGATAATATTCGATTAAAGCAATGTATAACCATAGAGATATAAAGATAGAGAGAGCTTATTGGATTCTTCTGAGAAATACGGCATTGTACCCAATATAAACAAATCTTTCTATCGCTATGATCACTTACGATGTCGTAGTACAAATTACTTTGTTTATATTGGGCACAAGCGACAGCGGAACGATGTTTCTCTGCTATTGAAGGGTATAAGCGCTCTACATCTTTATATATCTATGTGTATAAACCCTTAAACTAAATGATAATCAAATAACTTGAATTTACTTTAAAAACATTCGATTTGATTTATTTGAAGCGCTTAAAACGTTTTAGTTGGTTCACCATTTTGATTATTAAAATAAAACCATATAAAACATAAATATATACTCAATTGTTTATTTTTTGGATAACTTATGTTGAATAAGTGATTTTAAAAGTTGATTAAAGCAAAGGGTACATATTGTAATTAAAATATGGATATAATAATTTGAAAACTTTTTTTTTCACTTGATCAACATTCACTAATAGTTTTTTAATGATGGCTTAGGATAATTTAGTCTTGGTTCATAGTTTAACGCTTAACATACCATATTTACCTCCGCCGAAGGAGGTATGTTTTCAATGGCGTTGGTTTGTTGTGTGTTAGTTTGTTGGTTTGTTTGTCAGCAGGATAACTCAAAAAGTACGAACGGATTCGGATGAAACTTTGTGGAGTTGTTGGAAATGCCAAAAGAAACAAGTGATTAAATTTGGCATCTCTGAGTGCAGAATTAAGATGCAAAATGAGCTAAATACTAAAAATATTAATGAAATGGGGTCTCTATTCAGGGAGTAGGAAAGAACAAACGCTTAAAAAATATTCATTGACGTAATATTGTTCATTTATCAGCTAAGGACTACGTCATTGGGTGCTTAAACTTCTTTCTCTTCCCGTCTTCCTCTTAATATAATATTAAATAAAATATAAAGCTAATATTAAGAGCATGATGGAGAAAAGAAAGGAGTTTAAACATCCAGTGAATATTTCTGAATTGACGAATAACTAGTATGACGTCAATGGATGTTTTTTAGGATGGCTCTCTCCTCACTCATTATTCACCAAACACACCTACTATGTAGACATATATGATTGGATTGTAATTCCGTTAGTGATTCATATGGTGGGGATCGGCGGAGGTTTGCACTCTCTGAGTGTATACATGCCTCTAGTTTATAATATTTAAAAGTACACTTATGAGTTAAGGAGTCGTGAATAAAAGCTCCCCTCCTGCCTATGGAAAAATTATCAAAAACTTTTACGCCAACTCAGGATTTAAAATAGAATGGTTTATCGTTTATTTATGTTTTGTCTTATTTTGTAAAATTATTTTATTATAATTGTATTTAGTGTTTGTTCATATTTGATGTTAAAATTTTAAACTAAAATGTTTATTTATGTTTTTTTACGCATTAACATCATTTATATACATTCTCTTTTTTGTGCTTGTATATATTTTTATGACTGTGGAATAAATATTTATTAAAAGTAAAATAAAAACGTTTTCATTTAATATTTTTTCAATAAAGTTATAATAATGCCTTCCTTCAACTCATGGCGGCATGACGTTCATCGAAGTTTCCACACAGTAATATGAGTGGAAATATACTTATAAGCATAAATATTATTTGTGAATACTAACGTTCAGTCATTCCATTAAAATATATTCATCTTGATTAAGTTAGATCACAAAAATACATCTTGATTAAAACACATCTCATAAAGAAGTAATAATGAATTATAGTATATAATTTTCAGCCAATATTATTTCAATAAATATCACTTCATTTAATATTGTACTGTTTCTACATCAAATATCAGTTGAGACTCAGTTAGGATATCTCTTAAATATCCTACCTTATTAAATCCTTATACGACTATAGCATGAACGGCCATTAGTTAATCCATCTAGTATAATGAATGAATATTCTTTGATTATTTGGCTCGTTGAAATATTATAATTTATTAGGAACCATTTTTTCAAAGTTATTATCTATATCAAGATTCAATAAGTTAAGAGGTTGATATACAATCAGCTATTTACTTTTCCCCTAACTAATTACAAATCATATTTAATGGCTAGCATGCATGATGATCTATTGAATAATAGCTTCATTTCTTTGCACAGCAAATGATTAATTTAAAAGAGCTTCTTATTAGCTCCTTTTAATCTATGAAAGGCCTTGAAGAATGATTAACAATGCATTTATTTTTCATTCACCTCCAATTGTGAATCTTTTATAATAGTCAATGCAACTGCACCATTCCCTATTGTACAAAACAAACAGCCCCAGACTAATATCTATGCTAATAAGTATGAGCAAACAGAGAGAACAAGCTAAGATTAAAGCAGGATTAAAACTGCACTATGAGTCATTAATTACTATTCATGATTTGATTGTGTTGTTGCCTACCTATAAGAATAGTTTATTGTAACACATTACTTTAATCAAACGTCTATCAATGACGGACTATAAAGAAAATAAAAACACCACTCAATCCAGTAGGTCTTTTATATAAAAGAGATAAGGAATTTATTAAATATATATATGATTCATATATTGTGCCATACACTTTTACAAACAAAAATTATCTATTGAAATTCGTGAATTGAAACTTATCTAATACCTAAAACCTCTCAACATTTCACTGAAACCTTTTGTTAATTAAATGTAATAATACTTTTTTTTACTTCCATCTATGGTTTTCAAAAGAAAACAAACATGGGAATAGGATCTATCAATAAGTGTCTTATTTCATTTATAATTAGCGTACTTGCATTTCCTACCTAAGAAGTCTATAAACACAGGTAATCTTTATCATCAAGGGTTCCCGGAGCATAAATACGAATGCATTTAACCAAATTACACTTATTTAAACCAACAGAACGTTATGTAAATTATATGTTATTATGTTGTTTGGTTTTAAAAATTATATCTTAGCATTCACAATACTTTATTTCATTCTTCATAAAACATTTAAAAAAATATGTAAAATGAATTACTGACATTGTGTAAAATTAACAAACGTTTACATGTGTAAAAATAACTCCATTCAATACAAGAATAATATAATTCAGAGCAATATTTGATTGTCTTTTTATTGAATATATGAATATTGTATGAAAAATTACATTTATATATGTTAAATGGATGTTTTATTAAAAAATATATTGTGCAATAAACTGTCGTGCTTTTATTGGATTATACGTAAATAAGGAACCTTTTTTTGTTATCACACCCTGTATATGGTTCCAAAAGGGGACACACAAACTGTAACCCACAATATAAATATAATATGCTACTTAAATACACCTCATCAAAGGTTAGACTTACATATTACATATCACACATTATTATTATTATTAGTCGAAGCCTATTGTGGTAGTCAGACAAAAGTGTTGTTAACATTAGGTTGTGTAGGACAACGCCTCTATTAGAGTAAAGTTTTCCTTACCTGAGTGAGGGGCATTTTTTTACCTACTCTGAAATCAGATCCATTACGTACCCTTTTTTCCTACAACAAAGAAGTAACTTGTACCTCTATACATAATGTATGAACATTGCCTTGATGGATGATGAACCTTATCGATTACATCTAATGGACTATTATTTGACTAAAAGTACATACCATAGAAATCTCTTTAACTCAGAGTGCATGGTTATATATATATATATATATATATATATATATATATATATATATATATATATATATATATATATATATATATATATATATATATATATATATATATATATCAGAAAAGTTCCTTCTCTGATCAAAGTATATCATTAGTATGTTCTAAATAGAGATGTGATCCTACCATTGATACATATGTTTAAGCTAAACCTATATAATATCTGGATGTTCCAAAACGAAGAAAAATTTGTAAACTTAAAGAGCTTCTTAATTTAAAATGACTGCTTCCTTCCGTCTTTCGTGATTCGTGGACACTAGCCGCCGATGAAATTGACTCTTCCCTTACCGGTCCTTGTTTTATAATGACGCCATAAAGAAGCTTTTAAAGAAATTTAGAAACTTGAAATATAATTTTATAATTTAACGTGTTTTTTTAATTTATTTTTTCATTTTGGTTTTATATGCTTTTATTTGATATATATTTTAGGATTGTTCAGCTAGGATGCTAAAATTTAAACTATAATGTTTAATAATGTATTTTTACCCATTAGCACCGTATTATATACACATTATAATTTGGTTATGTATATATTCCATGAAGTATGAATAAAAAAAAATGACTGCCCACTTGGTGATGGAATAATGAAATACTCTTGATAATAAAGAAAATTCACGCAATAAATCGCCATTAATGTCACCCTATGTTGTGTTTCAACGAAAAAGGAAGTCCATTGAATGACGTCACTGGATCGTACTTTTGTCATTCCTCTCTTTTTCTATGCCTTAAGACCTGAGTTTCAGACTTTTACCCTCAAGGGAGAATAATGAGCATTCCCTCCTTTTTTCCTTTGTTTCGTCAGCTGCCCACTCGTACATTGATCTTCCATCCTCTTATTTAGTCTATTGTGTATCCAGTTATTAGTTAGGTCGGTGAGCAAAACATCTAAATACACTAAAATGCTTAAATATAAATTTCAATATCACAGCCCCTCTGGATATTTTTTGGATTGTATATACGTTTTATGTAATAATTTCAAGTAAAAGATCAAAAAGCAAAACAAGAACATTCTTTGTACCATCATTTAGAAGACATTTTTGTTGTCAAGTATTGAAAAACTATACTATGTAAAAGGAAAACCCCATTTTTAAGTATAAGAAACGGAGTAATATACTGAAATAATGAGAAGCACATTCTTAAATAGTATTAAATAAATTTGAATTTAATCAAAGCCTCATTACTTATTTAAGGATCACGATATAATAGTTACATTCGTCACTTTGCGCCCAAGGGTTAAATTCGTAATTGGGGAACGTCAAAATTGAAATAAGGAGAATATTTCATTAGATTTTATCCGAAAATCTTAAAATTATAACTGAAAATTAGGATAGCCTCACTTTTATTAAATATATATTCATTATAATATAATATTTAAAAACGTGATTCATGAAAGGATTTGGAACTTAAAAGTACATTGATAATTTTATCGTAATTGACCAAATTGAGTTTTATGTTATTTTGAATGTACTTTTAATATATAATTGATATTTTAACCAAATTTAATTATTTATTTTGGAATATATAAGATTACTGAATCAGAAGGGAAAAATCATAAATGAAATGTTTTATAAGAATAACAAAAGATTCTATAAATATAGTAGATATACAAATAATAAAAACGTCTTTTTTGCAATGTGTTAACGATCACTGATTTAATTATATGGATACATATTCCGTATCATTAGAGGTAATATGTTTATTTTAATTCATTCTTAGTCCATAAGCGTCAAGTCATAACAATATTAACAATATTTGAAAGTATTGAAATCATTTTCAGCACAAAATAATTATTTTTTGTAGTCAATTATTTATTTTTATGGCATGACGGGGATTTTACTTCAAATATGATTTCAATCATGACTTCAACCACAGGATACAATGCTCAAAACAAAGTACGTGCTTCCCATGATAAATGACAGAAGGAACTTCGTCTCTGTACTACTTGAGATTTGTGTGCACGACATTTCATTTGGGCTTAAACATAATTGCAAAAACTTCTGCCAGATGAAGGTATTAAAAGTTTTTTTTCTGGGGAGAAAAACTAAAACTTAAGATGCATTCAGTCCCTCCAGATACTTGAAGGCATGTGAGCAAATAATGATATCATTTTGTCTGGAGGCTATTTCCATGAATATTTATGTTCCTATGCTTCAAATAATGTTTCAGAAGCATAAATCTGCATGCATCCTGTTTTATTACGTATACAGGGTGATTCACTTAAATTGAGACTCACATATTACAAACTACAATCTTTGTATTAATTTTACACAAATAACTTTAAACAAAATGATAGCACAGATTGTAGTTTGTATATGTGAGTCTCAATTTAAGTGAATCGCCCTGTAAATATAGTGCATGGCCTTGTTTTCACGTATTAAAAGGCAGACTTTCTAAAAGAATAAATTGCGTGTTGTGGGATCTCTTTGATCGGCAGATAAATCTTAGATTATATTGGCAGATGACAATATGATGGTTACATAACCATAACTCAAAACTTCTTGAGGAAAGACGTGTTATCAATGCTTTAAGTACAGTTTTTCCATTGACTTTTTTTGTTCTTTTAGTTCGATAGAATTACATTCGTTTGGATATAAATAAGCAGTGTAGCGTTAAAAATGAGTTCGTAGAGTCAGGGATCTACCAGGGTGATCAATATGGTCTTATTCTCTCGAGAGTATAACCAGAGTATATATATATAGAGGTCTAGCTTCAGGCAAGCGCTATGGTTAATTATGTTAACTAACGACCACTTGAGGGCGCTCCTATTTACAGAAAGATATATATTAATTAATACGGAATAAAATTAGGCATTTACATCTCCCAACCTCCAGGGTATCATGAACTAATTCTTAGTTGTTTTGATATATTTATCTTTCTGTAAATAGGAGCGCCCTCAAGCGGTCGTTAGTTAACATAATTCATCACCATTCGCCACAAAATCTTGTAGCGGGTCTCTAGTTAATATACTCTTTGGTATAATTCCACCTTCAATATTGAGAGTCGGTCAAGCTTCCAGAGTTTATTTTTATGGTCCACAATTCTGGACTTGGTGGCAAAGTTTTTAATAAAAGCTTTTTTGAACATTACTGAATAAAAAAGGCTTAGACTTACAATAAACTGATTTCTATTATTCAATATGATATATCAGGCAATATTAAGCATAGCTCTAATATAAGCTCGCATATTAATTAGATGAATAAAGCTGTGCTTTAGTGCAAAATAAAAAGATTTGTGCTTGTTTCATAAGTCACATTTTTTGACTATGTATCTACTAGTTTTTAGAAACACTACCTTAAGTCAAACTATCTTAACGTTAACACAAAAATAATGCAGGTGTTTCCCTAAGTTATGGGTTCATCGACTATATAAAACATTCTAAATAGTGTATATAACAGTTATTTTATTATACCAAGGATTTGAGCGCCTTTGGCAATATCTTTTCTTAGCCAGAAGGAAAATTCTTTTGAGTACGATTAATACAGGTACTTTGTATGAAATGATTTATCATTTAATATATTATATTTGTGAGGTTCTTATACTTTTACTGTTACATTTCACATGAAAATAAATGGAGTGAAATAAGCGAAGGAAAAACATATTATCCATGAGTCACCTTATATGATTGAGTCTATGTAAAACATACAATATTGAATGCCCCTTCTTTACATAAGTTTTAAAGTACTATAAACTATCTCTGGATCCTAAGATAACTTCAGAACAAATTAAACCCTCCAAATCTTTTGTGTGAATCTCTGCGAGTACTTGATGATAACACCAATTCTAAAGAAAACCTAATGACTTTCTATTACTTTGTAAATGAAGACAAAATATTTTTTCTCAACATACATTTTATTTTTCTCCCAGAAAATGAATCACAAAACCATCAAACATATCATAATGTATGGGTTAAACTAAATGTCTTAAGGAGATCTTTATTTGTAGATGTTAAAATCGACCGGTCACCAGTTTATTAAATAACGAAAAGGTAGCTACTTGTCCTCCTTAGTTATCGATGACAGTAGTTTTTTATAGTACCATGAGCTGTGTTGGGCATCAGAAGAATAAAGTTTATTTTTAAATAGTATTTTATTATAATGTTGTCAATTACAATTTTGGACTATTAATAATTTAAGTTACTTTAGTTACAAAAAGTAAAAATTTAATTTATTTTAATTGAATAGAAGAAAATAAGCTCCTTTTCTTTTTCCAGGGGCTTAGTAATAAGAAAAGGCACTGTTTCTTTAAAATGGTTGGCGCGTGGAACTTTGCCATCGTTTTCTGTCGCAACAAACGGTCACAGATGTTTGGAAATGAAATAAATGTTTTATTTTATAACTTTTCTACTCCTCCACTTTCTTCTTCTGCCTAATTGATAATAAAAAGTTTTCCCAAAACACAAATTTACTTGGCTTAAACATTGATATCTCTATGCAGCCCTCTGAACTCCGTCCGGTGCAGCTCTCGGTCTTTCTTTAAAAAACCTCCCATCGCTTTGATCAATGAAAGTCGGGGTCGTTGTCACACCTACATGCACAAACAGAGGTAGATAGTCAGACAGACAGATAATACAGTGAGAATCATAATTTTTACAAGTTCTAAATTTGTGAGGTTTTCCTTCTCCAAACAATCGTTTTCAGCTTTTATTAATCACTATCGATGGACCTCCAGTGGGTATAAATGTTCTATCTTTAAGCAATCGAATCCTATAGAAACATATTCTAAAGCCTTCATTTATGCATAGTAGAACTGTCTGCATTGAGTATTAGACAATCATTAGAATCATAGTAATCTATAATAAAGAGTACGACAATTTGTCAGAGAATATACTCATGATTCAAATCACTTTTTTGTGTGCTTGTAGTTTTCGTATCTGCATTTTCTTATGTTACTCCCCCCCCCCTCCCCCCCCCCCTATTCATGTTTATATATAGAGAGAGAAAAACCTGTTATGGCTGCACAACACAATGCCTCAAAAATATATCTACTATATTTCTAATCTTCCATGTATATGATCCTATGTTCACTAAAATAAAACATGGATTAAAGTAATGCCCCTCATCAAAAAAGAAAGGTTTTTGTAGGGAAAAGGGTTGTTGCTTTGAGTATATACATCTATTAACTATGAAATATAGTCTCGGTAATGGTCATGTTCTTTCTTTATAATGAATCTCTCTATGGAAAAATGATCTCTATCATAATGACAATGACTTTACGTCCAGCTTAGAGGGAGATAATGTACCCAAGTTATTGTTCGGAAATTGGAACGCGTGTGTGTGTTGGTTTATGACATGGGATGCGTTGTTTGACTTAGGTTTTAATGGCCCAATAGATGTAGCTTGGAATTCCTTTGTCCGCCATGAAAGTTATTTTTTTGTTGGTATATATTAGGTGCGCCAGATTCATTTGAGAAAGAGGAAGGGTAAAATGCTGTGCGTCTGACATATCTTCGGTGGATCGAGAGTCAATGTCACTATCGATCACGTCATTTGCACAGGATTAAACATGTTTTTTTTTTTTTTTTCGTTTAAAATGCAAGATTTCTTGATGGGGAAGAAAGACAGTGTCAGGTAATATATTTGATTAAAATTGATCTTGAGAGAAAAACAGATATTTCTTATAAATATCTTTCGCATATAAGTTAAACACTTTATTGATAAAACTTAATTTGATGGTGATGTAAATGGCAAGTCGTTGCGCTGAGCTATTTATTAATTCATGTAAGGCATTAACTACACTCCATACAATGCACCATGCACAATGTTGAACATTAAAAAAGCTTCTTGGGTAAAAGTGATGGGCAACATCCCTCTGGCCATCCACTTTCGGCGCCACTAATTGCCATTCACTCTTTTTACAATTATGTATGTAGAATCCAACATATGAAATTTGCTTCACTTCAATAATAAGTCTCTGTATGTACATTACATTGGATTTAGGTTTTTAAGAGTTTTAACATTAGTTTATGGAAAATAGGACACTCTTTCAATTAGGTTTATTCCAGGGGGGGAGGGCAGAATTCAGTAATCAAAGACAGATATTTCCATATATAAAAATTAAAAAAATGTGACGTCACTACTTAGACGATTTGCCAGTATATCTAATACCTACACCATCTATTTTATTTATAATTTGGTGGACTAATATCGATTGAAACCACACAACTTCGCATATAATTCCATATAAAATATAAGCTTTATGACTCTGTGTAAAACATTCACATGATTTTCAGCAAAAAAAATGAATGGGTTAAATAATATTTATTTGAATTAATTTTCAATTTTCAGGCCGAAACTCAGCCAATTTATTAACGTCGGAAAAGGTTTGATTATTTATATTTTTCACTAGTCCAAACAAGTAGTAGTCCTTCCAAGGTATATAGAAATACAGGTAGGTCACTCTCGAACATAAACAAAATGTGACATCACTGGAAGGATTGTTTACCAGGGTTTTCAAAGGGATTAATTTCTTTAACTCTCGAAACTTCAATCAATAATATTGATAATATTATTGATGTTATTTTTCTTAGAGAAAATAGAAATAATATAAAATCGTTCTTTGATTTATTAGTTTTAGTTATTTTATTACTTTGATTATGAATAGTTGTGGATGAGGTTGTTATCCTTTCTACTAAGTTTAAATATCACTCATCCCTCTTCTAAGGAAACTTAATTTTGGATCTTGGCTCACATTTCCATGATTTCAACATTTATTTGACATCTTTGTCAACCCACATCGGATCATCCGAATCGAGTTCACTCACAAAAATGCCTAGAACAAATTAATTTCTGAAAGCGAAAGTCCCTGCAAGTTTACTCCATAGACTGAAGTATTCGATTAAGCACTCATTAAGAAGACATCCATGTGCCTCTTGAGCAAAATTTATATCTCAATCATGAGGAAGGAAGCATGTTTGCACCAAGTTAATGGAAGTATAGAATTTAGCCTCAAGGGATAGAGCTCTCGTTCTCCGGAACTTCGGATTTGTTACTTGAATGATCAGAACGTTCAATTGTCTATATGGGCGCCACTTTAAGGATCTTGCTGGAACTATATTTTTGATATAATTTGCCATTCGGATTACTCTCATCATCATGAAGTGGAATCTTGTAGGGCAAGCATCCTATAAGGTTTCAGTGTCTCCTTCTGCTTTTTCTATCGTCTTTATTAATGAAATTGCTACTAAGCACACTTCAAAGCTCCCCTGACTGGGCATTGACATGTTACTGTGTCTTCTGCTGCACCTCTACCCATACCAAGAATAAATTATCTTATATGGTTTCAATTGGCCTCCGAAAGGCTAATACTCTCGTTAGCAATATGTTTCGATTAATTTAATTAAGTCAACCAAAGTGTGAATATTCTCATAAACTGTAGTGTATATTTATTTTTCATCAGTATTTTGTTGTTATCTCTATCAGAAATAATTAATTTTAACATCACAAATCCAATTTTATTAATACAGATTCCAATCCATTAATATTTTCCAATATTTCAGTAATATATATATATATATATATATATATATGTTATAAATTACATTTGAAACCAAATGAAGTTATCTTCTTAAATACAAAAAAATAATTAGATGTATGAATAAAATGAATATCAATAAGAAACGAAACTCGCATTTAACATCTATTGTCATTGAAGTGTCTTACACAATCTATTAGCAGTAGTACAAGCAGCGAAACATTCAATTACATGACTGAACTGATTCATCCGATGAATATAAATCAATTAAGTTTGAAGAATTAATGATGTATAATATTAGTAACAAAACCTCCCTTAAAGAAGGCATAAGTTCATGCATTTTTTATGGTTGAATTTATGGCATTCATTTACCCCTGCCGTTTTTTAAACATATTGTATTAATTAATTAGTTTCCATGAATAAAATAGATTCCAATACTTGTCAAATAAGAATTGTAGACGAACTCAAACGAATAATTACACTTATAGTAAACAAACTTAAACAGCATTATTTTTTCATTGTATATATTTCAGAGTAAATTGTAGTTTCACGAAAATTTTCCATCCCAGCAATTTCATAAAGAAAAAAAATTAAGAAGTGATTTTTCTTCCGTAAATCTTTGACGTCATGATGATACTCCTTCAGTCGTCGTCTATCCTATCCTAAATAATACATTTTTGTATATTATCAGTGAACTGAACGTTGATAGGTCCTTCGTATCGAGTTGCTCCATCGCGTCCTGGTGGTCAGACAACTTAGTTGCAATGTGTTATATTTTTGGAATATCATCTTAGTTTATCAACGAATGTGGGCATTCCTCCTCTTCGCCACTTGACTAGAATAAGTCTACTCGAATTCACTCTTTTTGGAGCATTCAAGGCATCACATCGTAGGTATCTATAAATAAACAAAAATGTAATTAATAATGCATTCATTTATTTCACAAAAAGTTAATTAGATTTTTTTTGCAAGATCCTCTGAGCAAACCTAGGCTGTTCTATAACTTTAAATAAAGTTTGATAAGCCTCAAATCATGTTTTAGGATTTAATGTTAGTTATTACTATTATTCAAAAATACGAATACTAATACATAATAAATAATTGAATTATACAAAAACTTCATGATGGTGTGCATGCTTTCATTAAGATTATTATAAACATATACTATATATTTATAATAATATTATAGGGCACATACCTTCGGGGGTAAATATAAGGGACCAGGAATCCTGACTTTAGGCACAGGACTCTCCAAGTTGAGCGGCGTAATTGGTGCCTAAGCATATACTATACCATGACTTCCAGAAAAAATGCTTCATGCTTCAGAGGAAACGCTCGGAGTCGTTTTTAGAAGTAGCTTTATAGGTTGAATTTCTAATTATCATTGGATGGGAGCTCCTCCTGATCTTCCACTATATAGCAGCAAGTCCATCTTACACCCGAATTGCTTGACTTTGAAATTTGTGTTAGAGGTTGTACAATTGCAGGTTATTGTGTTTGTGGATTGCAATTACGATTTCGTGAGGCAGATGGTGATTTTTTTTTGGTTCCACAAGTGTTTAAAAAGTTCATCTTCATTAACTATGGATCAGCCTCCTCCATAATTCGGTTCGGTAAAGCTCACAAATAACTTGGACCACTTTTGTATATTAATTAGGCACAGATTTTTCTTTACATGTGTTGGGGAAGGTTGAGTAGGCTAAGGTTGGCCTTCAATAGGAGTACAAATGTACAGTTTGGGAGCGTTTTGACGTAGGTAGAGAGGACTTCATGAGTGGCAGGGTGTCCTCATACAGCTTTAGTGAACACAAAGACAGTCAATAAGGGGTATAATGGTGGGACTGTTGGGTTTCATATCCATAACCCAAGGGTCCTTATGCGAATCAAACTTCTGAGGGCGAGATGCTCTAACTCAGTCTTAGTGAACGCAGAGCTAAGCACTAAGGATGCGTTTCTTGGACTGCACTACATCATATCCGTTAACTCGGGGGCTCCATACTAATAAAAATATATACAAAACAATCATGAATACAAACATAATAATTTATCCTTATTCTATCAAAACGTACCTTTTTCTGAGAAACAGACTTGACTTAGATTACTATCTCATTGATAGGTGTTAAATTGGCATATTCTCAGAGTTAAATGAAACAACTAATCGCTTTTACAAAAAAACGGATTAAGAGTCATGTATTCAAAGCCAGGGTCTCGGGAGTCTGTCGAGTCTCACTCCATCAAACGAGGGCGGGCTTAGTTGATGACTCCTTCATCGGAGAATCTGCCGCTTTGCCTAAGAAGGCGGCTTCTTCTATGATGGATGACATTCACGTCCCATCCACATCAAGAAACCTGGAATCATTCCTTGGGACTCCACAATAAAAATGCACTGCCTATAGCTGGTTGATGAAACAGAGCAATGTGACGTCACCAAATAATTAACTGGATGATCCTATGTCCATTCTTTATTTTCGAGACATATAATTTTTCCTTGAAACACATTTGTTAAAGTTAAAAAAATCCCAACTTCAATTCTTGCTCAACCATTTTTAATGAAAATGGAATATAATTTGAAATAATATAGAGTAAATACATATTTTCTTTTTAAGTAAATAACGTAATCAACACTATTTCAAATATCAGTGATCGAAGTTTCGTGTTATTAAATAATTGCATACCTTTGAAAACCCTGGTAAACAATCCTTCCAGTGATGTCACATTTTGTTTATGTTTGAGAGTGACCTACCTGTATTTCTATATACCTTGGTCCTTTCTATCAAAAAAAACAGAGAAAAGAAAGATCATAGATATTTTATGCCACAAATCAAAACAAATCGATAATGTGACGTCATGTGTGACGTTCCAGTTTTTCTTTCTAATCAGAGGAATCTAAACATTGCGTTCTGCGCATCTTGTATTTTCTATTATCTTTGGGTTATCCATACACCCATCACTTCTCGGGAGTCGAACCTGCGTTCTCAAAATTGAGATTGTGTTTATTTATAGTTCATAGACACTAAATTCCTTTATATTATGTATAAAAAACCACATTTGATTTATCAAAAAAAAATTTGCAATAAAAAATGCTAAATGTTGCAAAAAAGTATTTCAGACTGATTTTTGGAGCATTTTATTTTTAGTACAAAAACTAATGTATGAATAAATAAGGATGTTTATTTAAAATAAAGCAACTGTTTAAAGTTTTATTTTTCAAGGTTGAATTTCACGTATTTTAAGTCAAAACCTAGCAACTTGCTTTATATTAAAAATATGTACATCATTTTTTTTCTTGTCCAACTAGCTTAATTTTATTGTTTAAATCAATGAAAAGGAGTTACACTACAAAAAATAATGCTATAATGCTTATTTATAATACTTATTTATTTACAATCGGATTAAATTCTATCGAACCATATAGGCACAAACAAACCATCTACAATATAACACCTGAAAGGCATTAATATATATATGAGAAGAAAACTACTTACGCAAGAGATGTCGCACAAATAAGACAACCAGGTAGATCCTCTATGGCTTGATTACATGAAACAAATACCTTCTAATTAGAAACTCCGTTCAACTCACATTTTCTTTAGGGTATGCAAATGCTATTTCCCATGATAACAACATAATTCCGATACGTTTAGATAACAGGGCTACAGTGATACAATATGCTGACGTAGTCAGCAAGATCTAAACGAACTCAAAGGTTGTCACTTTGAAATATCATATGTATAAATTATAGTTGTGCTTACTCTTTCAGATGTCAGCCTAATTAACTCACAAATGTTGTTTTTTTTGAGAGAGAGAAAGGTTTTTAATGTTGAGTCATTTCTCAGAGAATATAGTTTTGTGCAAAATAATACTAGCAATTGTTTCTGTTTCTTCTTATTTTAGTATCAAACAATAAATTATGTTTTGCAAATAATTATATATTTTGACCCCAGTTTTTGTTTTGCAATAAATGACTTTTTCAAGGTTTTTATTGAGGCCATTTTATGATGGAGAAGAATAGGAATACATAATTGTTTCATGCAAGGGAGTAATGTAACATGATGATTTGTCATTGGAGATGAAGTTGCACTTCTAAATATTGGCATATTCTGCTCTCAGCATCAACCTATGAGGGACATGGGCGGTGAAATGGACGTTTTCTGGAGAACAAGTTAAGTTATTTGTTCTCTCTCAGAGAAAACTAAGAAATAACATGAAAGACTTTTACAAACTCACACTAATGACTTTGACTTTGAAAAGTATTAACTTTTTGTTAAGACCTGATTTAATGCGATATTTTCATGTGTATTCCTTTATACTTCTTTTTTAATCAATAATGCAAGATGATCTGTTTTATGTATTAAATGTAAAACTAAAATGGGTATCGACATATACTACAATAGATAATAACATATATTAAAATATTTATTTATATGATTTTTCATATATTATCTTATTTTTTTTTGTACTCTATTGTACATATCATAAAATTAACTGTTGAATAAAAAAATGGATAATAACATAGTGTTTCAGTGAAATATTAAAGACACATGCATTATTTCGCCATCTATGAGAAGAAGGGATTTTTTAGAGTGAATTTTATTACTTTGTGTAATGGGTTGCAATTTTTAAACCTAAATCATAACTAATAAAGTTAATTCATATGTCTTTTTCGACTAGGTTGGTCCCACCCATAACCATATGTAGGTATATTATTTTAGTAATAATAATGGCATTATAATACCTTGATTAAAATATATCTGCATTTGCCAGTCTATAAAGGTAGTACAAGTCATATCTTTTATGTTTGAGCATATGTCAAAATTTGCCGTTATACAAATTTAGTATTTATTTCGTTATTCTTGAAATTTATATAAATTTGTTATTTTTACGGTATCCGTATTTCTGTCACTTTGTGTTGATCCGATCTTGTTACAAAATTACGAAAATATCTATAAATAAATCAGTTAGTGATTGCAATTCTAAGAATATAACCCAGAGATATTTACTTGTTAAAACTAGCTAAAAAATTGATTTAAGTTTTATTGTGATGTATTACAAACAAATACTACTTCCATACAAGAACTCTTACGCAGAACCAGTGATTCGTTGTGCCCACAAGTCATCATTATAAATGCCGGTTGATCAAAAAAACTTTTTTGCTGACACTTTTCAGCATTATATTATATACCAGACTTGATGATTGTCGTTACTATTAATTGTTCGTCGTTCATCGTTCGCGTACGACGCACGACAACAAAAAAAAATCCTATCGTTCGTCGATTGTTTTTGGCGGCAAAAAAGAAAAATATTTTTCTTTCTCATGGGAAAAAATCCTTTATAAAAAACGTCATCACTTTTTTTCAGAATGACGAGGGAATAATTTCCCTTATAAAAAACGTCGTCAATTTTTTTCAGAATGACGAACGATAAATGACGAACGACAAACGAACGATGAACGACTCAATCTTAAGACAAACGATAACTTTTGGTGAACGACAAACGAACGATAACTTGGTGAACGACAAACGAACGACAATTTTTCGCGAATGTCAACCAGTCTTTATATACAATAAATCCTCCTGACATTCTTAAGCCAATAATTGATAGTGTTTATAAATATTTAATAAGGAATGATTTTTTTGCTCATTCAAAAATTGAGAAACTCCATTTCAATATTTTTCAAAGAAAAATAAACTAGGTTGATATTATACTTGGTATTTGGTCATGCAAATATTATATCATGGCTAAATGAATATTTGATAAGACAGAGAGAAGGGAAACTCACTTTTTGGGAATGCATATTCTTGGCAAAAGACAGCACACACACACAACAAAGAAACATTGTCAACAAGTGAATTTTGGCCAAAAGGGTTATTATGAGGGTTTGTCACGGACCTTAACCATTATAATGGCATTTGTAACCGTCTACCAATATGATTAGACTCTCTAAATGTGCAATTATTCTTTCGTTTTTTTTGTATGGGTATCTCATAATGATTAATTTAGGGGGAGCTTCCAGACATTAAATAATGGACGGCTTTTAAACAACCATTAAAGCGTACGCATACATATATAACTTTTCTTATATCAAAAAGAATTTTTAAGAAGCGGTTTATTATTTTGACTGGTAGTTTGTGGTTTTTTATCATTTTGCTGCAAAGATACGCAAGTTTATTTATTACATTCATTTATCATTTTTGAATGGATTATATATTCTTTATGTCTGTTAGAAATTATATAGCTTCGGCAGTCTTAGAATATTGAGGTAAGTAAGTCAGTCATCTACTTAATAGAATAATGTGGAAATGGGATCTTTGAAAATCTTTTTATTTTTCTCTTAATTGATATGTTTTTTTCATTAGAAAACTTAAATATCTTAGATTTTTATTTTGACTGTTCATAAAGACATTGTTTCATGTAATTTTAATTCGTAAGACTACATAAAAACGTCGTAAATAAAGGTTTTTCATTAAGAGCGCTCAAATTTTGAAAAAATGAAAAAGGTTTGAAATATCCACGATTTCTTGCCTTGCAGTTAAATACATTCAAGTAAATTTATGAATAAAATGCTATATATTTTGAATGACAACCACCATGTGCACGTTTTAGGAAGTTCAATCGTTTAACCTAATTTTTTGACAAATTTACCGTATAAACTGATTAAAACTGCAGCAGTATAGCGTTGAATATTTGTTCAGAACTCTTTTCATGTCGACGGACTATTGGTGTAGACCAGGGGTTTTACGTGATCCCAAAGAAAATAGCCTAAAGGTGCACAAGCGAGGCGGTCAATCGACTGGTTAATTTACACCTTACACTTCAATAAATCGATTGTAACAGTTGCTTTGTGTGAAGTGACACTGCCTTGTCGAAACCACATAACTTTTAAGTACATACCTTTCAATTTTAAACAAAAAAAAATCATCATGGAGCAGGAACAAATTTTATTCATAGTAATGTGACGGTTTATGAATTGTTTATTTCGAAGGTTGAATTCGTTGACTATAAATTGGTAAACACGTTCCTCAGGTTTGGCACTTTTTTAAATAAATTTTAATGATTTGCATGCGTTTTTGAGTGTGTACTGCTCCTTAATGAAACTACAATTATTTCAAAGAACAGCTGTCAAGAAGCAATAACAAATATGGTGTCGTCCTCGAAACCTATCAATGTAAATGTTTGCGTCCCCATTGAAGCGCCCTATATATATATATATATATATATATATATATATATATATATATATATATATATATATATATATACAGGAAACGACCGGGACACTTTTTTCCGCCGGGAGCCGGCCGGGGAGTAGAGTTTTTAAGCCGGACCGGGACTTTAACATATTCGTTCGTTCGTCATTCTGAAAGTGACCATGTTTTTTTAGAATAATTATTTTCCTTTCAAAAAGTACAAAACTACTTTTTAATATTTTTAATATTTAAATTTATATCCTAAAAAATGTCGTCATTTTCAGAATAACGAACGAATATATTAAGGTCTCGGCCCGGTGATTTTTAAACATCGGCCCGTTCAAAAAACAGCCGGGAAATGGGTTCCCGGTCGTTTCCTAATATATATATATATATGCCTGAATGTCTTGCCGATAAAATATGCAATGAATCAATAATATTAAGTAATTTAACCATTTATTTTTGTTTCAAAACTCTTATTTTAATCGATTAAACCTTTACTTGAACAAATGATCAATTAAAATATTCATATGATGAGGTTACCTTTTTCCGGCAGATGAATGAAATACAAATTGACTCTTAGCAAATAACTTAGTCCGCTTAACCAAAAAAATATCTACAAAATGCCTACACACTCTTTTCCACTCAAGAAGAATAAGTCTCACAATATTTCGCAATAGTTCTTAACCTTTAAATAATTTGAAGGCCTCATCTTGCTTGTTTATGTTCGTTCTTACATGGAGAAAAAAGAAAAGAAAAAAGAGTTAAAATCAAAGCTTACATAAAGAACCGAGACATTCAATTTTCTGCTTAAAAGTTTCCAAATATATATATAATCCCTTTTATGTTTCTGTAAACATCAAAATATTTTGAAAGGAAACCTCAAGGTTTTAAGGAAGGACCTATTGCCTCGTTTTCGGCACTGCTTGGTATTATTTGTTTGTCTTTTTATGTACATTCAAGTAAATATTTTTCATTCCTTGCTCCCATTTTGTAAGGCTTTTCTCTCCCCTAAAGAACGTCAAGTGACAACTAAATGAATGTTTATTTTTCTTGAATGTTTTTTTTGGTATGTAAATGGTTCTTAAGAGTATTTTATAATTTATTACTATTTCTTAATATTGTGGTTGCTTCTCACTGTGGCTAAGAAGACTTTTTATTTGCTCACAGTCTAAATGCCAAGAACACCATCTAAGAAGAAAAAAAAGCATCATTGTGTCTGGAAAGTACATATATTAAATGTATAGCTAGTAAAATGCCTCAACGCACAATTCTCCTCCTTTGCTTGTAAAAAGGGTCTTAATGTGTTGTCTCCTTGCGTATCTTTAATTTATAGCTTTAAAAGAGGGTTTATGACAAAAATAATCGACTTCTGCTGTAAAGGCTTTTCGTTTTATTTAAGATATATGTAGATATACAAATTTAAGGTGGCTTGACTATATATTATTGTCAAAAAAATAGGTCCAAATTAGAACAATAATAAACTAAGTGACTTATATTATAATAAATGACAATCTCTAACAAGAAACATAGTGATATAGTAAAATCCTTTACAGATTGATAATTATTTTTCAAGATTGAAGTTAATTATATAAAAAACTTATAGGTAGGTTACGTCTACTAGTTGATAAGAGAGTTAGGTGAGGTGAGCTGTGTACAGCTTAGAAGGAAAGACAACAATATAAGAAGGGAAAAAATCTTTGTATTTCCTACTCAGCTGACAAAAGTCCCATATGCATTCAATAAATTTAATCAAAATCAGTATGAATTTATTTATTACTTTTGTAATGTGAATATAAAGAAACAGAAAACTAGAAATACAAAAAATGTAAAAAATTACCACTTTTTTATTCCTGAAGTTAACCATTGGTTACTAAAAATTGAACCTGTTACTTAAAAAAAACAGGCCTTGAGCGTTTAGCAATGTATAAGACCAGTATGAAAATGCAGTGTCACTGTTTCACCTACTTGTACGCTTTATACTTCCTAGTTGCGATCATGGATATTGAAATTTTATTGATTACTTTATCCTTCAGATGGAAATCAATCACTAAATCACCTCTCTCTCTCTCTCAAACACACACAAACGGTACTTTGACTTCATAACATAGAGTATATGGATCGACAAGGCAACGTATGGTAATGCTAAATATCGGGGTGACTATTAGCTCTCTTATAGTAGGTGGAAAGACGACGACAGAAAGAACTAAAGAGTGAATGAGATTTATATGTAATATACTTTATCCATGAAGTAGGGAGTGTGATGACGTCACAAAACTCTCCCTATTTCATGATTATATTAATGAAGTATCACTCTCTCTTGTCTTCCTTCTGTCACTCTCTTCCCAACAATGGAGAGAAAACAAATACCCCGATATTCCGCGCTTTCCATATTCTCCATGCTTCATACCCTGGTCATTCAGTTTATCTTTCCTCTGATTCATTAAGACCTATTGTTTCAGCTTTTTGTTCTTCCAAATTATCCAGATTGCCATGGATAATACCATTAAACAATAGCATCATGATTAAAATTTATGACCCACTTTTTTGTACCATAAATATGTATAGTTTGTTTGACCTAGTATTTTCTATATTTTATTATAGGTAAGGGAACCAATGAGCATCGGCAATCATGAATCACATTTTCATTGGACAGAAGTGCACAGTGAAAAGTAACAATGAATGTCAAGGATATAATAAACATGATTCAACCCATTATTTGATTAGTTTGTATTGGATTATAGCGTGAACTCAAGATCCTCGTTGAACTTTGTTTTGATTGTAATAAGGGATTCACTATCAATTCAAACTATTCATGTCAATTAACACTAATGATCTATGTACTTCTACCTATGGAAAATTTCTTCTGAAGAAGAATGTGCAAAAAGTGAATACAAACAATTCAAATAATATTAAAAAGTTACCAAAGAAGAAGTCCCTTTTTAGTGTACTTTAATATGAGTACAGACCTAAAAACTTATTATCTGCAATATTGGCGTTCGGTGAACTTTTTTCTCCTTATAGAAATAATGCATTACTTCATTGAACTTGTTCTATTAGACAAGTGCAAAGAAAACAAACTTTTCTTCACGAAAAGTACTCAATATATATATATATATATATATATATATATATATATATATATATATATATATATATATTTTACACATATAGTTGTCTTTTCTACTATTTGTTTTCTTATAAACAGTGAAAAATGTTATTCTGATCATCGTCTAATGTGATATCAACTAGTATTATTCATTAATAATCTTTTGACTGTAGAATAGAACATCACAAAAGGGAATTTGAACCAACGTAGTTAAACCATGCTTTAAAATACCGCTTATAAAATTGAGGCAGCAATTTCTTCATATGTATTTTATGAATAGATGAATGAATTTTGGGTATAAATTTTTCCCACAGCCTTTTATTGCTTTGCTTATTTGGTTGAAAAATTACCTCCATATTGTGTATTAAAATCAAATACCCACCTTGGGTTAATGCTCAAAAATAAATTATATTTATATAATGACCTCCATTTACCTTGCCACCGTACAAAATATGCAGCATTATATCGAATGATGCAATCATGTTGAACATAAATATTCATGATAAAGACTTCATATAAATAATTATGTTATAAATATTTTCCCCAGAAATACCAAAATCGTGCATTAATTTGTCATAATGTATACGAATAAATTATTCCAAACTTTATTCATTATATAATTTAAAAAATATGGGAGTCCTTTCTTTTTGGTTCTAAATACTTGAAAACAAAAACATTATTGAATGTTATATTAATCTATTTTGAGACCATTTTTATTGTTAACATAGAAGCATAATAATATTTTTTTAATGAAATGTATACATTCATTTTGTCCTTCTTTATCATATTATTTATTTTCTTGGTTATTTATTGGAATAATTTCATACAATAGTATAAACAAATAAATTAGATTATGAGTATGATGAGGAGTTATGACACAAAATAAAAAATCTGTTTTCAATATGGTGTGACATAACATCTCTCAAAATCAAGGATAGGGATATATATATATATATTTATCCGTCCAAAATCTATTTCAAAGGATAAAACATTTTAAACAGCTTTTGATCACCATTTAATCGTGTATAACTAAAAAATTACGTCTTAATTTTATATTCAGATTGCTCAAGAGAAAAAAAAGTTATAATCTCAAATAGCGTCTTTCAGTGCAGAATAAATAATGGGAATGTTACAAGATATATATCATTGCATTGTTAGCTGGCATTTGTAATTTATGCAAACACTCCTTCAACGTTAGATTTTCTTTTGTTATAGAAAATAGTATCTAGTAATGCATGAATGAACATGACTATTTAGAAAAAAAATATTGGGATGTGGTAAAAAAATGCGAAGGTTTTTTTTAAAGAGGGGTTCCAATAAAAATCTATAGCTAAATCTTTTATAAGTTTATTATAATTTGAGCACATGTCAAATTCATTTATGAAGAGGGTTTTTTGCAATATATATAAAGAGAGAGAGAGAAAGAGACAGAGATAGAAAGAAATCCAATTAATTTATCAAACTAATTTTAAAGTTTTTTAAAATGCATATGGATGTAATTTAAGGCAAGTGTTTTATGAAGTTGTTTAAATTATAAAATAACAAATATACTTATTGGTTTAAAAGTTTAAATAGGATTGACAAAGTTAACTTTTTAATCTCTATCAAAAAGTTTTATACCATTTTGATTACGAATGTTTTGTTTGTCGTAGATAATAGATTTGAAAGAAAGTATCATTATCCTTATAGGTACATTTAAGACCAAATTTTTGGGCCTACAAGCAATCAGAATGTTTCCTTTGTAAAACAATAAGATTCATTATGTCAGTAATTGATTATTTCAACCCTTATGCGTAATGTTAATCAACCCAATCTTATTATTATTTTGATTCCATACTTTTTTATATGAACGTATATCTTTATTTATTATTGCATGAATATCTTCATGAATAAAAAGTGCTCTATTTATATATTCACGTAGATTATAAAGTAAAAATATTCATTCCCAACTTTAAAACAAAAATCTTCATTTATTTAATTTATTCACCCATTTGTTACACAAATTATTATACAACTTAGAGCTATGGTTTCTTTTAGCTCGAATGAATTTCACTTAAAAAAGTTAATTATACACTAATGTATGCCGTAATACAAGTTCAATATGGAAAATGAACTGGTCTTGGTACCTTATATATTTATATACATACATACATATATTTATACATTTATATTTATATATAGCACATACATATATAATATATGTATATATATATGCATACTTTTTAATGTGCAAAACCTAATTTTTATTCTTTGATATCTCATGTTCACATGCTCCGGTGTCTCTGTTTTCCAGTATAACACTGTTAATGAGTTTTTTTGTTAGTTCTTTATTGCATATTACTAAAAAGTAACTATTATTATTGTGTCTGGAAGATATGATAAAGGGAAAATGGTCGAAAAAATCGATTCCTTTAGAAATAATAAGGTTTGAAAGAGATAAATATATACAAAAATTAGAAGATAATGTCCGAGATAATCGCTATTATTAAATAATAATATTGTATTGGTAATTGACGCTCTATTTAATTAGGTAATTTCAACTTTTATAAATAGTTGATTTGCAAATGTAGAATTATACTTTAAATGCAACTAGTCTGTATTAAATTGACTCATTTAAGGTCGCAGTGAATTATAATACTCTAATGTCTTCGTATTTTTTATATTTTACTGATTTGTTTCTGCTTATTTGGTTCAATGGAATAGTTGTATCCGTTTCCAAATGTTAATTAGTACATTGAATCTGGGATTTTTAAATCGGGTTGATAAATGCTGACCTTTCCCTCTCTGGAAGATTCATTTTTTTCCTTGTACATTTGAATAATATTTCCAATTAACATTGGTTCCAAAAGGATTTTTATACAATATTTTAAAATAATTGTTTGTAATATGAAAAGTACATCCAAATGCGTCTTAAATAACCCTTAACGCATTCATACTTTAAGACTCGAAGGAAACCTAACCTTATTTCCCTCCGACCATCCCACTTTCACTTCGGGCATTTTATATGTATTCAATAAAAAAAATATATATGAGACCCAAGACTTATTTTGGCAAGGCGTTTAATGAGAGAACATTTATCATCAGCCGACCTCTAGAATAATTTATATCTTTGACAATATATTTAATGTTTTATTCCAATATATCATAAGTGAGCTTGAGATTGCTTTTAGCCAAAACCCGTAATCACTGTCATTTGTTAATATATTCCTAATGAGAGTTTGCTATATCTGACGTGTTTGCTTGAAATTATGCTTGAGGCATATAGAAGAAGAATTTTTTTCTGTTTCTTGATATTTTCACTTTTGAAGAAATTGTCATATATATATATATATATAATTATATATATATATCTATATGTGCCTTTCAAATATTTTATTCAAATTATAATAATTTATAATAATAAAAAAGAAAAGGAAAAATATCTCTTTTTTGCATTTGGCAATGAGATCCAGGGCTATTTTAAATACTTGGCTTAGGCAAGTTATGTTTGTTTTGGGACCAAATATATGATCTATATAATTAAATTTGTAACCTACCTTCCGGATAGTGTTTTTAGAGTTCATTATTTTTCCCAACAGGTTATATTCACGAAAGGAACCAATCAAAATGTTGATTTCTTGTTTATGTCTTAATCACTGAAATTCCTTTTAAAGTCTTAGATTAGATAGAAATAATTTAGATGATATTATTATTCTTATCCACACAGATTTGCAATTCTATTGTACCAAAAGGCAAATAAATTCAATTTTATAATACTTTATTGGGTTCTTGCATTTTCTAAAATGGGTTATCCACAGTAACAAAGAAATATTTTATTATAAAATATTCCTCAGTATTAAATATATATTGATTGTGAACTCCGAGTATTTTTTACCAACAATCGGATTGGTAATATTCTTATGCATGTTCCCAAATTTTGGTACAGCACTTTGACAAGTAATCTAATTTAGTTCAATGACTCACAACAGATTAGGTGAGAAGAAGCCTGTCAAATCTTCCGATCAAACTTAATAAAAAATTATATTATTATTCAAATATTATTGACAACAAAAGTCTACAAAACCACAAACTATTATAAATGGTAATCATTTGAATATTAAGCTTTTGGATAATGTGCATTATGGCTCTCTTAAGATTTTAAGTAATTTAATAAGCCATAAGAGATTTATTAATATTACTATTGGTTTATCAAGCCCACAAAAATAGGTATACAATGTAAAACAAATAGCACGCAAAATGTTTCAAGAGAAAAAAGCTTTACATTAAAAATGTTCCTGAGAAAAAGGTGAACGAAAAATGTCTCATTACAAAAAAGCTTCGTGACCAAAGTACCCACGAAAAAGAGAAGAGCTATGACTGACTATAAAAGAGCAATCGAGGTCATTTCATGTTTTTCATGTTTATGACCAATGTACAAAACACCTTTAAAGTACAATAGCTTTTGTGGAATGCATCCAAATAATCCAAAATAACACTAGTGGCACTATTATATCCAAAAAAGTTCAGTTTCTTTGTGAATGAAGGTGTATATATAAAGAAGCAGCTTTAGGCCTTTATCATAGTCGATCTCTGACGTATGTTAGTCGCTTAACATCATCTACTCCTATATTATCGTTTTTAAAGCATTGTAAGAAATATTTTGACAAGTCCATTTATAGATTGATATTTTCTGACGACTCATAAATGAATAATTAGATATACCTCCAATATGTATGTCTTCATATTCGTTTATATCTGGCGTTAATCGTATTACTAAGAGGCGGATATATACATATTTAATAGATACATGCAACATTGGGATTATTTGTTAATAAACAAACAAAAAATCTCTTTAAATTCCGGCTGACTTGTCTAACTGTCAGTCAAGGATCTATCGATCCATAAAAGGCTATGAAGCCTTCATTGAATTGGCTCTGAGCTCCATTATGATAATGACGAGTCAATTTTTTATGGGTGAGGTTTTGATCAAATGTTTTTTTTTTTGTTCTCTAGTGTAGTTTTTTTTGTGTCCAATAGCACAAATATCTTTTTTAGGGCTTGAGGTGAATGCTAAAGTACTGTGTCCAATTCAATGTTTATAACTTTAGGTCACAAATTCTGATTCTGCTAGTCTTTTGCTGATATAAAACATTTATACATTATGTTGTATCATTGTTTCTTTTCTTTCCATGTGCAGGGTTTTTTTTCATTGAACAATATATATGTTTGTGTATCTTGCATTTGGTCCATAAGCTAAATATTTATGTTTTTTGAACCTCTAATTAATTATATGGATGATTATAAGGCAGATGTTGATCAATCTATCATCATATTTCAATAATAGATCAATGTAAGTTATATTGCATCATCACTGCTCTGAAGTAATATAAACATCTCTTTTAAGTTGATGGATATGGTAATTTTCTGCAGAAATTAACATATCCATCAAGCCATGCCTTTTTTCTTCACCTTCACAAAAAAATTATGTTTGAACAGTTATATTAATTAAAAAAAATATGATAAATTATATTTTGCTTTAAATATTATTTATTTTTGTGTAACTATGAAAAAATAATTTCAATATATTTTTGTATTTAAAGCTCGGTTCTTCCTACACAATATTTTATTTTCCCCTTCATCTTTATTAATGGTTCTCTCTTATTAAATATCGATACTTTATGCAAAACATATCAGTTTGTGTACCCTCTTTCTCAAAAACTCTACAGTGTAGCTTTTCTTCAGGAAATACCTATTCACAAAAGCGGTTTAATGTAAAACTTGTCTATTCTGTTGAATAGAAAAAATACCTACACTCCTCAATGGACACTGATGAAAGAGTACTACCCTCACTCAATAATCTTTGCATCCCATTCAATTTTCTTTTTATTTGGGATATTCCTTACTTGTCTTTTGTATTATTCGACAAAAGAGATGATATTATGTGAGAGAAAGTGTAGAGTATTAGTTGAAAAGAACCTCTCATAACAAAACAAGTCTTCATTGGTATTTGTGTAGATTACCCTAACAAAGTGAATTGGATTCCCAACGTTTAAATATGATATTCTTAATTTGGCTCTTTCTTTAAAACACATTTTCCTAGCCTTATAACTTTATACTTAAAAGTATATAAATTCAATGCAAGTTTTGTTGAGATTGTTTGATTTCGATTTAGGTCATTTTAGGCAGGGTTGTAGATTGAACGGAAAAACGACCGCCTGAACGGAATATAATGAACGGATGAACATATTTTATGGTGACGTTCGTCCATTCAATTTAAAAAGGAACGAAATAGGCATTTTGAAAAAATGATTGGAAAAAGTGTCCTTTTAGAATTATTTAAAGTGAATTAGGAGTGCGATAGCCATGTGCGTTAAGGCGTGTTCAACTTTCAATATTGGGGGCGTAGGTTCGAATTCCGAGAGGAGATGGTCATTTTTGGTGTACCTCAGATAGACCAAGGTTCGATGGACTAATTTTAATGTTATAATGCTTATTTATATCCTATCGGATGCAATTCTATCGAATAAAAATAGGCAAAAAAAACTTTAATAGATTGTTCTGTAAGTGTGGACGTTTTATATAAAAGAAGTTCAATTTATGTTTCTTCTGTCACTCCATAAAAAAGTGAGGACTTTTTCATATTGTCTATTCATATATTTCAAGTATTTACTTCATGTGCTTTTTGTTTTTTCTTTAACAAAAACAAATATTAATTAGGAAAATTAATAAATGGTCTTTTTAGTTTGCCAATTGCTCATATTTAGAATGGTAGTTCCTTTTATTATATTGACATAGAGAAGAACAATACAATATAAAGTTATCGAGTTAATCAGCATATGGAAACTCAAACTTTTTTGTTTGCAGCGTGTCTGCAAATGAGGGAAAATAAATTTTGGACTAGCTTATCTGTTGTATGATTTTCGCCTGTTTATAAAACCATACAATATTGTTAGATTTTTTACCTCTTTAGTTCGATAAAATTGCATCCTTGTTGGATATGAATTAACATAGTACCATTAAAATACTCTATCGAAACTAGAATATCTTCAATGGGTTACATCAAAATTGATTCCTTTCCGGGAGTCCAACCTTCGTCCCATGAGCTAACAGGCCTTCTACCAATATTTTTGTGGTTCAAAGCATTTTATTTATGTTCTGTTATGAATTTTAAACATATGCGTACTATTTAAAGCTGAATACAGTTCAACCACGATCAGAACCCCCTTATTACAAAACAAATAGAAGAATATACTAAACACATAATTAGTTTTAGTTAGCTACATGATTAAACTGGATAGCAAATGCAATATGATCGTAATAATTTGTGTTCTATAAATCAAGAATGATAATTTAGCGTTTAAGACGGCATTATTAGGAATAATATTTACTCTTGTTGTTGTTTTTCGTTTCTGCTGATGTTGAATTATAAACATTTCTAAAGGACTTTTTAAAAACTAACGAAAGCAATTGTTCGAGTCTTAGTGATATAGAACAAAGATGTGATTTGCATTTATATGTCTATTATATTTAATATAATAAAATATTTCGAATAATAATGATAAAATATGCGCCGATGATGACTTATCATTTTTATTTTGTTGATATAAATTTGCTCCTCTTTCGGTTGAAACTATAATAGGCCAATATATCTTCTCTTTCTTTTTGTTTGGGATGTGAATCCTCCGATCTTAGTAATAGGTTGTATACATGATTGCAACAAAATCATAAGAAGATCAAATTCAGTAAATTGAAAGAAACTCCATTTTTTATGAATATAATTTAAAACTTACAAAATAATTAGGTTCTTTTATATAGAATGATATTTAAATTATAATATTTGTAAATGATGTTCTATGTAACATTAAAC
>CP045892.1:16369248-16419250 GCA_013387185.1 Caligus rogercresseyi
TATAATACAGAGTGGTACAGCAAAAATAGAATGGACTTTTTAAGGCCCTAGCTCCATTGTTGTTTGTTGTATGATCTTGAGCTTGGTGCCATTCGAAAGAGTAAACAAATCCTACAAACTGGTATCCTTGTGTTTTTTTTATAACCAAAAATGTCTGAGCAAGAGATGAAAAGGCAAAGGGCGATTGATCTCCTCTGCGCCCAAGTCGACCGAAGGTGATCACGACCCAGATCAAGGTATCCTTGGCCACGGTCTACAACATCAGGAAGGCCATGGAGGGCATGGATCCGATCCAGGAAGCCTGGGACTGGGGACACAACAAAAACGAAGTGGTGAGTTCCTGAACCTCCTGCAGGAGAACATCAAGAAGGACACCACCAGTCGTGATGAAGGATGGCCGCCGAGAGAAACGTTGCTCTCATCACCGTCACCAGGCCGTCCACGAGGTCTTGGCCTCAAGAGCTTCGTCAGGACACCAAGGCATCTGTGGCGGCCACTATGAAGGCCAGAAGGTTAGAGAGAGCCAAAAAGTCCTCACTTTCTTCTTCAGCACAACGGTGGACACGGCATGATCTTCTCCGACAAGAAGATCTTCACGTGGACGCAGTGCTGAACAGAAAAATGATCGATTCTTGGCAGAAACAAGAGGTCAGATGGAGGGGTATTACAGGACCAAAACATCCAGCCCAATCATGGTCCTGGGTATCGTGCCTCCGACGGCAACCAAGATGCCCCCACACTTCTTCAGGCCCAATGAGAAGGTCAACTCTGATGTCTACTACAGGTTCCCTTATGTACAAGGTCTTGCCATAGCTAAGAGCACATTCCCAATGAACAATTATGGTGTTCACCCACGACGGAGCCCCGGCTCACACGTTCAAGAAGGCTCAGGAGTTCTGCAAGGGGAACATGGCCTCCTTCTGGCCGGCGGACTTCTGGCCCTCCTCATCGCCGGATGTGAACCCTCTAGACTTTGCTGTCTTGGGCTTCTGGAGGCCAAGACCAACAAAACCTCACATACCAGTGTCGAGGCCCTGAAGGCCACCATCACCAAGGAGTGGGACAACATGTCGGAGGACTTCATCAAGACCAGCTGTGCCTCCGTTCGCCACGTATTGAAGCCATCATCAGGAATAATGGAGGACACATTGAATAAAAATTGTAACTTACTGTATCCTTAACATATTTTGTTTCAGGAATTTACCATTAAAATGGCTCTAAAATAAACTATTTCAGCCTTCAAATTGGCCTTTGTCATGTTTCTAATTTTTGCTGTACCACTCTGTATATATATATATATACAATTTTCTAAGATAACAATAATGAATGAATAAAATATGTAGAATTGACTTGCCTGCTTTAAATGGCGCTAGTAGTTAGAGTAGGCATACTTTGCATAAAACCTATTCGTTTTTCTGACAAGTGTCAATCATTGTTCGCTTAATAGACTTGAAGTATAATTACTTTATTTTTAAATTTATCTTCCTATCACAAATTATGATGTGGATAGCTTCATATCCATTACATATAACCGTTGCAGTATTTTGGCATATTTCAAGCTAACACTTTGGTCCATTTTAATTTAGTCATCACCACCATTATTAGTCGGTTTCCGTTTATTCCTACATTTATGGAAAAAAACGTTTTGTGATGCAATCAAAACTTTGTATCAGGTTATATCTGTTGAATTGTTTTTCCTATATGGTGCTTTCCCTTCATTCGTGCTTCAAAGGACACATCTAGCTAATGAAGTAACATAGGCTTATTTGCTTGATTTGATGTGACTATAGGATGATTCGGCATATATTTTTCTATTAAAACATTAATGCCTCTCATTCTTACAAGAATACCAAAATACCTTTGGTTCCGTTCTTGTTGATACCTAGAAACATTATATTAATAACATTTCTCTAGCTGTGTGACATGTATTGTAAGGAAATATAGTATATTTCATAGATGGCTAAGTTAGATGGGGTGATTCAATTGGTCCAAGGAAAGGAATTTTTTGTTTTGTTTTAAAGAAGAGATCATGTTTAGAGAGGTAGGTAAAAGTCACCGACTTTAAATTAACTTAATACATAAATGCGAATAAAAATTAGTTCTACAATTTAGAAAATTATGAAGTTAAATACAAAACAAAAAATCTTTCGAAAAATTCCTGTGATCTCACCGTATTTTTTGTTTCACATAAAAAGTAATCCCTTCTACCAACGTCATTGAAACTTTATTGTCAAATCTTCTTTTTTCTATTGCTTAAGACTTGGGATTTAGACAGTATAGCTCCATCTGGCGGACCCAAATATATATTTTTTAAAGCAAGTTCCTTTTTGGAAATGCTCTCGATTCTAGTTAAACTAAACAATAAATAAATAAGGAATAATAAAGAAAATAGTCTTATAAATTCAATTAACATATATAATATATCACATTTTTTGGAGCAACAGATACCTTGGCAGGGTGACTAACCTATGCAAAATTATTGTTGCACTTTGCCGATGAATATGCTATTACAACAGCTGAACCACACGCTACATCACAGCTTAATATTTATTCATTAGCATAATCCAACGAGATACAAAAAGGCTGTTATCTCTTTAGTTGCTAAGAATATGCAAAATTACATTTATCTCTAAACAAATTTCAAACAACAACATAGTCGTCGATAAGATGAAGTTCATAGATCAGAGTAGATGTCAACATCTCCATAACTATGAGGAAATTGATGTATTATTACATTTTTATCATTCTTCATATCCATATTTCTGAGTATGTGGCAAACCCTGTAAGGCTAAGATAAAAACTTGGATTAGGAGATAATACATTTTTTGTCTCTCTCTCTCTCTCTCTCTGTATGTATATATATATATATATCTATATATAGATATATATATATATATATATATATATATCCCTTCTGAAAAATAATCCCTGATAAAAGGATTAAAATTAAATGTATATTATTATATATATGAACGAATAGTATTTCCTTATTATTATTATCATAGAAAACCTTGCAGGTGTATCTTATTAGGAAGCAAAAGGATCAATTAGAGAGGATCCTACATAGAAATAAAAGATCATCGACACTTGTATTTATAAAATACATGTGTTTTTATTAGGTTCAACGTACTTATAAACTTTTAAGACACAAACAATAAAAAATATATTGTACAATAAATTTAAAATTAAATTTATGCATTTAACTTGGAAAGGTTAAAACATATTTTGCCATTCAGCAACATGATATAAATTTCATATTTTTGGAATTCTTGTAAAAATTTAAGTGAGAAAATACGGTATAATTCTTTAACAATTAAAAATATTATTTTTTATGGATACGATACATTGACTTTTTAATACGTATTTTAGGACTCTATATTTAGATAAATTAAGGGTATATATTTGACTTTTCCTTACATATTATTAGCTTTGAAGACATCAAAGGTCTTTGTGAGGGAAAGGAGAAGTAAAAAGTAAGGGGAGTAGTAAGTTCCCAAATTAAATTAAAAGAGATTCGCTTGGTAGAAACTTTGGAATTTGTGAAAAAGGAATTTCTATCTATGAGCAAACAAGGGAACACGTTTTTTTTATATATGGAAAGTATTTGAAGAATAATTCATCATCATCCTTGGGGTTCAACATTCTATTCTCATACATCGTATTTAAAATATGTTTCCTTCCTCATGTTTCAAATATGTGAATATTGATGTTTAATTGAAACAATCCATGTACATATCAATTGAATGTCTGGGTTCGCTTGATATTAAATTGACAAATACTAGCATACATGTGTAGCCTTTGCATCGATATAAGAAGTGGAAATATGTAAAATATATCTAGTGACGTCATCACAATTTTATATAGAAAATGCATGTTTGACTCAGAGATATAGAGAGCTTATTCCCTACAATAGCAGAGAAACATCGCTCAGCTGTATTTTTGTGTCCTATCAATGAATACTAAAACTACAAGGAAAAGAAGTCTCGCGAGGAAAATACGATGAGGGATTTAAAAAGGAAAAAGGAGAATACGCGTACATTCTCCCCTTTCCTTATTTATTTCATAACAAATTATGATTTTGAGAACAAAATATAATTTTTTACTATTTACAAATTTTATGGGCATATATTAAATAAACATAGATACATTTAAGACATTCTGCAAAATTATAATAACATAATACATTTTGTTTATTCTCCTTTAAGTTTTTTTCAATCTCTTAGAATTATTTGTCTTATTTTGGCTGCTTGTTTTTCTTTTGTTTTTGTGAATTTGTTCATTGATTTCCGAAACATAGTTTTTGGACATATAATTAAAAAATTTAACAGCCATTTTTGGAATAAATTTTTCAAAGGAATGGTCTTCTTCGCATTCTGCTAAATAATTTCCAAAGCGTAAGTATCATTTTCAAAAAGTTAATAAACGAAAGAACAAAAATTTTTTTTGAAGAAGAGGAAGAAATCAACTCTTTGAAGATACTTTTTGAATTTGAATTTCTGAAAAAATGCATAAACAAAGGAACACGTTAAAAAAAGAACATCAGAAGGACGAGTTAGCCCACCTCGATTAATTTGATCTAAAGTTTACTTTCATCATCAATATTTTCTAAAGAGAATAATTTTACATCGAATTTTTATTTAAAGCTGTCAATAAATTGTGGCAAGAATGACAGGCTATAGTTTTACATAAGGAATGCGCGATATAACCAGAACCAAAGTAAACTATAGATACGTCATTAATATATTTAAATGAATCTTTAAAAGTAAAATGTTTTAAATTGGAAAATATATTTAAAGAAGAAGACTTAATCTTTTCATTCGTTGAATTATATCCTCAGAAAAATGATATTCCAGATCTTTCAGTGAAATTTTGCCTAAACTTATGATATTCTTCATTCGAAGGCATTTTCTGAATCCAAATATTGGCGCACGCTTAATTCAATGTTCGTCCCACATCTTCTCTTATAGAGTCCAAACCGAGCATCAATACAATCTGAATTGATGTGGCCAAGAAGAACGTAATTGACATCAGTTTCTTCGAGTAAACATTCAGCCAAAATAAAAATTCCCAGCAAAATATGCAACTCGTTTTGTACAATATGTTTCGTCAAAAATTATACTAATATTTTTATCCCTATTTTGACTTAGAGCCTTGAAGCGAGCCTTTAGGTAAGTTATTGTAGAGTCAGCCAATCCAGTTTCTAAATTCAAAGATGAAGAAAGTTTTACGTATTGTAGGTAATGTGAGAACTTCTTTACGTAGATCTCTATAAAGACTCGTTGAGAAACCTTTCCAGGACATAGATAGGGCGTACAAGGCAGGACTGTATCTCCGTTGTTGTGGGCATTTAAACAACAAGGATAATTGTTCCATCAAAAAGTTTAATTTATTCTCTTTAGCTTCGTCCACATGGAGCAAGATAGTTGTCAAATGATTTAAAGCTGTGTTTAATTCATTTTCCAAGCTAAATAGTTGATTGGTGGAAGAGTTTGATGTCAATGAATTTAAGAAGGCCAAAATATTAAGAAGGGTGTCCCATTTTGTAATATGATTGTTCTTGGTGATATGTTCGAGATCATTAAAAGATAGATCTCCATTTTTCACCCTGAAAAATACAACATAGCAGGGAATAAAGTCATCGTAGTTGTATGAACCAGTATTTATAAGAAAATACTGAGGAATAGTCAAGTTTTGATATGTGAAAAACAATATATAAATAAAGAAGGTTAAGGAATGAAGTTTGGCTTACCGTATATGGATTGTCATTTCTTCATTAATCTTTAGACTGAAGTCTATAGACGGTCCTCCATGACTAAAGTTCATCTTGAAGAACACCAGCTCTTAATATTTTTCATCATAATGTTCTTGAACGCCGCTCAGAAGGCAAGTCCTATCCATTTTAATTTGAAGCTCTTTGAGTGTTAAAAATGAGTTGGCCTCTTCAAAAGCCTTAATCTTTTAAAATTCGCTCGTTTTCATTAAGGAGTCGTGAGGAGGAGGTTAAGGTGGATGAACACTTTGGAGGAGGCTTTTTTGAATAGTAGTGAGGAAGATTTGGAAAATTAAAAGGGACGGCATCTTTTTTAATATCTTATGACAATGAGTTTTTCCAGATCTGTTTGAACGTGGTGGATTAGAGTCAGTAGACTCTGGCTTATAATCGGAGGGCATGAAATTACGTCACACAACGCAGAATGTCTTGAAGGTATCTATTTTTTCCGCGGAACAGCCTTTGTCCAGAGTTGGCGTAGGGACTCATCCTTGGGGAACATATGAAACCGTCTCTTTTCCCCTCATTGCCCTATGGTTTGTAGCCACTCTTGCAACCCGGAGCAACACAGACCTTCCCCATTGTCGTCTAGTTTGAAGATAAATAGGTAGTTCTAAAACGATTCCTCTACACACTTCCACTACTTCATTCACGTGGCAAATAAATAAATTAGTCGATCCCACTTTGTATTTGTGTTTTGAAAGGTTGCGCGACTTTACCATTCCTGATTGTTTTAGTATTCATTGGTCCTATATAAACAAAGTAATTATTACTACGTCATTGCAAAATGATCATAGAGATAAAAAGATTTGTTTATATTGGACACAAAAAGTATTCCTCTGAAGAATACAATAAGCCTTCTATGTTTTTATATCTCTATGGTTTGACTGCGCTAATATTTAATTCACAAATACAGTGTGATATATATATATATATCTGAACAGCCATTCTAGGGAACCTAAAGCATTGACCGTTAGAGACAGATGACCGCTATACAGAGAAGTTTAGTATATTTAAAATTTAAAAAATTTGGGTGGCTGTTGTGAATTAGTGACCGCTAAAACAGGTTTAATTGTACTTACAAATGACCATCTATATAAATGAATATAAGTATAGAAAGTAAAGTATGTTTGTTGCTATTCAAAATAATAAAGTAGTGACTTCATCATTATAAAAAATAAAAATAAGTATATATAAAATACTTGATATTATATTAAAAAAGCATATGATATAGACATGTGAAATAAAATTTCTATCGACTTAATTAACGTTTTTATTGGGTATTTTTATAACTTACATCAATTAAATATTATATGTTGAGGGCACATGCCTTCCGCGAGGGGATGTTCCCTCTTTTGTGATCATTAAATTAATTTCATTTTGTTAAGAACCAACATTTATAAAAGTAAAGTTATTTTTATATGAAATAATTATAGTTTGGTTTTAATAATTCTGAAATTGCATTCCTTTATATTTTGGTGACAACACATTCGGTTAAACTATGCTCTAACTGTATTGATATTTACTTTTTATTACTTTTTTTCATGTATAAAATTGGTTTCGATTTTTTGTCAATAGATCCGGAATAAAACATATGGAATATTTTATACAAAATTTCGCCTTTTTGTTTGGATTATAAGATTTTTAATATTATAAGTAAATTGTGGACAAATATTCTTTTAATCAAAAACACAATATACCGACAACTAAAATAAGAAAAGCTAATCGCCAAGATAATACATGAATCAGCTAGTTATTTAGCATCGTATCTCGTATTTCAAATGTAGTTCATAATACAAATCGTGTCTTTGATATGATATGTAGATATTCTATTGAAATATAATGCTTTCCTGATGCATTTCAAGGAAATATATATTTATTTGTTTTTTTGGCGTAACCATAACTGTTAATTTAGGTATAACTTTTAGTTTTGATTGTGCAATATACATTTATATATATATATAATATATTATGAATTGAGAAAAGAATAACAATTAAGTATAAAAGTATGTATAATTTGAGCATAGTTTTAAAAAGATGCCAATTGAACTGAGAAGTGCTAAATGTTTTGCAGCTATAAATGAATATTATGTCAGTTATATATATATATATATATATATATATAACATCTTAATGTTACTGAATCAATGAGGCTAGCCCAATATATATATATATATATATATATATATATATATATATATATATATATATATATATATATATATATTCACGCCACAACTTTGGACTTTATACTAATTTTCCAAGTTTTAGCTTAATATATCCCAAACAAGGCCCAATAAAATAGTAATTCTTCCAATAGCTTCCAAATATTTAAATCATGTAAAGTCCAATAACTATAGTTTTACTTTTAAATTCTGGCACATCATTAATTTATGTAATATTTCTATTTGAATACTTCACGACATTTCCAAATACTGAATCAAACCATTGAATTGAAGGAATCATATCTATATCACAATCATATTATTAAAAATTCATTCGAATACAGATATTTCCTGACATAGATTTTCTAGATAGTCATATGATATTCTCACCCCTTTAAAAATACTTGCGTAACATATAATATACCGCTTTATTATTGTATTACCAATATTTATTTTTTGACCTATAAGAAATAAATCTTCGGAACCTTATGTTCAATTTTCCATAACGCAACCTCATGATGGTAGAAATGGAATTCTTTCCCTTTCATTTATTTTGTTAATGGGAATCCATTCTTCCACTCATTTTTTAGATAGTCCCTAAGTCATCTTCATAGATGATAATATCCTGCAATTATAAGGAAATGGAGTATCCTCATTTCTTCACATATATCTCACGCTCTAAAAAAACCCTCTATAGAAGATAAAGGATCACCCCCAAAAAATCACATTTATATGTATGTATGTTTGAACCACCCAAGTGGCCTCCTCATGATCTCCTTCCTCACTGCAACAAAAATTTAATGGAAGAAAAAAATAAGCTTTTTTCGCTCCCCCCCCATATCATTCCACAATTATATCATCCATTAAAAAACACAATAAGGAGAAGGGGTTGGAGTGAGCTAGAAGTCGCATTTGCATGTTCTGTATGCGAGAGAGTAATGGAAGAAGGACGGGTAATTATGTATTTCCTGGAATATGATAAAGTATGATATCCATAAATAGTGCTTATATTAAACAATAGAGGTCGCTCTATCATCATTTTCCTTCCCTCAGTTTCATAACCGCACAATTGTAAAATTTGTTCTCGTCGTCTAAATAAGACACTCAATTATTGTTTTGTGATATGTGATGGCCATTCAAATTAACCCCCGAAGCTTATTTTTATATCAAACCAACACACTAAGTGTTGTATGAAAAACTCATTTTTGAAACTAATTTGACTCATTAGGAGTTTTGACTTTCGATGAAATCCTTAATGAATCATTTAATTGTTTGATTAATTTATAATATTATGCGCCTAAATAAGGATATGTTCCAACTAATTTTAAACAGCACAGGCTTCATTAATCACAAGAAGGCTACATTTAACAATGCATTTCGTTAAAAATAAAAGTATTTAACTAAATGCCTGTATGTAAAGGGGGGGGGGCAAGGCATATTTAAAGTCTGTTACATGTCTTTCCTTGATGATGGTCATTCATTTCTCTCTGACAGTTTGCAAACTTCGCCTTCTTTTATTTGCATGGGAGCGCCTCATATTTTATTGAAATATTTATCCATGTACGGCTACAAAAACTTGCTAGGGAATATAAGTAAGTAAAAAATGTTTTCATTTTTTTAAATAATTTGCTTCAATGATTTCATTACCAAATATAACAAATATTGTTATGTCTCTTTAAAAAAATATATATAATAATTATATATAAATAAAAAATATATATACCAAATTTATAAATATTATTCGTTATAGTATTTAAACTTGTTTGTCGATGTCATAGTTTATATAATTATAAAACCAATCATATAATTAGTAATCTTATGGTAAATGATTATTCATATTCTCTGGCAGTCATTTTGTTATCAACAGTGATGTAAAAAACCAAGTGAAATATCCCTATCCCTATATTTTCTAACTAATACATGTCAAATAAAAAAGAAATAGTGCAAAAAAACGACTGCATAAAATAGAAACACCGAACCTGTACCTTTTTTGTCGTTGCTTCAACTGATGAAATAGTAAAAAAATCCAATGATGGAGGGAAGCACATTCATGAAAACAAAATAAGATTCAGGACTTAAAGCTTAAGACTTGATTATTTAATTTTATTTGAATCGACCTAGTGCGGTTTGGGATTCACTCTGACCATCTGAAAGGCTGAAAGTAACAGCCGTAGACTTTGGCCACGGTTCCTTGCAACCGGAAGCGAAGAGGCCCACCTGGCCTCACTTGTTGCACTTTCATTCCGCATCTGGGCACTTTTCTCCTTCGTGGTTCTTCCCACGTGTAGATAATTCATAGTCACGTGCTTTGGGGATGCCTTTTGGGATTTGAACTTCTTAGGGCGCTTCCACAATTAAGGCCCTCTACACTTCGATAAAAGTGCTGAATCCTTCCACTCCATCACATGGAGTGAATTTTGATCGACTTCATCGTTCGTGCGAGCTTGAACCACGGATGATCATCTCTTTTGATAGACTGTCTGGCGGAGTCGTGATGAAGTCTTTTTTATGACCAAATCAAGAATTACAATATCCTCGAGTGACATGTCGCATTCTCAACACTCGTATGGCCAAAATCTCATCCGGCGGGTCACTAAGTCGTCGGGTTCATCTTGAGCCTAATCAAATCAGATATGCAAAAATAGAGAACGGGCTCCTCAGGAGAGAAGGTTTCGCTTATCGTATTGCAGAGTTGCTCGAACTCCTTTATGAGGAGAAGCTTGTATATGTTGAAACTCCACAGTACAACAGATAATCCTGGATCCATCCATCCAAGTCCGCTTCTTTCCTGCCATTCAATGCTTCCCGAATCTACACGAGCTCGAGTGCAGGGCACAGCTCCTGAAACTCCGGCAAATTCATGGTGGGAACACGGATTCATTACATAGATAATCCTAAATATAGACAAAGTAGGGTATCCCTCCATTCATTAGGATCCCAGAAAAGTTAACATTCTTCCTTGGATTTGAATCATAGTAATTATAAGTAGCTTTACATTTATTTTTGTCCTTATCAACTCGCAATATTATTATTTCACTAATAATATTGCAAAGATTATGAGATCAGTGAGAAAAAAATTATATTACTTTGGTTGATCTTCAATATCGCTGACGTTGTTGTATGTTGAAAAAAATGTAGTATGTGGCTGGGTTTATTGGCTTTGAGGCCTATATCATCATAGTAATTTTTAGATGTTGCTTCAATTTACGCATTCTTTCCAAGGAGCATCAACGATTGGGAGAAAATGAATGACAAATTTCAAATAGCTGCCCTTAAA
Organism: Caligus rogercresseyi; assembly: GCA_013387185.1. Taxonomy (NCBI): domain Eukaryota; kingdom Metazoa; phylum Arthropoda; class Copepoda; order Siphonostomatoida; family Caligidae; genus Caligus; species Caligus rogercresseyi. The sequence continues at coordinate 16,380,461 of CP045892.1, forward strand.
TCTTAGCAATTATTGGAGGAACCTTTATACTTTTTTTTACTTAAGTACAAAACAATCTAAACAACTGAAATTCCTTGAAAAAAATATTTTTATATAAGGAAAAGTTACACAAAAAAGACTTAAGAAAACTGTGCAAATATTATTTTATACTGATATGTAATAAAAGGAAAGTTGAAAGGATCTTTAATTGAGTGGACACATAAAATATTTACAAATCCCTCTCTGCATATCTAATTTTATCGTCCATTAATGGGCATTAATTTACCTATCACTTCAATGACATCATTAGTCCCACAGCAAAACATTAAGTCAAATATCCATGAACATAAACTAATTTATTACTTTTTTAGATAAGCATACTTCAAAGGCTTTTGTCATCTATCTTTTATTTATGCATCAAATAATAAAAATGTCTACGACTTGAGAGAGGTTTTGCTTTTAATCTATTTTTATTCAAAATATAAACTAAAAGTCCAATTTTTACATTTTTGCTTTATGGAATCTGTTAAAAAGGACAATTTTATCAACTAGCAACATTTAAACGGCCTCATATTTCATTCTTGATTTTAAGCATTTGTATCATGTAATTGCCTATATCTCGATCACAGCCGAGATGACCAAATGATAATCGGTCAATCGGGTGTATCGTTGGTAGACTTTTATACCAAAACGATCATTTTGGACTTAAAAAACCTATAGGGACCGAGTACCTAATTTTAGTAACTCATTAGCGGTAGATTTATATCAATATTTTTGATATTTCGAAACCCTCTATGAATTTTCGATGATTTCTAAAAAAATGGATCCCCTTTAAGTTGGTATGTTTAGTGTACAGAATAGTGATACCACCTATAAACGGTAGGTTTAAAAAAATACCGATACATATTGAACACTGATTGCTACCGATTTTTCTACCTAGTCCCAGGTTTGGTCTCTATGTATTCCAGTTAGTACCATTTTTTTAAAATTCATACATTAAATTAGATGCTCTAAGCATCTATTATAAACCCTGACACATAAACATGTAGTAAGTTTTTGTTGTATGTAATTATAGGCTAATTGGCTATTCTTTTATAAGTAAGTATCTTAGAAAAACAAAGAAGATGTTGATGCTATAGTAGTCTTTGTTTTTTTTGTTGTTTGCTTATCCAAACTTGTTTTATTTCTTTCAAGGACTTGCCATAGTATTCCACTGGCATGAGTCATAACGTCAAAACCAATGATTTTTCTTGATCCAATAATATATATACTTAGTCGTATGCATAAAAAGTCAATAATTCTACATGTTGTTTTTCTTTATGAATCAGATACGCCTTTTGATCCACGTCTTGAGTACATGAAGGCGGTGTTCCTTAGATAGAATTTTGACATGATGGATATTTTGGTTACACGACAAGTGACCGAAGCGAATGATGTTATTATAATGACCATTCTCATAATGTTGATATATATATATTGTTGACTCTGGACTAATGTATTCATATACATATTATATTATATAAAGATACAATTATTGATGTTCTCATGAATAAACATGATTTTTCAATTGGTAGCTCCAATTTATATTTTTACATCGTATCATCAGAGATATTAACCTTTTATTATTATATATAATGAAACAGAATACACATTTCCTTTCCCATTGCGAAAAACGGTAAATAATTTTATTTATAATAAATGGTAGTATTGAAAATCCTACTCAGATAATTTGCAAGGATCGAGACCAATGAGGATAGAGACTTTTTGTTCCTCAGTATGATGTTTGATACCTCAACAGCCACACATGCCAACAACTTCTCTATTAATATTCTTATACCTTCTATTTCCATCGATTTCCTTTGAGAAAAAGGCCAGGGTGTGTTTTACTCAATTAAAAAACGACCTTTGGTAGAGTTGCGATTTTTGTTCTCGAAAAAACACACGCCCGCAAATATATGTGTTTGTATTAATTCACTGCCTCTTATTTTCTTCCTTACCCTTTTTATTCAACTTGTGTCTTGGTGAAGATTTGACCTTTGCAGTGATCATTAATAAAAACATTTATTTCTTTAACACATATAATATTCGACTTCTGTTAGCAAACAAACAACTTGCTCAACCATTGAGCTAAGGACGTAAATTATGGGGATCTAAATGGGACTTCTTCATCCTTAAAAATTCCAAATTTAAAATGAGTAACATATTTCTCATGTGAGTATGGGAAAGTCGAGGTATTGCAGTATTAGAGTTTATTTGGTTGCTATAAAAATATTTGGAATCCATTAAATAGAGCTATAAGCAATATTATAAATAAAGATGATTCAATTATACAAAGGTTACTAATAAAAGTGCGGGCTTATTTAAACCAAAGACATTTAGATTGTCTGCTTTTATAGCTTATATCATAAACAAGTATGGCGTTATACGAGGTATGATAAAAAAGTATCCGACTTTTGGTTTTATTGGTCAAACGAACAAAGCTATGGGGGCGGGACTTGCTGTGTGGTTGGGAGCATGACTACTGCGCATGCTCATTTTTTCTACAGCTCCAATACAAGTCAGTCGGCGCAGGCCATTCATGATTGAACAGGTGCAAGTAAGTGTCGTCGGATTTTATTTTCTTTAAAATGTCAGAAAAAGTCGAACAGCAAAAATTGATTGAATGGAACCAAAACTAATATTCACTTCGTCTACAAGTTCTCTGATCGTGATTCGGCGGTTCTGCATCACCAGGTTCCTCACTTGATCAATGATGGCATCGTTTTTCGATGTTGAGGGCCTCCCTGAGCGTGGTTCACTTTCAACTGACAAGCGGCCATCTTTGAAGCGGTTGTACCACTCCTTTATCTGTGTGGTGCCCATCGCTTCATTTCCAAAACACTTTTTTAATCTTGCGAATTGTTTCCACTTGCAAATCACCAAGATTAAAACAAAATTTTATGCAATAACGCTGTTCGACTTTTTCTGACATTTTAAATTAAATAAAATCCGACGACACTCCCTTGCACCTGTTCAATCATGAATGGCCTGACGCCGACTGACTTGTATGGGAGCTGTAGAAAAAATGAGCATGCGCAGTAGTCATGCTCCCAACCACACAGCAAGTCCCGCCCCCATAGCTGTGTTCGTTTAACCAATAAAACCAAAAGTCGGATACTTTTTTATCATACCTCGTATATGAAATAAGAATATTTAGTAAAGTATTTAAATAGACCCTTTACAACTTTATACCATCAGTAAAGGGGATGAAAGTAAATAGCCAAGCTATTTAAAGCTGTATTAAATACATTGATATGTTTTGTGTAGAGAATACCGATATCGTCTACAAACGGTAAGCTTAAAAAATCTACCGATACAAATTGAACACTAATTGCCACCGACTACTAATAACGGCGATAGATTTTTTCTGCCTGGTCCAATTATATAATATATATATATATATAAATATATATATATATATATATATATATATATATATATATATATATATATATATATATATATATATATATATGGAAACAAACCATTCAACTTCAAAATATAGTATTACAAAATACTTTTGCAAAAGAAGATCTTATGAATCAAGTTTCTATATATTTATTTCAAATTTATTGTAGAAATCGAAAAAAATATTTGTTTATATTATATGATTGTCTCGTTTTGGCATATTAAGTTATACATGTTATTTATTAAAAATAAATATTTCCCATGCTTTAAAATAAGGAAGAAGTATAGAAAAATACTTCAGAAGAGGTTCACAGTTATAAAAAGGTTGGATAAGTAAAAAAGTATATGTTTCTTTAAATTATATTATTAAATTATGCAAATTGTCATACACTATTTTATTACATATGTTAAATAGTTTTTACCTTACTTTTGCTTCAATAAAATATATTCGTCTGTTTTGCCTTAATAATTTTATTGTTATTGATTCTATGTCTTCATAAAGAAAAAAATCCTTTAGTTTGTGACTAGGTGACTAACAGGTTAGTAGTTCTTTTTCTTTAATGGGCTTGCATATATATTAAACGAGATAAATAACCCCCCCCCCCCAAAGTCATAACATAGTATCTCCGTTATGTTTTAAATTATTCAAACACATTCATCAAGATCTGCAAAAATATATACCTACCTACTTTAAGAGCAAGACCTCCTAATGATCATCTCAATAATCTTTAAGTAGAGTAATGTAGACTCCATTTTTCTTTTTCTATATTAAGATTTGTTTGGGTTTAGTATATCAGCTACATACGTAAATATATTCATTTGCAATTCCGGGATCTCTTTTAGGAAACGCTAATCTTTTAGTGCGATAAGATCTCGCATTCATTCCTGACACGCCTCGTCTAATTACCACTTTACATTTAGTATGTAGCCCTGATTTAAGGTCGAATATGATAATTTGAAACTCTCCAGATAAGATTTGTGTTTCTCACTAAAAGCTTATTATAATAGAGTTAAATTAGCTCTACGATTTTTATTTGGACGAAATTGCATTGAAATTAGAACAATGTTTTATATATAGATTATTAATTGAAAGAACCCCAGGCACTTCTGTCCATTTGAGAGCTATGATCAAGGATATCTTACTGGGACTTCGTTCAAATACGTGATTGTTTGAAAGAACAGGAGTGCCATTGATAATTAAAATTAGTGCACACTCCGTAATCATTCACTTATAGCTGTTGACATGCTAACATCAATTTCATCCCTAAACTTGGACTCCGAATTAAACGAAAATGAACGTGAAAAATACTATTCTAACAAATAGATGTTACTATAAATTTTAGGGATAAAACTTAACTCTTTCTCAAGACAATCGGTTTAATGAGGCCATGAAGGCCTTTGCAACTCCTCGATGAACTTGGGCTTAGATATCACATCCGCCCACTATTATATACGATTAAAATATAAATATCTCTATCTCTCTCCTATTTATATTATATAATGTAGGGGCATCTTTTTCTATTTTTTATTTCTTAAAATATAACTACTTTCTTGTTGGCTCACCACATATATTACATGAGGCGGGCAAACGAGCATAGTAAATATGCTTGTTTGATTTATTACACGGTCAATGCAAGGGTTATAAAATGTAAATGGCGATCACTTTCGAAGATCCCTCAATAAATTTAGAATTGAAAAAAAAATAATATTGGAAGATGTAAAACACTGGGCGTGTCAAGCACGAGCCCCTAACCTATTTTGTAGGAGGTATTTTATGAACCAAATGCATCTTTTTCAGAAAATGTATCTCTAGCCCTCCCAGTTTTATTTAAGGTATATTTTAAAAGCTCAACTTAAGTCAGATAAGAAAGGGAATAAAATATCAATATATTTTGATAAAGTTTGCATAGAGCTAAGCTTCCCATTAGTCATCTTAATATATTTTCCTTTCAATCTTTATATCTTTATATCTTTATGTGTGTCCCCTTCCATTCCTAAGAGCTTAAAAAATTGAAGGAGATATACTCAACTTTATTGGTCGAAGAAATATTCCTTTACCTTGCGTTGATAGGAAGTGAGAACGAATGCCCCAAACAACTTCATTATTATATATAAGTTGGTAATGTCTAACACATATATTCTGGGTATGGGTAGTTTAGAAATCCTTCTTACCTGAAAAATAAAGATACAACATGTGTTTAGAAAAAAGGAAGTTCGTAAATGTGGTACGACTGCGTAGGAATTTTAATGCCATGGACCTTTTTATGGCGATAATGACCTCATTAAAAGGTCAGACACTTAGAGTATCTTAGCTTAATAGTTGTTCCTTAGGTATACTAAGAGTTTCCGCATGGTGATATCAAAATATGAAATGTAAACCAAGATTATGAATATATATATATATCATAATTTTTTACTCTATAAAGAAATCATATTTTTGTATATGGTATGCATTTTTTTATAGATAAATGACTTTATAAAATAAAATTAATACATCAAATAACTTGAAACAATTATAAAAAAGAAGCTGTGGTATAATAAATATCATGAATAAAATAGCTTGAAATTATTCCTTAAGTAAAAAAATACATTCTTGAAAATATATAAAAGTATAAGTAAAAACAATCTCAAAATTAAACACCAAGATCTGAAAATAGAAATAATTCTTAAATAAATTGGACATTTCAATCTTACTCAACAAAGATAATTATGTAAATTTAATTCTTTTACAATAGGTAATATCTGTGATAAAACTATATACTAAAGGGTTGTTTGTACAAGTAAATATATTTTCTTTTAAATATAAAAACGGATAAATAAAAGTATATATCATAGATGGGGAAAACATATTTTTTTAAATACTAAAAACTTCTCTATTAGTAATTTAAAAGCAAAAAGTTAATCCAACAAAGGTAACTAATTATCATTTACCAAAAAGTTCATATGTAGAGCAAGGATATACAAAAGTTCTTAATTAAATTGTGGTTTAAAGACCCCATTGAACCCAAAACGAAATACCCTTTTTCAATATGTGTAAGTTATACGCATACAAGTTATATTTGCATGGTTGAAAAAAACTCCATTAAAAGTTTCCGCCCTTTATTGTCTCGTAAAAGTCAAGAAAATAAATAAAATGTAATTATTTGAACAAAATAAAGGAAAAGAAAGTATTTTCTTGATGGTTTTCAGAAAAAAAAAATCCTCTATTGTTACACAATACTTCGGTTCTTGCTAATGTTGAATTAAATTCTTTATATCAATTTCATCATGGAAAATGATATCTTAAGATCAAAGAACAAATGGTAATTGAATTTTTATATGAGTTTATCAACCTACATACAAATAGACTAAAAGAGGACTTCAAAGCGTTTTGGTCATATATGAATAATGGGTGGATCTGTCATATTTATTTTGATGAAAAAAAAAAAAGATTAAATAATAATATAAGAGGATTATCTGTCTTACATTTAAATGAAATGATCTTTTTTGGGGTTAGCTTGAATTACATCAATTCTCATATATATATATATATATAAATATATATATACAGGGTCCCCGATAAAATTGGCGCGAAAATTTCTTCTAACAAAAAATTGAATAATATGTTTTAATTGAGATATTTATTGCAAATAAAGTCATTTGAAAGGTGGGGATGTCTTCTATAGGATTATTTAAAATAATCTTCCTTAGCGTCGATTACTTTCTATGTCCGGCCTGAAGGCGACGCAGGCCATCTTCAATATCTCCCTGTCCATGGATGCCAGCTCCCTCTTGATGGAGGTGATGAGGGAGGCCTTCTTGTTGTGAGTACGTCTATTAGTTCGTCCTTCAAGATAGCCCCAGTCAAAAAATCCATGCAATTAAGGTTGGGCTGCTGGGATGCCACACCTCCTTCCCAGCCATGCTTAGGTGTTTTCCTGCAGTCATTGGAGAGATCTAAAAGAGACATGACAGGGTACAGAGTCCTGCTGCCAGACCCAAGGACAACCTCCTGCGACTTCCTTGATCCTGAGGATGACCACCTTGCCCATCAATCCAGGTAAACGTCCGTGTTCACTCTCAAGCCACTCTCAAAAATGTGTGGAGACATCAAATCTCCTTCACTGCTCACTACTCCAAAGAGCAGGGAACTTTGTTTTCATTACTGTGGGACATCTTTGGGACAGGAAGCTGTCCAGCGGTGATTTTGTTTGTTGTGAACCTGATCCTGACAGAATTTTTTCTCATCTGAGAAAAACTAGATCAGTTGTTGATCTTGGGATGATTCAGCTTGTTGAACAATTTTGCAGCTTTGACCACACCTTGTTCTTGGTTGCAGGGGTTAAGATCTGACTCATTTGCATCCTATACGATCTGTAACGCAAATCTTCTTTAACACAATTTTGAATTGTGGTTTTCCCAACCTCCAGCTCCTCAAGAATTGACGATACTGAGCGGGTAGGGTCTTTGTCGATGATCTCATGGACCCTGTTCCCAAAGTCCTTGTCCCTGACCTTATTGTGGACAATTCCAGCCTATGCTTCCTACTAATCACTTTACGTGGATCCTTGCAGTCCTCCAGGGATTTCCTCAGTATTTGGACGCACAGTAAGAGGCACAAAAGTCAACCTTGACAGCTCCGAGTTGGATATCATGCCCTTAATGCTAACCAAGATTGTCACCACGGCGCATCTCCGTTCCTCCTCACTGAAAACAATCTCCTCCAGATCGATGTATACGTCCCTCATTGTGGTTTGAATCAACTGGCTGTATAGCGTACCCAGTAGCTTTCTACTAATATAATTACCGGCCTGCTATCTATCTAAATTACTAAGTTACACAAATTTTAATTTCGCGCCCAATTTCATCGGGGAACCATTATATTATATATATATATATATATATTCCTTCAATATTACGCTTGTAACCCCCTTATGATGTTTTTATTTGGTTTTTATATTTCATAAAATTTCTGTTTAGTTGAATTTTGGTTTTTTTAGGTAGAGTAAATTTAAACTTTATTGTTTATTTATGTTTTTTACATAATTCTACCTACTTTTATAATTGTATTTTTCGTGTTCTATTTTCATGTTATACAATTTTAAATTAGAACCTTAAAGAAGAAAAACACATAAAAAATAAGCCTAATCCAATGAATACTAAAACAATAAGGAAAAGAAGGCTCGTGAGGAAAATACGATGAGGGATCTAAAAAGGAAAAAGGAGAATACGCGTACATTCTCCCCTTTCTTTACTAATTTCATAACAAATTAGGATTTGAGAACGAAATATATATTTTTACAATTTACAAATTTTATGGACATATATTAAATAAACATAGATACATTTAAGACATTCTGCAAATATATAATAACATACATACATTTTGTTTATTCTCCTTTAAGTTTTTTCAATCTCTTAGAATTATTTGTCATATTTTGACAGCTTGTTTTTTCTTGTTTTTGTGAATTTTGATCATTGATTTCTGAAACATAATTTTGGACATACAATTAAAAATTTAGCAGCGATTTGTGGAATAAATTTTTCAAAGGAATGGTCTTCTTCGCATTCTGCTAAAATAATTTCCAAAGTATCATTTTCCAAAAGTTTAATAAACGAAAGAACAAAAAATATTTTTTGAAGAAGGAAGGAAGAAATCACTCTTTGAAGATACTTTTTAATTTTGAATTTCTGAAAAAAAATGCATAAACAAAGGAACACGTTAAAAAAAGAACATCAGAAGGACGAGTCAGCCCACCTCGATTAATTTGATCTAAAAGTTTACTTTCATCATCAATATTTTCTAAGGAAAATAATTTTTAAATCGAATTTCTATTTAAAGCTGTCAATAAATTGTGACAAGAATGGCAGGCTATAGTTTTACATAAGGAATGTGCGATATAACCAGAACAAAAGTAAACTATAGATACGTCATTAATATATTCAAATGAATCTTTAAAAGTAAAATGTTTTAAATTGGAAAATATATTTAAAGAAGACGACTTAATCTTTCATTTGTTGAATTTATAGCCTCAGAAAAATGATATTCCAGATCTTTCAGTGAAATTTTGCCTAAACTTATGATATTCTTCATTCGAAGGCATTTTTCTGAATCCAAATTTTTGTACAATATGTTTCGTCAAAAATTATACTAATATTTTTATCCCTATTTTGACTTAGAGCCTTGAAGCGAGCCTTTAGGTAAGTTATTGTAGAGTTAGCCGATCCAGTTTCTAAATTCAAAGATGAAGAAAGTTCCGTAAGGCGACGTATTGTAGGTAATGTGAGAACTTCTTACGTAGATCTCTATAAAGACTCGTTGAGAAACCTTTCCAGGACATAGATAAGGCGTACAAGGCAGGACTGTATCTCCGTTGTTGTGGACATTTAAACAACAAGGATAATTGTTCAATCAAAAAGTGTAATTTCTTCTCTTTTGCTTCGTCCAAATGGGGCAAGATATTTGTCAAATTATTAAAGCTGTGTTTAATTCATTTTCCAAGCCAAATAGTTGATTGGTGGAAGAGTTTGATGTCATGAATTTAAGAAGGCCAAAATATTAAGAAGGGTGTCACATTTTCTAATATGATTGTTCTTGGTGATATGTTCGAGATGATTAAAAGATAGATCTCTATCTTTCACCCTGAAAAATACAATATAGCAGGGAATAAAGTCATCGTAGTTGTATGAATCAGTATCAATAAGAAAATACTGAGGAATAGTCAAGTTTTGATATGTGAAAAACAATATATAAATAAAAAAGGTTAAGGAATGAAGTTTGGCTTACCGTATATGGATTGACATTTCTTCATTAATCTTTAGACTGAAGTCTATTGACGGTCCTCCATGACTAAAGTTCATCTTGAAGAACCATAGCTCTTTATATTTTTCATCATAATGTTCTTGAACGCCGCTCGGAAGGCAAGTCCTATCCATTTAATTTGAAGCTTTCGAGTTGTTAAAAATGAGTTGGCCTCTTCAAAAGCCTTAATCTTTATTTAAAATTCGCTCGTTTTCATTAAGGAGTTGTGAGGAGGAGTTTGAGGTGGAGGAACGCTTGGAGGAGGCTTTTTTTGAATAGTAGTGAGGAAGATTGGAAAATTAGAAGGGACGGCATCTTTTTTAATATCTTAAGACAGAGTTTTTCCAGATCTGTCTGAAACGTGATGGATTAGAGTCAGTAGACTCTGGCTTATAATAGGAGGGCATGAAATGTACGTCACACAACGCAGAATGTCTCGAAGGTATCTAATTTTTTCGCGGAACAGCCTTTGTCCAGAGTTGGCGTAGGGACTCATCTTGGGGAACATATGAAGCCGTCTCTTTTTTCCCTCATTGCCCTTTGGATTGTAGCCACTCTTGCAACCCGGAGCAACACAAACCTTCCCATTGTCGTCTAGTTTGAAGATAATAGGAAGTTCTAAACGATTCCTCTACACACTTCCACTACTTCATTCACGCAGCAATAAATAAATTAGTCCATCCCACTTTGAATTTTTGTTTTGAAAGGTTGCGCTACTCTACCTTTCCTGATTGTTTAAGTATTCATTGCTAATCTCAAGATATCAGTAAAATATTTTTTAATCTTTCAAATTCTTTCTCACAAACTCACTGATAAATATAACTGTTGTGGTTGGTAACTCATTTTTTAAAAGTATAATGGTCAGAGTGATTATCGATTTATTGTTAAATTCGATTAATCAAAACATATACATGCATTAATGCCTTGAGTATAATCAGTTCCTTTACTAATTAATATAACGGATGAGGGGATATTGGATGAAGATAATTATATATGATCATGAGAGGAGCCCATTTGTGTTCTTAGGGAGGCATTCATACATCAGAATCGATGTTCTCACCTCAACAGCCTCGAGGAAAGTGATATTTTATTGCAAAGTGTCAACTGCTTTCTCTTCTCTTCTATGAACCAATCACGTTGGAGGAAAAAGTCCCCGTTTCTTATGCTACTACAACTCTTTTTCTTGGACCCTTTTAAAATAAGCTCTTGTGCAAGGGATGATTTGTCAATGTCAGGACACATCACACTGGAATATTTCCACTACTCCATGGGATTAGAGACTTAAAGAAGTTTAAAGTTTATGTACAAAAAAAGAAATATTTATATTATATCATTGTAATCCACCATATCCAACTCTTTTTCTCGTCATAAATATATACATATATTAAATGAAAAACTCAAAGTTAGGCTTTAAAATCTAACTTTTGTGTGTGTGTTTTCAAAAGAGCAATTTCCTTACCTCTCATATCCTGATAAATGTGAAACGGATTATTTCTGTCGAAAGAGATGATGTGTGGCACATAAGCTAGGAACTAAATATATTGTGAAACAAAAGCTAGCAACGTTTATTCATGATTTAGTCTTTCTCTCAGGAAAGATTGTTAACTGTTTTACCAACATGAAATAGACAGAAATAAAAACAGCTGTGATTGAGTTAAATAAATGCTAAAAAGAACTAATGTTGTTTGAAAAAAAGCCTTGATAACTTACGGTGACCTTACACCTTTTCACCGTAAGTTAACAAGGCTTCTTTTCAAACAATATTGGTTCTTTTTAGCACCTATTTTGCTCCATCGACAGCTGTTTAGTTCCCTTGAGAACTACTTATAAAATAACAAGTCATTCCCGACGACAACCGAAGGACTTCCTCTAGTCCATCAGACCTATCGAAAGCCTAAATCTGGAATCAAGAGGATAACTCCGTATCAAGACTCTTCCTCTTGAATAGAAAAACTCAAGCAATTATGTTGCAATAAAAAATACAAACACTAGCGAATGGCCTTCATTTTGTTTCTTTACTTATTACGAACACACTTCGACGCATCCATACTTCCCCCTTGCGCTTATTAAACTACTATGAATTGGAAAAGGGGAGAGGTTTGGTATTAACGAATTTTTTATGCCGGTGATATTTTTTCGATTGCCATGTCCCAATCGGAGAACGTTTTATCTCTTTATATCTCAAGTTGATGTAGCAGATAGCTATAAATCAAGTAGCAATATTTTTTTGAGAGAGGTACGTGGCATTTATTCAATTTTGTTTTGGAATTTAAAACTAACTTTCTGGTTGACGGATCACATATAAGAGTGGGGTAATGTAGAATATATATAGTACATACAAAAAGGTATTTCCTTCTCATTGAGTCAAGTTATTGGCATGTTCTTCTCAGTTCATTGCAGAGGCCATAAAGTCATTTTTTACGAGTTCAATCTTTTGAAAGGACGAAGAAAATCCTTTTTTTTACTCATGAATGGATCTTGAGAGGTTATGTATTATTATTACTCACATTGACCCATAGAAGAAAAAGTAATGATGAGAAAGTAATAATAAGGATGATAAAGAATAGGTTGCCGCACACAAAGAAAGGAAGCTTTACACTAAAATCCGAATGACTAGAGACATAAACGATATTCAAAATGGGGTCAAAGAAGAATATACGCTGCAGAACGGAGTTCAATTTAAAATAGTTGTTTGTCTACATATTTTAAAGAAGCTTAAAAGGTATCAAATGAGGACAAATATATTAGTTAAACAACTTATTTTAATATTTTAAAAACACAAAATCACTATCTTACAATTTTAATAATATTTTTTCAAAGGAGCACAAAACAATGCTCAAAATCGTTTTTTTCTAAAGCCAGACACATAATTTCAAACGGGTTTTGTTCACGCGGATGATAAAGAAGATATTACACTTTCAGGAATGGAGGTAAATTATCTCTTACTGAAGTAAGATGATGGACCATTTTTACGAGGAATCTTCTTACTGTTTTCAAAAGGTTCATTCCATAGGCAGATTGTAAAACACTAAATTTTGAAAAGTTATTTTTAAAGTGGAGAGTTTAAAGGCTTACTTGCCTTATGGAGGATCAAGTAGTGAAAATTATCAGCATATTTGAATGTCCTCCCAAAGACGATTTAATGATGGTCGATAAAGGCATTGTGCATAGTTTTGCTGCATAAAACGTTCAACTTTCAAGCTTTAAAGTTTAAAATGAAAGAAAAATTATTCTATGCGGAAGAATGTCATGCGAATCATAGGAATTGCCAAGACAAGTTCTCAAGGAGTATTCGACCTTAGTAAGATAACAATGGACGATGAATTTATTTGTTTTTTTATATAATGCCACATTAGTTATAATATTATCAATCAACATTAATAAACGTATTAAATACTGCGTTTTAACTCTATAAGTACACAACCAGAATAGTTTGTATCCATTGCTACGAATTGTTGATATCAATAGAAGTTGTACACCGGTTATGGTAGTATAAACGGATTAATTTTGACTTTTATTGGCAGCATCACCTAGCGGCTCCTATAGAAGCCCTTTTTTACTCTGACACCCCATCCAATTCTTATGGTTATAATGTTGATTTGCATATAAATAAATTTTTTCCGAAAAATAATAAATATTTTTGCATTAATAAAATATATAAATGAACGGAACGTCCTTTTTTCATGATGAAAAGGCGTTATAATGGACAACATTTACTTTGCCTTCGGATTGATTGAGGTCCTTTATTGCAAGGGCAATATGATTGAGTGTCTGGGCTTTCCCATAAAAAATAATAAGAAATGCATTGAACGATTCCATGGAATTACTATCAATAAAATATTAAGTATTCGACGAATATATATATGAATCCATATTGGTTTTTATTATGAAGAATCAAAGGCCATAAGAATATTTCATAGAGCACTATTGTAGTCTACAATCAAGGGATTCAGTCTACAATTTTTTTAAAGAGCGTTGCGATAGTAAGAAGGCATTTTTAATAACTTCTGAAAGTCCATTGATATATACAGTCAAGTCTGCCAACTGTCAAGTTGGCAACTCAAGGGAATCCAAAAAGATACTGCCATAAAGAAGGTGTAATATTCTTTTTTTTTTTTCAGTTGGGGAAATTTGGGGTGGCCACTATGGGCAAGTGGCTGCTTTATACAGGTGGCCACCACCACTTGTTTGATTTATTTGAAGAAATAATATTTATGCATCTCTATTGGGATTTATGAATTTAATCAGTATTAGAGTTTAAAACATCCAATCCTTTTCAAGAGACGTTCCTAATGATCACTATCTTTTGAAGTTTTAAATATTCTTGTTCTTCTCTATGTCGCTTTCTAGCTAAGTTTTATTATTTTTTGTAAATTAATTATAGTCAATAAGTATCATGTATTTCAATAGTTTAAAATATTAATATTTATATCTATATCAGATTTGTTGATTTGTCGTTCGTTCGTCGTCATTGTTCGCAACGATGAAATTTTGACGAACGACAACAAAAAATTACCTGTCGTTCGTTTTTGGGCGCCATAAAGAAGACAAAAAAATCTTTTCAAGGGGAAAAAATTCCTTTCTAAAAAGACATCGTCAATTATTTTCAGAATGAGAAACGACAAACGAACAATGAACGAACAAACGACAACTTATAGGTGTATATATATATATATAGATATATATATATATATATATATATATAATATATATATAAACGCTAAAGAAAAATATAAATAACTTCTGAGGATTGAACATCTTTACAAGATGAGAGGCCGTAAGTACATTTTGCCGACTCTGCAAGCAGAAAAAGGAAGCCAACTCATTTTTGATTGCCTGTTTTAAGGTAAAAAAAGAAACACTCAAAATAGAGATTGGGGAGAAAACATTTGTCCCTTGAAGGTTGTATTTGGAAGTCCCATAAATGCTTCAGCATTTTTAAACTATATCTTTGGAATAAACATATCCCATTATAGCTTCACTATCACCTGATACTGAGTATGTGCGATGGGTCCAATCTAGGACTAAATCGACCAATGAAGATTGATATATGCCATAAGGATAATAAGCTCTATATTCTCAACTAGGTTTTAAATCTAATCCATTGATATCAAGGTACTTTGAACTTCAAGGCATGGCTTCATTACTATAAAGCTGACTATGATCCTTCCGCTGTTTTTTAGTCACACATAGCAATCTGTTTTTTTTCCGCTTACATTATCAAAATATATTTTATTCATATGTTTTTGATGACGTGAAAATTAATAATTATGTTACTGTCGTTTTACTAAGCCTGAAAATGAAGCAAATTTTGTGTTCTATATACCTTTATTATACGTCCTTTAAATCTTCGAACAAAAACTCGTCATAAAATACGTCAAACATATACTATAATGTTTATTTTATTATATATACTTTTTATATAACATTCAAATAATAAAGGAGATTTGAAAAAATACGTCATACATAAATAACTCTTATTTATTCTAAGCCCTTTTAATTCATTAAAATTTCCTCTATTAGTTTGGACGTTTTACCTCAGATATCTATAGCCTTTTTCCATCTTTTAATTCTATTTGTTTTCTGTAAAAAATATATTCGCACAGGTTGTTTCAAAGCTTAAAAGACCATTGTTTGGGACGATTCACCAGTCTTCGACCACGACCGTTTTCGCTTGTTATTGTCGTTTGTAATTTATTTCTTGTCGCCAGTTACCATTCCCTTCAAAAATGGATCGAGTTCGTTACATTTTAGCAGACGTTGATTCGGTAACAAGGTTTTTTGCTTGCGTCAAATCATGTGGCACCCAAACATCAGCTTTTTGTATTCAGCCTTCTGTAGATTATTTAAAATGGTTTGGTGACTAGTTCCCATCTCCTGGGCGATGCCACAAGATGCCACCTGCCGGAGTAACTCGATTATGTCATAATTTGACCTCAAAAGTCGTTGTAAAAACTTTTTCCTCTTTTTAATTCTATTTATATTATGTAAAAGAGATATTCCCACAGGTTGGTTTCAAAGCATAAAAGAACCTGAGATGTAAATCCGTAGCCAACAGACATGGGTGTCATGCAAATAACAAAAGTAATAAACCATATTCCCCCCCCCCCCTCTCATAAAAGAGCTTGAAATTAAGGCACTACCATAAAAAATAAGAAATTAGTTAGGCAATATCAATGGTTAATTACATGAGAATATATGTATGCAAAAAAGGAGTTTGCACTCATAGTCTGCACAAAAAAGAATGTCTTATGTAAAAAAAGTTTTAAAATGAAATATCTACTTTTGTTAAAGTTTCCCTGCGCATTTATAAAGCATGATATTGGATCAAAAAGCGAAAAAAAAGATGGCAAATAGTATGGGAGAATATAAAAAAAGCTTTGAAAATAAATGCAAATGAATATCGCTGGCTAGCTCAAATGAATGGATATTATTACTCTTGATTCTTATCTTAAAATAAATGGATATGGAGGAAAAAAGAAGGAGAAGATGAGTTGTATTGCATATTAAAATGATAGTGCTTTTATAAATAGATGATGTTATGTTCGCTTTTTAAAATACTTTATTTAGCAATTATTATTTACAATCTTAATTATTTATCAAAATTGCCTTTTTCCCTAATAACTCTTGAGATGTGGCGTGGAAGGAATCAAAAACTGTCCTTGTCCCTCAGAAGATCATTTTGACAATAAGATTTCTATATAATTTGATAGCTATTAATTCGGTTATCATTTTTGAATGTATTAAAAAATTATTCAATCTCCATTGAATATAAATATCTTAATTGTTGATTTAAATGTAGGTATGATCTCAAGGATTCAAACAATTAATGAGATAATTAGGTTTTGAACAAGTCATTTTTTAAGAATTTTCCATCAAAAGGCCGATTTGAAAACTTTTCATATCTCGTTAATTTTGGATACACAAAAAATTGAAATTTTGCTGTCATACCTACAGTTGCTTCAAATAAATAGTATTAATATTTAGGACATTAAAGGTGATTGAAAGGCGGAAAAAATACTACATTATATCTATATATATACATTATAGAGAAAAATATATATCTTTTAAATCATTTATATCTAAATTTAAAAAATATATATAGTAACAAACACAAACAGTTATAAAACAAACAATAGACATATAAGAAAATAATAACAGATATTTGAATAACAATATAATAATAGCGATTCCCTCGATAGGGGTAGCGCTTGAAAAAGTCCTGGTTCATGCAGACATTTAGAAAACTTTAAACTTGCAACAACAATAAAACCCTTTCATATTCAATATTAAACTTGATTTGATAGCTTGTACTCGTTAAGACCACTTTATTTAAATAAGGCTCTTGCAATAAATGTATAATATATTTTTATAAGAGCTCTGTTAAATTTTTCGAAACATTGTTGATAACTCCTCTACGTAATTTTTACTTTATTTTAATGTGTCATTTATATTACTAAATGAATATAAGAATGCGATTGTTCATATTTTGAAAGAACTTTTTAAACCGAAATAAAGATTAAGGCATCAGGAAAAACATGCTTTTCTTATGTATTATAGACAAAGCTATTCATTATTTAAGTACTAAAGGCAGATGTTTGATCTACTGACCATGGCAAACATTACCATCAACCTCTCCTATCGTTCAATATTTGCTGTTGAAAAACACTCTAACATAATTTCATATCTATTATTATTTAAAAATATAATTAACTTTATGTGAATATTAAAGTATATCAAATATGAAGAATAATTGTTTTTGCTCATTCAGTAAAAATGGAAACTTCCAGAAAAATTAATCAATATAGTAATAAATTTATAGATAGTACACATTCCATACATTTTTAGATCAATATTTTTTATGAACTTATAATTTGTTTCTCACATATTTTATACGTTATCAAAGGTCAAATATTTAAGTGTGAAAAATATTGGTTTTATTAACAAGTAAGAATATAAAGTCAAAATGGAGAATGCAATCGAAAAAAGACCAAAAAATATCCTTTATTTGCATTTTATATGTGATATATACATATATAAAGTTATATTCAACGTATTAGATGCGCCAAATCAAAGTTAAGATATTTGTTTATGAAAGTATTTATTTATAAAGTAAAGGCATAGAGCCAGAATTGATTGCAACGGAAAAGAATATATCTTGATCTATCATTTTATAAGCTCTCTCTAAATTTTACATTTGTATTTCTTAGATAACTAAAGTTTTGTAAAATATATTGAATATAATATATCAGAGTTCCAATATTGTATGATATATTTTTTGTTTTAAGCAAAATACACTTTCAGAAGAAATAAGGATTGCAATCAATACGACCTCCCTCCATAGAAATAAAATAATTCCACATACCTTTTGCCCTAGAGAATTAGATAATGTATTTTATGACATTCAATCTCCCTCGAAAAGTATTCTCTTTCATAATAAGTATTTTACGATAATGGCATCAGAGCATCCTACATAGTTTTTCCTCCTTCGTTATATCACAAGCTTGGACAACAGAAAAATAAATAATGTTCCTCCCAGCCGATTTAATTAAGAATATCTCCTATGTTAGAAGTTATAGGGCGCTGTACCTTATTAAGCCTTCTCTGAAGGCCTTCATCATTTTGGTATTCATACTAGTGTTGATTAATATCTGCCACTCAACAGTTTATTTAATTGTAGTTAATCAACGCTTATTTACAGTTTATTTCCATTATTTTCCATTTTTTATATACTTTTTAAGACAATAAAGTTTGTCAACTAATAAGGTGTTCTAAACATTTTGTAAAAGAAGCTAATTTTGTGTAATATGTATTAAAAAAGATAAAAAAATATATTATCAAAATTTATTTCATGTGTTACCGTCCATATTTTATCTTTAAACACATAAAATTTCACTGGTGAATTAATTAATGATAAAACCTTCTCTGAATTAAAATCATTCATTTACTTTAACATAAGTTTGTAACTTAATAATTGTTTGGGACCATAATAAACTCAATAAATATTTTATATTTGTGTTTACTTATCGGATCTTTTTATGCATCGGGAATGATATATATTATTATACTAAATACTATATGAATGTATATATATATATATATATATATATATATATATATATGTGTGTGCTGTTTGATTTTTTTGCGTATATATCATAATGTTTATTTAAGTATATACACTGATGATCTTGTTATGGTAGGCGTAAAAAAAAAATGTATGAACGTAAATGTCCAGAATGATTTGATTTCTGGCATAACTATTTTGTGTACTATTATGATCAAGGAGGTATTGTTTTCACTGGCGTTTGTTGGTTTTTGTTAGTTTGTTGGTTTTGTTGGTTTGTCAGCAGGATACTCAAAAGTTGAACGTTTTGGATGAAATTTTTGTATAGTTGTTGGAAGTGCGAAAGGAAGAATGATTAATTTTGGCATTCTGAGTGCAGATTAAGGCGCCAAATGAGCTAAATACTACTAAATTTTCCAAGTTAGCCTACTCTGAATAATGTCGCTGTGCTGTGAATTGGGTGCCGGGAGCGTGTTCCTCTCGGAATTTCCGTCTAGGGGAACCTCCCCGTCTCTCTCCCAGTCGTGAAAAATCCGCCTCGGAAGGCTCATGACGGCGGAGGTTTGCACTCACTGAGTGATATATGCCTCTAGTTTCATTTGATTTTATCATTACTGTTTTTGGTGTTTTATTTATTTAACACAATTCGTTTGTTTCTTTGCTTGAGGTAATATCCTAGAGTGAGAAGATAGTTTATCGATATTTGAACCTCTCCTAGAACCCACTATCACTTAAACCTGAGAAGACAAACATGTAATCTAAGAACTGCGGAATTGCCTTTTCTCTACAAGATATTATGATTGCACGATAACGAAATGAAATGATTTTCACTGAATGTTTTGATTTTCTAATCAATTAGAGTCATGAATATCTAATGTCAAATTTAATAAAAATTGTAATTTAAAACCTAAATTAAAAACCCAATTAAATCAGAAATGACACATTACTTTAAGATTGCCGAATCATCAATGTATTATCAAAAATATTTTATTCTTCAAAATCCTACATACATAGAATAAGTAATTTTTTTAGGATACATTTTTGTATATCTTATAATTTTTAATAATGCCTTGTTTTGTGCTTTTAGTAACAATTTTATTATATTTTATCCCGTTAAAAAAATATATGGCTCATTTCCCTCAATGTACAATGATGTTTGTCTTGAATATAATAATATAAAAGTATAGCTTTTCAAAAAAAATGAAATCGATATCTAAATATATGTATATTTATACTGTCTGAAAATCGAATATGTATGAAATAAATAATAAAATGCATATTCCGTTTAAAGCATTTTACTCCAATCTTCTGTCTATACGCCTTCTCTTAAGCGAAATGCACACTGCTAGGAAGTTAATCGGTCTTTTAAATACCTCACATCAATATATGTACATATTCGCTCATATGCATAAGAAAGAGAGAGAGAGATAATAAGTTGCAAAAAGTTGCACAACAAATCCATGAAAACCAAGTTTATTAATATTTATTCATTCAACTTCCTTTTTCATTTCCTATTTTTTCTTTTCCAGCTTTGTAAGTAAATTAAACTTTACCATTTTGAACCCAAGGGTTGCAAAATATCAATATCCTGTAAAGTTTTTTGTGAGGTTTTTAAATACGATAAAAGCAGATTGGAAAATTAAATTTTCTTTGAAAATAGTATCTTAGTTTCCTTCTTTATAAATAAAAATGTCATGTCTTTAAAGTACTTCTGTTTTATACAGGATATCATTCCAGTTCAGCCCTTGATAAAATTTTCATGCTTCTTCAATCAATAGAAATAATATCTGTCTCCCACGTAGAATTGGTCAATTGACTTGCAAGGCTGTGACCAAAATGCTATTCCAGTTATGTTGGGAACATAAATTTTGTATATGGACAACAAAAATTAAATTTACAAGTAAATGTAAGACACATATGGACTTGCATATTAATTGTTTTTAATATAAAAATGCATAAGATGTAAATCTTCTATATTTTCAATCATTAACTCATCATCAAAATAGGTACCAAAAAAAAAGATATCCAATAAATTGAATCACCATTATTCGGATTGGATATATTGCTATCAGGGAATTTCAACTCAAGGAGTCCAAAAAATAAGAATGCCTGAAGTTTTATCTCTTTGGCAATCATATTTTTTTTTGTTATAAAATGTTGGTTTTCTTTAAACTTCTTTAGGTTATATAAGTTTCTGATATAGAAGGGTTAATCTAGGATATAACAAATCATGCAAAGGACTCTAGTTGTGTTCTCTATGTATTTATTTAAAAGATATTAAGTATAGAGCTATGGATGGAGTACTTCAATGGAACGTCTCAACTTATTTTACTTTTTAAACATTTGATTATATACAGACTTATATTCATAGCAACATAGGCCTAAATCAGATCTGAAAATTTAAAAATAATTTTTAATTTTACGGGTATATTTAAAAATACTTTTACTCATATGATGGCCACCATATGAGACACATTGTAACCAATGAAGATTGTATTTTGACAATTCATAGAATACCTTTTATAGAATGATTTTCATTGGTTGCATATCCTGCTGAATATAAAGGTTCGCTTATTATAGAAATATCAATAACAAATTTATCTGAGAGTTAGTATATTTTATCATATATAATAATGATTCAATATTTAATCTTTATAGTACTAATTTAATTCTTAAATGGGGATAATAAAGATTGATTGTTTTTTTACTTTTTTGTGTATATATTTTTTATAACATTTTCTACAAGCAATTACTGCAATCATAACATACTTTTATTTATAGAATGCTACAAAAAAATGAAGTTGTTAAGGAACTTTTACAAAGAATTCTAAATATTGTTACTAATTTATATAGAGATGTTTTTAATTTCAGTATACAAACAATGGAAAATATAAAGCTGAGATATTGTATTTGTAATTTTCAGTTTTTTATTATTATACTTTTTTAAGCCATTATGGACTATTTTTGAAGATCTTCTATTTGATTCCAGGGCTATATATATAGAAGAATTTAATTTTAGTACGCATAATTCGTATCATTATAGGATATATGTCATGACTAACTTGGTCGCCTAAGCTACTTCCTTTTCTAACAATGATTATTTATCCAAAATATGGCATAGATAACAAAGTAATAATTAATTACAGGAACTTAGCGAATAGCAAGTTCAAATGCATTTGTACGTCAAACTTTGGTATATAGTTTTATCTATTGAGCCTCATTATTCCCCTCGCCTTAACAGCTTTAAAAGTACAAATGGAATTATTTGCACCAAAATATTCATCATTTATGACCCATCCCTTCAAACTCAAACCAAAGATTTATTATTTATTCAATTCACAAGGAATATTCATTGTGTAATTTTCACATATAAACATAATCTAAAATTAGTGTTTTGGCAAAATAACAAACTAAAGGGACAAGTAATGCAAAATATCGTTACACAATCAATGATTTAACACACAAATATACTTCAAAAACTGAAATCAAAAGTCAAAA
This sequence comes from Caligus rogercresseyi, assembly GCA_013387185.1. Lineage (NCBI taxonomy): Eukaryota > Metazoa > Arthropoda > Copepoda > Siphonostomatoida > Caligidae > Caligus > Caligus rogercresseyi. Next base: position 16,403,230 of record CP045892.1, read on the forward strand.
TGTTTGATGAGTGTTGGGATTTCTCCAGAATTATCATTGTCTGGGCTGTAATTAACACCAAATTATATTGTTCTTTTGTCTTTTATATTTATCATGTTATATTGTATATAAATAATGGTATTTATTAATGTGTTTTTAGTGTATATTATAAGGGCTTATCTTTTTGTTTTCAGCTATGATTTGTATGTATTATTCCACGTTTCGATTTTTGCTTTTAACTTTTGATTGAAGATATAATTTTAAACTTGAATGTTTATTCATATGTAAGTAATTTCTCTAAATAAAAAAAAATATTGATTTTTAAAAACGTAAAACAATCAGTTTGATTATTTTTAAAATTTCAGTTGACAGTTTTGAAACGGTGCGTAGAAATTGATGAAAGGCAAAGCAAACTATTTACCAATCTAGGCCAGAAACAGTCCCTGCTTTTGCAGCATCGAGATAAACTCCAAATATTCTTATATTAGTCTTATGATTGTCAAAACCATCTTTCGTCATATTAAATCATTCAAGCTTGCATTTTATTTATAGTTTTAAGTTCTAGTGCTTACCAGAAAAATTTGTATTCATAAAAAAAACTACAATCATGTTTTACTAAGAGTCATGCTCATTAAAAAAGTATAAGAAAAAAAATGTAGTGAAAATGTGAGAAAACAACCCCTCGCTTTTATATAAAGTCATTTGGTGTTTTGTTGCATACATTCAAAGAACTCTTACAAGAGTAATTTCTCTTCCTTAATACATGACTGCATTGTCGTAACGAATTGGGAATTAAAATATGAAATTACGAGGCAAATCTCTTTACATATTTGGTTTGGGCATATTATGCATTAATAGTTATTATTAAAGAGATTTTTTTTCGTCTGCCTTTTTTTACGTTTTTTATATATTTCTAGAAGGAAACATAGTTTTGAACTGTAAATGTTATAGTAAGAATGTGTAACCATAGATATGTGCAATCATTTTGGTAAATAGGTTTTAAGGGTTCAGAATGTTGGTTTTTAAGGTTAGGAACCCTTGTTAATGAACCCTTTGATTTTAACGGGAAAACTATAGAACTTTTGGAGTTTAAATTCAAACGTTACTGCTTTGACAATTTAAAATAATAAATATATCAAAACCTACAGCCAATAAACACTCTGGCTTCAAGAGCCTTAATATGAATATATTATTTATATATCAGAGGACGCAGGTTCGACTCCCGAATAGGATGCCCAATTTTGGCCAACCCCATTGAAAATATCCTATTTCGATAGACTAATTTTAATATTTATTCATATCAACAAGGATGCAATTCTATCGAATCCGATCGGCCAAAAATATAATTTAATATCGTCCAAATTCTTTATAGACTACTACTTTTTATATCAAAGTCGGCCCAAATAATTAAAATATTCTGAGCCCAAAAAATGTATTTAGAGGAAATTTAAAGCCCATCATTAAAAATCAAATATTCCATTAAGCTCTAAAAAGGGTCTTTCATATTAATTCAAGCATTTGATGGTTTAGAATCCTACATGGTATCATGTATTTCATGAGTGTTAATTTTAAACTGAAGATACGTTATTATAAAACATTCTTAGTGATTGTTAATTTTGTATATAATATATTTGGTTTTTGTTGTAACTAACTAATAAAAGTATTATTCATTATGAATATATATTAAAACTTTTCTTATAACTATCAAAATTATACTTTTACAGAAGATAAATGTAAAGTTAGACGTTACCAATTGATATCAAATGATTGTGTAGGGTTGATACGTAAGCTTTTAGGTGAGAGCAATATTGACATCTTAAAGCTTAATATTCAAAATATTTATTCCTCATGAAGTCAAATGAAAATATGTGATATAGGACTTCAAGTTGAATTTCCAAGGGTTATATTTTTATTTGTAAGTTGTTATCAAAATGTTTCCATATTTATTTTAACTTCTTACAAATTATATATATATATATACATATCTTAGTCACCCAACCTCTTATCCATTTCATTTATTCATCTTCTACATTGAGCATCCTACAAAGTGTAAAAGAAATGGGATACGATATTTAAAAGACATTAAGTAAAAAAATCACTTTAAAATATATCCGAATTTAACAGTTTTTTAAAGTGATAAAAGCTTCACAATTCCACATAGCTACTTAAGATACAATTATGAACATGTGAGAACAAGATCCATGTGGATTTGTGATATATGTTATACATGCGATCTCCAATGACGTCATCGTACGTTGTATACTTGAAATACTATTTGTACAAAGGTTTTATTTTTTACCATAGATAAAAGGTCATAGTTAATTCTTGAGCTAAACACGAATGCATAGAAAGGTTATTCTATTGAAATAGTTTGTATATGAAATTAAGTATAAATAAAGCTTGTTCATTGTTGTATAATCTATATATTATGATGTATGAAATCCTTCACTTCATATCCTTTATATCCTAATCACAGCTCATAAAGGAGGGATGGTGAGTCCTCCTCAAATGGGACACGACTCTAATCCTCAAGTCCTGAACCCCAAGCTCGAACTTATAATAAATATATAAAATAATGAAAAAGAGGGAGATCCACACGAGCATTCTTCTTCCCCTTTAAATTGAATCTTGGATGAAGAAGAAAAGGAAGATCTTTTGGTTCCAACATAATAATAATAATGAAAAGTACGTCGTCCATTTCCACTCCAAGAACTTCAATCCCATCCCTTCATGTTTGAAGATAATCTCTTTTTAATAGAAGGGAAGTGGAAAAAGGGATGTGATAAAATCCCCTTTTTCCTAAAAAATGAATAAACCCTCTATTTACTATCTTTTTTTTCATAATTGAAGAAGTGAAATGCTAGCATGCATGTCTTATTTCTATGGTATTTTCGTTCTTCTTGTTTTCTCTCAGTATTATGACTATGGATGAGGAGAAAGATCGGGGTTTCTGTGACGTCATTGGTTCAATAAGAGAGAGAGAGAATAATAAAAAGGAAGTTGGCATTATGCAATTAAGCATCACTTCACCACCGGCTGTTGAGGACATAGAGATAAAGGCATAAAGAGCTTATTGGTTCTTCCGAGATAACGTCATTGTGTCCAAAATATAGCTGAACGATGTTTCTCTGCTAATTGGAGGGAAGTCACCATTATTTTCTGTTTTGTGCAAACATTCTTCATAAAAGTTTGACTTTGTACAAAGAATATGTTTTAAGTCACATAGATGCTTTTTTCTTTATCTTTTTTCCTCTCTTTACCTTGAAAAGTAGGTTGTAAAATCAGAAAAGTGTATCCAATGACATTTTTCATTTTCATTTCTGGTCCAATCACTTTGCAAATAGTTTTATTAGGTCCGTCTTGACCCAGGATTCCATAAGTACCTTCAAAGTTCAAATTTGACCATAAATGTGGGAGGAGATAACGTGCGACATACAGACGGAAGGACGGACAGAGATTGGTGAATTATTATATAGATGTCGATTTACTAGCTCATATCTGTCGATGAAAGGCTCATCACTCTGACGATAAGACAATTTAAGAAATCGAAATTATATTAGCTATCAAAAAGTTATATTGTTTGTCATTATCACCTTTTTGTCCTTTTGGCAAGCTTATATAGATTTTTGTGTTTTTATTAGATTTTTATCCTATAAGTGTTTGTCGTCAGAATTAATGTGATATTAATCAATATTTGTCTTTTATTTTCAGCTAATACATACAAGGTATGCTGATTTGCCACTGTTATGTTTAAGCAAAAGAAGAATGTCTTACTTGTTTTGGTGCCAATTCAGGGTTACGATAGCCTTACTTCATTTTTGTTGTTATAAAGTTGGTGCCCTTACCTAATAAATATAATAAAACGGTTAGAGTGCTGAAAATATATATATATATATATATATAATATATATATATATATATATATATATATATATATATATATAGCCTTAAAAAGCTCCCTGTGACCTCCTTCTCGTTAAACACAGGGACAGGCACTAATAAAAGATGACCATAAGTATGGTCCTTGGAGGAACCATCAATCTTTCTTCTATATTCCACACGTTCCTATGTGAACTTTATATTTTAATAATAACTACAGAAAGAAAAATATGTCCACTTGGAAATAAATAATATAAATATATGACGGAAACCCATATAATTCTAATAAATAGTAATAGAGGTATGATCAAAATAAAATATCTCTCTATACATATTCATATTTAGAATTTCCAAATCCTATGAAAAAATGTTTATTTTATATTGTATACATGATGTATTTATCAACTTTTATGCCCTACAAGTATTCTTATCAAATTAAAAATTCGACTGCATTGCACTTTTCTCTTCAATATACATACATATATGCGCCAATATTTTCTAAAAAGCACGCATTAAAATATATATTTTATTACAAACTGCAGATAAATACATATGTACACTCATACTATAATTCAATTTTCAACGAGCTGTACTATATAGACCCTTTATTGGAGGAGAATGAAATGACATACGTATATATTGCATAGAATTAAAATCATTCTATACTCCCTTCTGCCGTAGTTCCCATGCTCCATAATATTAAAATCCCTGCAGTTGAATCAATTTTTACGTATATCTATATTGCAGTAGAGATGGAGATCCAGTAGAGTCGTTGACTCTCCTGGTAAAAATCACGATCGTATCCTCTCCTAGGAGTGACTACGATCACGATTTATATCAGAAAAATAAACGATAGATCAGGAGTCATATCTCTTAAAAAGGGATGACGATTTAAATATAGGGATGGTTTGACGATGTTATTCAAACTATTTTATTTATGTCTAATTTATTCTCAGATGAGTATCAAATTGTTATTAGTATATGATACATAGATACAATGTAAATAAAACATTGCGTCACATTTGCTTCCTTGAACAAAAAAAAGTGGAATCATTTTCACCAATATATAGAATAGAAATTGCAAATGAAATAAATAGTTTATACAACACCGTAAAGCATTATTTACATATTTAGGACGTCATCTCTCATAGAACAGATAAGAATCGTAATCTCTACCAGGAGTGTTAACGACTCTACTACATCTCCATCTCTACTTCGACATCTACATACTTGGATTCAAGGATGATGCATTTAATGCGACTTCCTTCATTAACAATAACTGAGTAAACGTTAGCTTTTATTTTATAGCTTAGGTTTGGTAAATTTTAATATTTCTGTAATATAGAATATTGACATATAAGCAAACCTTATTATTTGTGTAAAATAAAAGAAACTTCCATTATCGTTATAACAACAATATCAGACAGTGCAGAATATGGATGCCATTTTTTCGGTTGCTTCTGTAATATAGGATATCAAATTTAAACAAAATCTTACTTTCTTTTACAGTAAAATAAGAAAACTAACAATTTTTTTAAACATACTTTAGTGTTTTTATTTGTTGTTATGACATAAAATCTTTAATTAAATTGTTTCTCTTAGTTTTTTATATTATTGTTTTTTATATTTTAGGCTTTTTGTTATGATTGAAATTATAAGTAGTTCATATGTTGTTTTAACAATATACATATATTTATAAATTAATACAAAATCTAAAAGTGAATATTCTTTTTATTCAGAAATCAGTTTTGAACGAAAAAGAGGTGATCAGAATTAAGCAAATATCACTTAAATTGTATTTAAAAAGAAAATCAGAAAAGTGAATGCTGAGTTTGAATATTTAATACTCTTATGCAAAATGCTATGCAATATAATTTCAAAAGATCTTTTGCAGACGTAACATGACACCTTTGTAACTGCATTTCAAACACATATCAACTTTTACACCCAACTTAATACTAATGTGCATAATTATACAAGATTACGACATTGAGAACATGATGATATTTTGTACCAAAATCCTTTTATATATATTAAACATATTTTATATTTCCTCAAACTATTATAGTCCAAACATATAATGGATCCCTTAAGCCAAATCATAAGTAGAGTTAAAACACACTTTATTTGTTCATTTTTTAATTTCATGTATATTTGTTTAATTTATAATTGAAAAATAAGACTGTGGAAATAAATCATCTATAATTTTTATTATTAAATGGGGTTTGCTACATGTCAATTTGAACATAATATATTTGAGCTCCAATGTTCACTTTATTTTGAAAGTGTGGGCAAGTTTATTAATATATATATATATTATGAAGTAATTTTTTTCCGCTTTCAATCGCCTCTAATGTCCTCAAAAAATGCTATTTTCAAACAATTTGAAGCAAAAGATAGGTATGATAGCAAAATATCCAAATAAGCTTTTGTTTTTTGTGTAAACCAAAATTAAACGAGATATGAAAGTTTGAAATCGTCATTCCTATGGAAAATACCCAAACAATGACCATTTCAAAACTTCAGTATCTCGTTAATTATGTGAAATCCTTGATATCATATCTACATTTTGCACCAAATTATTTTCAAATAACATTTATAATTAGAGTATGAGAAGCGATCGAATGGCAAAAAATACTACATAACTTTTGGGTCCGTTGAGGAGACATTTCTGATTATTCGATTTCGTTCAAAATTTCACAAGATGATATCTATGCACTAAGCTAAAATCCTAGGGGGAGCCCAACTCTCAATTCCGAAATGCGTGAAATAAGAATCACCCTATATATATATATATATATATCAGGTAATGACCGGGTACCCGGCCCGGGTCCTGTCTGTTTTTTGAGCGTCCCGCCCGGTGTCCCGGATCTTTTATACACCGGGCCGGGACATCAATATTTTTTCAATATTTCGTTTGTCATTAATTTTTTTTAAAATCACCACTTCAGAAACTTTTTGTAGATTCTTTTAAAAAAAAAGTCGTCAAATTTTTTGTAGATTCTCTTTAAATAAAAAGTCATCATTTTTTTGTAGAAAATTTCTATTAAAAAACTTCATCACTTTTTTTGTAGATTTTTTTATAAACAAAACTTCATCACTTTTTTTGTATATTCTTTTCTAAGAAAACTTAATTACTTTTTTTTTTTTGGAAATTCTTGACTTTAAAATGTCGAAACATCAAAAAAAATTCAAGCCGGGCCAGGCCAAAACCTGGCCGGGACATAATATATTTTTTCGTTCCTTCGACATTTTCAAGTGAAGACTTTCCAAACAAGTGACGACGTTTTTTAAAAAAAGAATCGCAAAAATGTGACGACGTTTTTTTTAGAAAAGAATATCCAAAAAGTTTCTAAAGTGATGATTTTTGTAATGACAAACGAAATTTTGAAAAAAAAATTATGTCCCTGCCACGTGTCTAAAAATCACCGGGCTGAGATTTTTTAGGTAATTATTTTCTAAAAAAACGTCGTCACTTTAAAAATGACGAAGGAACGAAAATATACTGAAGTCCCGGCTTGAAAAATTTAAGTGCCAGCCCAGCCCCGGTCAAGGCGAAAAAAAGTGTCCTGGTCGTTTCCGGATATATATATATATATATATATATATATATATATATATATATATATATATATATATATATATATATATCAATATATATATATATATATATATATATATATATATCAACATAGTCAAAAGTATTTGCTCTGTCTCTCAGACTCTTAGCTGTTGGTACGGACATTTTTTGAATTATAAATATTCATTTCAGTTCTTGTACTTCAGATACTGTAATGGAAACCTGTATATTATGGATCTTCACAAGTCTCATCATCCAAATGCAAATGAGGCTTCTGAAAAGAGAGGTGTAAGATGAAATACACTTTGTAAGGCATGATACACATTAATTGGACTCTGCCTGAAAAGATAATTGCACTTTCTATAAACTGCAATATAGAAAATGCATATGGACCATTTGATATTTTAATTACTAAGGCAATATTAATTTGGACAAGACTTGAGTTGTGTTGAAGTCCTGCTTAATTAACAGTTAATTGAATAGTTTTCTTATTTATCAAGGACCCATCCAAGAGGAACAAATGAATAAAAATGTTTTTATTAATCTCTGTAGAAATAAATTTATTTTTCTACGGCAATTGCATTATGGATATTATCTTAATTATTTTAAATATTGCTGTAGATAATTTTTATATGGAATGGACGTTGAAATATTGTAAAAATGAAAGCATCCTCATAGTCAGTCATATTGGGGACGTAATTTTCCTGAAATACTCATTTAAACTGTACGTTTATCTTCACTTTGATGTTTATGTTTTTATGTTACATGCATATGATACATTATCGAATAAGTTAATGACTATAATACAAAGTATAAATACATCACAAAATCTCGAATTTCACAGCTGTTCATTTGAATTGTATGATCAGATCAGAGAAGGAAGATTGAATTTATGTTTCAATGATCTTTGATTCACTATTTCATGACTTCTTAGTAATAATAATTTGAAAATTGTGTTGGCAATAAACGTTATAAATGAATCTCACAAAAGCTATATCCCAATTAAAGATTTTCTGATGCATCTTGCATGTAACATACCTAATGATTCAAATATAAACTTTTTTAACGTGTGTACTTTAGCAATCAAAGTTGGGCATTTTGATTAGCCATTCTTTTTTATACTCCATCTGATGTTTGTATATAATATATATATAATATATATATATATAGATATATATTATTATATATATATATATATATATACATGTTAGGTTTCGTAATCTAACTTGGGCCATTTTGATTACCATTCTTTTTTATGTTTGTATTACATATATATATCTATATATATATATATATATATATATATATATATATATTATATATATATCTATAATATATATATATATATTAATATATATATATATATATATATATATATACATACATATTATACATGTAGGTTATAACGGATGACAAGAATCGATCCATTAATCTGCAAGAAGACTGAATACTACGTATATAATAACTTATGTAACACGTGGGTCAATAGCCCTGGAAATAGAAAAGAAATAAATAAATCTTGCCAAAATACATTTCTATTCAACAATGTAATAATCTCCTTTCAATTCGATTTAATCATATCAAAGTTTTTTCTAACTCTTCGATTCCTACGGTGAAGAATAATTTATCGAGACTTTCAAAGTATGCATTTGTTTCAACTACAACTTCTTTGTTTGAATTTAACTTCTTCCAGAATGACACGATCTGGTAGTTAGGCCCGTGACCTATTGACCGATGTTTTACGCCATTAATTGACTGTATCCCTTCTAATATTTGTATTTCGATCATTTCAAATACATTATACCATTTTGCATTCGAATTATAGATTTATGAAATGTTATTATGATTATATTTTTTAATAGGACTTTTAATTAAAATAATTTATACAATATATATATACCTATATAATATTGTAAATCAGTAAAAAAATACACAAAGGGGTTGTGATATTAAGTAACTCGCCTATTTGGCCGCCTACGGCACCCATATGTTCATATTACATAGATTTCTTAAATTTGTTGCATATATTTTGTGGAGATAATATAGGTTTTCTAAATGTCAATGAGTTACAATTATTTTTTGTTTTGTACAAACATTCTTCATGAAAGTTTGACTTTGTACAAAGAATATTTTTAAGTAACATGAGATGCTTTTTTATCTTTTTCTTTTTTCCTCTCTTTACCTTGAAAAGTAGGTGGTTCAAATCAGACAAGGTCTGATTTTCTTCTTCTTCTTTCTGGTCCCATCACTTTGCAAATAGTTTTATTAGGTCCGCCTTGACCCAAGGATTCCATAGTACCTTCAAAGTCCAAATTTGACCATAAATGTGAGAGGAGATAGCGTGCGGACATACAGACGGACTGACGGACGGACGGATAGAGATTAGTGAATTTTATATAGATGGTAATTTTTTAGTTTCAAATTAATGATCTAATCCATTAAATCATTCAAATATAATTTATTTAGATTAAATAGGAAGTGAAGAACACGTAAAACAGAAAAAATATATAAATTCAAAATTTAATATATATTTGATATCTTTCCTGCCCACCAATATATATAAAGTCCTTACAAAAATAAAGTTATATTATATTATTATACAAGAATAACTCGTTACAAAGGACTTTATAAGAAAATTAACCTTTTGTTTATTTTTCAACAAATGAATTCGTAATAGAACGTTTTAAAGTAGTAACTTTTCAATGATAAAAGTTTTAATAAAATAATCAATAAATCTTGTTTTTATATGTTTTATTTATATTTACAGATATTTGATTCTCTATCCAAAAAGGAACGTGTGGTTTTTAACTTCTAAGTAAATTCCACCACACTGGAACTTAATTTTGTATCTGTTGGACGTCTTTCCTCTTAACAAAATGGAAAAATAAAACTTCAGTGAAATATGTATAATTAAAGTGCATACGTATATAAACATAAGCATCAAACTATATTGCTTATGTATATACACATGGATGCAATTCTATCGAACTATAATGTTTATATATATATATATATATATATATAATATCAATCATATGAACACGTTAATAAAAAGCCACCATGCCATAACTCAGCTTATTGAGGAAGTAATTTCCCTTGGCTAAAGCACTGTCTACGTGATCACAAAAATATATTCCACCTTAATACCCTCTTTTGGTCTATGTTAATCTCATATAATGAATATTAATATTTTATGACGCTGGTTTATTAATAGGGCTTCCAAGGCAAAGTGCTGTCGTATTAATGTATCTACATGAGAAAAATAATTTTCTTGAAAACATTACAGATTATTTTAACATTTTGTACTGTTCAATTTTTCCAATATCTTTTTGACGACAGGCAAATTAAATAAAGTTTTGTTTTTTTTTTGTACACCTGTACAACATTTATTTTATAATATTATGATATAATCGTTACATCCAAATCTGAGCTACATGAAAATAAACGTTTTTAACATCTAAAACTAGAGTTCATCAATAATCTATTCAAAAATTAAAACATTTTTTGATAGGGGGGTTTTAGAGTGCTTCTGAGTAAATAAATTTTTGTTTACATTATGCATAATTTTCAATGGTATTGTTGTACTATCCGTTTGAATGTTAACTACTGTGTGGGCTTATATTGTAAGACTTGAAGAATAAATATTCAATTTCATGCTCCAAAATTACCTTTGAAGCTATTTTCTCAAATAAAAATATATATTCTTCATGAATAACTTCATTTTATGATCAAATTTAATGTTTTTAGTTAGCTAATTTAGGTAGTCATATCGTTTTGATCATATTATTGCTCTTTTTAAATAAGTGACATTCACAAATGGAATAGAAATAAAACTAGAGGCATATCTACACTCAGAGAGTGCAACCTCCGCCGTCACGGGGTCCTAATGAGCCTTCCGAGGCGGATTTTTCACGACTGGGCGCGTAGAGGGACGGGGGAGGGTTCCCTCGACGGAAATTCCGAGATAAAGACCGCTCCCGGCACCGATTTCACAGCACAGCGACATCTATTGGTAGAGTAGGCTAACTTGAAATATTTTTATATTAGCTCGTTTTGCATCTTAATTCTGCACTCAGAGATGTCAAAATTTAATCACTTGTTCCTTTGGCATTTCCAACAACTCCACAAAGTTTCATCCAAATCCGTTCAGTACTTTTTGAGTTATCCTGCTGACAAACCAACAGACCAACAAACAAACAAACCAACAAACCAACGCCAGTGAAAACATACCTCCTTCGGCGGAGGTAAAAAGGTTTTATAATAACTATGTATACCTTATCGAAAGATATAACAACGTAAACTAATGAATTATGGAAGTTGCATTTTCTGCAGTAAATGCAAAGTGACAGTAAACAATTTTTTAGGCGGGTGCAAAGCGCTTAAATAAGTCAGGAAAATGTACATCTGAACAATATACTTTACTTTCATATCGTAAGAAGAAAAATAACATCGTTTATATATTAAGGTCTTTTTAGTCATAGATAATATATACATTAACAAAGCTTTACCAACTCCGAAGTATACTAAAAATTATGTCCAAAGAATTTATAAGCACTTTAGACCTTAGGATTTTTTTGATCAATTTCAGTTTATCTCCAAGAGATCCATCCTTGGTTTTTTTTTATTTTTAAAGATATAATTATTGCATTCAAAAATTGCATACAAACATTATATTTATTTTCATATCGTTTAAAGGAAAAAAACATCGTTTATATATTTAGGCCTTTTTAGTCATAGATAATATATACATTAACAAAAGCTTTGACATTTCTTTACAATTCCAAAGTATACTAAAAATATTTATGAAGTATTTGTAAGCATTTTATATTTTAAGAAAATTGGAACGTCTCACTCTGGAGTAGTTTTTAATCATTGAAAATTTTTTTTTATGAATTTCAGTTTTCTCCAAGAGGTCCTCCTTTGTTTTAAATGTTAAAATATATAACCATAATATGCAAATATATTTAAAAAATAAATACACAAGTAATAAATAACTAATAAAGTCACAGATATTTATATTTATTTATAATATGAATGCAAATATTAGTTCCAAATCATTAAAAGAAAAATGAATAATATTACGCTTTTTGGGGGTTTTATATGGTTCAATAGATATGCAGTATCTGTGTGGATTTGAATAAATGTTATGGCATTAAAATCCGTCTATGGAACCTAGGATCGTGTTTTGTATCTCTCAGTTTTTATTGTTTTGCAAAATGAATGCTGTTAAGTATTTGTTTTGAAACAAAACAAATATATATTTGGTACATAAGAACGTAAAACATTACATTTTGAGCTCAACATTTAAATTTATATAAGCACCCACTGATTAGTTTTCTCCACTTTTACAAACTTATCTTTAAACTGTTGACTTTTTACTTTCCTCCTTTTTTGAATTGTTCAAAAGTCCAATTCTAAATTTTAGTTTATGGTCTAATTTGACCATAATATGAATAAAATTATATTTGTTAAACAAACTAAGCTCAGCTAATTTTTTTTTTTCGGTTTTATACGATACATAAATAAAAACACAAACTAGGTAGTCGTGTAAATCAATGCATAAATGAACATTATAGTTCATAACTATTGCCTAGAAATAAAATATCCTTTTATAAAGGGAAAATAAGACGATTTTAAAAGCTAAAAATAATCACAATAAGGCCGTTCTTGACATTAAACGTTGATATCTTCTGGCAATTGATTTAATCAGGCTTAGATATTGTGCTGAAATTGATGGTATGAATTTGATGATCAGCCCAAAGAGGACGATGTCACTTGAGGAATTAAAGAAATAATTTGTACAATGTACAAAAAAGTTATTTAACAACTCTAAGTCCCTGTTTTCCCCTTACAACCAACAATGGTATGTGGGTTTCACTCTTTCACATATTTGTATTTTAGTGTTTTTGCCTTTTATAGTTTCTCTAAGTCGACTTTTAAAGGTCAATCCTTCTCCTGGCATGACTCCAGACGCTTAGAGGGTACACAATGATTAATTTCGTTTTTCAGTCATTAGGAAAATACGAGAAAATATATGAGTTAAATGTTTTTAGTCCATTTTTTACTACCCCCAAAAAGTAATAAACAAATACTTAAACACAGATACAAGGAAGGAAACATTTAGGCTTTGAGGGAGAGAGTAATCATAATTCTCTTAGCCATTATGAGTATAAAATGACTTCTCATCCTTAGACCCCCAACTGGGAAGATGCCTTTTTTACGAGGCAAAATGGGTGTTTATTCACGAAGGAAGAGGGATCTCAAGACATATATATATATATATATATATATATATATATATATATATATATATATATATATATATATATATATATATATATATATATATATATATATATATATATATATATACATATATATAAGGGATTCTTTCATAAAGCTGTTGTCCATTTAGTGGAGATGGAACATAAAGTGAATTATGTACCTTTATAGAATTCCAGGATCTGTGAAAGTAGTGGGGCCCCCCAAATTACAAATCATGTGCTCATTCGCTGGATTCGACATTCTAACACTTGGAAGACAGCAAAGGTTCATTTATCCCCAAAATATTAACTCAGTTCTAATATACTGTCAAATCATTGTTTGTTGGTCCTCTGTCTATAGCATTCGTTCGTCCATAGCGGCCATCGCAGTTTTTCCCCGCAGAAGAGAAATTATATCGAAACTTTCTGTGACTAGCGACCACTTATCTTTAAACGATCAGTTTTTTTTAATTACATAATTTAGGACTTAATCATTAAGCAAAATACAAAAAATATTAACATCATGAATAAAAGTCATTTGTGGACGAGTTTTACTTTATATTGATATAATATATTTCAATATATAATATATTTACGTAATAGATGGAAACCATAAACTAATGTCTGTATGTATGTACTAATATTTATAAACAGCAATTATTTGTTCCAAAGAGCAAAACTTAATTTCATTTATACCTTTTTTCCATTTTTACCATTAAATTACCTTATACTACAGTTTTCTTGAAATAATGCAATTATATGTATAAGATCCTTCTTTCAAATATATGTTTTTCTAATTTTGCAACCCATTTTTATCAAATCTAAATAAAATAGTTTGAAAAATTAAAAATATATATATTTTTTAAAATCTAGGTACATAAAGTGCCATTTTTTACACGAGTAATTCATTATTTTAACAAAAAAACTTTGCTTTCATTGCTTCATATGAAACCCTTCACAGAAAGGTTCCACCCGAGAGGGGAAAGTCACTTTGATCAACCTAATTTGTTTGTTTGTACGATATACAAAAAAACGATTTATTCAATTTGTAACCACAAACACTTTCAAAACCCAGCTAAGGAATATAGTAAAAGCACAAATAAATACTGGTAAGACGTTCAGGAGAACATTAAAAATAAGGCAATCTACAGCACACTTACAATTTTTTATTTAAAGACAGTCTTACAAAATATGGAAGGGCTTATCAATTAATTTCGTAGTTATGTTTTCTAAATAGGACGGTAAGGGGGTTTGCGTGAACTTTAATTTGCACAAAACGAATTGAACTTTTGTATAAAGAAATATATCCTCTTCGAAAGGACGTAAATTTATAAAAAACACTATCGGGATCTTAGCAATACTCATATTATTAGTAAGCTATAATCGAAACAGTATTTCAAATATCACTCGATGCCAGACATGGTGATAAAAATGGTTTTTAGAAAAGAAACACAGTCATCTGCTGTTTCTGCCGTGAATGTTTCCTTTGTTTAAAATATATAAAAAAAGCCTTCTAGATCCTAGGTTTGGTGCATTCTATCGAACCATTTAGGCAAAAAACAAGAAACTAATTGGATGACATTCAATGTGAATGATTATTATATTTATTAAAAGTTTGTAGGAAAATCTCCTTTAGTTTTATAATTTTTGTAACTAAACTGTATATACGTATTATTTTTTCTGTTTTCTGTTCTCTATTTTTAAATAATAGCATTCAAGTATACTAAAACTCCTGGGAGATAAGTATGCCTTCTTTTCAACCCAAGGGTCTTTGTCCAAAAAGTGTCCGCATAAAGAAATCGGCTATGCATTTAACCATAAATAATATGACCAAAAAAGAAAATGGTGCAAATGACGCTTATAAAGCACTAAATAACTTCAACTAAAAAGCATTTTTATGTCTGATATAATAAAAACTACTTATATTTATTTATGTGAAGAACCTGTTATTGTACACTTATACAACAAAATAAATTTTATTTCAAGTCTTTCTTTTTATGCTTCAAAAATGGAGGAAATATTTTTAAATACAAAGAAACTGTTGAACATTGGATTAAGCCTCGTCTGTTATCAACTGGCTAAAATTAGGGCAATCTAAAAAGCCTTTTATGTAAATTGAATTTCATGGGAGTAGATTTCTATAATAAACACAAAAGGAATATTTGCTCAATAAGTAAGTACAGTATTGAATGAAAATTATTGATTTGTATATAATTTTAAATTCATTTTGGTAAAAAATACAGTTTTAAAATATAAAATACTAAAAAATACAGATAAATTCAAAGATAAATTAATCTGAACTGTACTAAAAAACATTTTA
>CP045892.1:16419350-16547469 GCA_013387185.1 Caligus rogercresseyi
TGGTTAACCAGCTTTAATATTTTGGTATACTAAATCATGTCAATTTAATAAGTAGAGAGTTATATGTACATTAAAAAAAGCCTATCTCGCGTACAAAATGACGCATATAATGGATTATAAATGTGTCAGAGACAAAGTAAAATTTTGAGAGGATACCTTGACGCAAATCTAAGAAGCACATTATTATTTATTTTTTTCATAATCGATTTCTTATAGGTCAATACAGGCTCTGAATCATATGATGTAAACTCAGATTGTACTGAATTCTGAATGATAGAATGCAACCAAGGTCATTTTTGGATTTATCATCTAAAGGTTTACTAAGCTTAAAAGTACTATTTACTCTGAAGCGAACAAATCATCTTCTACAGGCGAGTGAAGTTAACTGATACAAAAAAGCTATGAAATATGCTAACATTACACACTCCCTTTCTTGCTTTGTTTTTACTGAAAACTTTGTTTTTTTATTAAAAACATCAAACATACGTCTGGCAGTAATTTAGATTTCCTTTAAATTAATTATTATTATTGAAGTCTGTAACGTCCACCATTTTGAAGAAATTTGCGGAAAACTTATTTTTACAAAAAAATTAAAACTTTGACCTCGTTGCGCGACCTCGTAATGTGGACCGATTTTGTTCAAACTTTGTATGTCGTCTTCTTTTATCACCAAGAAACAGAAAATCCACAATGTTGCTAACATTTCAAACATTTGAAAAATAAGAACAACCCTATATATATATATATATATATATATATATATATACATATACTTTAAAATACAATTCATCCGCCCTATTAGTGAATGCAAAGACACGAAATAATAATTTGCTTAAGGAATACTCTGTTCATTTTGTCCTCCTTCTTTTCAGGGCAACACAATGACAACATCATGAATAGTATGAGGCATGTAAACAAATAAACAAAACAAACCCAAACAACAAAGAGCCTCTCTTCATGGTCATCAAATCATCATATTTTATAATTTATGAATATTCTTATTTGAAGGGGAGGACCAAACACATAGGCAACAACATTATATTGCTTAAGACCAAATTAGATAGACACACTACATATTAGGAGATAAATACTGGGAGGGACATTTTGTTTTTGCAGGTATGGCACGATTGCCTGCAATGGTCCTATGGGCGTCTTTTCATAGTGGGAACACGAAGTGTTTTCCTACTGTTTAGAGGAGATTAAGTGGACTTAAACATACATAAGTTAAGGCATAACATCAAAATAAGGTGTAAATATAATTGAAGGAGTGACTTATTAGTATAATTACAACGCCTTTGTACAATTTTTCTCTCTAAACAGACCCTTTATAAAATTACTGTTATATAAATATAGTAATTAAAGAATTATTACCTCCGCCGAAGAGGTATTGTTTTCACTGGCGTTGGTTTGTTTGGTTGGTTGGTTTGTTTGTTTTTCAGCAGGATATCTCAAAAAGTGCGCAACGGATTCAAATGAAACTTTGTGGAGTTGTTGGAAATTCCAAAAGGAACAAGTGATTAAATTTTGGCATCTCTGAGTGCTTCTTTAAGATGCAAAATGAGTTAAATACTAATAAATATTTAAAGTTAGCCTACTCTGCCAATAGATGTCGCTGTGCTGTGCTCTCCTCTTTGATGACGTCAGTTTCTTTTTCTTTCCATGTACCTCTAGAGTGTAAACAATGATATATTTTTGACATATGCGACAGTGTGTAGAGGATTGGAAATGACAAAAAGACCAAGTGATTCATTTGGTGGGGATCGGCGAAGGTTTGCACTCTCTGAGTCCTCTAGTTGAAATTGCTGGGATGGAAATTATATATATATATATGATCCATTTATGTTCCGATATGAGCAAACAATATAAACATCCTTAATTCTTAAATATGAAGTGTTGCTTCAATCTTTTTAATTATCACCTCTCTTTGCTTTTCAGCCAATGACGTATCAAGAAGCACCAATTTTTCTATATCTCTAAATACGGATTAGTATAGAGCATAAATTATAGCGTTAAGTATATGATCAAGTATTAGATGCTTAGTACATGTTTTTTTATCAAACATAACAATTTTTAAAATGCTTCTTGTATTTCTAATTTGCCACGTTAAAAACAAACATTAAATATATAACAACCAAATAGCATTACTCAAGGTGTATATTAAAACACAAAGTAGTCCATATTGCCTGAAGAGCAGACTTTTCGTTTGCTGGTGTTTATTAATGATGTCATGACGGTAAGAATAACATGACTATTGTTGTCTTACCGTCCACGAATATATTTTTTTATGAGGTGAAAAATTAAAATAACATTTATGATGTCCCACTATCCATGAAAATATAATATTATTATTTTATTATGTAATTTAGCTAAAGTTTGTAGTGAAAATTAAACTTAAAGAGCATTTTATCACGGTTGAAATTGTGTTAAACCCTTATTTAATGAGAACTCAATTTTTAGATAGAGCGTTGTTATGTCTTCTAATATTAATAAGAGCTCCTTAATCCGTTTTAGTATACAGTCTTTCAACAGAGAAATCTCAGAAATGAAAGCAAGGCAATAGGCATATATGTATGTATATATTTACACAATATACCAACTCACTACTACAAATATAAAGGCAAATATATGTATGTACATAAACAATCCTCTTCTGAGATAGAAGTAGAATTTATAGCACACATATTTCATTTTTATTGAGTTTTTTGGAAGGAGGAAGAAGTTTTATTCCCTCTTTTTCTGCCTCTAAGGAGCAACTGGAAGAAGGCATTTTAAAGCAAATGATGACTAGCTATATCCTTATTTTCCCCTCTTCTTGTTATTTTCCGTGAGAGAAACAAACAAAGTCGGATTTGTTATTATTATTATGGCACAATTCAATTTAATAATGAACAACTTTTGCACAAGCAAAAGTTTTACCAAACACCAAAAGCTGATAGGAATAATTACTAACAGATTTATGAACTTTTAGCATGTAGCATAATTCTGATTTTATTACGGCTATAGGTTTTTATTTATCTTCTGCAATAAATGTATTATTACAAATATTTAAACCTGGCTGACATAAAATAAAATCAAAATTTACTGGAGAGTTGCAAAAATTAAGGATACATAAATAAACATTTAAGTTTAAAATTACTGTCTAAAGATAAAATAATCTATACCAAAATTCTACTTCTTCACGCACACAAATTGTGACGGAACAAAACGAACCAGGTCTCTTGCCCATTTCCATCTGGTTATTGAAGATAATGACGGGATTGTTTATGTCGAACGTAGGTACTTTGCAGCAACATCGATAGTTATTGCTTTAAAATCTTCGACGTCGACAAAATAGTGTGTTGTCAGTTTATGTGCAATTAAAGCCTTAACATTCAGAAGGGTACACTCAACAGCTTTATGTTTTGGTGGGGCTCTTTTGTATGTTGATTGTTTAAAAATGTCTTCAAGAGAGTGGAAGATTGAGCAGCTTTAGAAAACTCGTTCGAAACAGATCTAGCTTTCGTTGGCAGTCTGTTTTTGAAGTTATATTTTGAGATCCACGACTTCACAGGGCATTGCGAAATAATCTTCTTTGTAATAAAAAATAGCGAAACTTTCCAACGTTAGGGATAGAACTACAAATTAAATCTTGGACTGCAAAAGTTTTCGTATCAAGGGGGAACTTTTCTAGAAGCGATGGATCACCAAATTTATCCACGAATGGTTACATATCCTTACACTGGTGTATCATGTTGAGAACTAAATCTGAAAGGTATGTACGACCAGCTGACCACAAAATTATCTGAATGAAGGCCAGGAACGCAAAAAACCAACCAAGTCTGGATTAGTGAATATAGTAAGAAAATATAAAGAAAAAAAACGTTTCGGGAGAAGCTTGTTAATAGATATTAAAACATGGCAGTTGCTCAAAGAGTCAAAAACTTTTTCTAAATATATTCCAACAAACACCTACTTTACAAGAACTTTTTAAAGATTCTATGGAAATAGCTATTTTCCTGGATATATCGGTTATTTTCCTGAATTTTAAGAATACGTTTTCTAAAATTTATTTTTGCATTTAAAATAGGTTCGACTTTGCTAAAGTTAAATATGTGTCATTTAAAATAGTTATAGGGATCCAGTGGTTTAAATCAGTATCATCGTCCTTCTTAGGAATGAGAACAATTCTACCTTTTGAAAGACTTTTACCAGACTTTGTTGCCAGACTTTCTATAACTTTTACAATTAGTAAAATATATCTCCAGGTGCAAGAGTAAAAAAACGAGAGGGGATGGTCATTTTTGGTCTACCTCATTGATAAGATTCTAGGTTCGATAGACTAATTATAATGCTATAATGCTTATTTATATCCAATTGGATGCAATTCTATCGAACCATATAGGCAAAAAAAAAAAGGGAGCTCGATAGCCGTGCGTGTTAAGGCGTGTTCAACTCTCAATGTTGGGGGCGCAGGTTCGAATCCCGAGAGGGGATGGTCATTTTTGGTCTACCTCATTGATAAGATCCTAGGTTCGATAGACTAATTTTAATGCTATAATGCTTATTTATATCCAGTCGGATGCAATTCTGTCGAACCATATAGGCAAAAAAAAAAAAAAAAAAAAGTCCATAGATACCATATGGACCAGACGCTATGTTATTTTTAATATTTTTTTGATATAATGTACAATGTTTTCTTTTGTAAAAACTTTTGTAGCCAAATTCTTTTATTTAGGAAGTTAATCTTACTCCACCTCAACTTTCATCAAAACGTATGTGGAAATGCAACAGGATATCAGGGGACTTAAAAATAACTTTACCGTCAGAGACTATTTTTTAATGACATTGGACGAGTCATTATTTTTTTCAAATAAAAATTTAGACCTATGAATATAACTGGATTCAAAGCAACTCCTTCTTTTAAATTCGGTTCAGATAATATCAGCAATCCTATAAGAGTTAATAATTCCTGGTGTAAAGATCTGTTAATAGGAAGAAATACTGAAAGATTCACAAAGTATAAAGTATATTTCTATATTTTGTATTTATTTTCTCAAGATGTCAAAAATTTACTTAAGCGAGCATATGGCATTTTTTATCATTTTTATTTCTCATTCTAACTTATGTTGTATTTTATTAATAAACACTTGATAGTTGCTTAGCGGCAGTAAAGGTATTAGCAATGGCATTAACATTTTACGATTTATCTAAGGTTGTCAATAATATTTTATCAACTAGCTGTTTTTACTTTTAATCATATATTTTTAGGATCTATCGTTATATGTATCACTAACGTGGTCTTCGTCGTTTTTATTAATATTTTTTCAGTTGATTTTTAATATAATATTTCTTGTGTTGTTTTTTATCCCTAAAACAATGTGTTATTTTAAAACTTTATGAAAATAGAAAAATTATACTATTGGGCATCTAATAATTTAAAATATGGATGTAGATTATGAGTTACACAAATATCGGAAAGAAACAGTTGGTCACCGATGAAGGCAATTGATATATTTTGTCAAACTGTTTTTTACGCACTACATCTAAAATAAGCTTGATACGTATATTACTTTACTTTGAAACTTCATTAAAAAATAAATATATCTATAACTGATATTTTTTGAAAAGATTCCACCTAAGCGCATTTTTTAAAATACAATGGTTATTAAATTTTAGCAATTTGCGTTGAACTATATATATTTTATTTTCATACATATATATATATGTATTGAGTAAATAAATGAATGGAAAAGGCTAATAAAATAAGTGTTGCGCAAGTCGTATGGAACAGAGATCTATTTGAAAACATTTTAAAAACCAATAGAAGAGATTATTTGCATTTTTATTTTAGATAATAATAATTAGATGTAAGTTACCTATTTATGAACTACAGTTTGTATTTAAAAAATAAGTTTTCAAAAATATTATTACAGAAACTTACAAACAGTGGTTTTTTTATGTTATAATTTTAACACCTGAATACAAGCACTACTTCTATTATGCGTCTTTTCAAAAAATGCTTACATTTTTGACTAAATGAAGTCAATATCATAGTGAAATGCAAAAAAACGATTAAATATTTGTTACTTCTTATAGCAGTATACAGAAATCTTTAAAAATAATAAGAGAAATAAATATTTTATGTATGTATCGTGCTAAAATTGTTTTATATGGTTGTTATACGAGTATCAAGTGTTATTTTTAATTTTTTGATTAGGTTAAAAGTATAACAAAAAGTTATAAGTAATAAGTATTTTTAAACCTTTTAATATAATTTTATCAATTTTTTTATCTTCATAGTTCAATTTATAGATAATTGTCTATCAAGAAAAAAATAATTTATTTTTTATACGTTAAGGATAGGATTCATAAGACTTATTCATTGGGGGCTTATCAGCATTAGATAAAACACCGCCGGTAAATCATGCGTGAGTCTGTAATGATGCATTTCGGACCCATTCATAAAAAATGGGTCACAGATAAAAAAAAGTAGCAAGAAGTAGGTAATGGACTATTTTTAAGAAGCTGTCGGTTGCAGTTCAAGAAGAGCTTCAAGAACTACTCCTATATGTACTACTCAAATTACAAAGTGTCAGAGACATGCATCAGACGAAGAATAAAAAAAAAGTTCACTTACTCACTACTCTCCCCTTACAAGTCAAGTTCCCTTGTTTTAAAAATGAGTCTAAAGGGAATGAAATTTTACTGTGTGAGAGAGAATATTATGATTGACAGATACCCTAACTGTAAAAAATATCCTCCCCCCCCCCCCCAAAATAAATTATGATTTAATATTAGAGATATGTTTCAAATGAAGCTACAGATGTTGTAGGATGTATATAAAGTCAAAGTAAAATGAATATATAATATATATCAGAGCTGGGATTCGGTTGAAAAATCTACCGCGGTTCATATGCATTTAATATGAGACAAAGTATTGCAAAGGACTATTAAGTATATAATTGCTATAATCTATTAGAGATTATTTAAAATTTAATACATAATAATGTTATATAACTATATTATATAAGTTATATATGTACTTGGATTTTTGAGGAAATGGAAGGCTATTTTTTTTACTGTCTCTTATTGTCCGATACTATATTATAAGCTGCATTGGAGCTACGTAGTTGTTTATTTATTTCAAGTTCTTTACACAAGGGAGTGATTCCACTTTTACCTTAGTACTTAGTACAAATACTAAGTACCGATTGACAATCGGTACGGTATTTTGTAGATTTTACCGAATATCGTATAATCAGTATCAGTATTTGAAATCTACCGTCTGTAGTATCGAATACCGATTTGTATTCGGTAGTCGCAGCTCTGATATTATACATATATATATTTATATTTATATATATATATACATCGGTGTATATATATATCGACATGCTGATCGACATAACCAAATTTGATAAAATTTTGTTGCTTAAATCTGACTAAATCTAAATTTTTATATATACTATATCGACATAACCAAATTTGATAGATTGTGTAGCCTAAATCTGACCATCGAATAGTGCTGTTTTATTTGTTAAGATGTAATCTAGCTATTGTATAACATGATTTTCCTTTTTATTTTTATGCATTATGAGAAGACTGCACTTTTGAGAAATTAAATCAAAGGCAATCATATGACATATGCAAAAGTTTAACCTCAAAGGAGGGAGGACTACCTCTATGATCGACAGTCTTAATATGTAGCAACATAAACATGAAGAGGAATGACTCAGGTTATTCTCTATATCAGGGCGTGCAGGTAAATTTGGAATAAGTTCACAGCCATCCAGATTAATAAGGAGAGGTTCTAGAGAAATATTATTAAACAAAAAATACACATTTGATAATTATGGCCAACTTTTATTCAATGCGTCCTCCTCCAGCTTCCACCACAGTCTCCACACGGGACCTGAATGCCTCACTGACCTGGACACCTCCGCAGCCCCCAAGGACATGGCCACAGACGTGGAACAAAAAGAGGAACAGGCAGAATGACAGGTGGATCTGTAGGGAGGCTTCTGAGGTCTCCATGGTCTTCAAGACAAAGAACCCGGCTACAGTGATGATCCTGGGTGTCATCAGCAGTGAGGGCCACGTCATGCCGCCACACTTCTTTGAGCCCAAGCAAAAGGTCAAACAGGAGGTGTACTTGGAGGTCCTCAGTAACGTGGTCAAGCCTTGGATAGACACTGTGGCCTCTGGGAGGAAGTACACCTTTCAGCAGGACTCTGCCCCCGCCCACAAGGCCAAGACTGTGCAGGCATGGCTCAAGGAAAAACGTGCCTCACTTCTGGGATCCTCAGACCTGGCCCTCCAACTCCAGATCTCAACCCTTGTGACTACTACCTGTAGGGGAAGTTGGAGGGGGAGGCCTGTGCGACCCACCACAACTCTGTGGAGGCCCTTAAGTCGTCCATCACGTCTGTGGCCATGTCCTTGGAGGCTGCGGAGGTGTCCAGGTCAGTGAGGGCATTCAGGTCCCGTGTGGGGACTGTGGTGGAAGCTGGAGGAGGACACATTGAATAAAGTTGACCATAATTGTCTAATGTGTATTTTTTGTTTAATAAATATTTCTTTAGAACCTCTCCTTATTGATCCTGGAGGCCATAAAACTTGTTCCAAATTACCTGCACGGGGCTGTATAACATACGTATCATCAAAATTAATGGAAAATACTTTTAATATTCTTAGATAGGGAGAAATGGAGTAATGAAATCAATGATTTTATCGACATATTGGATTCATTAATTATTCAAATATGCATACGTATACATTAAGGAGCAAGAAGTATAAAAGAAGTTCATACTTTACCTTGTTTATAGAACTTCTGGCTTATAAGTACATACTTTACTTAGCTGCCAGATTAATTTATATAATTATGTATCTACATAGTTCATTTGTCCTTAGTGTAATTGAAATATATTTATATTCATGGACAAATGTTCTCCCCCACAACAAAATTAAATATGAACACATCCTTGTTTATAACACACTCTCATGTGATAATAAGCAGATCAATAATCAAATTATATGAGTATAATTGATACAATATTTGCGTTGATTCATGGGTACGGTTTATCCTTTGACCAACCTGAGATAGAAAAATAAGAAAAAAAACTGTAGATTGATATATTACAATTGACATAGAGAAATATCTACAGCCTCAAAATACTAAGGGACTCGATGTTATTTGTGTGGAAGCCCTTAGACATTGCGGTGAATAGGAAGGAGGCCTTGACCAATTTATTAAAAGAGCAAGTCAAGAGGTGACAGAGTTTCACGAATAGGATCCCTGTGGAAAAAGGACACTCCTGCAACTCCAGAGTGTAACTCCGTACCAAGGGTAGTCCCTCAGAATGTGGGAACTCAAGGATTAAATATGGTGATGCAATTGAAAAAAATAACAACTAATATCTGTACGTCTTTTTTATTTAAACGGAATTAATCCATTTGTTAGTTCCCTTGTAATTATAAAATAATTATAATAGTGAAGAGTGAGAGGTTTGTAACATACATTTTTCTTGTGCCGTAGAGATTTTCTATATCGATTACCATATATAAATCGTCAGCTGTTTTTCTCTTTCTATCAAAGGTCTGTGAAGCGAGTAACCAGTGTAGTCAAAGAAAGCGCTGATCCTAAGCTTGTACAACTTAACGTTAATTTCCTGTCGCAACAAAGGAAAAGGGAGTGCAATAGCCCTATACATTAAGGCGTGTTCAACTCTCAATGTTGGGGGACCAGGTTCGAATCACGCCGAGAAGGGATGGTCATTTTCGGTCTACCTCATTGAGTAGATCCTAGGTTTGATAGACTAATTTAATGCTATAATGCTTATTTATATCCAGTCGAATACAATTCCATCGAACCATAGAGGCAAAAAAAAATTAGTTGTTTTATATGACATATGGTTTTATTATTCCCTAGCTTTAATATAAAAGAAAAACTCATCGGCTGTCGGTTAAAAGAACTATCGGTAATAAATCGACTCTGAAAATGAACAATAGGTCGACCTCTGCTTTCAAGCATAGTAAAGTGATTTGCTCGCAAGCAATATCATTGACCTCAAAACGGCAAGTTGAATGATCTAATATCTTTCGATATATATTTATACACATTCTAATGATGATAATAATATTATTAGTGCCCTTATCAGGAATGCTATAAAAGGAAGGGGACTGGATGAAATATTATTACATCATAGAGATTCTCATATTTTGATATATAAGACACAATATTATGTCCCTTCCATAACGCACTATTACACACACACACTATAAAAATATATTTTTAATCATATTCACCCTTTAAATATTTAAGGAAAGTGTGTTTTGTTGTGCAGTATATTTATAGATAAATATGCAAATCTCTCTACATCCATATTAAATGCCTTCATTTTACATATACATATAAAGAACTGAGAAGAGGAAATGAGATAGAATGACAATTTTGAGCCTTTCTGTTATCATTTTAGTGATATTGCGGCTGAATATAAAGGATTGTCTTAAGATAAGGCTTTAATTTTGTAAATAATAATAATCATAGATAGTGTATCCGTCTTAATGCTCCTTAATTCTAAATACGTAGACAAAGGGAATCTCTGTTTTAGACACAGTATACATAGACTTTTAGCGTGTACGTAAAATGGCATTACAAATATCTTTACACACAGCCATTTCAATGATGACTCTCTGGGGTTTTGCCTATTTGTATCCATGGAATTATATATGTGCGGATATGAAAATATTAATGAGGTAAAATGAGTTCATATAATCAAGGATCTTCCAAGTCTGTCTGTAGCTACTCCAAAATTATATATATAGGTATATTAGGAAACGACTGGTACACCTTTTTTCGCCGGGACCCGGGCCGGGGACTTAATATATATTTTTGTTCCTTCGACATTCTGAAGTGACGACGTTTTTTTTAGAAAAGAATCTCCAAAAAAATAAGTAACGACATTTTTTTCTAAAGAATTTCCAAAAAAGTGAGGACGTTTTTTTCTAGAAAATAATATTTCGAAAATCCTTTCTAAAAAAACGTCCTCATTGGAATTTATTTTCTAACAAAAAAATAAATTATGAATGACAAACGAAAGAAAATATTTAAGTCCCGGCCCGGTGTCTAAAAAAACCGAGACAACGGGCCGGGACGCTCAGAAAACAGCTGGGACCCGGGCCGAGCCGGGTACCCGGTGGTTTCCTGATATATATATATAATTGAAGGACCTGATATCTTATCTTACATTTGTTTTTGGTGTGACTAGAAGTGATTCAAAGGAAATGAAGATTTTAATTAAAAGAAAACATATGTTATAAAAGGGATTTTTATCTGATAATTAAAGTTGCTCTATATTAGTGAAGAAGATTATCGTATCATTAAAGATAAGTTTGACTGAGGTTTTACTTTAGATAAAGAATATTTTCTTAATCACTATTAAACCTACTTTTTTCATTTATTCAACTTAAAACATTGTCTTTTTTATACTTCAAAAAACCCTTATTGGAGCCAATCTAGTTTTCGAAATTTAAAAGGACATATGTATAAATTTTTGATATTTTCATGAGTCATAATAAAAATGGCGAGAATTCATACAAATATCTGGTACTGTTATTTAAGGTTTATTGTTATCATAAATGACCCTAAGTACTGTTATATCTAGATTATGACTGTCGTATCTATAAGATTACGGTTTATGCTGATACATACCAAAGATTAATCAAATATTGGTCGCTAAGTCGTAAAAACATTCCATTCCATCACTGACGTCATGGTAAACTTATGTGTACGCCACATAAGAGTAATATGTGTATTTAAAAAAACCTTATCGAAACGAATCTAGGTTTTGATTTCAAAGGACAAATAAATAAATTTTGCAAAAAGAAACGAGAAAAGTAAATTAGAAAATATTTAATTAACATAGAAACACTATCTACAAAATGCTTCAGTCTTGGATTGAACATAATCCAATAACTATAAATCTGTTGAAAGCGGTGGCTCAAAGAACCTATCAAGTGGCCGCTAGTTATTATATTTATTGTACTTCTTACTAGCAGGGCTGCCGCTTTTCACCAGTTACCTGCGATAGACAGATGGCCGCGAACATTTTTTTTTCTATACATACATAATATAATTGTAACTGGTAATAATAATTTGATTTTTAGTTCTATAAGAGTTTCACCTTTTATCATTCAACTAATAGGTTGATGATAAAAGCTAAGTTCAAATGCATAATGTTCCAATATATTATCTCTCAAATTAACATTAAGTAGTGTTGTGTCGGTCCTTATATAGGACCGAGGACTGCAGTTCGGTTCGGTCCAGTCCTTTTTGTCAGTCCTTAAAAAAGGAAAAATTATTCCTTTATGACCTCATGGCCTACGTCATGTTGTCAACATCTCTTAATGCTATGGAAAGGAAAAATCCTTATATGAGGAAAGTAACATCTTCAATGAGCTGATGACAAATATAACATTTTTTACTTATGTTATTTATAAGTATGAAATATTGATTATTATTACAATAATAAATCGTCGATGCTTGATGACAATACCTAAAAATTAGCTTAAACGGTTGAAACGAAAGGGTTGTGAGTGAATTGCTTTTACAGCACCATTTAAAAACCAACGATGGTATACTGAAAAGCCTAAATTATGAGAAAGATGTTTGAATATAAATAATATTAAGCCCTTTTGTTGCTATTGAATGAACATCAAGTTATAATATAATATATACATATAATAATAGCAGTTAGAACTTCTTAAATAAATACTCTTTTATCATTTTATGGATAACTAAAGGACTAACAAAAGACAATCTCAAGGACCGATAGGACTGGTCATAAGACTGGACTGGACCGAATAAATTGGACCGACACAACGCTAGTATTAAGGATTTGTCAATTCAGATCATACACTAGTGGATATCTTATGTGGATACAAATAGTTCTGTCGAATCTAGATCATTTTACTTAATGTAATCATAGTACCGATTTCGCATTAATCTTTATCAACTTTTAATTTACATATTATGGACTCAACTCTATTACGCATCAGGCTTCCTATACTGCATTCTCAGCTGAAGGGAATGTTTTTTATTAATAGTGCAATATAAAAAATATCCTTAATTAAGTTATTTATCACTCAAACACCCATAGTTCCCTTGGCAATAATGTCAAATTCCTTCAATAAATTGCCTTGTCAATGGACATAATTATTGGCCAATTCATGCTCCCTCGTGTATGACATATATTTGAACAATTATATTCATAATAATTCTAGACACTTGCTCCAATATGTTGTAGGCACATATATAAATAGAACTTCAATTGAAAATCAATAGGGAGCGCGATAGCCGTGTACGTTAAGGCGTGTTCAACTCTCAATGTTGGAGGCACAGGTTTGAATCCCGAGAGGGGATGGTCATTTTAGTTCTACCTCATTGATACGATCCTAAGTTTGATAGACTAATTTCAATGCTATAATGCTTATTTATATCCTATCGGATGCAATTCTATCGAACCACATAGGCAAAAAAAAACATTAGCTAAGTGTTTTTATAGCAATTTTAACCGCTTTAGATGTGATTCAAAAAAGACGAAATAAAACTAAAATAATAAAACTATAAGTTTGTTTATTAAAGCATATCATTAAAGTTTTATTATATCAGACTATAGCAATATATGAACACAAATATGATCAATTTAAATATTCCTCTCGTTCAAATCATTTTTTTATTTGTCTCTTATAGAATTTGCTGAAGTAAATCCATTTTACTTACTTCAATTATTTCTATTGTCAATACTATAAATTTTTATTGTATTTCGATAAGTCATTAGATTTGAGTCGGAGTCTATGATATTGGGAACGGACAAACCGTTATTTTTATTAGCTTTTATGACAATAATCACTTATGTTATGTTTCATTTAGGTAAATAAATTAAAGGTTAAACTTTTTTTAAGCACTTTTGAATGAAATACAAAATTATTTATTTATGAAATATATCAATATTTCTTGGGATTTTTGGATGAAAGTTTTATGCAAAAAAATGTTATATAAATGAGTATTTAATCCCTAAATTAGGACTCCATACATAAAACTAAATTTACATAGAGAAAAAATAAATTAATTGGTTTTTAGAATGAACTATTATATTAATAAGAATAGATTTGCTTATGGATGCCTTTGATATGTAATAAGTCATTCTATTCGTAATCTTAAAAATTAATACAAACTATAAAAATGAAATATTTGATGATTCATGAAAGAATATTTTTAATATTAACGATTTAACATATTTATAAAGTATTTATTATAAAAAAGCTTTCTATAAGAATCATGATATGTCCTCCAAATACAAATTAATAATTTTTTTTCTTGGCCACAGGCATAATTTTATATTTCAAACAAACAACAAACAATAGACATATTAATAATAAAAAACTCGAAAGAACATTTGGGTAAAACATCATTTCTTACGACATGTATCCTTTAAAACTTTAATGTGGAATTTAACCACTGATAAAATCCCCGAAATATCGGTGCATGATGCACTTCTCCTTGCATATAATACATGCTGTGTTTTTGTAATTATAGAATTTATAAAACGTTCATCGAGTCCTACATAAAAGGCTATAAAGTCACTTCTCTTAGGTTGATAAAAACTTAAATTGTCGGTTAAAAGATCAGAAACAGATTTATATAAAGGACCAAGATATGTGCAGTCATATAAAAAGTGGTCACTGGACTCACTCTCCGTACGGCAAAAAGAACATTTACTATGATCTTGCATAAAAAATTTGTCTCGCACTTCGAGTGTACTAGAGAGAACACGGTATTTAAACCACTTTTCTGATGACGACAGCATATCACTTTTTATCACACCTATAGCTTTAGCCACTGGAACATTTATACAACGTCTTCTTAAATAATTAATGAATGGTTCCATTGTAGGCTTCAAACAAATACAAATTAATAATCATTCATTTTCTTAGTATGCCATCTAAGGGACTTTGCATGCACATTTGATTTGTTAACTGAACAAAGTCTTTGAGAAAATGATCTAAATCTATTTATAAATTGGTTGCAAATTAAATGCGAAAAATAGGTGCAGATAATCAGCAATTTTAAAAGGCAGGAATTCAATATAATTATTTGCAGATAATCACAATATTAAACGATGAAATTCCCTTTATCAATAAATGGCTTCCTTCTAAAGACTATTGATATATCACGTAGTAGATAAAATGCAACATGTAAAGGTAAGTCATGGTCTAAATATAACTTTTATTAGTCTATTTTAGAACCCTAGGTTCTTGCTCTTGGAGAATCTATTCATCTGGAAGAGTAAATATGGAATTTTTCAAAGTTCTAAAACATAAAGAAGTAAAATTATAATATGTGAAATTGAACACTTAACAATATATAATAGAAAAATACTCTAAATTAAACATACCGATTTAAATAGCTAATCTACAAAGGGGGAAATCACTTTATAACAGTATGATAATACAAAGGATATTGCATTAAAATCTTTGAACTCTTATTAGATTATTTTTATAAATTAGGCAAACTGATGGAAAGTATCCGATTTCCTCAGACGCCATTGTTCATTAACTTTCTCAGGGAGAAGGCATTTAAGGATGTTCAGACATTTTATTTGAGATAAATTTGATTTAAATAAAAATAGTTAAAATAAAAGATATTAAAATATGACATTTAATGACCGTTTATCCTCCAAAGGAACGCTGTATAGTCGTTTTCCTTCATTCAGTAAATGTATTTCATTTGTAAATCTATTCTAAACCCGAAAATATTATGTATTTTCATTAAATTCTCTAAAAGCAAAAAATATATAAATAATTTGTAGTAAGTTTTTTTGTATACGAGATACACCTTTAACTATTATGTTTGTAGAAAGAACTGTCACAAGGTATTATTTTTAAATGGGCATAAACATACCAAAATATTATCTATTATGGAGCTAAAGTTTAGGTTTGAAAAGTTTTCATTTTCCTTCATTCGTATAGAATAATATGTGATTTTGTATTAATAAAATTGACTTTTTCAAGATTATTGATAAATGAACAAAATCTTTTAATTACGAATGATTTTCCTTTGTATTTTTTATTAAACTGTTCACATATATATAGCACAGGCATATAAAAACGATGCTAATATGTATAAAATATCAAAATAAACATTATAATTAAAAATTTAGCTTCGAAAAAATGAATTTTATTGTTTAAAGAAAACATCTCTAATTGTTATAAAATATTTTAATAAAAAAGAATACTTGTGTGGATATGAATGAACGTTTCCTAGGATTTTTTTACAGCAATGATTCATTATTTTCTCCTCTCTCGACCTACTAAATATACTCCCCATAGACAGCGTATTTGTAATAATTATCTACTTTATTTAATATAACAAAGTGTCAAGCCCATTTAAGTTTAAAACTTATTTATATGTGTGATTTAGCGTTCATCATAGTATGCCCTTTCCTGTAATTTAATATTTAGGACTTCAATGTCTGTTTTAATATTGAATAAACAAATCAAAATAGAGAACTAAGCTAATTATAAACATTTACTGGAAGCTATAGGCTTCGGAATAATGTTAATATGCTTGTTAGATTAACATATAAATGTTATAGGGTATAATTATGAAAACATTCAATTATTTTATAAAACTTACACAATACAATTATCCGATATCCGGACGCCATTAAGAGCCATCAATATTTTTTCTTACTTATGGTTTATTAAATATTTAATTCAAGTTTTAAAATATGATTTACATATGTTTTTATTACGTAGGTAGTGGCTATATATATATATATATATATATATATATATATATATATATATATACTCCACTGATCTAATTTTTATTTCATACTAAAGTCAATCAATTTTAAAAGTTTTAGGCTGAGAATGACCTCTTTTAAATCCCTAAATACATATATTGTGGTAGTCATTTTTCCCCTTATGAAAAAATTGCATTTACTTTTCCCTAGAATACATTTTAAGCTAAAATATTGATTATGATAGATAAACCTTTCTTATTTCATTGAAGTCCTGTTATGTAAACTCAAGCTAATCCTTAGTTAATACAGATTCAAGTCATATTGCACCATTATGTATTAGGCTTCCCGAAGTATAATTTGAAAATAATCTATTCAATCACATTATTACATTAACCATTCATTAGGTTATTCCTACATTAATAAAAGCATATACAAGTATTTTAAAAAATAACACTATTTCTGAACGAAATGCTTTTAAAATCATGGTTGCAATGAACTTTGATATATTTTTAAGAACTATATCGTAAAACAACTCATAAGGAATGACCATTGATTCAAGTATTGTTTATATTTTTATATTTGTCTGACCTTGTAATGTATCCATCTTTATCCTTGTCACAGGCGTGAAACAAGTTAATCGCGGCGTCTAGGTTTCGTGGATTTAATTCACTGGTCTCTTCATATTCCCCAGTATCCGTCATTTCGAATAGAAATATTATGTCATGGGAGTATTTATAAATAGATATTTATTTACTATAGCACGTAAGACACGAACAGAGCGGCAGTGGATTCACTACTGAATACAAGAATTAAGAAGAAAGAAATCTTATTTTTTAGAATGAACCGGCCGGTAGATTGTTGTTATGTTTATTGCGTGCGAGTATTTTTAAATGGGAGGGAACGGAGAGTTTTTCTTTCTCCATCTTTTATATAAAACAACAGAAAAGAGGAATAATGTAATGTAGAATGCGTGGGAGAAAAAACTCGTAAGCTTTTCAAATATTTCCCGCACAAATATATTGGGGTCAATTAAAAAGAGTAAATATGAGGGAGGTAATTGTAGTTTGACAAATAAGTTGCTGTAGGATGTATGCTTTTGGAGAAAGGATTATCATAACATTTTGTATTCCTAAGTATCCATTTAGACTTCCTCATAATGTTACAAATAATAAAATCTCGATGAAAAGTCACCATCATTTTTATTATTAATATCGACTTCGTGTTGTTAAAATAAGCACAAAGGATAATATCTGCATTGTTGCTGATATTACGACAAAATACAATCTTTTGGTTTGACTTTTTTAACGTTGAGTAAATTGAAGGAAATAATATGAAATAAATATATGTTTTCCTGGTCGTTATAAAAATTTACAGGACCACAAAATTCAATAATAAAAGAAGATACAATAAGGTCAAAATACATAAATAAACATTAAGATTAAAAAATTGCTCAATCTAATAGGACTAAAAACTCAATTAGACAACAATAAGAACAAGGCACCAAATAGCTTAGGTTATGATAACGGTCAAATTGGTTGGTATTATTCTGATGTGACGGCTCGAAGAAAGACACAAAGTCGAAGGTATAGTTCCATGATTCCGTTATTATTCCAAGAATCCTCATTAATAGATATTGATTTTCTTTAATTCAGTAATGAATTGCTTTATATTATGTTCTGACAGAAGACTAAAAAATAGCTTTTATCACTTATTTTAGAAGGTTAGCCAAGCTTGCAGATAAAGGTAAAGATCTATTTTAAGGCTTTAATTGCTTAAAATTAATACTGAAAAAAGCAGAAACACACTCAGTTGAATCATGAATTATATAACATCGGAACATAAGAAGGGTCTTTTTAACAAAATGCTTTTTAAGATATAAACATAATAATATATATATAAAAACCTCAATTTTATAGAACACAAAAATTAATACTATGACCATGTCACGAATAAGGAATTCTGTGGCGCACATATTGATATGTGGAGTGTTCTTTCAGGGGGATGGTAAAAATACATTATTTTGGGTTTCTCTGTGAAAGAAAATTAATGGGAAAGTCCATGGAGTCATAGAAGTATTTGCAAAAAAGGCGAGAAGTATTTTTTTATTACCATTCATAAGCTTTTTATTAGTAACTCTATTTTTTCACGTAGAATTGTAAGTTATATTGTGTCTAAACAACTTTTTAAATTGTCCTTTAAAAGCTGTGTTCCATTTAATAAAAAAGTATAAATAAAGTATTGTATTTATAAGTCGTTAGCTTATATCTATCCCGAGTGTTTAGCTACAGATTCGATTTCGTTCTTGGATTTGAGGTTAAGTGGTGATATTATTGTAGAGAAGGATCGTTCTTCTCCAGGGCTGAGGACGAGGCCCTCAAAATCATAATTTACGCAGTCCCTATCGTGATAGAAAACGGCGCAAGCCGTAGCAGCAACGGGTGGACAGGCTCCTAGACGAGCATTTGAGTTAATAGCTTTCTAATGGTTTAACTATCAATTTTGCTATTAAAAAAATTACTCTGCAATTGAGAGCACATAATTTTTTATCTGCTTTTTTTAAACTTTGCCCATAAATGTTAAAATATTTTAATCATATGAATTCAATATTTATCAATAAGAATTTATATTGTCTGTATACATTTTTCGTTATTAGTTTGATGGAGGTATTTCATATGAAATCAAAAATAAACTATTTTTCTTTATTGATGTTCATTTTATTGGTGCAGTTTGCTTAAAGTTTCGATTTAAAGTATTATAAGATAAACAAATGTCTTTCTTTTATTGACAATAATTCTTATAGTTTTGAAATGTCCATATTTTGCAGCATTTGTTCATAAACAAAATAGAGTTATGCATTGATGCCAAAATATTCTTTAAAATGTTAGTTTATTGTTCTCCCAAAGCATTTTTTTAACATACTTATAAATTGATATATTTATTATCAACGCATATTTTAATTAAAAATTGATAAATGTATAGTTGTAAGAATTTAAATAGATTGCAATTTTGATAAAAAATAATTGTTATTTTTTATTTCGTTCACATTGACTCTTATCTTTTGTTTATTACTTCATATATTTAAAAAAAAGTCTAAATTGAACCACTTTAATCTCGCAATTCCTTTCTATATAACTACCATTAGGTCATGCATTCTAATCATCAATTTATTCAACAATCCCTTTCATCATAGACTATCATATATGATTTGAAGCCATTGTTTATCTATCGTAACTGCCGTTCGTTGAAAAGAGTATTTAAAAAATGTAGTTTGCAGACAACGATTCTGATGCTCCTCAAATATTTAGGATTCCTTTGTTACTCAATTCATAATTGCAACCCTTTAATAAAGACAATTATTTTTGCCATTAACATAATTCTCATTATTTAAAGGTTATGAAAAAGTTTTTTATATTGCATACTTTCGATATTAAGGCATGGGAGGCATTATTTAGGTGGTTTGTTAAAAATGTAACTAGCCCACTCGTATATTTTGTTGATCTTTGAGTTTAGTAGATATAAAAACAAATAATATTGTCCTTTGTTTAGAATATTCTTAGAGTTGTCTATTTATTTGCTCATTTGGTTCGATAGAATAACAGTACTTTCGTGGATATGCAAAAGTTAAGTAATACACCCTCCTACAAGCAAGGCGAGCGGCAACAAGGCTTACAAGAATCTCAAGACATCTCTAATTCTTAATAAATTAAGATTTTTATAATGTATGATCTTTACCTCCGCCGAAGGAGGTATTGTTTTCACTGGCGTTGGTTTGTTGGTTGGTTTGTTTGTCAGCAGGATAACTCAAAAAGTACGGAACAGATTCGAATGAAACTTTGTGGAGTGGTTGGAAATTCCCAAAGGAACAAGTGATTAAATTTTGGCTGAGTGCAGAATTAAGATGCAAAACGAGCTAAATACTAATAAATATTTCAAGTTAGCCTACTCTGCCAATAGATGTCGCTGTGCTGTAAAATCGGGTGCCGGGAGCGTCTTCCTCTCGGAATTTCAGTCGAGGGGAACCGTCCCTCTACGCCGCCCCAGTCGTAAAAAATCCGCCTGGGAAGGCTCATAAGGACCCCGTGGCGGCGGAGGTTTGCATTCTCTTAGTGTATATATGCCTCTAGTTTTATTTATTTTTTATATTTATATTTATTTATATTAATCTGATCACTTTTAGTAGCTCTAAAAATAGTGTCACCAAATATATTGACACCCAATATACCTATATCTTATTACACTACACTTTACCTATTGACTGTACATTGAATCTTTCCGATGAAGTTTATCAATAAACATTTGCATTAAGAAATAATCCAAAAGGTAACGCACCAACATGCATATTTGGTTTGCTGACTCCTTTTTTCTTGTTCTATGTCTCATAATTAAAGTTATGATCCATTGATTGATTGATATGACTAAATAAATAAACATTCATTATTTCCCTAAGTGTGAGGAAGTGACTCATTATATTATTATTAACAGCTGATATTGGAGGAGACCATTCAAAGGAGTCGTAAACGATATGGATGTAAGCCCCAAGAGAAAAACAATTTGTGTTCTTTTGAATAATATTCTTATCCCTCCAATGATGTTTTATAATCGACAGTCGTGAGTTCAGTGATTTTTTGTATTGCATAATGCCATTTTTTGATTTTTTTCCTTTTCTTTCAACCAATCATGACGAAGTTTCCGTTTAATATCCTCATTTATCAATACAGCCTCAACTTTTAGAGTTGAGCATCGATCCGCTAAGCCTACGTGCTCGATTAATACGGAGGTTTATTGCAGAAAATGAATAAATATTTATTTAATTGCTTTATTGTATATCCCAGTTTGTATAAAAATATATAAGAATATAATTTTATACTAGTAAATATTGATATATTGGGTGTGAATTAGTAAAAAAATCAATAGTTAATAAATTTTCATTGCTCCCTTAAGAGAATATTACCATAAAGCATCATCGAATATCAAGTGTTTAATGGTCGATAAGAAGTAATTAGAGAAGGTCGGCATAGATTTTAAATTAACTTGTTCATTGGACATAATATATTTATGTAGAGACTAAGATAATACATGTTTCACATAATCAAATCATGGTTCATTCATATGTTTAAGAAACAGATGTTTAAAGTTATCTATTTTTCTCATTTTTGCGAGTGTTTTTTCTTATTTGTTCAAATAGTAATAAAACAGCGAAGCTAAAATAAGTATAAATGGAAAAAAATTAAGCTCAAGCCTGACCAATTATTGTTTCTAATCTATAAATAAACATTTCAATGAGAGAAGTTTTGCTCTAGGGTTATAAAAAAAATTGCAATAATATTTTCTTTTGAGCTGCTTTACAGCTTATTTTATTATATCAAAAAAAAATCCTCAGGAAGAGAATAAAGAAATGATACAAATATTGTATTTTTAGTCTAAGTAATACATAATAATGTAATACAGTATGTTTTTATGGTCAGAGACTAACTGGTATAATTAGAATGAACCCATTATCTGTCAAATACATCGATGCGTAGCTGCCATTTATGTATATTAGCTCAAAAGAAATGAAAGTCTTAGTATTTGCAGGAATGTCCTCAAGCTTTTATGGTTGATCATAAACTTATTAAAATGATGTTGTTGTTTTTTGCGTACCAACTATATCCCCCCCCCCCCCCCCCAGTAAGGAAGACACTGTTTGAAAATTAAAAACTATGGTTTAGGCGAGAGGAAGAGAGCTTCCTTTGGGGAAATTATTTCTACTCCATATTTTTCTTTTACCCTTTTTCATTATTTCCCTAAAGAATTATACATTTAAAAAGTAGAATGTTGTATTTAATTAATTCAATTAGAGTTAATGGTTCTCTAGTGTGAGGCTTCCGAGGGAGTATCAGGTGCAAAGAGGAGGAACAAAACAACAACAAAAAAGCTGGAGAAATTGAATTTGTAAATGCTTTCGGGAGAACCGTTCATTTGAAGCAGAAGAAAAGGAGGGATTTAGGGATGGTTTCTTTTAAGGATTGGAATTTCGTTTCTGAGCTTTTTTTTTTTTTGCCTATATGGGTCGATAGAATTGCATCCGAGAGGATATAAATAAGCATTGTAGCATTAAAAATAGTCTATCGAACCTAGGATCTTATCAATGAGGTAGACCAAAATGACAATCCTCTCTCGGGATTCGAACCTGCACACCCAACATTGAGAGTTGAACACGCCTTAACACGCACGGCTATCGAGCTCCTTTTCACTGGTTTCATTAGACATTTGGCTGTGCATTACAGGCAAACAGAAATGCATTTATACTTTATATTTATTATTTTAGTATAGTATTTGCTGATAGTTTTTCTTATTTATTCAAATAGTAATAAAACAGCGAAGCTAAAGACTTCTGGACTTGGTGGTCGTAAGAAATTAAACATTTTTTAGCCTTCTCCTCCATCCATCTAAAAACTATTTTTACCATTAAAAAAAGATTAATAAATACTTCATTTTTATATTGTTCGAATTGACTAAAAGGCATAAATTATTTTATTTGAAATTGATATTTTTTGTTGGATAAAATATCTGTTTAGTTCTGCCCTTGAGATAATTTTTTATTTGTAATATTTTTCATTTGATTCATTATGAAGGTATTAAAGTTTTTATTATTTTTATATATATAATTGAATTAAGTGTTTAATAAAAATTATTCACAAAAAATACCAATAATATGAAATTTTTTGAACAGTTACCTAAGAAATTTATGAATAATCTAGTTTAAAATTAATGTCCACATGAAAACCACAAATTTAATAACAATCGATGGAACTAATTTGTATTCAATACGAAACGGCGATACGTTCTTAAAATGCTCTTGATGTCGTTCAAATAGAATTTTGAACTGTTTTGAATAAAATTTTATGAGGATTCCGGTCCGTTTCCGTGTTGACGCTCCCAAATCAGGAATTTTGGCCTCAAATGCAGAGTGGTGGGGAGCAGCTCCATTGAGGATAGTTGTATGTCTATTGCTAAAATGTATTTGTTAATTGTATTTTGTTGTGCTGTTAAAGGTTTGATATTTTGCATTGCAGAGTAAATTGCCTTAAACACCAAAGAGAATATAAGCTATTTGAAGAATCGTCTTCATTTTTACAAACGTTAATCCACATCTTAAGTTAAGTTTTAAGAAAAAATTTAAGACCTTTAGAATTGGACATTCTAACAGTGTATGCAACATATCGTTAAATAGAAACCTCATACTTCATGCCAAAAAGCATTCGCGAATTAGTCCAGAGATATGTAATTGCGCTGTATATTTTGCTCCATCGGTAATAAAACACGTTGATTTCAGTTTTCTTCAGCAAACATTGGAATCTTTTAGATAGTAAGATCATTCCATCATATCTTTGTCTATAAAGTGCAAATTTTAAAAAGTACGACGTTGAAGGATTAAAAATAATAGAAGAATGTTCAAGTGGAACCTTTTAATGATAAAACTTGATAAAAGCTTTAGTTATCCGTTGTAAAAATTTCTTGGTTAAGTTCTCTGAAGAACAATAGGATCTCTAAATCTCATGATAATAAACTCTCAATGTTGGGGGTGCAAGTTCGAATCCCAAGAGGGGATGGTCATTTTGGTCTACCTTATAGATAACATCCTAGGTTCGGTAGACTAATTTTAATGCTATAATGCATACATTTCTATATACAATTCTATCGAACCAAATAGACAAATTTTTCGATATAATATCGAGTGTTATAGT
Source organism: Caligus rogercresseyi (assembly GCA_013387185.1). Classification (NCBI taxonomy): domain Eukaryota; kingdom Metazoa; phylum Arthropoda; class Copepoda; order Siphonostomatoida; family Caligidae; genus Caligus; species Caligus rogercresseyi. The sequence continues at coordinate 16,443,865 of CP045892.1, forward strand.
CGATGGATAAACATGTTGGGATCTCCATAAAATCTTCTGAACTGATACTAAAAAGAGAAAAAATACCAAATCTGAATTGGTGGAAGTGGTGACCATGTAAATCCAATAATATAATTATATTGAAGCGAAGTAACTTGTTCAGAAGTGTTAATGATACATTCCAATTTTTCGACTATTTTCCGAAAATATGTAAGAAAAATTTCATCCAAAAGACACATGCCTCCTCCAATATTAATTGGGATTTGATTTAGGGTGAGAAGGAAAGATTTTTTAAATTGAGGTCAACTACGACTGTTCTTCCTTAATTGAATGTTGAATATTTGTTATTTTTAGCAACATTAAATAATCTGAAATTTGCTCTTAAACAAGTAATCTAAACCAGAAATATTTTTGGCATCTGAATTTTTATACGATTTTTTTTTGGCTTAATCAATATTTGTTTTCTAATTTGATGATCAAAGTCGAGTCAATTTTTTTGGATTTATTATTAGCAGAATAAAAGATATGAAGATATATTCGAAGTGATTGGTATGCGTTTAGCATTTTACTGACAAAGAAATATATTTTTCGTATTAACATCTTAGTTAATGTATAAATTACCTTATTAGATAAAAATTATAATAAATAAATATAAATATTATATCATAGAAGATAAGAATCCTCACGATTTTCTTGAGAGATATAGGTGTTTCTTATCTTGAAACTAGACTTATATAAGCACAAAGCACTCTTACTGATACAATATTACACACGTATTAGATATTAATTTAAAGGAGGGATGTTTTCTCATTCCATTTCCAATACAGGCTTGATTAATTAAATATTTAATGTTTAACACATTGCTGTTTTATTTAAAAGTTCTGTTTCTTAAATTCCAAATACGTTTATCGACATCAAATTATAATCATAGAACTACAAATATATTTATTTAAAAGTGGAGTTAGTTAATTAATAAGCATGATGCTAACGTTATTTGATTATCCTTAAAGTTGATGAGATTTTTCTATTAGTTTTTATTTATTATTATTGAAATCGTAATAAAAATTAAGCAATCATTTACTACTCATATGCTACATATTGTACACATTCTTCCATGTGCATTCGTATAATTGTAAACTGTTAGAAATATTAATTAGTTGATATTTAAGTGAATTGGACGTTAATATCTCGTGCACAATATATATATATATATATATATATATATATATATATATATACATATATATATATATATATATATATATATATATATATATATATATATATATATATATATATATATATATATATATATATATATATATATATAAATCCCTTCCGCTTTTTTTGCTCTGTGTTTGTAATATATTTTTGTTCGAGTTCATAGTTCATTGATAACTAACAAATATTTGTAATTAATATAATAACCTTCAAATTATTAAAAAAATCCAGTAAATCAGGGAGCTAAAAACCTTATCATGTCATGTTCGTTTAGATTATACGTATAGCTTTGAACAAAAGTAACGCTATATAATATTCTGATTGCCTGAATTTTTTTAAACTTATCAGTAAATACAACAAATGGAGACATTTTTTCTCGAACGAGATTGGTTGAAAGAAAAGAAGAATGAATAAATAGGAAAACAGTTGGCACAATGCTATAAAATATCATTCCACTTGCAGATGTTGAGGTGTGAACATAGCTCAGAGCTAAGAATATAATCCTTGAAAGCATTAAAATGTCTCTTCTCATGGTTCTCGACCAATGGAATTTATGAATTTTCTGAATGGATAATATCACATATTGCAATATGAATCAAACAAATGTTTATACTCAAGAAATAGTGAATGACTATTTTGGTGCGTCATATCTGTCGATAAATAGATCATCATTATAATTATAACACGGAGAAAAAGAATAATGTAGGAAGTCTTACTCGAGTTGTAGCTTTTACAAAAGCATACGAAAAGTTGTTTTTCTTATGGCATTTATTACAAATTCAAATAGCAAAGCATCTATATTGTGGGTTTTTTTCATGCACTATTAGTACATATGTGCGTATATCTAAATGCAAAGTCAATTTGTTTTATTTTTGTAAAGAAGTTGTTTATTTTAATTGCCCGACAAAAAGGGGGGTCCTTTTATCTAAGCCCGTCCAACAAATGCGACGACTCTTCTCCCCTCTCACTTTTAATTAACTTTTCACCTAACGAAAAGACTGAGGAAGTATCTACTCCTCCCTTAATTGCAAAACTTTACATAAATTTCCCTACTAGTATTTTTTCTCTAGACACTCTCACCTCAAATGAAGCAAACTAAGTAATAACCATAACATAAAAAATAGTTATTTATCTCGGCGTTTTTTTATAACAAAGCCACGACAGACAAGGCAAATCATTTAAAACGTGTCTGCATAATGAAATGATTGTCCTAAGGTAAATAATTTTAAGCTCGAACAAAGAAACTTTTTAATCAGGCATAGTATTTATGGGTATCTACCAAATGTAAATATCACCAATATTTAAAACAGAGTAACAGTTGCTTAAATTGTAATGTCAATGGGTCCTTGCTTTCAGCCTAGCACAATTATGAAATGTTGTTGTTAAGATCCACCGTTAATGAACCTTTAGATTCTGTCGAATATGATATTTTGGAATTCAAAATCCTCCGTTAATGGGTCCTCGGGTTCTGCCGTTACTATGTATGACATATTATACATATATATATTGGCATATATATCAGTTTTGGTTAATCTTGTTGATAGATCCAATTTGAAAGCTATAATGCTCATTTATATCCACACAGATGTAATTGTATTGAGGTTACAAATACTCTGAAATGGGTCTTGTGGTATAGGAATGGTGCAATTGTCAACTATTTATAATATATGTATGTCAAAAACTTTATTGTCAAATGAATATTAATATAGTCCTAAGCCACTCAACGATATTTACAAAAACGCTTTCCCAGCTAGATCAATTAATTACATGAATGTCATAAGCGAGCAACGAAGATATCAGTTACATATATGCAAAAATATATGTATCGGGTTGGAAAGTAAGTTTAAAGAGTTCGAAATATATATTGTGTACGGAGTAGGTATCTTTAAATGTAAAATTTAAAAAATGACAATTATAACCTCATCGTCCATGCCTCGAAGCGGACGCCCTGCAGAATTCGACGATGGGCATTTGAAGGCACTATTGAAGGAAGATGGTCGACAAACAATCAAAAATTGAATTGCACTCATACGGCAATCCTCTATCACCTTCATTTGACGGGATTTGTCAAAAAACTTGGAAGTTTGGTGCCTCACGAGCTCAACAAAGAAAATGTCTTCAAATTCAACATATCGGTCGCCATCGAGAACACCGGGGCATAAACAGGTTTTTTTATACCGACCCTCACGGAATTGAGAAATGGTGCCTATACATCATACGAAGCCAATAATAATGGGTGGCCCCAGAAGACAGTCCGAAGCCGAGAGTCAAGCAGATCTCCCCCCAAAAAAAAAGATGATGCGCGTTTGGTGGGACTTGAAAGCATGGTGCACTTGGAAATTCGCGAACGAAACACCACAGTCCAATAAGAGCTCATGCCACCCAGTTGCATCGCATAAATGAGACTATTCGACTGAAAGACCCGATAAGTAAGTCAAGTCTCTTGCTCCACGACACGCTAGGCCCCATGTTGCACAAGTCCTCAAAACTGCACTTCAGGAGCTCGAGTTGGATCAACCGTTCACCGTACTCTCCGAACCCTTGCACCATCGAATTTATTATCTTTTCGCCTCTCTATCAAACAAATAAGGGCGTTGTACATCAACAACGAGTAGAACCTAAAACTGTCTCCCACAACGTTTTTCGACACCAGACTGGGCGATTTTTGGCGGAACGGTATCAACAAATTGTTTGGAGGGGGGAGAGTTCGTAAAAAGAAACAGAGAATACACCATGGATTAATAGAATTTGTAGTTATGTTTTTTTTGTTTTAAAAAACCCTTATAAAACCACTTTACAAACAACATCCAATCAATAGTATGTAATTTCGAAGAGACAATAATCGTCAAACTAAACGTTAAGTATTTAAAAAAAATAAACATCAATCTACTGTTGTTATATTTTGGTTCCCTTGATCAGCTCTATTCATTGTATGTTTATGAACAATATTTTGGTGGTCATCCTAAGTTCGAGATATTCATACAAATTACCTGATTTTTATTTCCTTCATAGGGCATTTTTACATTAATCAAGCATCAACAGTCAGGGTTGCCAAGTATATTAGATTTTGTTTTCGATGTTTCCTTTTAGGTTCTCTGCAGTGCATTCATTTAATTAATAAATCAGTTCTTCACTTCACAACAAACGAGAAAATTGCCAATTTAGTTGTACTTTTTAACTTAAACATATTTTCAACAAAACTATAAGCACATAAAATATCAAGACTTTTTATTTGTTATTTTGCCTTACTAAAGTAAATCCAAGAAGCCATAATAAATATAAAAAATGTATAAATATTATAAACGCATAAATAAGGATTCCAAAAATTATTTGAATCCTTTATTATTTATAAGCCCACTGTCTTGAAGAATACACGCTTTATTGAAATAATCATCTTGTTGCAAAATATAAAACTACTAACATAATCTTTCTACGCATATTTGTATTATCATTGATGGTGGGTATTTGACTTAGGGGGGTTTCTATAGATTAGTAATATTTTTAAAATTTTGTTAATAATACTATCAAAAAAAAATATATAAAAATATATTATATATATTACATCACCACAGACATCTATACAAGATGTGAAAGGTCATAAGCCCAATTTGCCGACTATGCGAGGAAGAAGAAGAACCCCCGAACCATCTTATCGTTGATTGTCCGTCGGCAAGACAAAAAATTATATCTCTTGAGGGAGAGATCGGGGAGCGACGTTTAGCCTTCGAAGATTTTATTTGTAAGGCATTTAAATACTTGAATATTGATAAACAAACTTGTAATCATAAAGAAAGCTCCTATATAGGTTCACTACAGCTGATAGCGGATTAAGTTCCGGTGAGGTGGGTCCAATTAAGGAGCTAAACAAACAAACAGGTAGTTAAAATATTTATTTATTTCTATATTTATTATATCTAAGTATTATTGAATAAAGGGAGAGCTATAATAGATAAGTGTGTTAGGGCGTGTTCAACTCGCGATTTTAAGGGTGCAGATTCGACTTCGTAGAGGGGAATGTCATTTTTGAACAATCTTATTGATAAGATCCTACGTTCGATAGACAAATTTTAAAGCTATATTGTTCATTTATATCCACACAGATGTAATTGTATAGAACCGAAAAGGTAAAAAAACCTATTGTATAAACAATATAAGCTTAAATATTTTTTTAATTACTACCTGGTTGAAATTATTTAATTTTACTTATTGTATTGCGTATCAAGCATAAACAATACTCCGCCGTTTGCAAAAAGGAGTCTAATTTTGTTACAAAAATTGTTGCGGCTCATGCACCGACTGTACAAAAAGTATTTAAATTAAAAAAGATTTACTAATGTTTGAAATGTTATTTATTTTCTTATATATATATATTATATTAAGGCAAAATTTACTGGAAAATATAAAATTATAAAATACAGAAAAAAAATTAAATGTTAATACTACAGAAACTTGATAATTTCAAAATATTAATCATTTTAATATATCAAGCAAAAAGAAACGTTTTTTGGTACTAAATTTATATTTGCATATTTTTTTAGCCTACCTCTATTTTTGGATTAAAAATGAAGGACATCCTTTTATTTTACTTTCTTATATTATTTAAATTTGCTACACCCATTATGTATTTCCTAAGTGCTATTTATGAACGAAAGTCTATTTAAAAACATTATTTATATTGATATTAACATGTACTTAATATACTCAGAAGAATCCCTTGTGGAAACTCTCCAAGAGGCAAATCAATCCTATTACACGGTATTATTAGGATTTCCCTATAAATAGGATACAAATGAAGCCTTTTCTACATACATAGACTGTTATATAAATTAAGTCAATAAGTTATTTGAAGGTCCAGTACAAAATGATATAAGAAAATGTAAAAGTAATATATATATAGATAATTGTTATTATGTTTTAACTTTTTTGAGTAAGCCAAATAGCTTAAATGTTAAATAAATACTACCCAATTTAGAACGTCTATAAAAACTTTACATGACTACACTTTGTTTACAAAGGTAGGAATGGAAATCGCATAGTTTTAGTTAATATTTGTATCGTGTATTTTTCAAAATTAATAAACATTAGCAAAGAAAAATGTCAATTATACTTGCAAATACAATGACATAACAGACAAAACATAATTTTATATGGCAGATTATATGAATAGATGCAAAATTAAACTAAAAATTAATAGGTGGAATGAAATCATAGATACTAACTTTTATTAAATAGTATATAAGGTCTGAATGTGTTCATTTATATATATATATACACGTATTGTAAACTGTTAGATAACTAAGTTAAAATATATGAGATTTGGAACAAATGTGATGGATATATATGTCGTGGATACATATGTTATGGATAGAATGTCGTGGATACAAATGTCTTGATACAAATGTCGCAGAATCGTCATTTACCGCCAATATTACCTAATAACATTATTTTTTAAAGTATGTACTCATGAACCAGATAATAATGAAAGCATATTTTGTTACATTATCACTCTGACCATTAGACAAACATCTTTTTAGCGAAAAGTTAGTTAACAAGTCACACAATTACGTTTATAATAGCGAAAACTAACTGTTTGTCATACCTAATGAAGACCAATCACATCACTAATACATCAAAATTTAAGTACTTAAAAGCAACAAAGAAAAATATCATTTGTATCAAGAAAACAATTGCTATCAAATGATCTTATTCAGCTTTTTTAAAGAGTAACCTCGTAAATATTATCTTTAGTAAGGCGTATATTTTCTTCAAACACATATTAATGAAAACCCACCGACTTTTGTTTTGAACTGACTATATTTGTCTTGTATTTAGTGTCAGGTAACTTATCTCTTTGTACATGAGAAACAGATTGCACAAAACAAAAACTTATACACATAAAGCCTCCATTAGGCTTATCTGTATGTGCATACACGCAGAGAAACAAGATTGACTGGAATTCAGCCTATGGCATTGTTTAAGAAGTTAAAGGAGGCTATAGTACTCATCCCACAAGCATGTTTCTTCTGTCTTTATCTCTTGTAAGGTAGGTTTGAAGAGTAACTGTGTTTCAATATATACACATTTATATGAAGTTTGGGCATCCATGACATCAAGTTATAACAACAAATATGTTGAAGGAGTCCGTTTGGATGGATCACTCAAATTGTGTGAAATATTGATGATATGATTATCATTATGAAAGGACCAGCCACGTGCGAGTAAGTTATAGCAGTTGAAGAGCTGACGTCATCGGTTAAATCTACTGGAATTCTTACCCTCTCTGTTCATGTTTTGTTATGTTCATCAGCTGCAAGTTGACCGGGATTTTTTTAAATAGAACAGCATATATCAATAGTCCGGTGTGACGAATTTAAATACATGTATCTATTTTAACTTTTCCTAGATGTAGGACAGTTATCTAGAGTTTCCATGTATTGAAAGAAGTAGTTACAAAGGTAAGAAATATATTCAAGCGCTGGTAGCAGTTATGATCACTATTTTTTAATGATTACACAGGCCAACAAAAATCAACAAAAAAAAAAAGGTCGGACTAATTTACCATAATTCATATAGAGTTTTATTCACTGATTCCAAATATGGTATTCATTTTTCAAAGTTAGTGATAAATTCAGAGCTAAATGGATTTCAATTTTTTTAGCATTTTTAGATTCAGAGCCATTTTTGGCATACAAGGACTGAAGTATAGAAAAATAAAAAGCAATGATTTGATAGAGCTTAGATCAAAGTACTCATTTCAATTTTTACTTCGTCTCTGGCACATTTAAACTTTAAAATATATGTCATTTTGTACGAAAAATGAAGGGTTTTTCTTAGAGACTCACTGTTCCTCACTGCTCCTCACTCAAAGGTCTTACATCATTAAAAATTGATATGAATATGAAGAAAAAATATCAAGCTTTAATTTGATATGCTTAATATTCCATAAAATGCCTTATTTTAATCAAAATTAGCAAATGAATATTTTTTAAATCCTCTCTATTTTGCCCTTTTTTAGAGAAATTCATAACTCACCCAGTGAGATAGAAACAGAGAGAGAGAAACTGACGTCACAACGTATGTAAACAATAAAGAGTAATTTTCCTTCTTTCATTGGAATTTGAGTGTTTTTTCCCGGAAATCTTCCGAGGATCCAGGATTCCTAATGAGTGGCCTGCCGGCTGTGCCGTCGTAGACAACATTTGTGAGAAGAATTCATCGTGACACAGCCTCGGATCAAGCATGGAGCAAGGAGTGGAAGCTTAGGAGGACATGACTCCCCAGAGGGTGCTTAGCCTATTCTCTTTGCATCAAAGAGGATGATGAGTCGGAGACAGACAGACCCTCAAGGACATTACCCCCCTCCTCCTCTCTCTTCCTTAAGGCTGGTTGGCTGGCTCATTCCGTCTGCTCAAAGAAGATGACGTGTCGGGCACCCCGGAGGGAGGGAGGAATGGACTCCCGTGAGAGAGAGAGAGAGAGTCATTGCCTTTGTCCTGTCTACCTACTAGCCTATTCTATCGGGGAGTCTCCTTTTCAAGTGAGACACAGAGAGAGAGAGATAATTAACTTATTATCATCCTGAAGAGTCTCGGGATCGAGAAATAGTGACTTTACACATAGAAGTGGAATCTTTGGGCACCTGGATCGTGAAAAGAGGAAGTTCCTCATGACCTATTCCTACTCATTCGTCTTCAAATATCTACCCTCCCTCCATCCCCCTCTTCCGGATCTGTCTCGGATGACTACAGAGACTCCACTCATGAAGCCTCCTCCTACACGTCTCTTGGACTCGAACGTCTAGAAGAGGAAGTCTCTCAGGCATTGCTCTTCCTCCCTCCGGGTCTCGGATGACTACGGAGACTCCACTCATGAAGCCTCCTCCTACACGTCTCTTGGATTCGTAATTCTAGAAGAGGAAGTCTCTCAGGCATTGCTCTTCCTCAACAAACAAATGAAGGAGTCCTCCTCACCCTCCGAGTCTCATAATTTGGAAATCAATGGTTATTCTCCTGATGAACCCAGCATATTCGTCTCCTTTGGAACCGTGGATCTTGAAGGAGGACTCCATTATGGCTTCACCCCTTTCTCTTGCAAATATGTAGATTGCTTCATGGTTCATGTATTTATAAGGAACATCATTATTCTTCAATGGATACTATACACTTCTACCTTGGGACCTTATATTTTGTAATGAAGCCCTCTGAACAGACTCTTTTTTTTTTTATAAGATTTTCCTCTTCTTTGACATTTATATAAAGTGAAACATATTTTTCCGTTTTCGTCGTGTTTGAAGGAAGAACCCCAAACGACCACTTTATATTTACATATTTCATAATTCAAGGGTGATCTGACTTATTTCACATTTATAGGTTTTATATTCTTGTATTGAAATAAAAACACCTTCACAACTTTTGTTGATTTTTCTAACGATATCAGCTCGTATTTCTTGTAATTATGGTAAAAGTATTTTGTAATATAAATATAAAGAATTATTCTAAAAGAATACACAACAGAGTATTGATCTTCACAATTCTTAAGTGAAGGTAAGGTGTTCGTTAATATATTTTATGATATAATCTGTATTTCTGCCCCCTAAAGAAAGAAATGCTTATTACTACTATAGTTAAAATTTACAAATAAAATATAGCCCATTAATAAAAATCTGAAATGAAAATAGTTATCATTGACCTTATCATGAGTATACTTGATGCTAATTTATCACTTAAGGTCCTACCTAATCTTGTCTAGCCTAGGAATTGCAGAAAAGTATTAATTACCTACTTAATTATATTATTAAACGTTTTGATTTTTATATAAACATAATTTGTCTTACATCACTTATAGGAACTAGAATGGAGTCCTTAGACAAGATACTGCTCTGTAATAATTTTTTAAACACAAATCTGACTCTGGCCACTTCCGTTTCCAAGTTAATTACGCGAAGTAAAAGGGAAAAATTTCCTTTTAGTGTTTATTACTCTCATTTCCCTGAATAAACCTCTTCAACGCAGCACACAGTGACTCGATATTTAACAAAAAAAAATACATGAAAAAGCAAGGCACTGAGTTTTGCACTAATAATAACAAATATTAAAAGTATAGATATAAGTATAAAAATAGATGTCAAATGAGTGATCAAGTGTATATTTCGGGTGTATCAATCAGAGTATCTGTACGAATATATGCGGTAAATATAAAATAAGGATAAAATAAATATCCCAAGTGGAAAGAGACTCCGTTGAAATTATTTGTAGAATCTTTGAAATAATATAAGGAATTTATTTCACTCTCATGGATTCAAATGTGAAAAGCTTGGTGTAATTGAAGATTCTATGGTCGAAACGCGACGTAAAGAATGGTAATAAGTCACCAAATTCTAAGATGATCGAATTTGTCAAAATTATGGCTCCAATCTAGGAAGGCAAATTAAAAGGGGAAGCAAGAAGCCTTGAAGTATCCATCCTTTTTAAATCAAGAGGTCCAAAATTTCCCTTTCCATGCATGAAGTCCATTGTTTTCGACTCCGAGACTAATATGGTGGGTTGATCCGGAGAATATTATATCATGGACATTGATTTCCAAATTGCAAGCCTTTAGAGATGAGACTCGAAGGGTGAGGAGGACTCCTTCATTTGCTTGTTGAGGAAGAGCAATGCCTGAGAGACTTCCTCTTCTAAACGTTCGAGTCCAAGAGACGTGTAGGAGGAGGCTTCATGAGTGGAGTCTCCGTAGTCATCCGAGACCCGGAGGGAGGAAGAGCAATGCCTGAAAGACTTCCTCTTCTAGACGTACGAATCCAAGAGACGTGTAGGAGGAGGCTTCATGAGTGGAGTCTCCGTAGTCAACTGAGACTCGGAGGGAGGAAGAGCAATGCCTGAGAGACTTCCTCTTCTAGACGTACGAGTCCAAGAGACGTGTAGGAGGAGGCTTCATGAGTGGAGTCTCCGTAGTCATCCGAGACCCGGAGGGAGGAAGAGCAATGCCTGAGAGACTTCCTCTTCTAGACGTACGAATCCAAGAGACGTGTAGGAGGAGGCTTCATGAGTGGAGTCTCCGTAGTCATCCGAGACCCGGAGGGAGGAAGAGCAATGCCTGAGAGACTTCCTCTTCTAGAATTACGAATCCAAGAGACCTGTAGGAGGAGGCTTCATGAGTGGAGTCTCCGTAGTCATCCGAGACCCGGAGGGAGGAAGAGCAATGCCTGAGAGACTTCCTCTTCTAGACGTTCGAGTCCAAGAGACGTGTAGGAGGAGGCTTCATGAGTGGAGTCTCTGTAGTCATCCGAGACAGATCCGGAAGAGGGGGATGGAGGGAGGGTAGATATTTGAAGACGAATGAGTAGGAATAGGTCATGAGGAACTTCCTCTTTTCACGATCCAGGTGCCCAAAGATTCCACTTCTATGTGTAAAGTCACTATTTCTCGATCCCGAGACTCTTCAGGATGATAATAAGTTAATTATCTCTCTCTCTCTGTGTCTCACTTGAAAAGGAGACTCCCCGATAGAATAGGCTAGTAGGTAGACAGGACAAAGGCAATGACTCTCTCTCTCTCTCACGGGAGTCCATTCCTCCCTCCCTCCGGGGTGCCCGACACGTCATCTTCTTTGAGCAGACGGAATGAGCCAGCCAACCAGCCTTAAGGAAGAGAGAGGAGGAGGGGGGTAATGTCCTTGAGGGTCTGTCTGTCTCCGACTCATCATCCTCTTTGATGCAAAGAGAATAGGCTAAGCACCCTCTGGGGAGTCATGTCCTCCTAAGCTTCCACTCTTTGCTCCATGCTTGATCCGAGGCTGTGTCACGATGAATTCTTCTCACAAATGTTGTGTTCGACGGCACAGCCGGCAGGCCACTCATTAGGAATCCTGGATCCTCAGAAGATTTCCGGGAAAAAACACTCAAATTCCAATGAAAGAAGGAAAATTACTCTTTATTGTTTACATACATTGTGACGTCAGTTTCTCTCTGTTTCTATCTCACTGGGTGAGTTATGAATTTCTCTAAAAAAGGGCAAAATGGAGAGGATTTAAAAAATATTCATTTGCTAATTTTGATTAAAATAAGGCATTTTATAGAACATTAAGCATATCAAATTAAAGCTTGATATTTTTTCTTCATATACATATGAATTTTTAATCATGTAAGACCTTTGAGTGAGGAACAGTGAGGATCAGTGAGTCTCTAAGAAAAACCCTTCATTTTTCGTACAAAATGACATATATTTTAAAGTTTAAATGTGCCAGAGACGAAGTAAAAATTGAAATGAGTACTTTGATCTAAGCTCTATCAAATCATTGCTTTTTATTTTTCTATACTTCAGTCCTTGTATGCCAAAAATGGCTCTGAATCTAAAAAATGCTAAAAAAATTGAAATCCATTTAGCTCTGAATTTATCACTAACTTTGAAAAATGAATACCATATTTGGAATCAGTGAATAAAACTCTATATGAATTATGGTAAATTAGTCCGACCTTTTTTTGGCTGTTGGCCAGTGTTATTAGTGGACTTGCATTTTATTTAGATTCCTACTCGAACTGTAAATTCATAGGACAATGAAGGATTTTTGTGAGACTACATCATATTTGATAAAGTCATCATTTTCTGAACACGTCATATCTTACAAATATGTACTAACCGGTGAAGGGAAAATTGCCCCAATTCACAATGTTAATTGTATCATATGTCCCCTACAAAATATTTTTTTTGGGACTGAGTAGCCCAATCCTTGGTAGCTCAACTACTTTGTTTAACAATGTACTTTACCTCAATAGATATTAGTATAGTATGCATTAGGATAATCCCATACTATTACGTACAACCATTTGCATCACCTTTTTAAGATACTATAAACAAAAAAACGTAACAAACATACACCTCTACGTTCAACGTGTGAAACAGCATTTTTTGTTGCGACTTTTTATTTTTTTAAATGAAAAATGAGTATTTTTGGCCATTAGGTTTCACTAGACCGTGAAATGAATAGTAAACTTTCTTTATCCCACTTGTTTTTAAAAATCTACACAAAAAAGCCGTTACGGACAATGATTTTTTTGCAAATTTATGAAAGAGATTTTCTTCATTTTGTGTTTATTAAAAGCTACTAGAAATGTTAAGAAGATGTCATCAAATATATAGTTTTTTGATAATTAAAAACTTGAACGGACAAATACATGTTGTTCCTTTATTTAAAAAAAAAAACAAATATTGTGTCAAATATTCTTATATGTTTTTTTTCATTTTTTACGCAACTTTTCCGTATTATATATTTATAATTATTTCATATTTTTATGTACATAACAAATATTTATAAATAAAGAATAAAAACAATACAAAGGCATCACAACTTTGAAAGCCTGGATCCACAATTGGGAGTATAGGCTCTGTAAGCTTAGAGTTTTGCATATCTTTTGGATTCATTCAATCATATTATAGATTGAAGTCCAAGCATGGTATCTGTATTCATCTCCTGCCAAATGTAAAAAGCAATAAAATGGAGGATGGAGTTATTACATTACGCTTTCTTATGCATTAAAAAAGTTTATTTACAGGCATATATTGGCCATTCACCCAGTCCAGAAAGTCTACATCGCCTACAAAAATAATCATAGACTTGCAACTCCGGTTTTATGGTCGTTTAATATTTACGTTACATTTAACTCCTTCCTTTTCAATATAAAAGGTGAGACACCAATCAACTGCGAGCTACTAAATCATAAATCATTTATTCACACTTAAAAATAAACAACACAAAATATTAATGAGATTAATTTTGAATTTAATGCAATGCATGGAGAAATACAATTAAAAAGAAAAATGTTTTAGTTACGAACAAACCTGTTACATGGAGTTGATGCTTTTGATGACCCTTTAGAACACGTGAAGGAAGATATCTCACTCTGTCCGCTTCATTGTTAAAATCATGATTATTATCATTCGGGATTCTTTAAGAAAGCACGGTTCATTTTGCTGATATCAGTTAGAATTATAAATGAAATACTATATCAACTACAAGGAAAAAAACTTTACGGTGATATACTTTTACACTATTATCTTCAGGTGTGTGTAAGTAAGTTTTCATTTTTTTTAATTGGCATCTTTTTTTTTTCGGGCATGAATCTTTTTATCATCAAGACTATAAAAGGTAGCCCCTTCCCTAAGTGTGATAAATTGCTATAATTAATAATTATGATATGTCATATTAGAGATGTCCATTCAAAGCATTCATAAATGACACGGATTGATGAAGGCTCTTTACAAAAAAGACATTTACCGTCTGAAGAATGAAATTTTACAAATGAGTAAAAAATCACAACTCACGAAATGAAGTGATGCTTTATTTCATAATAGGAATTACTTTTTGTCTTCCTCTCCTTTCAACCAATCAGATTCTAGAAAAAAGTTCTTTGAAGGTAATCATAAATATGTACATTTTTATATTTCATATATGTATTTATTTTGTAATATTAGAGATAAATTCTTAGTTATTTGTTTATTTATGAAATAAGCAGACTTTCAATTAAAATAACTCTTTCATCATAGGTTTTTTTTGTAATAGTACAAAATCCAAAATTTTCTATAAGAGGGATGATCTTAAGAGGGTGGATCAACTACACGTTAAGAGAGGATATATTTACAAAGAAACTTTCATTGTTTAGGAAAAATGACATAGTTGAAATACTTAGAAAATGTTTCCTCTTTTTATATATGAAAGTTCGAGTTTGATTAAAAGATTTGAATAATTTGAAAAGGGGGTTTCAAATAGTTAAGACAATAATTGTTTATTTTTTTAATACATCAGGAGATCCAATTTTGTTGAAAACCAAATGAAAATTAAAGCCTAGCTTTAATTTTAATGACATTTTGTAATAAGTTTCATTATGTAATAAAATGGTAAAATTCTGAGGAAGGATCGCATGGATGCTAAAAAGAAAAGACATGCATTTGCGACTACAAACATACAAGCATCCCTCCATGCTACGAGTACTTATGGTTTTTTTATTTACCCTATATTAAATGATCAAGTTTCGACCACTTCAATAATTACACGAAAATATAAAATTCACCACCTATCCATTTACTGAATGCACAATGAACTAAAAAAGGGAAGTTCTATAACCGACTCAGCAACTAATGGCAGCCATCTTAGATCGATTTTTTAAAAGGTATATAAGCAAAACGTGGACTCGAGAGACAATTTTAGAAAAGTAGTAATATAATTTTATTTTGAATAAATAATGTTTATTATTTTTAACAAAATTTACAGGCAGGGCCTATCACTCGATGTGACCTCCTTCAGCTTCAATGACAGCTTCCACATGGACCCGGAAAGCCTTGCAGGAGTTGATGAGGAACTCCTCCAATAGTTTGTCCCACTTCGTCCTGATGGTGGCCTTTAGAGCATCTACATTTGGATGAGGAATCCTGTTGGCCTTCCTCTCCAATTCGCCCCTAACGGCGAAGTCCAACAGGTTCAGATCCGGCGAGGAGGAGGGCCACATGTCCTTCGGCCAAAAATGAGCCATGTTGACAGTGCAGAACTTCTGGCACAGGTCCGACGTGTGTGATGGAACACCATCCTGCGTCCACACATAGTTTCCCTCGGGGTATTTGGCCTTCAGCCATGGCAAAACTGTGTATCTGAGGACCTTGTAGTAGGTCTCCTTGTGAATCTTCTCCCCGGCCTTGAAAAGAAGGGAGGCATATTCTTCTCATCTGACGCCACGACTCCGTGGACCATTGTATACGCCGGATGTTTTGTACGGTACATCCCCTGTACCTCTTCTGTTGTTTCCCCAAGCCACCGGGCATTACTCCTGTTTTAGACTTGGTCCACGGTGAAAATCTTCTTGTCGGAGACAATGACAATGGAGTCATTACCCTTCAACCAAGTGAGGACTTTCTTGCATCTTGTGAGCCTTTTCCTCTTCATATCCTCCGTCAATAAGTGCCTCATGGTCCTCGTGTACGAGGTTAACCCCAAATCCTCCCTCACTACCCGGTTGATGGTCATGGGGTCCACATAGAAGTCATTGGAGAGGCAATTCATAGATTTTGTGGGTCCTCCTTGATCTTCTTCTCCAGTTTCTCCAGGAACTCGGGAGTCCTCTTTAAATTGTGGCCACCACTTCCTGCTTTCCTCTCGAGGACTTCCACGCCCTTTTTCATCTTGGCAATCTTGAAAACGAGGCTTCTGGAGCACTTGACAATGTCCATGATCTTTGCCACCTCAATTTCCGCGTCAAGCAGATCTGAGATCCTTTACCTTTTTGCGTACTGCTTCTATACCCTGTAATGAAAATACGAAGAGAAGAAAATAAGTCTTGTTATTCCTTGAGAAGTCAAAGTATAAATCCAAGGTCTTAAAGGAATAGAAAAAGGGAGAAAATGACAATTAATGGGCGTTGAATACATAACATCACCGATTATTTTTGTGGGATTTTCTTTCTTCTATTGCCAAAGCAACTAAATGGTCTCAACAAGTATTTTAAATCAATATATATATATATATATGCCATCAAAAACTCTTCAGATAGAACGAATTTTTTTTCTTTGGAATATGCAGTTATAAAGTAGATCGGTGATCAAATTAGTTATATTTATATGTCTTGACGGGGTACCTTCAAAACGAATCTTTTTCATCAAGGTAAGTTGGTGTACACCGTGTAAAGATAAAAATCTTTGGGATCAAAGGGAGATTTTTGTTATAACATCATCTTTGTGTGAAACATAAGGTTCAAATATTAATCTACAAGTCATAATTGAAGGCATTTATCATTGAGTAAATCCTAAAATTATAATTACTTTTTCTTATCTCTTTAGTCCAAATATATATAGATTAGGGTGTATCATATTAAATAAGGCTTGATCCATTGAATATGATGTAACTATAGGATGATGGCCAGCTTATAAAGTATATTATATAAAATGTAAGAGTCGACAAATATTATTTTATCGCAATAAAATAACATAAACTCAATTTTTATAAGTATTGAACTAGGATTGGTCGGTCGATTCTTTAGTGCAAAGGGAAAACAAACTCACCAATGAACATAATCCCTTCAGTTGGTAACTCCCTTTATTTTTTTTCTTTGTCTAATGGTTGAACTGCTGTGAAAAGGAGGAAGCCTTAGTTACCTTCCTTGATATAAAGGCTGCCTTTTACAGAATTATCTTCAATCACATCGTCGATGGACAAGTATGGGATAGATAATAATAAAACTTGTTGGTACAATAATCTTTTGAGGTACAGAAAAGTTATCGCCCAGATTTTTGGAGAATGTGCCTCAACAATTCTGACAAGAAACTGCGCAAGCGGAGAAACTAGGTCGTTTAAGCATTACTGGAGCCATGAAGTCAACCCCAAGTGCTACAATGGAAGTACTGAATGGGTTCATCCTGTTGCATGTATATTTTTTTAAACGTGCCTGTTTATCAATAATACGTTCAGAACTTGGACAATCATCTAATGTGGATCAGTCAAAGAAACAGAGGACATCTACATAGCCAAATACAGAATCCCTACGATTTGAGAGTTGCCGACTGCCCAGTAAAGAAAAAGATTAAATTCTTGTAGTTGAATATGACAGAAATTGTGAAACAGTCGAAAATTGGAACTCAATGAAGACGTGTGTTTCTAAAATAATTTTATCGTGTAGAAAATTGAACCTTCGGTCTAGAATTGATAATTATAATGATTTTATTGTTCCCTTGATATTGTACAAGGTATCTCTTTTGCCTATTTTAGCAGATAAAGTCATCAAAGTGGAGAAGAAATGTATTTTTTCACAAGACTTATATTAATGCACTTAAAAGACCAAGGAAACTTATCGGTGGTTGCTAAGTTCTTCTCGCCAAAGTATTACCGAAAGTGTTCATTTTATTAATTGACCTAATTAAAAGACCAAATCTCGAATGGAGGTCTGTTGTGTCTAATTAGCCTTTGTACACTCTTCTTATGATGAGTTCCGCGTCCAGAAACGACTTACGCTAACTATGTCGCCTAGCTGGGCGGCAGTTCAGCGAATAGTTTGGAATTTTGTACCGGTTGGTGACTCTTCTTTACTGTCGATATAATCGCTCAAAATACGAGTAAGAAAGCTTTCTTCAAAGCAACTCAGGAACCAAAAAATATGGAGCATGAAGCCGTGGAGAAAGGAATTTTCATAATCTCGCCAGATATATAGACGGTTCAAAAATAAAAGGGCAGGGGCAGGACGGGCACTA
Organism: Caligus rogercresseyi; assembly: GCA_013387185.1. Lineage (NCBI taxonomy): Eukaryota > Metazoa > Arthropoda > Copepoda > Siphonostomatoida > Caligidae > Caligus > Caligus rogercresseyi. The sequence goes on from CP045892.1 coordinate 16,462,287, forward strand.
ACAAAGCAAGACATGATAATAGACGAATGGTCCCTAAAGCTGTATGTAACAAATAGAGTATACCAGGTTATCTACTGGGAGTAAAAGGTCTTTTTGCTTACGTTTTAAGTCTCTTTGACAATATTCATTTAAAAAAAAAAAAAAAATACAAAAAAAAATCAAATACACGCGTATATGGAATCCCATTCTCTTGATACCCTAACTTTAGTTGAGTTAAACAAAAGTTTTCTATAAAAGTAGGGGCCTTCTCCAGTGAATATGCAAACAGATTATCCTCAGTTTTCCGTACTTATCATATAGTTTTTCAAACCCCAGGCTACCAAAAAAAACGTATGAATAGTCAGTATTTAGAAAGTTTAAGTTTATATTAATATAAGAAATTGACTACGGATTATCTGATACCCACTAATGCAGGGATTTTTTATTACGTCACATGAATACACGCTTGCCTATCCATAATATAGAACAAAACTTACTCCAGATCAACAACCACTAATTAAAATTACGCTTATTAGAGGATAGTATGGCCTACAATATGTATTGAGACTCCTTTGACACCTTATTTTATAATTTATGAGATCCTAAAAAATAGAGAGTATGAACACATAAAGGCTTTTGTTTTATAAGCCTTCAAGGCCTTCCTCTGTTTTTCTTCTATTGAGCCCCCCCCCCCCCCCCCGTGGACAGCTAATATATATTCCATCATCCTTTAAATACATGCTCACTGTAATAAATCAGCAACATACACAAAAGAAAAAAAACTAATAAACTATAATATAGGAAAGAACTTTATCACGTTTATATTTTTTTCATATTTATTATTATTATTCCACTGGAGTCATTGATGAATAATTACAGAGATACAATTTATTGAAATCCTACGTGATACACCAAATACATTTTATTAATAAATGAAATCAATTTCGAGTACCAATTAATTATACATATTATTGATGTCATTTTTTAAAAATTTATATTGGAGAATCGGATTATTTTCTATATTCTTACTCATAACTCAAGAATAGTTTATGAGTTGAACTCATGCAGAGTTGGAAGGGAATTGTCTTTGTCGAGCCTACTCACAAAAGTTAGAGTGACTGGCCATCTGCAGTCAATTCATCGTACAGTAGTGTTTTTTTAATAATTTATTGCTACACATAATATTACATTTTTACACAAGTATAGATATATATTCAACGCGGGCACATGTAAAAAATTATTTAAACTTGTGCTGCCCTCGTAATAGTTGGCCGATTGGGTCTCCTACTGCAATCCGTCCTGAACGTGATGTAGGGATGGTGCATTCTTCAGCCAGCCTCCAATGTCAGTACATGTAAAGAAACTGGAAAGACTGGAGATTGAATGACCCTGAAAAGGCTGTTGATGATCAAAAGTTGGGTCCACTCAGCCATGAATTTTGTGCATTCGTGCAGAAGATGAAGCGGTTCCTCATCCTGTTGTCCACACCCACGACACAGCGGGCTGATTTTAAGGTGCATTAGGGGGTAATGACGACGAAGAAGGGAAATGACCTGTGGAAAATTGTATCAAATAGTTAAGCTTTTCTTTGGAATAATCTAGGAGACGTTTCCGTCTATTCAGCTGAACTCTTGGCATCATTTCATGGCTTTGGCGGCAAATTTCAGCCTTGACCAAAGTTTCTGCCATTTTTCTAGTACAGTAGTGTTATCAATCATCTACTCTCTAAATGATTTTTTATTATTTGGACAGTTCCGTCATATTTTATATCCATACCAATACTTAAAACATCAAGTAATCCTTTATTTTTCTTAAATATATCCATTAATATGATATATTTTGACTGAATATCTACAATCATTTATCACTGAGAACCCTGAATTGTACTATAATAGTTAATTGTTTTGTATTATTTTCCAAATGTATCAAGTGTTAAGTTAAGAATAGTAATTACATATATATATTTGTTTATTGATACGTAGAACATATGGACAATAATCAACATTAAACATGAGACTCAAGGTAGACCGTCAAAAGTGTCATAGAATTTAATTGATAATGTGTCTGCGTAAAATTTTGTTGGTCAAAGTATTTTTTAAGTTGATAGTTCTAATTTTCATTTCTTATTGTATAAATATACCAGGCTAAAAGAATCAAAAAATCTGCTGGACAATCCTTTAAGGTGGGGCACCCTTTATGAAAGAAAGTCGTGTTTATTTATGCTTGCATAGATGGGATACCCCTCCGTATACATTGTATGTATTTGAATAATAAACAGGTATATTTGTATCATATGATTCCAACATGTACGTACCTAGATATCTACTCAATATTTTAAAAGCTTCAAGAAACATAGGTAAGGTAGCACATCATGCAGGTTGTTCACAAAATCTATGTATATAATTCTATGTAAGTACACATCACAATCAAAAGAAAAACATTATAGTATGTAATTGGATAAATAAAGGAATTGCCAACATTCCGCCTTCGCAAATTCCTTCAAGTATCTTTATTTGTTTGAATTAAATATCTCAAAAGTAATTTTAATTGGCTTTATGCTACTATACAAGAAAATTAATCTAGAAATATTTATTTGAATTATAATTAATTATGAACGTATTGGTTGGTAATCAAACAATTTAAAAGATATTTATTCATGATTAGAAACCTCATCTTGTCTTTATTATATTTTGACTAATATCAATACTTTGTAAGAGTTAAAAAATTCGTTTGTCTCAATATAAAGGGCGGTTCGAAAGTATATAATCTGAATCCGAAGGTAAGGTACATGAATTGGTCACTATACATATATTAGAAGTTATTGAAATGTGTAATAGTTTCATCAACATTCTCATAATAATGTTCATTCTGAAAGCTTATATTCACAGTTCCAATTAAAACCCTTGATTTTACTTCAATGTTATACAAGTCACCATAATCTACACAGGATGCTTTATAGGTCATATTCTTTCTACGCAGTGAATAAGGATACTAGACTGGGACTTATTTTAGAACGGGATAGGTTGAAAGATAGAGAACGGGAAGATGTTGGCATTAGAAAAGAAGGCATCAATTTACTCTTGCCTGTTGAGGTGTGAACATCAATTCAGAGATACGAACATTCATTGCTCTTACTTAGATCTAATACCTCCGATGAGTGCAAATGGATTGAAAAAGAGGTATTAGAGACCATTCTGGAGCAATCATATTGATATCCTCAAGATAATTATAAGAGGATTGAGCTGCCTGAAAGGTAAAAGACTGTCTCTTTATAACAAGCAAACAGTCATATATATATATACATATACATATATATATATATATATATATATATATATATATATATATATATATATATATATATATATATATATATATATATATATATATATATATATATATATATATATATTTATTACTTGATGAAGTGGCAAAGATGATATCTGGTCCATTTAAAAGGCCAATAACATAATAATTTCGTATAAATTGTTCATATGTTTCTACATGTAACTTTTATTGTAGATAGGACCTTCATTTGACGGACGCAGCACTAATACCCCGTTCTGTGGTCGAGTTCCTTATATTAGGATGTATTTTTATATTTTTTGTAAAGAGTTATAAATATTTTAACTACAAGTGATTTTTCTTCTGGGCCTCAATCCATGAATCCCGTTAATAGACGGTTCCAATAATACACATCATTAAATAAAGCATCTCATATCACTCAAAGCAACAATTGAAACCATAACATTATTTTATAAAAAATATATCATACATGTTAATGCATCCCATTATTTCTATGAAAGCATTGAGAATGAAAAATGGTCGATTAGAAATAAGGGTGATATGATTCATGTCTAAGAATATCAAAATAATTCATGATGAAGCATTTTTTTTTGTATTTCTAGGAAAAGAAAACTGACCACTGCGTCAGCACACCACTGATTTGAGTGACAAATAAAGAAGAATCCGAGTACTGATAGAGTCTCCCAAGGTTTCAAGAGATATTTATATTCATTAAAGTTACTTTGCATTGTGTTCTTCCATTAAAGATATATATTTAGTGAAGTTTATTGATACAAATAAGCTATGAAATATGCTCACATTAGACACTCCATTTTTTTCTTTGTTTTTACTGAAAACTTTGTTTTATTAAAAAACATCAAACATACGTCTGGTAGTAAATTAGATTTCCTTTAAATTAATAATTATTATTGAAGTCTGTAACGTCCACCATTTTGAAGAAATTTGCGGAAAACTATATTTTTACTAAATTTTTAAAATTTTGACCTCGTTGCGCGACCTCGTAATGTTGACCAATTTTGTTCAAACTTTGTATGTCGTCTTCTTTTATCACCAAGAAACAGGAAATCCACAATGTTGCTAACATTTCAAACATTTGAAAAATGTACATATAATAGGGACTTACCTACATATAATAGGGACCTTAAAGAATAAAGGATTTGGAAGTTTTATGATACGAGCTGTTGCAACACTTTTAGCTGACTCCCGTACATTTTATGGCTCTAAAAAAAGATTTAATTATTTTAACGTAGAACGAGGATGCAAACAAGGTGACCCTATAGCCTCTATTTTATTTATAATTTCAACGGACTCGTTGTTCAGGAAAGCGAACAAGAACATCTTATTGAAGAAAACAAGAGTTAACAAAGGGGAATCCTTATACGCTTATGCCGACGACACCTCTGCCATAATTGTTGCTGGGCGTGTTCTTACAATAGCATCAATAATTGAAATTGAACGTCTCCTAGAATGGTTTAAAAATATATCCGGACTAAATATAAACGTTGATAAATCAGAGTTTTTGTCCACAAACCTATATATAAAATCAATACTAAAATCTGCAGTAAAACATCAAGTTAAAATTCTCGGAACAACTATTGGAGATAACGCTATGGCTTCCAACACAGAAGACTTTCAACTCCGAATAAAAATGGGTGTCAAACACATCAAAAGCCTAGGGTTCCACAGATGGGAGAGAGTTCAGTTATGGAACTCACATGTTGTTCCGAAAGTGACTCACCTTTTACGAGTTTGTAAATTTGACTCCGGAATTGCATCATCATTTGATGACATTTTAATGGAGTTTTTGGACTTAAAGACAAAACGGAACATTTCTATAAAAAGAGTTGTCACACCCAAAAACTTTGGTGGACTTGGAGCCGTGGACTTAAAGAGTTTCTGGAAGTCGCTTTTAGCAGAATGGGTTCTTAAATATTTTAGAAGACCAGACTATTGGAATTTTACAGTTTCAAGTGATTGTTTTAACGATCATTATTCAAACTACGGCGTGCGTTTTATAATAAATCAGCTCTCAGAATTAAATTTCTGGAAACCTCTTCTGAAAAATGTTTTAGATACTTTTTATTTGGTGGAATTGAGTTTTGGAGACTATACTCCTCTCAAGGGATCCACAATTGAGGTTCACACTTCTCTACAGAGGATGAATTCCTCATATTTCCTAAAAGACCTCTTACAACATAAGGACAACTTACTGGCTACAATGACATTCAAAAAAATCAAGAAGATGCAAAAAATTGAATTCGTTTTCCACAACAACTTTAATCCATCGCAATCCTTTAGGGAACAATTGGCATCCATTAAACTCTGTGACCTCAGACGGATATGGAATTCCTCATCACTTCCTCTTATAAATAATGTTTTAAAAAGAAGAAGTCTCAAGATAAAGGATAAACAAGCTTGCCAAAGTTATCAAACCCCATTCTTGACCCCTCCGGAAAAATGGTTCGTTTATCGCGTGGTCACCGGGACCCTTGAAGTTTCCTCAATCTTAAGCAGTGACACTCAATGTATATTCTGCCAAGAAGCTAAGGAGACAACGGTACATCTTCTACTCGAGTGCAAGATTCTTCATCCCATTTATGAAACCTTGAAAATGGAACTAGAGGAGAGGTTCGGGACCTCCTTGGGTAGAGAGGACTTTTTTACACTTTCGGCCAATGACAAACTTCTTCAGCATGCAGTGATTGTTAAGCTCCAATATTGTATATACGCCGTCAAAGCAAAAGAGAAAGAGATTCGCGGATCCATACTAAACATAGCAAGAAAATATTTAGAAATTTTAATACGACAATGACTGTTTTAACTTATTCTTTTGTTTGTATACTTATATTTTTACCATATTTTATGCCTAATTAACGTCTTTCTTTCGTTATAATTTTATTTCTTTGTTTGAGTTGTACATTATTACTATTTTACATGTAAGATGTCGGGATAAATCGAATGAAATATATGAATGCCCATGGGCCAAAAAAAAAAAAAAAAAATTGTCAGGAACAATAGATTTGAAGGAGTTATTAGTCCTCCCCTGTTGATAATTTCTAACAAACTTTTTTTCCCGCTTCGTCTTCTTTGGTGCATTGGATCTGGTTGGTATTGAACGAGCTATCATCTACTAGCAGTCTTCGACATCCAGGACAAGATTTTTGTTTTGAAATAGACCGGGCAATGAATCCTCCGATGTAGAAAATAACACTATTGAGTGCTGGGTCTTCGTTGGTAAATTCAATATTCGTGGAGAAGAGATAATCACATATTTCTGATGCATAATTGAAATCGTTTTCACATTCGTAATCATTCGTCTCCTCAAATATTTTAGATAGTTCGTTGATCGGGACTTTTGTGTATTTTAAAAAAGCTCTTAGACGAAGAGCTTTTTCTGCCTGGAGGAGTTGCCGTATGGAAATTAAGTAATTTGCACCTGCCATCATGCGATATCGACCAAATCTCTTCTCTATGTTGTCCGATTGACATTTTCCGGTTAGAACGAAATCAAAGTTCCAAACGTCAATTAAATGAAGAGCCAGTGTAGGAATTTCTTTACATGAATGGCGCAAAGAAAAGAAGGTTTGAGGCGTAAGGGATGATTTTTGTTCGTTTTTGAGGCCATTTTTCCCATTCTTCTAAGAAGGTAGAAAAGTCCTGAAGAAAAGTGATTGTGGAAGAGTCTTCGCCATAAATAGCTTCTCTTGAAGGATCGCGTAGTCGGTTAGCAGCACTTAATTCTTTGACATTTAGTCTATTCCACCATTCTCTAATTAAACTTAAAAAGGGAATGGTTTGGCGGAAATGAGGGAATCCATTATTTGAGTACCATTCCAATCCAGCAATCGTGCTCTCGTGAAAGACCGAGTTGGCAAGTAAAACTGAAGTCCTCTCTAGAGTTGTTGGCACTAGACATTTTTCTGTTAAATGGTGGGCAATTTTTGTTCCTTTGGTAATTTCGATATTATATAGTTCTTTTATATGACAAATTGGGGCCTTTCCATCTCCTTACATCGGAACCGTGGTAAAAGAAAAGTTCCAGATGCCATCCAATTGTTGTATATCGATTTGAATAGGTGTGTCGGATCAAAAATTCTGAAAAACTTTCGCTCCGGGCTGACTGGATGATAATAAGTTTTCTCATTGAGACATTCCTTTTTCACATAAGAGCGATTTGTGGCATGATTGTCGAATCCGGAAGCCACAACGTAAAAGCCGATTTCTTCAAGTTCACGGGTCAGTGTATCAACAACTACTTTTATTGCACCACTATTCAAATTATGACTTTCTTGAATGTAACAAATGTCATAAAAGGAGCCGCCAAGAGAACAGATCATTCCACAAAGCACTGTTTTTGTTATTTGTCCACTTTCACTTAAGCCTGTTATCTTTCCTCCTGAAAACTCTACTCTTTGAGCGCAATAAACTTCGTCCAGGAGGAGAATCACAACGCGTTCACGTTCGGTAATGTCTTGCATTCTTCTTTTTAGGTAGGCCTTTGTGTGCTGATGGAATCCTCTACCAACTTTTAAAGGTTGCATCCAACGTCGCAGAGTCCTTGGACACGGAAAAGTAATAAAGGATTCGGCACACAAAGTTCTATAACAAGACGAAGAAGTAGTTTTGAGGACAGCTGAAAGACCTAATAAGCCAGGCGAATATTCCTTCCTTCCTAGAGCCAAATTGCCTTGTTCAATAACAAATTCAAGTTTTATTCTTTTTTCTTCCGGCAGGACAGCTTCATTAACTCTTTCTTGTAGTTTGTCCAATGCGTGTTTGATGCAAAATTCCTCGTTATTCACTGGAACACTATTTAAGAATGACACTAGGTTCGATACTTGGGAAAACTCGGAAATTTTTGCGTCCTTCTTCACTAGATGTTTGAAGCGGTGAGGTGGTAGAAAGGAGTTTTGAAGAAAAGCTTGAAAAGAGAGGTCTTCGTTTATGGTGATTCCTCGCTCCGGCTTCATCCTCACATATTAGAATAACACTAATCTTACTTTCAGTCATTTGAATAACTTCGAATCCGCTAGGAATGTGACTATTTCTTTCTGTAAAAGAAGAAAATATATAAATGTATATGAAAATTGGTACACATTAATCGAATTTATAAACAGACCTTTTGCAAAAAAGTAAAAGAAAAAAAGAACGAAGTGAAAACGTTTTGGGAAAAAGTAAAGTAATGTCGCTTTAAAAAGGACGTTTTTTAACGAAAGTAGTTCAAAGTTCTGTCAATCATAGAACAAACCAGACACCTTATGGTCTGTCTGAGGTGACAAGTTATGGTATAAGTACCTTTCAGTGAAGAACAAAGGCTGGGGAATGATACAATTTTATCAGCCTCAAAAAAAGCCTTCTCACGTAATTAAAGCCTTCCTTTAATCATATTCAGACGGCCGGTCGAAGTAGATGTTGTTGTTCTTCTCAATGCAGGAGTAGAAAGATAGGCAGGTAAGTTTGGATATATTGAAGGAACTGCATCTTCTTTTAGACGTTTAATTAATTTTGTGCTGTTGCCGCTTTTCTTCTGTCTATATGAATTCGAGTCCTTGGATTTATAGGTGAAGTCTTCGGCCCGAAAATGAAGTGAACAGACAACAAAAAAAAATTGAATCTTCTGGATAATCCTATTGGGCACGCACTTTCTGGATGGCATGAATCCATTGCCTTCGCCTAGTCGGATCCGTCGGGACTTTATGTGTTGAAACATCCGGCGGTCTTTTCTTGTTCGGCTGGCCAATGACACAGCCAGGTGCAACACATTCATTTGGCATCTTTAAACGCTAAAGATCGATGTCTGGAAGAACTATTAAAGGATTTGTCAATGGAGAAACACACGCTTGCAGCACAGAGGGTAGCAGTACACAGTCAACTGTTGAAGAGAAGAAAAACATCCCTCTTCCTTTTTGTCCTACTCCCAACGTACACGCACAGAAAAAAAGGAATTTGTGTCCATCCCAGTCTATAGCTCCCCTTGTATACAATATATATATATATGGTGCGTGAGTTTCATCGTTATTTACATGTATATCTCCTTGTCCTTTTTGTTCTTGTATATTTGTAAATATGAACTCAGTAATAAAAGACTCTTAAAGAAGCAACATTTACATACTCTTTTCATTATGTATAAAATTAGTATAGAAGTGAACCTCCAGAAGTCCTCTACATTGGTGACCCATACTCACAGAGTCCATACGGTGAAGGAGGAATCTTTGGAATCTGAAGAAAGCATTAACCATGTTTCAGTAAAAATACCCCCCTTGACATCTATCCGAACAACAGGATATTTTCTGAGGCTGGAGGCTCAATTTGAGCTCGCCAAAATAAATCAGGAAGCAACGAGATTCTATCATCTGTTGAGTGCCTTGACAGAGGACGTCCTCTTTAGGATTTCTGAGCAAGAACTCAACAAATGCAAGGACTCTAAGGATCCGTACTCGCGATTGAAGGCACTTCTAAAGGAGGCTACGAATGGAGATGCAAAGGATCAAATTGATGAACTCTTCAACCTCATCCCTAATGCGAATTTGTGCATATCGAAAGTGGAAGCGAAGGCATGGGATTTGGTTGATGATATTAAAAAGGGAGAGAATGATCATCATGATCTGATTGTAAAAGTACTAGGAATTCTTAAGAAAATGGCTTGAGCTATAACGCTGACAAGAGTATGTTCTGTAAGAAAAAAGTAGACTTTCTTGGGTTTACATCAGTTCAAATGGACTAACCCCAAATGATAAAAGATAAATATTTTAGATACTTTTCAGAAATTAACGTAAGGGGGATAATTTTAAGACACATTTCTGGTAAAGATAATATAGCCGCAGATTTCTTATCAAGAATAGGCCTCTTACGATTAAATTTTCATGATTGGAAACAATTTAAAGACGAGCAAGAAAAGAGAATGTAAGGTTAGCTAACCCTCTTGCTGAAAGAATTGAGATCGAGGATCAGTAGGTATATTTGGCGTGATGTGAGATCGAAAGGTGCTAGACCAATTGTTCCAAAATCATTAATGTCTGACTTAGTTCGGAAATTTGAAGAGAAATAATAAAAATACACTAAGGAGAATTAGCGGGCAATTTTATTAGCATAATATATCAATGGATATTAAAAAAATAATTGTTAAATGTGATGCCCGTAATAGGTCAAAAATAGTACGGTTAACTTAACCTCCATTTGACCATATTAATTCCCCCGAACACAAGTTTTTTCACGTAAATATTGATTTGATAGGACCTTTCTCAAAAGCCAATGGAAAAACGATGGCTTTAACAGCAATAGACAGGACAACCAAGTGGTTAGAGGTATATCCTTTGGCTAGTGCAAATACTGAAAAAATTATTCAAGTTTTCAAAGCAAATTGGATATCCCGGTTTGGCTATCCCAAATTAATTACAACAGATCAGGGTGGTCAGTTTCGTTCACTGGTTTGGGAAAAATTTATGAGCAATTTTCAGATAAAAAATATTTTAACATCTCCATATCATCCACAAAGTAATGACCTGATCAAAAGGGAGCATAGGACGTTGAAGGAGGTCATTAGATGTAAAATTGTTGATTCAGGACTAAATTGGGTAGAGGGTTTGCCTAGTATTCTTTTAGACTTGAGGACAACATCTAAGAATGGCGATAAGTTATCTCCAGCTGAAAAAACTATATGGGCAACCCATTCGTTCTATTGGGACGATTTTTCCCTTTGAGAAGAGCTGTAAATTTAATTTCAACACCAGTCACAACAATAAAAAGGATAATTTCACAAAAAACAGCAAACTTCAACAACTAATGCAAGCAAGCGAAGTTTATTTATTAAGCCCCCCAATTAAATCATCATTCGACCCTTGTTATAATGGCCCATACAGAATAATAAGAAAACTGCGTAAAAATTTCGTAATAGATATTGATGGAACCCAAGGTCTGTATCCATATACAACTTAAAGCCTAAAATAGTCTGAAGGGGGGAATTATGTGGTGCGTGAGTTTCGCCGTTTTTTACATGTATATCTCCTTGTCCTTTTTTGTTCTTGTATATTTGTAAATATGAACTCAGTAATAAAAAGACTCTTAAAAAAGCAACATCTACTCTATTCATTATGTATAAAACGAGTATAGAAGTGAACCACCAGAAGTCCTCTACATATATATATATATACAAGGTCGGCTGAAAAGTCCCGAGACTAACACATAAATGGCGCCAGTGGATTTGTTTTCATATGACTGTCAGCTAGTACCAACCTTCAAAACATACATGCATAAATATAACAGCTGTCTGACAACTATTTGTGAGATATTGCGTTTAAGTTAAGCAACTTTTGTTATTGTGAAAAAAATGGAAAAAGACGAATTTCGTGTATTAATAAAACATTATTTTTTGATGGGAAAAAATACCGTTGAAACTAAAACTTGGCTTGAAGAATGTTATCCGGACTCTGCTCCATCGAAAGCAACCATATGTCGATGGTTTGCTGAATTCAAACGTGGTCGTGTGAGCACGAATGATGATAAACGCAGTGGACGCCCAAAAGAGGTACACCAGAAAACATAAAAATAATCCACAAAATGATTTTAAAGGACCGTAAAGTGAAGTTGATCCAGATAGCTGAGACTCTGAAGATATCGAAAGAGCGCGTTGGACATATCGTGCATGAATATTTGGACATACGAAAGCTCTGTGCAAAGTGGATGCCGCGAGAGCTCACAATCGACCAAAAACAACAACGAATTGATGATTCTGAGCAGTGTTTGAAACTGTTCAATCATAATCAATCCGAAATTTTGCGTCGATATGTGACAATGGATGAAACATGGCTCCATCACTTCACTCCTGAGTCCAATCGACAGTCAGCTGAGTGGACTGGATATGATGAACCGAATCCAAAGCAAGGAAAAACGCAACAGTCAGCTGGGAAGGTTATGGCGTCTGTATTTTGGGATGCACACGGTATAATTTTCATTGACTATCTTGAAAAGGGGGAAACAATCAACAGCGACTATTATACAGCCTTGCTGGAGCGTTTAAATGATGAAATTGTTGAAAAACGGCCCCATTTGAAAAGAAAAAAGTGTTGTTTCACCAAGAAAATGCACCGTGTCACAAATCCATGAAAACAAGGCTAAATTAAATTAATGGGCTACGAATTGCTTCCCCATCCACCGTACTCTCCAGATCTGGCCTCCAGCGACTATTTCCTGTTTGCCGACCTGAAGAGAATGCTCGCTGGCAAGAATTTAAGAACAATGATGGAGTAATCGCCGAGACAGAAGCCTATTTTTCGGATAAAACGAAAGATTACTATAATAGTCGAATCGAAAAATTGAAAGATCGCTATAATCGCTGAATTGCCCTCGAAAGCAACTATGTTTAATAATAAAATCGAATTTTGTCAAGAAAATGTATTTTAACTCTATGGAAACAATATGATTATTTTATAATTCGTTAAAGAATAAAAGAAACTATTTTCTCCAATGCATTCGTTTATCCGTTTTCGTCATCATTGGATAATTAACGTTATCTAATATACCTATATGCCTTCATACAGGGATGGGCTTGATAAAATAATAAATGTATACATTCAGAAATTTATGCTAATATATGCAAAGTCCAATGGAAATAGGTGTACAGTAGGGTTGTTCTTATTTTTAAAATGTTTGAAATGTTAGCAACTTTGTGGATTTTCTGTTTCTTGGTGATAAAAGAAGACGACATACAAAGTTTGAACAAAATCGGTCAACATTACGAGGTCGCGCAACGAGGTCAAAGTTTTAAAATTTAGTAAAAATATAGTTTTCCGCAAATTTCTTCAAAATGGTGGGACGTTACAATAAAACGAAAGATTACTATAATAGTCGAATCGAAAAATTGAAAGATCGCTATAATCGCTGAATTGCCTCGAAAGCAACTATGTTTAATAATAAAATCGAATTTTGTCAAGAAAATGTTTTTTCTTAGTTAGTCTCGGGACTTGTCAGCCGACCTGTTATATATATTTATATATATATATTTATATATATATATTGTAAAAATACATTGTATAAATCATATAAATTAAAAGAATCTAAAGACATATTACAATAAGGACATAAAAAACATTGTACCTAGTTTAGAAAAATATAGTTTAAAAAAATTAAGATAACTAATAGAATTTTGAATACCAAACTTTTTTTCAATTCAAACTAAAATGGATGTATCTTTTATGGTCGATAAGCCTGAGAAATTGAATTGGAGAGATAATAGTTTAACAATTTATGAAGAATAGTAATTCTATCAACCAAAAAAAATTAAAGCTCTATATTTAAATTTAATAATCTCCAATGAACAGATATATCGTCTCATTGGTTAAATATTACTAATTGAAATGGGTTTATGATATCTATTGAAAATACACAAAAAATACATAATTAACATTATAAACGTAAAAACATCATTGATCAATAGATTTTTCATTAATGCACAGATAATGCTTATTTTATAGTCATATTTCGATGGAATGGAGTTCCTCAAACGACTTCATCTAATAAATAGTAACAAAAAGATAACATCATCTGAAGCACAAATCTAAGGATATGATTTTATTATTAGTAAAAACGTTTCATAAGATCAAAGAGTAATTGTTATCTTGTGACAAAATATAACATATTGCCATTAAACTTTGTAGATAGCCTTGACCGAACATGACTACGATAGCCTTGGGATATAATGTTACGTAAACGGATAATTAATTTATCAATATTCAGTGAACGTAAGATATGTTCTCAATACTGAACGAGATAATAAGAACCTCTATATTATTTAAAAATTAATATGAACTTTACGTATTTAAGCATGCACCACATAAAAAATACTCTTAAGTCCTAATAGACACGATCCCATAAAGATGATAAGCTACCAATAACACTAAAGCTTCTCTAGGATTTGTTTAACTCTATGGAAACAATATGATTATTTATAATTCGTTAAAGAATAAAAGAAACTATTTTCTCCAATGCATTCGTTTATCCGTTTTCGTCATCATTGGATAATTAAACGTTATCTAATATACCTATATGCCTTCATACAGGGGATGGGCTTGATAAAATAATAAATGTATACATTCAGAAATTTATGCTAATATATGCAAAGTCCAATGGAAATAGGTGTATATTAGGGTTGTTCTTATTTTTCAAATGTTTGAAATGTTAGCAACTTGTGGATTTTCTGTTTCTTGGTGATAAAAGAAGACGACATACAAAGTTTGAACAAAATCGGTCAACATTACGAGGTCGCGCAACGAGGTCAAAGTTTTAAAAATTTAGTAAAAATATAGTTTTCCGCAAATTTCTTCAAAATGGTGGACGTTACAGACTTCAATAATAATTATTAATTTAAAGGAAATCTAATTTACTACCAGACGTATGTTTGATGTTTTTTAATAAAACAAAGTTTTCAGTAAAAACAAAGCAAGAAAGGGAGTGTGTATTGTTAGCTTATTTCATAGCTTTTTTGTATCAATTAACTTCACTCGCCTGTAGAAGATGACTTGTTCGCTTCAGAGTAAAATAGTACTTTTAAGTTTAGTAAAACTTTAGATGATAAATCCAAAAATGACCTTGGTTGCATTCTATCAATTCAGAATTCAGTACAATCTGAGTTTACATCATATGATTCAGAGCCTGTATTGACCTATAAGAAATCGATTATGAAAAAAATAAATCATAATGTGTTTCTTAGATGTGCGTCAAGGTATCCTCTCAAAATTTTACTTTGTCTCTGACGCATTTATAATCCATTATATGCGTCATTTTGTACGCGAGATAGGCTTTTTTAATGTACATATAACTCTCTACTTATTAAATTGACATGATTTAGTATACCAAAATATTAAAGCTGGTTAACCAAGCTTTCATTTGATATGTTTGGTGTTCTAAAAATCGCTATACTTTAAGAGATATAAGCAAATACGTACTCTCCCCCAAAAATTGATCTTTTGATATGAGAATATACGATTACCATCTGGTAATTATGTTAGTGTTACCTGGATAGAACGAGAAAGAAAGGGAGGGAGTATTTTGCCTCACTTCTCTCCTTTCTTTTTTTCCTATCCAGGTTACACTAACTGCCGTTACCAAATGGTAATCGTATATTTTCATATCAAAGATCAATTTTTAGCTCTGTAGGATAGGGCGGTAATTACATCTTCTTTTGAGTAACCACGATTGAACTTTGTCGAAGGATTCATTAATCTCCTTGTTTGAATCGATGTGTCATTTTTTCCAATGAGGTTTTAATTAAAATTTAATTAAATTTTCGTGAGTCAGAGTTCCTCATTCCTCCTCACTAGTCAACTCACAATTTTTCTTTCACGGCTTCTTGACGGACCTGTCTGAAGGACTTGGACACACTTAAGAAGGGTGATCCAGGAATGAAGAGTGAAGGAACAGCTTGAGACTTAAGCTTCTTCCTAGCAAGATGCCAAGAAGCTCAGCCGAATATTCCTTTGGAAGTCATCAGGAGTAAAATGACGATCGCAGATCTTTGCATTCTTTAGGCCAATCCTGTCGTATCTTCTGCATCGTGCTATCCAAAGACGTGGATATTGAGATCCTTCGTCGGAAGTGCAAAATATTGTGTATCTCGAGGATAAGAGCAAGAGGGGATGTCACAAACACAATGACTTCCTCGAGAATATGACATTTTTGCTTAACAATACAAACTGAACTAGAAATTAAGCGTAGCACATGTGACGTCACAACAAAATAGTCAGCTGTCGCCCTGCAATTGCCTACGTCGATTCCCATTGCTCACCTTATTTATATTCTCCGTGCTCTCACGGACCATTGAGTAGTTGAGGGCCTACATTTTAGATGGCACAAGATACTTTAGCTCATCAAGGACATTGAGTTCCAAAACCCCATGAAAACGCTAAAGTGCACCGCCTGGAAATTGTTGTGCAGGAGGTAAAAACAACTCAACAAACCACGCTCTACACATAAGTGACTATATATATATATATATATGTAATATATATATATATATATATTATACATATATGTTTATATATATATCTATGATGTATATACTATGCAATGCATATAAACACATTTTATGGATCCTATTACTCAGCACTATTTAAATTATAGTCCTTTATCACATTAATACGATTTTCGTGAACTCTAGCATTTAAATGATTCTGAGAGATATTAACTAATAACTTTTTAAATCCACGGGGCATACAAACTTGAAATCGTTTTTAATACAATTTCAGAGCATACATAGTTGCTCTACATATATCTATGATAGGACAAATCCCATGATATATTGTGGGCTAAGCATGTCATAAATCATGCCTAAAATTACTTGTACCGTGAGACTAGGTAACGCAAATAATTTAAAAATGCTATATTATTAGTAAAACTGTATAATGACTTTTGATATTGATAAAGAGGCTTTATGTTTTTTAAATGGAAAATTATGCTCTCTAAGGGTCTAATTCTTAACATTGGGGTCCTCATGCAAAAAAATAACAAAGAAAATTATAGCCAAAATAGAAATGAAAGTACGTCGGAAATCGCACAACTCACAAATAAACATATTTTTTTCGTTTAGTCACGATATTTATTTTTTTTGCGTTCCATAGTCAATGCAATGATCCATAGACCGAAGGATATTATAGAACAGCATAAATGATATTTTTTCTTGACGATGAGAAATTGATTTTTTTAAGTAATATATATGGGTATTGGAGGCAGCCCAATACATATATATATATATATATATATATATATATATATATATATATATATATATATATATATATATATATAGGTATGAGAGAGGAGAGAGAGGAGAGAGAGAGAAGAGAAAATCAGTAAAAATATCCTGGACTGAACTGAAGACAGGTCGTCATTCATATTGTGGATGAATAAGGTAATTTATTATAAGTAAATTTCTATTATATTATAATTTGATATATTCTCTGTATTTTTGGCGAGTATAAGACAGATCGCCACCGAAATGACCTGGGTTTCCTCAAAGAGGGCCAAAAGTTCTGATGAAATAGCACATTTAGAGGACACTAAAACCTTTGTAAGGTTTTTGATATATGAGGCTCTTCATAACATTCAGTTTCGAATTTCGATTCATGACACCATTTATATTTGATGGTATGATTTCATGGTGTCATTTTTTTTTGAGTTGTCCAATAGTAAGTCTTGTTTATGGCAATTTCATTTTGATAGTATTGAAGTTGGCTTTATTTTTCTTGACTTTGTTAGGCATTTGATCCCTCTGTGGGGATAACTCCGTACAAGGAGAAACTCTTTTAAATTGTTCTCGATGGAAAAATTAGCTCAGGGATTAAAAGAGCTTTTTTGGATGCATTGTTGTTATAGTTTAGCAATTTGAGGGGGGGGGGGGGGTATCACGGTCCGACGTATCGTTATTCTTGTGTTCTCACATTTTTTCTTGAGAAGCCCAATAATTTACTACAGTTGTTATGTTCAACTTTTCATTTATTCATTCATTCATGGACGTATCTTCAATTCGTTGACATATTGAGAAGAGCCACCATAAGATTCTGGCACTTCTTTGCTATCATTATCCACTTGAAAAACTTCTTCATGTATCTCAGCTCCTCCACATCATCTTGAATTACAATAGTTGTAGAAGATTCTCTATGCTTAGATATATTTGCATGGTTTTTTTGACACTTAGAGTGACTTTTGGTCGGC
Organism: Caligus rogercresseyi; assembly: GCA_013387185.1. Taxonomy (NCBI): domain Eukaryota; kingdom Metazoa; phylum Arthropoda; class Copepoda; order Siphonostomatoida; family Caligidae; genus Caligus; species Caligus rogercresseyi. Next base: position 16,480,275 of record CP045892.1, read on the forward strand.
AAATTTTGTAATACCTTAGCACATTCTCCAATTTTTAGTCTGGGATTCTTACAACCTTGCTTAACATGCAATTATGACCTAGAAGCCTGGCCCCTTAAAATTGCAATTTCATTAGACAATCCTGAAAGGCATAACTTGAGGTATTGTTGATTGGTTTTCAACCATATCTTCAATATAATCCCTATCCTTCCAAATATCTTTCTGCTCTTTATATTTTTTTCAGCTGCCCCAAGAAAGGAGGTTTCTTGGGGTAATGCATCGTCACGTCTTGTCCAAATTGTTTCAGCCGCTCTTCTTCACTATACTCATCAATTCTCTTAATGTATTTTGCATGGTAACAATCACTTTTCTCATCAATCTATTTGAATTTGTCTACCCTTATGCCTTAGGGTGAAATTACTAATTTCACCCAGCAAAGGAATGTATCTTTTTTTTAAAGCCTATTCCTTACGTCAATGGAGAACATTGAATAAAAGGCTGCTTGATTAAGACCAAATCTAAGATTTGCCTCCGCCAATTCCTACTCCTTGAAGTCAAATGAAATAGCTTGAGTTGGATCATTTGTTTTTACTTAACTAATCAATTAAAAGGTTTTGCAAAGGACCATAAATAGACGTCATTTTAAGATACACTAATAGTCAATATAATAGTTACGCTTTACAATATATATATAGGTATATATATATATACCAATGCATACACCCAAGTAAGGTGTAAGCGACCCCACAACTGTATTTATTAGCACATAAAAAAGATCTTCTATTGTGATAAGAATTATTTTTGAAGATGTTATTCTTCTCTCAGAATTGATGTTCACTTATCAATGCCACGAGTAAAGTGATACTTTATTGCATTATAGCAACTGCTTTTTATTATGCCTTCTTTTCAACCAATCACGTTTAAAAACATTACGTTTTTATAACATTAGTTATAATTTATTTTTCATCTGCACTCAATTAAAATACTCAGCGTTCAATTTTTCCAAACATTTCTTCGACTTTTTACGGAAAAAATGTCATCACTTTTTTTGGATTTTTTTATAAAAAAAGGTCCTAACTACGCATTACTTTTTTTGGAAATTCTTTTCTAAAAAAACGTCCTCACTATGCATTACTTTTTTTTGGAAATTCTTTTATTAAAAAAACGTCCTCACTAGGCATTACTTTTTTTGGGGGAAAAAATGTCGTCCCCTTTTTTTAAATATTTGAACGCTGAACGCTAACGGAACGCTGAACGCAAAAACATGAAGGGAACGCTGAACGGAACGCTATTTTTTTTTTTGAACGCTGAACGCAAAAAAAGCTGAACGCTCACAAGCCTGTATATATGTAATTTATATGAAGCCCTTTTTACTTCAATGTATAGCATATTTAAAAAAGCAATAATCAAGTAATGCTTCATTGAAGGTTTCGTGACTTGGGATGTAAAATCTCCGCTATTTTTAATTGAAATTATTTTTCCTTACATATCTAGATCTAGATTAGTCCGCGGATATTTTTTCATAAGGCCACGCCTTATGAAATTATTACTTTAATTAATTTATAAAGTTGATGAGAAAAAAACTTGACGATATTTTATGAAATGATGAATATAATTTATAATCTTGGAAGTTTTTTTGTGAGCTTAGTTTGATTTTTTCTTTGAAATAAATTAGAAATAAATTTAGAAAACCATTATTTTCTATGCAGAAATTTACTTTATAACGAATATGTTACCCATATTTTGTAATAAAAAAACTTATGTTAAAATTTCGGAAAAATAATTTGATTAAGAAAATGGTGACCAGAAAATAAATGATTTTTTCAACGTAGTTCAAACTTTTTAACATAACATTTGTGATACAAATTATTCCTTCAGTACAGATCAGAGACGAAGCACGTTAAATCATATCATATTATGATTTTTTAGTGTATCATATACAATTAATTATTTTTATAACATATAGCTATGTATAGCATTTTACGATAATTGTATTAATTACTAATAATTAATATTATCATATTTCATAAAATAATTAGTATAACTCGTTTAAATGTTGAAAGTAGTGCAAGGAAAACATTTTGTTATTCAAAATGTCAAAATTATGTCTTTATTCATGAATTAAGATAATTATTTTAGATTTACGCCAGTTTAAGGCCAAAATTAGTTGGGACTCGTTAGGAAAAATGTACCGCCGGTAGAAAAGTTTTTATTATGTTCGATCAGTATCGGTAGATCGATATATTTTAAGCAATTTTGCAGATTAATAGTTGTAATTTTTATTTTTTTTAATATACCTATCGGTACAAATATATTTCAATTTATCATGTCATTTAATAGAGTTATTAATTTTGTGTACAAATTTTAATCATATTTTTATAAATAGGGACAACATTTTCTGGGAGGGGGGATTTAGAACATCTAAATTTATATAAAATAAATTGCAATCTTGTAACAATAAAATTTATTTCATTCTGGTGTGGGCCTATATAAATATAAACAAATTCTTTAGACCTCAAGCTCAAGTTAAAATCTTCGAAAAACTCATTTTTTAAAAGATCCAGAAATTTTACCACAATAGGACATTCAAGTAAAAATGTCTTGACTTTTCAAGAGACGACTTGCAGAAAAAACACATTCTTTCATCTGGCGTCCTGCCAAATATACTACCCAACGGAAGTGTATTGGTAACTATTCTGTATTTGAGCCAGTAGAGTTCAAAGGTAAGATTATTGGCTCTGAGACAATTTAAAATCTTGGGAACTGAAGCCATTATACCATACTCTTCCTTCTTCCTTTTTATTTGGTTAAAATAATTGTCTTTGTTGGACTTATCAATTAGAGATGCCCTCAATTCTGCATTCCTCAAATGACTTAAAAATTGTAAAAGCTATCCCTTGGCCCTATAATTCTCTTTTTAAAACGTATTTTAGTTAAAATTCTTTCTCTCTCTAAAATTTCATTTAATGTGAAGTTGTTTTCTTTATTAAAAATATCTCCCAAAAACTCAATATTTTCTTTATTGATGTGCAAGACATAAAGCATAAGCGTTTGTTCTCCTTAACTGGTTCTTGCCACCCCATTCTTTCCAATGCTTTGTATGATAATTCCTTATTCACCTCAAAATTTTCCTCCCAGAATGGACTTATTTTGGTAGATTCTTCTAAAATATTACTGGGACCATTTCCTTTAACCTCCACTAATTCATTGCTGATATCGACGTTCATTTTATTTTTTAAAATATCGTTCCAAACTGTTGAATCTTCAACGATTCGCTTAAACCACGTAAAAACTATTGTCTTCCAGAAATCCTCAAAAATTATTAGCCCAAGACCGCCCATTTTGCAGGGTGTAGTTATTCTTTTCCAAGTAATTGTTCTATTATAACTATCTGGCATAATAAATTTCTTACATATTTCTTGGACGTCCCTACATATGGAGCTTGACAAAGACGTTTGTTTCAAAATGTGGGTGGTTTGGGGGAGAATAATAGAATTCCATACCTTTATTCTTGCTGGAATATTATTTTTTAACAAAAACGAAAAGAAACCCGCCGATTTCTCAATTTTATTTAAAATTAATCTACAATTTTCCTCTGTGTGACTCATGTCTAAGGATATAAAAGAACCAAGAACTTTTATCAAATGACATGTTTTTAAACCCCCCAAATCAAACGGTATTTTAAAATTGGCTAAAATATTGGATTTATTAAAATTTATTTAAAGGCCGGAGCTTTTCCCGTTACTTTTTAGTGTGTTTAAAACCTCATTAAAAGATGTTTCAATAACTTTTTTATTTCCAGACAAGAGAATACTCATATCATCTGCAAAGGCTTCAACTTTTTTCTCCTTTTCTCCTATCTTTATACCCTAATATTTTCGTTTGCCTGAATGCTCTCTATAAGGGGGTTGATTGCAAAGGCGAATAAAATTGGAGAAACGGGATCACCTTGGCGGCATCCTCTATCTATTTGAAAAGTGTTGTTTTTTCTCCCATAATAATTTTGAACACTACAAAGACTCACTGCTATCCTCCGGATTATGTTTTCCCCTAAGCCGTGTGACTTAAGGCATTTCACAATCCACTCATGCGATATGGTGTCAAAGGCTTTTTGAAAATCTAATGCAACGATTGCATAACAACTTTGTTGCTTTTTAACCTCTGCAATTGAATCATTTATACCCCTACCAACATCTTCCATAACTCTTCCGGGTACAAAGCCTTTCTGAGAAACGTGAAGAAGTTTAGGGGCAACTTTTTTTAACCTCTCAGCCAAATTCCACTATGGATTTTAAAAGCACTATTTAACATTGTTAAAGGCCGATAATTTTCTACTTTTCTGGGGTCCCTGTCTGCTTTTGGGATAATTATGAGCTTGCCTACTGAAATATGATGTTCAAAATAGCCTTTGAGCTCCGCCTCTTTAAACACCTTTTGTAGTAATGGTGACAATAGAGCACAGTATTTCTTGTAGAATTCTATCGGGAATCCGTCTGGACCCGGTGATTTATTTGATTTCTTATAATTCAAGATATATTCTTTTATTTCTCCGTACTGGATATCTTTTTCTAAAAGATCCTTGTCACATTTTTTGATTTTTGTAATATTTTTAATATTTTCATCTTGAATTTTATTTACAAAATCAGCAGAATTAAAAAGGCAGGGGATATTTTCTCAAATCACTTATGTTTACAAATTTAGGTTGTTGTGATGACGTCTCACACAGGCTGCAACTGCTTCCTGGAAGAGTATTAATATAGCCAACCTATTAAAGAAAAGGAAAAGAAAGAAGACGAAAGAGTGATTGATGTCACAAATCAACTATCGAACGTTATCCCTATTGTTGTTCATTTCTCCGAGCCCCTTTTAACTTTGAGCATTGTTCTTATTTTCATTAACTTATAAATCAATAAAGGATTGAGTTATGTATATTTAAATAAATCTCATAATAGGAATATTTTAAATAGGAATAATCAGTTTATTCATAGGTAACATAGGGATAACGTTCGATAGTTGATTTGTGACGTCAATCACTCTTTCCTCTTCTTTCTCTCTTCTTTTCCTTTTCTTTAATAGGTTGGCTATATTAATACTCTTCCAGAATGCAGTTGGCAGCCTGTGTGAGACGTCATCACAACAACCTAATTTGTAAACATAAGTGATTTGAGAAAATATCCCCAAAGGCATTTCATACCAACGCCTATAAGACTTTGAATTGCAGTCATTGCAGGTAAAATTATCTCTAAAGTGCTTGGTTTAGCTTTACAGATTTTTGTTGGTTCAGAGATGATCTCATTGTCTTTGTTTACTATAACTTTAAAATCTCATTTAGACCTAGAATTTTTCTTCTATTTTCTTATTTTTTTTATATAGTACTTGTTCCTTTGAAATCGATTTGCAGCCTGACCTGATTAGGTGTCCCTGAGAGAGAGTATGGATAATTTTTTCTGATTCTTCGTCTGAAGACACGGGTTTATTTCCATTTTCCACTTCCTCTACCAGTTTTGTATGTTTTATTTTCCTCTCGTCAGCTAATCGAACTCCAAGTTTTATATATTCTTTTTTTGAACTAGTTAAAATTGATTTTAACGCAAATGAAGGAGACCATATTTGTTTGTTTGATAATCTGGACAAAACATCTACGATAAGGTTATATATTTTATCGTGTGTAGCTGCATCTTCTAGTAAGCACGTATTTAGATGCCACTGTTGTCTAAAATAATTCTTTGGTGAGATAAGGAGAGAGTAATAGCTTTATGGTCAGACATAAAAGGAAGTAATGCTTGATAATCATAAGCGTATGGTAAAAGTTCATCAGTCATAAAAAAGTAGTCAAGTCTAGAGCTCTTCACAAACTCATTCCCCTTCTTTACATGAAAGGTATGTTCAGGGCATGAATCAAATTTTAAAGCAGCATCTTTTAATTTGTTTTGCTTCCTTAGTCTTGTAATTCCTTCTTTGCTTGTGCATTATTATACTTTTGTAGTTTAATGTGTCTCTTTTTTGGTTTATTGCTATATTGAAATCCCCATAAATATGTAAGATTCTTGTTTGGCTTCCCCATCGGATAAAAAAAGGAGTTAAAAGATTTATAAAATTTAGGGTCATCTCTATTTGGTCCGTAAACGGACACTATTTTTAATAATTTTACCTCCCCAGTCAAATGATATTGCAGAATAGTTACCCCCCACGTCACCCATTAGGGTTTTGGTTTTAACTTACATTTTACCAAAATTAAAATTCCTCTCGACGGATGATTGGAAAGTTTATTGACAGCCGGGACATAAAATATCTCGTATCCGTTATAATGGTGTTCTTTGTTATCTATCTCCCTCAGCGTGTGTCACACAAGGATAAAATATCTGGATTAAAGATAAAAATGGTTAAAAACTTTTTCCCTTTTTTCCGGGTCACTAATAGAGTTTACGTTTGCAGATATTAATTTAAGATTAGGGGTTGTCATGTTTGACTAAAGAAGGGGACAAGGAGTTTTATTTCAATGTAACTTACATAGGCAATTATAGCGGCTTGAAAGAGTCGAAATAGTGGCAAAATTTCCAATCCAACGTTCGTAGGAAAAACCGTAGGTGGACTCGGGGAGAAGCTTGTCTATTATCCTTATCGTTTGACACAGTATAAACCTCACAATTTGAACGTTGAATCAACTGTATTGTCCGCTCTTCCCGTGTCCTTTTATCTTCCTTATTATTCTCTGGAGAGGATAATGGTCTCTTCGAAGTAATCTTCTCCTCCCCGGTATGTATGATTTCGGTTCCTTATTTTCGGGTCGTTTTTCTTAAAACCATTTTCCAGTCTTCTCTTAAAGTACCGCTTTTCTTTCTGTCAATGCGTTTCCTTCAACGGTGGTATCATTATCCACATTCTCATAACACATTTGAGTTTCATCTGTTTCGTTACTCTCTTCTATCACGGAAGTTACATTTCAGAACCTTTGATCACTTCCGGCATGATCTCCTCATCGTCCTCCTCGTCTCCCTGCCACGAGTTCATTTCACTCACGATTCTCCTAGGTAGGCCTAAGGCCTCACGGAATTCTGTCTCATATTCACGCAGTGATTTTTCCCCTAGATGGGCAACATCCTCTGATGTGGCCATTTTAAACAATTATAGCACTGTTTTTGTTTTATAGCACATATTTCATAAAATAATTAGTATAACTCGTTTAAATCTTGAAAGTAGTGCAAGAAAACATTTTGTGATTCAAACATGTCAAAATATGTCTTTATTCATGAAATAAGATAATTATTTTAGATTTACGCCAGTTTAAGGCCAAAATTAGTTGGGACTCGTTAGGAAAAATGTACCGCCGGTAGAAAAGTGTTTATTATGTTCAATCAGTATCGGTAGATCGATATATTTTAAGCAATTTTGCAGATTAATCGTGGTAATTGGTGACGGTAGTTTATAAAATTCTGTAGAAAATGAATCATCTGTGAGGGGGGGGGGGATTTCCTTTTGAGCAACTGACGAGAGCACCAGAGTTAGACTTTTTATTATGATAAAAACTACCGAATCCGACTTAAAATGTAACTAACATTTTTTTTAATGATAGAATAGCTGTACCTAAAATAGTCATTACAATAAAGCTCCCATCTCAAGGAAATAGAGGCATTCAACACTAGTTGGTTGCGAAGTAAGTTTATTCGTTTGGAAGAAAAGTTAAAATTGTTTCTGACATTCTTTGTCTATACACGTTACTCTTAAATTAATTCCACCACGGGGGGGGGGGGGGCACTCATTTTAAAGATATCAAGATTTTGATATCAATTTTTTAAATCCAAATTTTACAATTGGAATGAATAATACATTACGTAGTAATATTCGATAGTAGAATCAAGAAACAAGAAATAATAGTATCGTTGGAAGAATTATGCCGTTGAACTAACGAAGTACGATTATAAATCAGTTTACCAATTCTAACGGGGTACAATTCATTTGGAGTTATCAAGATTTTGGCACTAAAAACTTGGAATCTACCTCTGTCGATATTCATAAGTCTAAATATGTTTTTTTTAGCTTTGATAAAACTATCGAATACATATTGCAATATATATTCGATATTTTCATCAAGGATTATCATAATCTTTAGAAAAGTTTCTGTTTGTATACCGATTATTAATATGTAATCCCCATTCTGACGATATCTAAACAGCTCTATAAATGTTTATTAAATTCATAACACGAGAATTATTGTTACTATTGCAATGAATAGTCGTGAATAATATTCTAATTAGAAGAAAACCCTGAGATTTTTTTGAATACTGATTTTTTATATAAAAAATATATTTTTATACAAATTCCTTTCGTATATAATTTGATCTGCAAAAAATCCCAGCGCCTAAACAAATTACTTTTCTCGAAAATCAATTATTTGATTGGAACCCGGAACGGGATGACAAAAAAAAAACGCTCACAAGCCTGCCAAATATTTATCATATACCATAATAAGTAAGTTATATTAATATAATAATCACATAAAGTAGTGTGCTATCAATTGTATCCATATAAAATAGAGTTAAGCAACTGGATGCTCCAAGAATCAATAATTATGAAAATATAAGTATAATATATTCATATAAAACGTTTCATCATATTTTTTACTTTCCTATTTAAGCCAAGATAATAAAAAGTAGGAGTTGAGAGTAGCGCCGACCATTATTTACTTAATTGGATGCATATTAGAGCATAAAACAATAAGAGGAAAAACACAGTGTCGTAGTAGGCAACTATTTGGAGTCATCCCTTTCCATTACGAAACAACTATTTCTAAAGTTGATAAAACAAAGAAAATGCGGAAGGAGGTATTATTTCAATCCATTGAGCTATCAAAGTCTAAATATCAAGTTTTAAGGAATGGAAAAGTGATAAATGACCAATAGGTATACTCTGTGCCATCATTTTTAGGGACTAAATAATGAGGGTAGCATTACTGGTCATTTTGGTCGAAAAAACATATTTAAATGGGTCAATTCATTTTTGAGAAATCAAAATTCTTATAAAAGTATAACACTACCGATTGATATATCATGTAATCGGTAGTACCAACTTTGGAAATTGACTGAAATGTGGATTTAAATCAAAGAAATCATATTTACTTATATACTTCTATTTTGAGAATGGATATTCTACGTCTGAATTAAATGGACCTTACTGGAAAATTGTGCAGGGGGAGTTTTTTTGGTCGAGAAAAAATTCAAAGACCTTGATTGGACCTAGCTTTAGCATGTCCTTGTATTGCGTTCAGGGTAAAGAAATCTTTTTATCACCCGGAGCCCTCTTCTGGCCAAAAAATTGTTGAACTCGTCTTATTCTGTTTGGCTCGAAAATGTGACTTTAGAGTTCCAAACCGAGTTGTGGAAAAATAATACAGGAAGAGACTGAGTTCAAACCTTTTTTTAGGCTTCGATAGAAGGCTTTTTTCATATGAAGCAATGCCTCGTCTCTCAAAAATTGCGTCTTTAACTACAAAAAAGTCCTCTTTAAATAAAAAGTCGAATCAGAGAAGTATGAACGTCTAGTGGAGTATATGCTCAACAAAGAGTTCTTATTTGTGAGGTCAGTCATGACAGATGCCATAAACTCCTTTCGAATGTCTGAGATCGCAGAAGCTGAAATGGAAGCCAAAGCCATCCGGGAGTCTGATTCCAACAAACGATTAAGAAAATTTTCCCAAAAATGGTTAATTGTCCTTCCTCTCTCGGTCACGTAATTGAAAATGGTAAATCTATAACCGATACCTGATAAATTTGAAATATTGTCACGGCCGTTTTCAGGCTCTTGACGGAGAAAGATTAGGTCATATCACTAAGCCAAAAAGACTTCCCTACTTTCATAAAGATCATATTTCTAAAGTCATCTTGAATTATATCAAGAAAAGTTTCTAAATGAACAAGGCGTGTGGGCCAGATGGAATCAATGGCAAGGTATACGCCCAATTTCCTGATGGAGTTGTTCCTTTTCTTGTAAAAATTGCCCAGGAGATGGGAAAAAATAGTAAAATGACAAGTTCTCTAGCAAGAAATAGAATCGTTTATATCCCAAAAAGGTAATGACACCACCTTCCGTCATTGAAGGCCAATTACAATATTAAATTAATCGTATCAGATTCTGTCAAGCATTCTTGCTCAACAAATGTAAATCTAATAGAATGAAAAGATTGGCAACAATCCAAAAGGTTTTCTTAAAAATCGCAAAATATTTGACGTGTCTCGTAAAATTCAGGTTTCAATTTAGTCTGTGAATCAAAGAACGAAGTTTGGAGCCATCATTGTTGTAGATTTTTCTAAAGCTTCTGACTCAATTTCTCATTTCCATATTCTTAAAGCTGATCAGAGACTGTTGCCAGAGATTTTTGTTTAATCCTATGCGGGCCTAACTTCTAATGGATCATCAACTCTATCTCTAAATGGATATGAAAGTGATTCAATAACGCTATGAAAGAGTTGTAAACAGGGAGGCCCTTCCACCCCTCTCATCTTTATTGCAGCTGTCGAAGACTTTGCGAGGAACTTATTGACCAAATTTAGTGATTCTGGCATTGATCTACAAGGCCCCGCATATGTATGCCGATGACATTACCATCACTCTCGAAGCTAATTCAGAGGCCCAATTGAGAAAGAAAATAATTTTGGACTACTTTACCAAATATGAACAAGTGTCAGGTCTCTTAGTGAGTAAATCGAAAATTTATATTCTCCTATTTGGGGTTGGCTCCCTGTTAGTGAATTCCGAGTTCGTTCTTGTGAAGTTAGATCAAAGTTGGAGATTCTTGGATTTTTTTTGGTGTTGAGACGGTTTTGATCTTTCTAATTGGTCTTCTCTCTCTCACTGATCTAGACAAATTGGAGAAACTTGAGCTTACAAAAGATAATAGCTCTTTATCATTCTAAAATAATTCTGTTAGTTTTATACAGATCATCATCCTCGTCACTCTTCGCAGAGAGGGCAATTTTAAATGAAAATAAATGGCTGTGCCACTCTTTCATCAAAGCGTCACCTTAGGGGTGGCATGTTTCATCTTTGTTCGATCGTACCCAAGATTTAGATCAAGGTCGTGAGGGATATTGCCGGGAGTCCTTTTTTGGAATGGAGAAGAACAGTGATGAGTAATCTATTCTACTCTTGGTTAATGTTGGGAACAGATTTAACCAACTAAATAATAACGGCTATATCCCCGCTTTGGTTGGGTGTTCAAAGGTTAATTTCGAGAAATACTCCAATAGTCGAAAAAGATTCCATCATCGATTTAATTAGGTCTAACTCTACAAAAAAAATCAAAACTTGAAACACCCTGAAGAACTTGAAGAAATAGCCATAAAGGATAGCATTATCTTGACAGTACATAACCGGAGCAGGAATGGCTTTTTTAATCACGGGAGATTCAGATTTCCTCTCTCCAGATCGGCCATTAAACACTATTTGCCTAAGCCCTGTCACGCAAAGTTGACCAAAAAAATATTTTTTGATTGTACCGAGTGTCATGACATTGGTCTTAAAATTAGGACTCTTTAGAGCCTTCTGAAAGATTGGGAACGGAAGCTCCTAGATTATGTATCTAAAATATCGGATGAGAGGAAATTTATCGCTCAGTTCCATATATTTGCTGATCTCCTTAAATTTTATCGCCCATGCAGAGGCTATGGACTTCTATACAACTCAATGCTTTATTTCTTTGTGGACTGCCTTATGAATAGTATTTAAAATAAAGTTTATTTCTCTCAACGTAAAAGGTATGGAAGACGTCAATGAATCTAAATACTGTAAAGCTGCAGTACTCTTTGGTCTTTGAGAACAGGATCTCTCCGCAAGAGCGAAATCAATAAATTGTGCCCTCCTCAGATCGACAAGTTTACTTGCCCAAAGATTGACTACAGATAGTCAGATTCATTCGTCACCATTAATGAAATTTACCAAAGCTCGATACGCAGCTTTAGACCTAGAAAATACCTCTGCTATGGCACTTCATGCACCTTAGCGACATGTGTGATTAAGTATTATCCCGGAATCTCACAATCTTTTCAAGTAATCTACAGAAGATTTATAAAATATTGTAAGAAACGCCTTCAACTTTTTTTACTTTATGTAAACATGTGATTATTTACCTGTTTTTGTTATATGTTTGTTCAACATCGATGCAAAAGTTTTAAGCTAAAATGCTTATTTTTATAGTTTTTTACTAAGCATTATCATCGGTTTTTTAATATTTATCCATTTACATTATCAGAACTGTGAATAAAAAAGGTCTTACTCAAAAAATACAGTAAATATGCATATTTACTGTTTTACTGTATGTTATTTTATATGAATTTTATCAATATATGACAACAGTTTCATCAATTCTGATTATTCAACACTATCTTAGGCATTTAATAAGTAGTATATAGATCTTTAATTAAAAAATGTGTACTTTTATTTCTGACGTACACACATAAAAACATAGAAAGCATATTTTCTTCAATTACACAGGAGTATATATATATATATATATATATATATATATATATATATATATATATATATATATATATATATATATATAGACTTATGCGTATATTATCGACTAGACATTTGTTTTTATTGCTAGTTATTTTGTATGATTGATCATTATTACTAACAGGTGTTTTTATTGGATTCACTTATTTTATTGAAATAAATTAACTTCTTCATTACTATTCAATTGATTATACTTTCATATATAGTTTTTGTGACGGTAAATACTTAATAAAGAAATAAAGGCGATATTTTCGAATGTATGTGTCTGCACTTTAGCTCAATTGATCGTTTTTTTATCGATGATATTGTACTATCTAAATTGACGTTCACTCCTCGACAGCCCCGAATGATGTGATACTTTCTTGTAAATTATTATCAACTGTTTAATTTATTCTCTCTCTTTTTCTTCAACCAATTACTTTTCAAAGATGTTACCTTTTGCTATTCCTTATCTACATATGTTGTTACATGGGATTGCATCTCAGTCGTTATAAATAAGCGTTACAACATTATATTTAGTCCATTGATCCTAAAATCTTGTTAAAAAGTTGATCAATCTTGACCCTCTCGTGAGTTGAGCATGCCTCCACTTCTAAGATAATCAAGTACTCTTTCACTGAACCAACGCACTCTTTTAAAATTACTATAACTATTGTTTACCTTTAAACTAAGGCACCGAAATCAGTGAATTTTTTGTTGAAGTGTGTGAAACAATGCTTTCCGACTATATTAACAAGACAAAATGCATTTTGACTGGAGATTAGACTTGGATCCAAGCTTAGGGTCCCGAAACAACAGAACCAAACAATCGAATGAATATCGTATCAAAGATGAGTCGGGATCGAAAAAAACACGGCAAAGTTGCTGAAAAATGAAGGTTATGCTAACTGGGTTTTTTTCGATTATTGTAGTGTTGTGCATTATGAGTTCCTTCGGCTGGTCCTAATAGTAAAAAAGGAATATTATTCGAACGTTATGCGTCGTTTGCGTAACGCTGCACGACAGAAGAGGCCGGAATTGTGGCGAAACAACACATGGTTTTACACCACGATAATTCACCGTCACGCATTGCTCTAATTATATGTAATTTGTAGTAAAAAAAAATCGACTAATATGTTCCACATCCACTTTGTTCAAGTGATTTGGCTCCATGCGACTTCTAGTTATTAAGCAAACTCAAAAGTTTGCTCCGGAGACACCGTTTCGAGTCGATAGAATAGATTCAAATCGCTTGTGAAGAAGGAGCTAAAGGCCATTCCTGAAATCGAGTATTACAACTATTTCGAAAATGTAAAATCCGTAAGAATAAGTGTATTACATCAGGGGAGGATTATTTTGAAGGGGACGAAATTGATTTGTAAGAATAAATAATATTTTTTAAATAAATGTAATGTCACCTTACTTTTTGGATACAGTAATAAATACCTTGCTTACAAGTACTCCTCTAAATGGATTTTCAAGGGAAGTAATTGAAACTATCCTTAACTCAACTTCAAACTCTGATCTGTTATATTTGTTTTTGTTAAGTTAGTATTTATTCCCAATAAAGAAAAAGTTGTAGTTCTTCTTTATCTGAAATATTTATTTGGGCTATTGTCTTACGGAAATATTTATTAAATCAATTATCTTTTTTTACATTCCGAATTTATATTTATACTATTCAGTTTTTTAAGTAGTCGCTGAGAATCTGTATTTGCATATTATATATATATATATTTGTAGGGGTAAGGATATATTTTATTATGTACCCTTTCAATTATTTAGGTGCCAACAATCAGCCAAATATATGATAAGTTATTATTACGATTCGGCCTAGTTAGGTTTTTACACCTGGGGGTTTCTATCTCACTGTGACGAAAATGCATTTATAGAAAAGTAATTATAATTATACTTTGACGTAAAGAGTAAATTTATAAAGTTCTTTCATATTCTGAAGAGGACTGTCATGCTGACAAAGAAAGATAAAAATCAAGTAAATTGGGTCATGAAACTCTGAACAGCTGTTACACAATGCAGAAAATGACTATAAATGGCAATATTACCCTCAAATTGTAATTAATTTCCATTGACTATTGCTAAGCATTATCATGAACATACATTTGATCTCTTTAACCATTTTTTCTGCATTTGTTCATGGGGAACAAATGCTAAGTAGAGACGAAGCTTGTAGGGTCCTCATAGACTCTCATGACAGAGCTGCAATGCTCTCAAGGAACTACATTGGCGGACAAAGCAACCGATGGCCATCTGGTGTTGTCCCATACACAATGAGCAGTTCGTTCTCGGCGTTGCAAAAAGACACCATCATGAACTCCATGAAGCATATTCCGATAAGACATGTATTCGCTTTGTTGAACGGACAGACGAGGCAAATTACTTGGATATATTCACTGGAGAAAGTGGATGCTACGCTAACTTGGGCTACTCCAGCTCAAGAACACGATCTGTTCTTCATTTACAGAGTAATGGATGTTTAGTAAGTATGGCTTCATACCAATGGATCTGAAGATACAATAATTATTTCTGTATACTTAGCATCTCGATATTGTAGTCCATGAACTCCTTCACATCCTGGGATTTGGGCATGAACAAACGCGGTCTGATAGAGATGAATACATACAAATTAACTGGGATAACATTCAATCAGGAACGTATAGCAATTTTGGAAGGCTGTTGGAGAGAACGAAGAAGTGACAGTTCCTTATTGTGGAAATGTTGGGATCGACCAATACGATAATTGTCATGCCGGATTTAGAGCTTCAACCTTTGGAATCGGATATGACTACGGATCTATTATGCATTACGGACTTGATTTGTGAGAAGATAAGAGAGGTCTCTCAGAAAACTATTATGAAAACTAATTCGTCTTTGATTTATCTTAGCTTTACAAATAATGGCCAAAATACTATGACAGTCAAGAAGCAGACAACAGTTCAAATTCCTAACATATATGGAATGAGTGATCTTGATGTTCAAAAGACAAGGGCTGCTTATGAATGTCAATCTGTTGTGAACACAACACAGGGGCAAATGACCACAAGTGTGAAGACAGAGACCCCCACTACCCAGCTACCAGCAAGCTCTACATTGGTACGAAAAACGTCCACCGTAAAGCCAGAAACGACAAGTAGAATGACTGATGCATCTACTATGGAACCAGAACCAACTACGAAGATGCCATCTACTATACGTCCGGACACTACAATAACCACGGGTTAGAACTTCCACAATGCTTAAACTTTGATCTATCTCTCATTGACACCCAATTATCTTTCAGACTGTAAAGATACCTGGCAGAATTGTATGAGCTACACTCACTTGTGTGGAATCAACGATTTCATCAACCAAAGATGCAAAAAGACTTGCTTCAACTGTGGTTTGTACAAATATAATATATATATATATATATATATATATATATATATATATATATATATATATGATGCCAAGTGGCATTGGCCAGAGAGAATGGAGAAAGAAAAAATAGCAATATTATCATTGACGGACAAAGAACATAAAAGTTGATAGAAATGTGCCGCCACCTTGAATCACATTAACAACTTTAAGTTTTATCTCTGCTGTAATACAGAAAGGGTTCAAAAGACTTGACTTGGCGTCATATCTTTGATCATGTCATTAGTAATAACAAATTAAACCAAACAGAAGATAAAAATAATATTTTATCTGTGTGTACAGCCACACTCCCACCATTTTTTGTGCAAAGAGTCCTTTTTATCTAAATATATGATTTTTATTCACGTATCATCACTTTTTCCTTCTCTCTGGCTACGGCGGTTAGACGGACGTCAGCTGATTCAGCTCTTACGATAACGTCACAACGAAATACGTAAATTTTAAAATCGAAATTTAAGGGACTAACAAAGTACGGGTATATTTGATGTATGACGTCAATGGCTGGTGATCAATTTTCTCAATGGATAATATGTAATAATATATGACTTATTTCTATTATATTTATGAGTATGAATAATATTTTAGGTAGTTAGGACTAAGAGAAAAGATGGCTTTGAATATATAGAATTTAAATATCTGTTAACCCATGACGTCACTTTTAGAATTGATGTCTTTTTACGCATGGGATCTCTTCTTTTGACAAACTGTTACTAAATACAAAGTATGTTCGCAATGCTAAAAGAGGGAGTTTCACATGCCGGGTTTTTAATGATGTCACACACTGTAAGCGGAGAAATGTCATTATTAATGTTATTCTTCTCAAGTCATCAAAATCTATTGTAGTATTCTAGATTTTTGTGACCAGAAAGAGAATGACAAGATTTATGAAGTTTCATTATACATGAAAATATGAAATAAACATTACCTTGTATTCCATAAACCTTTTCTAAAACTAAAATAACGATAGTTTTTGCAAGCTCGTAAATAAAATTTTAAACTAAATGTTTAATTATGTTTTTACGCATTAACATCATTTTATATATTTTTTTTGTGCTTTTATATATTTTTATGAACTGTGGAATAAAAAAATAGTCAAAATGATTTTTTTCAGTGGCCATTCAATTTTTTTAACGCTTTATCTTCAGGACATATGGGCATATTATCGTCATGAATGATAACATATAGTCGTCCATTCCGAGTCTTTCCAATGTATTTGTAAATAGTATATATTCCGGACGATGGACAAAGACACTAAGATTTTTAAAGGGGGAAATTCTTATTCCTTAGTTTATGTTAACACCCCAACTGCCACAAGACAAATATGACGCATTTCCAAATGCCAATTATGTGTCTAAAAATGTCCCAAAGTGCTATCCTTAACAATAATGTTCCTTTCTCATCTTATGATCAGTTATATAAAAACTTTTTGCCATGCATTTAATATACTAACCGCAAAAGTTACTCTATATAAATAGCAACTATATGTGTATAATGTTGATCAATTATACATTGTTTCTTTTTTTCTTTTCAGAGTGCTTCAACATCATAGCTGTTGAAAGTTGCGAAACCATGAAAGCCTACTGCGGCACCAAGGAAATTAAAAAGTTTTGTCGAAATACTTGTAAGCAATGTTAATTTAATGTGAGCAAGTTTTGCTCCAATTTGGAGGAATAATTTGTTTTATAATTGTAAAATATCTTTGTGTTATTTTTTCCTGTACGTTTAAAATATATAATTTGAATAATATAGTTTTGTCATTTCTTTAACAAATGTATTATATTCGTTTTGATATTCAGGGCTCTTAAGTCTCACCCATTGTTCAGATGGCTCATGCATTTTCACTCATAAATTGCCACCGCCTCCAAATCCAAGCTACCGTAAAAACTCACTCCACACGAGGACCCTGAATAGTTACTTGTTTTGGGTATTTTTATGAAATTTGGCGTGTGACACACACATATTCTCATGCTCACTCACCAGTGTTTGACGTTACCACCTCCACCAAATCTTCGCTACCGCTCGTCAAACTCTGAACTCTTTTTAAAACTCGTAGAACAATTTTGATCTCTACTCCAGCAAGGTACTCAGATTTATCTATTAAATAATCTGATGTAAATTGTTATTTTTATACCAATTTTAACTATCTTGCTCCAAAGAGTACCTATATTTTAAACACTTCATAAAACTCAACAAAAAGTCGAATAATTATTTAAACAATATAATAATTTACTCATATTGTGGAAGTGGTACTTGGGAGTTTCCATTTTTGTATATGCTTATTATACAAAGCTATTATGACTTGATTGAACTTTTGAAAAATAATAGTAATTTTAACCATTATTGTAGAGGGATACTAAATTTTTGTTCTGTTTTTTATAATATAAAGGATGTTATTCTATATTACAATGTTTCTTTATAACTCTTTTATGTACAATTTCTCAGAATATACAATATATTTTTTAAACATGGGAGCCCTGATTTGTAGGATGTAGAATTCTTAAAGGGACTAACCAAATTTATACTTTGTAGAACCTCTAAAAATATATTTTATTTAGTTGAAAACTTTGTTAAGTCAACAAAATTAACATTTATGCAAAAAGATTTATGTTTTGTATTGAATATGACATAAATTGAGTTATTTCATATCTCAGACTCTTTGCCCCCAGAAGGAGTACGATACACTTAATTCGCTAGAGGAATATTTTTTAACATATTGGTTTTGTCAAGAAGAATAATTGCAATTGGTAATTTAGTAAAATGTACTTGAACTAAAAGTGTTTGCTATTGGTTCAATATAAATCCATATCAACAAGAGATAGGTAAAGTGCAATATGATAAGGGATCATTGTACTAAAATGATATCAATAAAGAATAAAAAGGAGGAGGAGGACAACTCAAGTCATTTGGTCATAGCTCCTACTTTATGAGTCTACTAATTGTCTAAATATCAATATTATTAAGTGATTACCAATGTAATAAAAAAAAATCTTATAGCCTACTTTGATCTTCTTGCAATACCATTTATTATTATTATTGTTATTATTAAATTAACAACAACCACAAGGATGCCAAAACTTTTCTTAGAATTTGCCTTAATCAAAAACTGCACTTCTCATTAACTCCTGATTCTTACATCTTTGTTCTTCGATGGTAAACTATTATGAAGCTTCTAAGTTTGAAATGAAGCTGGTATCAATTCTATATTTATGCATGTTCATCGTAAACTTTTGCTGTAGGATTAGTAAAAAGTCTATTAGATATTACTTTGGAATATAATCTCAATTTACTTAAGATTATATCCTTCATTAACATTTGATTCAACATACAGCAGTCATATTTACATCATTTCTAGATTATATTCGAAGTTATGTTCAGGCTTACGAACATTGTTGTACATATTTGTTCTTGCCCTACATTTTAGATACCATTCACATTGAAAGGAATTAATACTTTATTTAAGTTAGGATATTGTGCAATCACTTATTATTGAATATATTTTTTGTCCAAAATATGGATACAATTGTAGTAATTGGCATTTCATGTCTTTTCAGTTTTTTACCCCTTTATATCTTTGACACCAAAGAAGACAAAAATATCAAAGTACCTAAGAAAATTTTATTAATTTATAGAGTAGTTATGGTATTTTAATATTTCAATGAGCCTTAACAAACGAAAATACTTTGTTAGTTTTCATTTTTTATATTACTAGAAAAAGTTATATGTATAAAAAAACATTTTGCAGGAATAAGAATATGATGTTACTTTATGATTTATGATTCGATGAACTTGCACCTCGTCGATATAAAAATCATTATAGCATTAAATTACTCTATCGAATCTACACTATTGAAGAGTATAATTAAATAAAAGGTAATTTCTTTTCATTAACGAGTATACATATGTACTAAAGATAATGTATCCTCTTAGGTTTTCGTCTTTAAAATAAGTAATATATGTATTGTATTCAGTTTCATAAAGCTGTTTTTAAATAACCATGGATGGACGGTCACTAAATTCATGGCTAATGTCGTTATACATACGTTCAAAGTTCTTAAACTGTCTTGAAAACATGATTAAGCTTACCCATATAAGTTACTGGATTGTAAATTTCCTTTCGTCATTAATGTCTAACATGTAATTCGTACTTCTTGTTTCAATTCTTGTGGTAGCTTTAAACTATCGAGATGTTCTTCCGCCATCAAAGTGGTAGAGCTGTAGTTCAAAATTCAATTTTGGTTTCTATACTACCCCCTTATGCACAGTACCTAACACAATTAAGTTATTTAAAAGTTACTTCATTATTATTCTTTGTCGTGTTCCTTTTATACTTCAATACAAACATGTTTTCTAGCTTTTTAACTACAATTGTAAATTTAAAATTATACTAAATAATAAACTGTTTTGCTCCTAGAGGATCTTATTACCGGCTGATACCGGATTGAGTTTCGGTGAGATAAGGATGATCTAGGAGCTAAAGAAACAAATAAACAAACTTTGAGTTAATGATTTATCATATGGTTTTACTTTTTATAATATACATGGATTTGTAGGCGTTAGAAAAAAGGCAAACTTCATGAATTTTTAAGAATTGATATGATAGTTTGAGCAGGGGAAAAAACGACAGCAGATTAATACTTGTACATACATTACCATAAAAATGAATGTGCAAACTAAAGTTAAGCTTATGTTCACCAACAATAAAGTAGAATTTCTTTACAAAATGCTAGCATGTGATGAAAGCCACATAAAACGAATACAAAGGGTTATTTTTTCCTTTCTGATTTCCTTCGCCCACTACGCAAAATGATTCTTAAAACATTATTAATTATGCATACATAAGTATCATATAATATGTATATATATATATAATATATATACACACATCAGGAAACGAAAGGGTATCCGGCCCGGGTCTAACAATCACTGGGCCGGGACTTTAATATTTTCGGTCGTTCTGTATTCTGGAAGTGTCGACGTTTTTTAGAAACAAATTTTAAATTTTTAAAAAAATATTTAATTTTTTTTTCTAAGAAAACGTCGTCCCTTTCGTCCAAATTTTTTTAGGTAAATCTTTTCTTTAAAAACGTCGTCACTTTTTTTAGGAAATGATTTTCTAAAAAAATGTCGTCACTTTGAGAATGACGAAGGAACGAAAATATATCAAAGTCCTGGCCCGGGACCAGGCTGAAAAAAGTGTATATATATATATATATATTTATATTATATATATATATAGGTATATATTGGTGGTGGACTGAGCTTACTCAGTTAACTATTATTAAAAATATAACAAATATTTTTTATTCATCTATCAGTCATACACAGACTGTGTAGAGATCATTATTTATATGAAGTCTGGAGTTTTTATGGTTAATGGATATAAACACTTGAGGCCGTATCTCCATATTTAGCGTCTGTTAAAAGATTGATTTGGAAAGACAATCCTCTGTTTTTCAATATTATTTGCAAAATCGTCAAAAAGTCTTACTTTCAAAAAAATTCTGAAACGAAAGAGTTTGAACAGATGAATATTTCCCGACAAATTTTTATCAATTCATTAATTTTTTAACTAAAATTCTTAATAATGTTTTTTAACGCATTAACATCGTTTTATATACTAGGTATAGAGAAGAAGAATACGAAAGTAGTATTTGTGTTTGTATATATTATGTTATGGACTGGCGAATAAAAAAATTGAAGCATAACCTATGCTTATCTGAGGAAAAATATATTTTAGAAATAAAGAAGGCTGCAATGAGACATTAAGATCTGTACACATGACCCTAAAAAATGTCTTATAAATAAAATTCCAAAAATTATCGAACAGATTTGTGTGCTTTCAAAAAAAATTCATGATAAATGACGCAGTAACTAAAAAGGTTAACAGGTGTCAAAAATGAAGTCCCTGTTAAATCACCCTGTTTATAAATTGTATCATAACAAGTCATAAACATGTCGTTATTTCTTCTTTGTTCGTATTGTCATAAAAAAGCACAAATATATGATTAACAAAAAAATATAGCAATAATAATTATTGCTTGATACTCAAAAAATAAAAAAATCCCCATTTAAGCACTTGTCCAATTTCAATAGAAATGAATATAAACTAAGTAATACAATAATAAGTTCATCATTATCTTCAATATGGAAAAGCAACTTATTGGACTTTACTTTTGTATATTGGCTTCTCTTTGTCGTGGAGAGAGCCTACTTCGAGGAGAAGATGCTTGTAGGGTCCTCATAGACTCTCATGACCGAGCTGCAATGCTCTCAAGGAACTACATTGGCGGACAAAGCAATCGATGGCCCAATGGTGTTGTCCCATATACGATCAGCAGTTCGTTCTCAGCTGCGCAAAGAAGCACAATCATGAACTCCATGAAGCATATTTCTGATCGAACCTGTGTTACCTTCGTTGAGCGGTCGAATGAGGGGAACTACGTGGATATATTCACTGGAGAAAGTGGATGCTACGCTAACTTGGGCTACTCCAGCTCAAGAACACGATCTGTTCTTCACCTACAGAGTAACGGATGTGTGGTAACAATTGGTCTTGAGCCCAGGGGCTTCTTGAGAGTACAGTACCCTAATAATTTGTTTTTATTAGTTTCAAGGAATTGTAGTCCATGAACTGCTTCACATCCTTGGATTTGGGCATGAACAAACGCGGTCTGATAGAGATGAATACATACAAATTATCTGGGGAAACATTCGATCAGGAACGTATAGCAATTTTTGGAGGGCTCTTGGAGAGAACGAAGCAGTGACAGTTCCTTATGTGGAAATGTTGGGATCGGCCAATACGATAATTGCCATGCCGGATTTAGGGCTTCAACCTTTGGAATCGGATATGACTACGGATCTGTTATGCATTACGGACTTAATTTGTGAGAAGATGAGAGTTCTCTCAGAACCTATAATAATGTTTTTCCATCTTTTTTTACATTCAGTTTTACAAACAATGGTCAAGACACCATGAGACTCAAGCAATCAACAACAGTTCAAATTCCCAACCGAGTTGGCATGAGTCAACTAGACACACAAAAGACTCGCGTAGCCTATCAATGTACGACTGACGAGACCACGACTAAGCAGCCAGAAACCACAACTCAACAACCTGTGTCCTCTACTGACTCACCCCAAACCAGCTCTTCCGCCTCAAGCTCATCACCATTGCCAACAACTACTGCAGGTAAATAAATACATGGTGTTAAAGGCCAGAATCATACCATTTGAGGCCTGTCTATAGATATTTACACTTCATTTAAAACGGATTCAAATCCATTCTTATTCAAAAATAATCAAACTATAATTTGGATTATTTTTCTTCTTTTGTGAAAATGATTGATATTATGGAATGTAAAAATGGCATTTTTTTCAGAGAGGTAAAAGGTACAAATATTTAAAGGTGGATTTGATTATTAGTGTATAGATGAGAAAATTATGGAAACGTGAACGGCATGATAAATAGAGAGAGAGAGATAATCACGTTTTTTTTGTCCCCTATTAATAAATTATTTATTTTAAAGTTTGCAGGGACACCTGGCATAGATGCGAAGAAAAGCGTAATTTGTGTGGTCGAAGGAGGTTTATGAACAGGCGCTGCAAAAAGACTTGCTTCAACTGCGGTAATATCAATCATTTACTGCTTACTTCAAATATTGTATGCCATTCCCTATCTTTATAGAATGTGAAAATCAGATCGCTGATGAAAGCTGTATGGTCCTTGGAGGTTACTGTCGCTTCAGATTCATTCAAAGATTTTGTGCAAAGGAATGTGGACAATGCTAATTGTTTGAAATTCATTATATTTTGAGTATTAATGACCTTATCCAATAATAATAATAACTATTTCAGCATATTTTCAACATAATTATTATTATTGTTGTTTAACAAAATATTTTAGTTATTCATTAAAGCCTTCAAGATGTTAAAACAAAGGAGTAAATAAGATCAAAACTTACTTATTACTCCCAACATTTTTAACTTACAAGATAAAGACAATCATTACAAAAGTTTAAAGGTATGATGAAAATATATATTAAAATATAAATGGAACGAAAAACAATCAGAATTCTTCTAACGAAACCTTGAAGACTCAGTGGGGAGTTCACTTTTGCACGTTTTTGAAACATAGCGGGCCCTCAGCTCCGTGTATATAGAAAAGTTTTATCTCGTAAGTCGACACATGGGGCTTATGTGCTGTCCTTCATTTTAACTGCATCTGCAACATATTCAATGCAAAATGAAGAAAAATACTCTATGAAACATTCATATTTATTTTAATAACGAAATACATTTAAAACTAAGAAAAGGACAATGAAAAGGAAGTAATTATTTTCATAGCTTAACAGTAAAATTCTCGACTACTAAGAAATTTTAAATCGATATACTCATCAAGGAGTTCTCTTAGTAGAGAGATGTTTTCTTATTTGTTGAGTATCCAGTTATTATAGTTGTAACTATAATAATTATAATAAAATATACATTGTGTTTTCATGTGAAAAACTCACTGAAAATATTACATGGTACCATTTTTTTATTTATCGAAGTATACATATTTTCACAGATTGGTTGTTCAGGTATTTAAGCGGATGAAAAATTATTTTTAAAATATGAATGAAGGCTACAAAAAAATCTGTAGAGAATATGAGCTTGACTTCCATGTTAAACCAAATACAAAAGCATTGATAAAATAATGGTCACTCAACTTGGTATGTTGCTAGAAGAAATAATAAAATGAGTCTATGTAATTTGAGAAAAATAAAATATGGTTGTAACGCATTTTTTTCTTCTAATAAAAAATATATGCGTTGTATTTCAGGCTTTTATATTACACTCAGTGAGTCACCATTTAAATACACGAAATATATATTGGACAATTGCAAGTTTTCATTTAGGCATTATTTCTCTCTTCTTGTTCGTTTATTATTTAAATCAAGTAATTAATCGTACAAGATGCTCACAAGGTATATATATATATTTTTTAATAATTTTATTTATTTCATTCTTCTAGGGCAGGGCTATTCAATTGGCGGCCCGCGGGCCAGATGCGGCCCGGACACAGCCAACATGTTTGGGTCAACATACACTTGCGAATCGAGCTTTTCTCACGTGAATGCAATTAAGAACAGTTATCGGTGTTCCCTAACAGACAATAAAATTCACCAGTGCCTTAGGATTGCATTGACATCTTATGAGCCAACATCAGAGATCTTGTGCAAAACAAGAAATGCCACTTCTCTCACTAAAGTCACCGGCAGCAGTGGGCTAAAATAGCCCTGTTCTGTTTAGCAGCCAGCCTCATGAACAATGATAAATGTTGAGTTAATGTTCTATTTTTTTTTTTTTTTTTAATAAACTTTATTGATTTAGAGAAATTACATATATATATATATATAAATAAACATTATAGTTTAAAATTAGATCTCTAAACAAAAGTTAAAAGGCGAAAAAAAAAACAATACTGCATAACATAAAACAAAACTTAAAAACAAACACATATTCTTGAAATACACTACAAACACATCAAATTAAAGTACATTAAACACAAAAATAGTCAAAACATCATATATCGACAATATAACATGATAAATATAAAACATACAACAATAATATAATTTGGGAGTTAATTTTACCACCCAGACCAAAGATAATTCAGGATAAATCCAAACTTAAAATAAAAAGAGAACTAGGATAAAATCTTTTTAAATTTTTGATGACATTTTATTATATGTTTTAAAAATTTCATGTGTTCGACGGCACAAGAAGGATAAAAACGAACTAAATTACCAGTATAATTCCAAGCGTCATTACTTGAGCTTGGAATTTTAATTGTAAGAGCGGAGTAACGTGTAGTGGTTGATATCATGATGGCTCGCAAATCATCCTTGCAAACAAAGTTATCACTTGCTAGCCTATTTGCGATATAGCTCCTACAGCTCAAAAGTGAAATTTCCAAAGCACGAGTTTTTGAAGAACTTCTGGGATTGGAATTCAACCCAAAGAGAAGGATACCAGGAATAATATTTTTGGTGACCCCTTTGATATTTAAAGATATAAACTCCTTCAAGATGCTCAGAGCAGGACAGTTTGCAAAAGCATGAGAAATTTTATTGAACAAAAGTCCACAGTCTTTGCAAGGAGCATTAAAGAAAATAGTGCCAGAGGATACTTGAAACTGTGCAGTGAATCTTTTTCCATCGTGTATCTTTGACACAGAGCGAATTATTCTAGGTTTCCAAGTTGTTGGGAGATTTAATTCTTGTAGAAACTGATCACAGATTTTTTCGGCATCTTCTTTGGAATTTGACGCATAAGACATCCTTAAATGCCATGGGATCGGAACTTGATGTCTCAATGCAGCCTTCTTTAAAGGAAAGGAAAATTTTCCACAGTAAAACATTGATTCTGGCTTCAAATCATGAAACGATAAAATTTGTTGAGATAGAGCCATCCATTCCAACTCTTTTGGTTCTAAAAGATTTTGGAAGTAAAACTTTTTTTGACAATTTTGACGAATTATATCAATTGTAGACGTCGAAGAAAACAAAGGTTTGCCTTTCCAAATTAATCTTTGGAGGGACGCTAAAAAAGGAGATACGTCCTCCAGTTTTTCATTAATAAAATCCGTTCCAAGCATTAGCCACAGAAATGCCGGGCTTGATGTAAAAACAGACCGCCATTCAGTCTGTGGATGAATAGATAAGTCGATAACAACTTTCTGATAAATTTTAGGTATTATTTTTGAGAGTAAACTTAGTCCTCCACCTATGTGAGATCGTGGTCTCTTAAGGGCACTTAGATAACTCTTATGAAACAAGTGACCAAGCCAAATGTCTTCTTCTACTATTGCGCGCTCAGCAAGCCACGGAATAGACGAAGCTTTATATAAAACAGCTGGCACGACCAAGTAGTTGTAGAGGTCAATCCTCTTCTGTAGGTTAAAGTTTCTCCAGCGTGGAATTGAGAGACTGATTTGATTTTTTATCTTTAGCCAATTTGATTGAGAGGCTCCTGTGGATTCCCATGAAATACCTAAAATGTCCAGGCTTTGTTTGACGGAACAACCTGCAATCTGTAGATCATTCTCAGGGTTCCATTTGCCCATTGAAAGAATTGATGTTTTCTTTTTGTTAATTCTTAATCCCGATCTCTTTTCAAATTTTTTGAAGTGGTTTATTAATATTTCAATACGCTTAATTAATTGTATTTCCGAGTTGGCCTCTATCATTAGCGTAACATCGTCTGCATATAAATCGATAATGTTCTTTGAAAACCCGAAATCAACTCCAAACCCTTTGTACTTTTTAATTACTGAGTCGCTCAGCTCAATAAGTCCAATAATAAATAAAAGTGGAGCCAAAGGGCAACCTTGACGACAGCTTTTTTTTAGAATTATGGGATCACTCTCTATTCCCCCCATGGAGATAGTTGAGGTACCATTATAAAGGAGAGCTCTAATAGGATTAAAATATTTTTTTGGGAGATTCTTTTTAATTGACCTAAAAATATGCCTATGTTGTATGGTGTCGAAAGCTTTGCTAAAATCTATGGCTATGATAGCTCCAAAAGTCTCTCTTTTCTGTAAAACTTGAATAGCTGTTCCTATATTTCTTAAAATATCACCGATTTGCCTACCCTTAAGGAAGCCCTTTTGTTCTTTCCCTAATTTAGCATTCAATTGAGGCTCAATTTGACCAGAAAGAACACCCGATAGAATTCGGTAGCTTTCGTTGAGCACCGTAATAGGACGCCAATTGTTCACATCTGTTGCTGAACCTTTCTTGGGTATTAGGGTGATCCGGCCTTTCGTTATTGACTTTGGAAGTTTTCCACGAATTTCCATCGACTTTCCTAGTTCAACAAGATAGGGAACGATTTCTTCCAAACATTTGGTGAATATTTTTCCGCCAATGCCATCAGGACCTGAAGCTTTTTCGTCCTTGAACTTTTTCCTCATGAACTGAGTGATGGTATTTTCTGTAAAAATAGAATGAATACCACGCTTTGGACGCGGAAAATTAGCCCTATCGCCGTCGACAAGCTTTTGAAATTGACTATGAAAGATGTTTAATATATCTTTAGAATTTGTTAATGATTTACCTTCAAAAACTATTTTTTTGACGATAGATGTTGAGTACTCTTTTGGGAGGAGGTGTTTTAGCCGTAACGAAACAGAGTTTTCCCTTTCAATTCTTCTTTTAAAATCTATTTCTGCAATTTCTGACATACGAAAGATATTTGTAGTATCTTTGGAAATGTAACGTAAAAACAGAGAATCATTATCAAGAAGAACATCAAGGCTTTTTTGGAAGACCACTTCTTTATGCCTTTTTTTGCGAATATATTGCAAAGTAGTTGACTGAACTAAATAGGATAAAAGGAATGCGAGTTTTTTTGGTTTAAAAGAATTATTAAAATTTTGAATAAAACGTGCTTTAAGAATTTTAATAAAATCTTCATTCAAAATTATCCATTTTGGGACCCTGAAACGCCTTTTCAGCCGAACTTGATGGATACCAATCTCAATAAGCTTATGGTCAGATGCATGAAAAGGACGATATTGTGCATTTATAGTCTTTGCCTGAATAGGGGAGGAAGCTAAAGCTAAGTCTATCCTAGACGACTTATTTCCACACCTCCACGACACATTGTCTTCTGGACTAAAAGCTTTGACTAAATCGTGTAAATCGAGGATATTGATGAGATTGGAAAGTATTTGAAGATTAGGATACCGCCCATTCGATTTATAAAGATCTACATTAAGATCTCCTACAATTAATAAAGGATATAAACTATTTTTGCAACTATTGATAATAGCTTGAAAGAAGGATGAGCATCTTACATTCGGTCCATATGCATTAATGAAATAAAAACCGCCGTTTGTTGTTGGTATGAAAATTTTATGCCAATCACCAAGACCTGAAAGTTCACACACTTTCAAAGGCTTACAAATAGACTTGGATACAAAAGATAAAAACCCCGACCTAACCCATCGCCTGTGAAGAATTGATAGTAATTTTTGGGGGTACAGAAAGTACATTCCATTGAACAAGAAGAAGATGTCTTCGATTTTATATCTTGCAAACATAGGATGTCAGGTTTTTTATCTAGCAGGTTTTTCATTAGAGCATGTCTTGAAATACGATTCCTACCTCCTCTTGTATTCAGCGAGATAATCCTACCTATCCCCATATTCACTTCCTGATCCCTAGACACCTGAGAACTGAGAAAGTCGCTTATTAATTTTTGTTTGATGGGCATCATAGGTTCCTATTATTTGTAAAAATTAGCTTTTAGAGAGCTTATTTGGAGAGTCTTTGTGAGGAGACAGTCCTGAAAAGGAAGAACGTCTTTTTGAGATGGAACCTGACCTCGTTCTAGTTAATAGAATTAGTTCAGGATTCAATTTTGGTTTCCTTGGTTTGGGATTATCATTTGTGCTGTCTTTCTGAACTGTGACCGATTGATTAATTTTCGATGTATTTGTGGAGGATCCAAGACTACCTTCACACCCAACCGTTGAAGGGACTTCAATTGACTCAGAGTTTTCTGAAACTGTTATAGGAGAGCCCTGATTGCCTTCTTCAGGCACTGTCGAGGAATCTTTTGAATTTATCTCCGAAGTATGAGAACCAAGCTCAATAGCCTTTTCGAGTATATCTTCTTTATTTGCACTAATATGCGTTTCTGTAGAATTAATTACTTCACTTTCTACCAATGCTTCAGAAGACTCCCCAACAG
Organism: Caligus rogercresseyi; assembly: GCA_013387185.1. Classification (NCBI taxonomy): domain Eukaryota; kingdom Metazoa; phylum Arthropoda; class Copepoda; order Siphonostomatoida; family Caligidae; genus Caligus; species Caligus rogercresseyi. The sequence goes on from CP045892.1 coordinate 16,509,927, forward strand.
CTTCAGGAGATTCTACCACGCATACAACCTCGGGATTGACACCACTAGTTGCCACGTTATCAATATTTTCTTCACTCTGTACGTCCGCCACACTTGTACTAATGGCATTGTTTTCTCCTTCTGACGAAATTCTAGCAATCGATCCATTTAGAGCATTAACATACTGTCTAATGGTAAGCCTTTCATTGTTGCAGAACTGTTTGGTGTGCCCTAAACCGAAACAGTTTTGGCATTGTAGATTGGCACCCTTAAATTTAAGACGTATTAAGCACCCCTGAATGGGGGCTATTTGAGGTATTAAAGAAGGGTCTGCTATTACTTCAACCATATAGTCCCCATCCCTCCATATATCTTTATAGTGTTCTATTTTTTGTTTGTTTCAAATAAAGGAGATGGAGCAGAGAGTTGTTTGTATGCATTTTATAGGCCTATTCAATTTTGAAAGCTAAAAAGGTCATATAAAATAGGCCTAATAAAAAAAATAAAAGGCATAGTAACCATCGGCCTAATAATACTAATAGTAATACTACTAATTTTAAATAAAAAAACATAATAATTGACTTATTTGAAAAAAAGTGGCCGCGGAAATTTTGCGGCCCAGCTCAAGTTCTTGGATTCCAAATGTGGCCCACTTGGAAAACTAATTGAATAGCCCTGTTCTAGGGTATCTTACATTCCGTACGTTGCAAACGTACATTTTATCAATTTTGTACTCTCAAACAAATAATAAAAGCAATAAAGGAATACGCCCATAAGGCAAGAAATTAAGAGTAATAAAAAAATAAAAGGAATTTAAAAGATCTGGTTGATAAAATAGTGGCAGCTTGATCTTCTCAGTCCACACGAAGGGAAAATAGATTGTTTACATTTGTACTCCCCATTGTTGTCGTTTGAAGCACTAGAGACCGAACGAAGAGTTTCTATATGTCTTCCGACGAGGCGATGGAGACCCACAGGGAGTCCAGATCCGCCTGTTCTTGATGCATAGAGGACCCTTTGAACCGTGGATACCAGATGCTCTATCTCATAGGCTTCCTGATAGGTAGGCGAGGTCGACACAAGCCAGTCCGGAGGGGTTAGCATCACCCCATATGCTCCAAATACTACTCCTTCCACCGCTTTGATGGCTGGGGCGACCCTGGGACAGAAGCTCACAAGGTATATTATATAAAGGATTGCACAGAGTTCTCCTTCAACTGATTTCACCGCTTCAAAAAATGTTTATCCTTGGATGCCACATCGAAGAGTGTCCACGATTTATCCAAGATGTAATTAATGATTGTGCAGACATGAGGGATAATTATACCGCAGTAATGGTGGACTTTGAAAAAGCTTGTGATAAACTGTCACATAAGTATATTATGGAGCAACTATACGGAGACGATTTCACAGATGGCTTTGTGGGCATTTTCTCGGTCAAATTACGGGTTTCTTCTTCTTCAAAGTTTGGCCTTTGTGGTTGACAAAGAGCTTTTTATATTTCCTAAGGTGCAAAACCGGATGACTTACTGTCTCCTCCTCTTTTCATACTCGCGATGAATGAGCTGCTGGAAGGGTTGTCCGAAAATAAATCTGTAAAACTATTAAATATAGAAGAGATAATTTTCAAAGCATCATTTACGCAGATGATCTCATCCGTTTACTTTCCAAGATGTCCACAACTCTGAAGGATTCTATTAGACGAGTTCGGAAAGTTCTCAAAGAATTTGAACTTTCCTCCGATCTCGCAATCACTATTAATAAACTCTAGCTCATGACAAACTTTGAGGAGACAGCCGAGAAAGATGATAAGGATTTTGTCTTTGTAAAAACGACCAATATCCTTGGCATCACGGTATCGAATTTTACAGATAAAGCAGGTAGAAAAAATAAGAATAAAGTAATTTATATAATACAAAGAACAATCTCATTTTATAAATAACTCCCTTCTCTTGCTACGAAAGACAAATTGATATGAGCATGAACGTTTTCTGAAAAAAATAACTTACTGAGATATCTGCCTTTCTCGGAAACCTTGAGTTATTAAATCTATGAGCAAAGGGCTCCCGTTGTATGGGTAGCTTTATGCCATTCTTTTATCAAATTAAAATGAACTATTACATCTCTCAATGGGGCTTGACATCGCTTGAATTGAGTCCATGTCGAAATCTTTGAATTTCTTCTGGTTGTAGAGACTATTAAGAAGCGAAGACTATTGGGAAATTGGTACGAAAATATGTTTTTTAAAGCTACGCCCTGTCATTACCTAGAGAGAATTTACATGAGACCATTGAGCTTCCTATAAACTTCAAAGTCCTGCAGATACCATTAGAAGAGAATGTCCAAATTCTGGGGCTCAAGCTTGCACAAAGTTTTTCCTTTGCTTAGAGCGCAAGACCCTCTGAACATTGATTGGGCGTTGGGACGTTCTCAGAATTCTTCTAAAAGGGTTACCTGACATCTATTGGAGAATTCTTAGAGAGTAAAATATATATTAAGTCTGTGATTACAAAAACGCTATGAAAAACACATCTATTGGCCACCCTTTCCCGTGGACATCTCTCTTACGGCATTAGACAATCAAACTTTTCGAAGTCTTTGGCATGCTGTGGATGTCCTTTTCCTAGCGTCTAGAAACGATTTAGGAGTCTATATACTGAGGTGAATTTCTCCCCACTTGTCCGAAGATTATTATGAACAACTCCTTAATGGACTCTCATCAAAAATGGTTCGGATAACGTGTATCCACATCTTCTCTATTTATGAGCAAGTAAGTCCAAAGAACTGGGATGTCATTGGTGTTGGGAGGTCGAGAAGAGTCCTTCCACTTCTTTTATCTCTGTCGTAGACAAGTAATAAAAACTGCCGAAGAGATAATATTAGAAGCATTAGGAGTATCATTAATCTCTACTGACTGGTTTGTGTAAACTTACGAGGAGGCTTATGAGGTCTAACATCTTACATCCACGGTACAAAGGACCCTCTATGCCTCAAGAATTCCAGAGGGGAACTTCCCTTATGGGTCTCCAATATTTGGCTAGAAAAAGTCTGGAAATTCTCCATGTCATTCCCAGATAGTTTTTCAAAACAAACAGACTCCCTTCCCATCTAGTGGACTGAGCCCATGAATACATACTATAGTTTATTGGGAAAGATCACTCGTTTTGGCAGGAATATCACGAGGGGGCTATGTTTATTATTCAGTGTGGTAGTGTCACTTCTGTCATTGAGAGGGTTTGTTTTTTGCTCCGTTCATTGAATAATTGTTTACAGTTTTATAACTTTATCAAATTAATAAGCTGAATAGATGAGGCTCTCCTGATATTTGTCCAGGTCCATGGAGCAGTTCGTGGACCTGTTCGTACATCATCGCTAAGGAGGAAGCCGTTCATCTTATAGAGCAGCTGATAGCCTGGCGTATAGGTAGTAGGCCAAAATTTGATTATGGTGTTTTATATATTTTTTCAAAAAATAATTATTAGACTCGTGTTAAAATTGAGATTAGTTTATCATTATTTTGTACAAAAACATAATAAACCTATTTATGCTTTTCATTTTTGGTATGATGTCTTTATTGAAATATATGTCTTTTGATAATATATGTTTAAAAACTATTTTCAATATGAGAATATAATTGGTTATCGGCTTTCTCCTCCTCCAAACTATCGCTATCGGCCTTTATAAACCCGCTATTGTTCTGTCTCTTATAAGTATTATAGACTATTAAATAAATTTAAAAGATAAGATTATCATACTTCTATTAAAATAAGGATCTATTATTAGATTTATGCTTTCCAATTTATTGTCTATGGGGATTGTAACTAATTTTTTAATACTTTGGAAGAACCTCTACTTTACTACAATAATTAACCATATGTGGATTGTGTAATGATGCTCCAAAACAAATGTAATTTTTAAATTGCGAATTAGAAACACTTAAAATACGTACAATTCCCTTATAGATACATTATTTAATTGAAAAATAATGGACTTTTATGATTATTAAACATTTATTGTGCTATATTGTAAGAGGCACATCTTTTAAAGCACATACAAAAATTATTGGGAATTACCCCTTCCAGCGTAAAGTTAGAACGACGCACGCCTCCCGATATTCTTACAAACAATTTTGATCGTCTCCTGGATATATTCTTCGGCAAAGGTTTGGACACATTATATAAAGTATCAATGGATCTGGTTCTTCCATATTAACTTTGCAGCCTACAAGTCCTAAGGGTTGAGATTGGATTGTGAGGTGGCCAGGGGTTTTTCGTCATTTTGCTGATGACTCGGCCTCGAAACTTTTCGTTTAAAAATGTTAAAGCTGCATTTGTGCAATGTGGGGGAAAGCCGTCTATTATTCACCGAAGTGAAAAACGAGTTGCAGAATTATGCCCTTGAGCAATCTGAGGTATGAAACACCTAAAACCAACAACAAATAACTAAATAAGATATTCGTCAATATTTTTAATGCTACAATACTTATTTATATCCTGTCGGATGCAATTCTATCGAACCATATAAGCAAAAAAAAATATAGTCGTCAAGGAATGCATGAACGATTGAAACCATTCCATTAATAATGGCTCCTAAGATCTTACCTTCAAATCATCTGTTTCGCAGATATTTTGAGGAAATTCATTTGTCCACACTCTGTCGAGTTTTTTTTACATGATTTTGGATCCAAATCAATTGGCCAAGATAGTGTTGGTCTGGCTGCCTTCGATTACAGTACTGCTTTCGACACAGTTGATCATGTTATTCTCGACGAGAAACTGAAGTAGACGGATGACAATGCCAAAAACCTTGTGAGAAGCTATATGTCAGGGGGCATCTAGCGTGTCAAGTGGAACAAAGCGGGGTCTGGGCCTAGAGAGGTCCCTTACGCATCAGGAAAGGCTCGGTTCTGGGCCCATTATTCTTTATCCTGCTCACGTCAGATCTCCCTGACTCTGCATATAAAAAGCGACCTACAAGGTAGACGTTGCCATCAGCATCTACGCTGATGACACATCAGATCAAGTCGCTCCATTTTCGTGACCTGAGGTCGAACGGGCGATAGACAATGTATCCCGTAGTGTCACAGAATACTCTAGAGGACTGGACTCTACTTAAACGCCAACAAGACACAAAAGATGCTACTGGGACTACATAGCTCCTCATCACTGTCTCCCATAGAGATCTTTTGTGTCACCATATTGGGGTGTAATAGCTTCGAAGTACATCACGCCAGGGTCGCTGTTGACTTAAGTAGGAGAGTCGGACCCATCTGCCGGCTGGGAGTCTCAAAACCTAGGGGACCTGTCCTGTATAACGTCGCCAAAGGCATTGTTATTGGCAAGGCCTAGACATGGGCCTGGGTAACTCGACCTGTGCGGCTCCCAACGGAGCCAGGACTGACCCCACAGCCACATCACTGTGACGGCAAAGCACAAATCGGTCTTAACGAACAAGTCCAAGTCCTCCTAAGCATCCGAATATCTGGTAGACTGAGGGCGACTGACCTCCTCGACAGAGTGGGAATCCCAACAATAAACGAGATTGTTATTCGGTAGTCAGGGATGGCTGCTTGGAAGGCGGTAAACCTCCCAAATTTCCCTTTTAGTGATGCACCCCAGACTCCAAGATAAGAAGTGGAACGAGCGATCTCAGAGGAACTAATTCTATGGGCTGCACTTCTTGGCTAAAACATGGAATTCTTCTCCAGAGTTGAGGCAGGCAACCACCCTTCTAGAAACAAGGCAAGCGGCAACGAGAATTTAAAGGATCTAAAGACATCTGTAATTGTTAAAAATTAAGTTTTTGTTTTTCGATTTATTTATCTTCTTATTTACCTGATATATTTATATTCAATTAGGTGAATTAATTTTTTCATCAGCTTCTAATAGGTCTAAAGCTAGTGTCATATTGACACCAAATATATCTCCTCACACAACATATATTTTGAAGGCATGTAAAAAATTAAAAATATAAATATTTAATAAGAATCTAAAATGGATGGTGGTGGTGAATCAGGGTGTTTTGGTGTTATTCCCCACAGAAAAGTATTTTCCCTTATAACGACGTCACTGGGTGTTTATTGTAATGTATCCATTTTTTGTATTACTTAAGCCTTAGTATATAGATGCTTATCAACAATAATTGTTGCCTTTTCATTGTTGTTTCATCGACTTAAAATGGCCATCATCGAGTAGTTTTCTTTTCATTCCTTTATTGAGGCAGATGTGGATCCAGGTATTAGCTAGGTCGGAGAATTGAAATAATTTATTTTTGAATTAAACATATCATTAGGCCAATAGTTGTGTAGAGGCTTGGCGATTTTCATTGAACAATAACAAAATTAATCTAAGAGCAACGTTGAAAAAAAATCACGTCATAATGCCGTCACTTTAAATAGGTCGGTGTAATGTTAAAATATAAAAACAGACAAAGTACATTCTTACTGATTTGATTTTTATACAATAAAGATAATTTATAAATCTTTATTATTTTTAAAAAAATTCTTCGATTTTTTTTTGTAAAGATGTTTATTATATTCTTGTAAAAGAGGTGATGAAAAGGAGAGTATTAGATTTTTTTAAGGGCCAAGGAGATACATTTTTAATTATTGAGTTTGTACGAATAATGATTTAGAAATATAATAACAAAACTAGATTAAATTTAAAATAGCTTAGTTTGCGTAGGCGTGTTTCATTTTGAATGTTGAGGTCAATGATTGGACCCTTGAGAGCTGTAGGTCAAAGTTGATGCAAACAAAATAGAAGCACTCAGAGAGTGCAAACCTCCGCCGATCCCCACCAAATGAATCACTTGGTATTTTTGTCATTTCCAATCCTCTACGCACTGTCGCATATGTCAAAACATATCATTGTTTACACTCTAGAGGTACATGGAAAGAAAAAGGAACTGACGTCATCAAAGAGAAGAACACAGCACAGCACAGCGACATCTATTGGCAGAGTAGGCTAACTTGAAATATTTATTAGTATTTAGCTCATTTTGCATCTTAAAGAAGCACTCAGAGATGCCAAATTTAATCACTTGTTCCTTTTGGCATTTCCAACAAATACACAAAGTTTCATCCGAATCCGTTCCGCACTTTTTGAGTTATTCTGCTGACAGCAAACAAACAAATAAACCAACCAACCAACGCCAGTGAAAACATACCTCCTTCGGCGGAGGTAAAAATCCCGTTTTATTTTAACGTGATATATTTGCTATTTTTTAAATTTCTTTATTAATTTTTATATATTGAGAGACATTTTATCATATTTGTAATATTAGTTATGATATAAAATGCTTATGATTATACCGATCGACATTAAAAAATCATCGTCTTCATGCCGAAAAAATAGTGTGGCGGAAATGAATACAAGTCACTTATGAGAGTATGAAAGAGAAAATAAGGGAGCGAGGAAAAAATCCTCTCTCGGATTCTATAAACCATGAATTCTTACTTTCTAAGGAGTTTTACAGTTTCACCCTTACTAACGGGCGATATCATATTAATATATTGCTTTTCTCTATAGGGACTCATAAGCAAAGGGTAAGTTCATATTAATTCGTTTATATAAATATTAATTCCTTTTTGTTAGCTAAGAAATAATATAAATAGTGAATTGGAGTTTGGCATTTTATTTATTAATTTATTATGGACATTTACTTTTTAAAACATTATTTCATAGAGAATGGGCTTCATTGAAGTTGTAAAAAAATTCATATTACTGGGTAATAATTAAATATATAAAATATATTTCATAAGGCGGTAAATATTGTTTACATAGCAAAAAATAAAATTCCGCCTATTTCATCAAAGATGAAAATGTATACTATTCATATAAATATTTGTATTTGCTACTATTTCTGTGCAGACTTGTTTTTCCCTCTAGATCCATATAGGTTGATTAGGTTTATTTTTTTAATAAAAGGTATACATTCATTATCACATTTATTGATACCGAGTTTATTATTAAGAGTATGATATTTGGAACTATTTATAAGGTTTAAGTATACTTAATAATCCATTTATGTTTTTAATTATGTTTTTTTGCCTATTTGGTTCAATGTAATTGCAACCGTTCGGATAGGCTTTGCTTATTTATATCCTATCGGATGCAACTCTGTCGAATCATATAGGCAAAAAAAGGGAGTGTGCAATAACCGTGTGCGTTAAGGCGTGTTCAACTCTCAATGTTGGGGGTGCAGGCTCGAATACTCCTGAGAGGGATGGTCATTTTTAGTCTACCTCATTGATAAGAGATTCCTAGGTTCGATAGCCTAATTTAATGCTATAAGGCTTATTTATATCCTATTGGATGCAACTCTATCGAACCATATTGGCACAAAAAAAAAAAGCCGTGTGCTTTAAGACGCGTTTAACTCTCAATGTTGGGGGCGCAGGTTCGAATCCTGAGAGGAATGGTCATTTTTGTCGACTTCCTTGATAAGATCCTAGGTTCGAGTGACTAATTTTAATGCTATAATACTTATGTATATCCAGTCGGATGCAATTCTATCGAACCAAATAGGCAAAAAAAAACACGTTCGGATAGGCAATGCAGCGTTAAATTGAGTCCATCAAACCAAGGATCTATTGAATTAGGTTGATCAAAATTAACCTTCCCCTTCGAGGAGACGAACTTATGGCCTCAACATGGAGAGTCGAGCACGCTTCCACTCTTGTTATTTGCTTTGCTTATCTTCAGTGTGCTACAAAGCATTTTTCATTAATATTTTTTGTCTCTTGGATTCCCTTGATATATTAAAATATGTGGAGGCAGTCAGGCGTCCACGGAACCATATTTTCTTGAGGCATATTCAGGTTTATGGGCGTTCGTAACCTTAGCGTTCGTCTGTACGCCCGTACGATTTGGAAAAAAAATATGTTAAGGTCCGTTCAATTATTTTAGCGTTCGTCTGTTCGTTGAAAAATATCAATTATTTCACTTTTTATATTTGACAAAAAAATCCTTTATTAAAAAACTGTCCTTACTTTTATCCAAGAATCACTCTCAGTAATTTCAGTTGGACTTCTTTTTGTTAAAAAAACGACCTCACTTTATTTTCTGTCGTGACATAAGAAACATTGATTGAACTTATTTATATATGAAAAAACGTCCACACTTTTGAAAACTATATACATTGAACGAACGAACGCCAACAAAAAAATCTTTCGTCCGTTCATTTATATTCCGTTCAGGCGTTCGATTTTGAACGTGCGATCGCGAACGGCGTTCGTTTTTTCGTTCAATCCACGAATATTTGCATCAACTCTTTGAAAAAAGAGATCTATAATCGAATCCTGCCGTTAAAGTATATTTCAGGATTTTATGGAATTTTTCTAGCCACATAAATTCATGCAGATTCTTTAGAAGTGCATGGATTAGCCATTGTCTGAAATATGTAGTGATGAATGTCGGTTTTGAAGTGACATGTAGGGATTTTCTTATTACTTTTTTTCTTTGTCCCCGAATAACACTCATTTTATTACATAGTGTTATTAAAGTGAGTAATATTAAATGAATAAAAATAATTATAATGTTGTTCACAGCATCGTTAGGCGTTAAATCTAATTAAAGGATTGTATTATATTATCTACTGATTGAAAATTAGTTACCGAGTATATATACATATACACTATGTTATGTTTCATCAAAAAGTATTATACTATTCACCCTTAAGACTTAGCATTTAGACTTTGACAGATCAAGGCCTATCAATATATTTTTCATCCTCTTCATTGTTAACTCGCCTTTTAGAATATAGTTTTCGACATAGAAGATACTTAAAATGGCTGCCATTCAGTATTTGTCTTCCCTCCATTAATTGAGTCTATTGTGCATTTCCTATATCTGTGCTCAGGAATATTAAAACTCCTTGATATTGGATTTATTTTATTTCCATACATATTTCCATGAAATATGAGTAATTCATGTGAGCCCAATTAATATTTAAAATGGTCCATTGATAAAATCAGGAACGCCAAATATTGGGAAAAATTAGTACAATAAATTATTGGTTTGAAATCAAAGGTTAATAACTATGAATACTAGTCTTAAAGAAATTACATATGTATCCATTATTAAATAGGTAATACTTTAAAATATATATTTATTACAACTTGTATATTAATATACTTTAAAAAATAAATATGTATTGTTATGCATTTTAAAATATAATAAATATTCTATATAAATACTCCTATTCTCAATTATTGTCTTAAAAGTAAAGTAGAGTTTTTAGTTATTAGGGTCAATTATAAATATTTTCACGTGTTTTTCTTTTACGGCTCTGCAAAACGTTGTATTTTTGCTCAATAAAAGTATTTGATAAGTTTATAACTATTTTTTAATTCCCATGTTCGTTGATTATCTAAATAAAATGTATACATAAAAATCAAAGCAAATACCTCCCAAAAACATAATTAAACATTTAAGTTTAAATTTTTTGCTCAGGGGTAGAAGGCATACAATAAAACAACACATACAATCAGGTCAAAGCTATCGATTTAACGATTCTAGGGCAATCACCCCCAGACATCACCCCCCGGACTAGCACCTCCCGACAATCACCCCCTGGACTAGCACCCCCCGTGCCAATCACCCCCCGGACATTTACCACCAGTTAGTAATATTTCTTATCTCTTAAAGTCCACTTATGAAGTTAACTATGTTTTCCAGCTATTAACAAAGGTGACGTCATTGGTTAGCACGTAGTCCCAGTTCTTTAGAATTGGAATCTGTATAAATTAAACGTGCATAAAATTGTAAATTTCGTGTCTTACACCTTATATCTGGGCTATCCATGTACAACTAGACAATCATACAATTTGTAACCAATCAACTCAAGATATTTTATGTATCTCATATAGGTCCTAATCTATTTTCTAAGATTTCATCAAGGAACCACTTGTCCTAAATCGAAGACTATGATCATTGGAGAAATTGACTATTAGAAAATCAAAAACTCATCAACTCAAATAAGTTGACATATAAATTTTATTCTCAATTTATTATTTTCATTTATTCACAGCCGAAAACGTGTTCCAGTGGCTTTTTAAAGATAACTAAGTACCCATTAGTATTCGCAAGCAGCGGAAAAGGAGATCAAGAAAGTGGTTCACCAGTGACGTCACCTTTGTTAATAGCTGTAAAACATTGTTAACTTCATAAGTGGACTTTAAGAGATAATAAATATTACTAACGGTGGGTAAATGCCCGGGGTTGATTGGCACGGAGGGTGCTAGTCCAGGGGGTGATTGTCGGGGGATGCTAGTCCGGGGGGTGATTGTCTGAGGGGTGGTTGTCCTGTTACGCAATTTAACACAATATATATTTTTTAAACAATTATTAACCATTTTTAAAACAAACACAATTCATGTAATTACAAAACACATTGAAATTATGCTTAGTGCTAAAAAGTGCTAATGTATGCCATATTTTAAATAGATTTAATTTGTAGTTCAGCACTTAAAAACTTAATTTATTTAAAATATTACATACATTGTGATGTTTATAAAGATAGTGATTTCATATATATACAATGTTTTATTTGAAATATATTAATCCATTGACAATATATAAAAATATGCAGTTAGTTGGTTATATTTTCTATATGAAACCTATCCTTTGTTCATTCAAGAATAGTTACGAATGAGAGACTAAGTGGTGTTTTTTTAATTTTGGCATATTAATTGTATAATATTATTATTCATTTAACATTTTTGATAAAATATCGCTTTTTGACGAATTTGCAGACAAAAAATATTATGCCGAAGAGTAAAATAAAATTGAAAGGTGAGTTGTATCTCTAAGTAATTTGTGTCATAAAAATGTATGGGCGGGAATTTTGATAAATTTTAACTTTCCCAAATGTTTTTCATCTTAATCTTTCGTTACTCTATAACAATAACTTTTTATATATTGGTTATAGCAGCTATAATTAATATTAATAATAAATTTCCAGGTCATTATTCAAATCATAAGTCTTCTTAGGTCAGGAACTGTGGTACTCAGAAGCCCATTTTTTCAACCGTCCTAATTATTCAATTAAAAATATAATGAAATTATATCTCTCTTTAACTTTTTATTGTCTGTCGTCCCTCAGCTTATTAGTATACTGGACGATGAAATTAAGACTACACTATTCATTGGAATTTTTTCGGGGTATATGTTCCTTCCACAACATATAATCCCCCATCAATGTCTTTTCATTGTTTATCGTCTAACGGTCGTCATACATGTCGTTTTTAAAGCAATATTTAGTATTTATAATTTTAAATAATGCTCCCTATTTGAGGGGTTATGACAAGCTTAAATATTATGCGGTTCAAAGTAAATTCCACTGATAATTTCAACATATTCTTTATGAGTAATTAATAAAAAATACTTTCATATCTAAATACTCTTTCCAGTTCCTTTTAAACTGCTTTTCTCAAAAATAATTCGGATGCAGGAAGTATTTAATCTGAGGAACTACTCTGAGATCCAGCCTGGTACTCTGGATGAGATTTGCACTCATTTCTCGGAGGCGCCCTCACATGCCTTGTCTGAAGTGTTGGAGGGAGGCCTCTCGATTGTTGTCGGAGTACTAGGACTCTTTGGTAATGCATCCGCCATATGGGTTCTGCGCAAGGACGACTTCAGGGAAACTTTTCATCGACTCCTGATTTGCCTCTGCACCTTTGACTCAATGTTTCTAAGTATGTTACAATTAAATATGTATTAAATGCATCAGTTATATGTTTAACAGTTTTCCCAACCTAAGGCGGAAAGAGAAAAAGTTGTTGGTTGGGCTATTGGCAATTTAAAAAAATGTTTACGGCACCAAATCTCGAAGCTCTCACCTTTTATTATTTTTAATATTACATAAAATGTAACTATCAGCAAAAAGTATTAACAAGTAAAGAACGAAAACGAATGTTATTAGCTATCGATCTTACTTGAATGTCGTCGTTATTGCTTGCAAAAAACTTGGTAGGGATACAACTTCCTGAATAAGGAATTACTTATTCGACAGGACTTGTGGACTAATGGAACTCCCCTGGGACTGACTTGTTATTTTATTAAGCAATTCCTGGGCATTTTGTAGCCGCTAATACTCCTCTATGACAATTGCCATGCCACAAGCGACTTTCTCTTTCTATCTCAGTTGGCAAAGCCATCCCCTTGTTCAGCATATTTCGTTTAAGTAAAGTAGCGCATGCAAGGAAAAAGTAAACAAAAAATTTGCCAACATTTTGGTTATTTCTTTAACATTAGATGTCACTAGTCCATGAAATTACGCCACAATCCTTTTTTAAACCGGTTTAAAGGGATTAAGTTTGATGATATGAAATATATCAAAAATAAAAAACGTCTCCAAAAATAAATAATAAAAGGACTTTGTTATTATTTTCAAAGAGCTCTAGCATCAAAATGCCCCTTACAGACTAAAGAAGAACTAAAATTTGGGCCAATTCTTTTTGGGAAAAAATGAAGAGTTTTATGTTATGCATTCGCTACTTTACTTTAACGCTTCAGTTCAACATAGTTCATGAACAAGGAATATAATAAGCATTTAATGTAATAATAAGGATACCAATATAATATATTTCTACTATTGAATAGTACGGTTTCATAGTTAATCCATGTTTAATAAAATTTTATTTGAACAGCAACTGAGTGTTTTTTCATGACCTGACAGTTTTTTGTCTATGCAATAAGTAAAAAAGAAAGGCTTTATATATTGAAGTTTTTACTGTATGTTAAGTTAATTATACTTATAAATGAATTAGTACAAGGCGTTTCTACCCTCTCATTGGAAATATATTTATTTTGTATCGTAGATACAGCTTATCTGAAATGCAACTATTTTTTTAAATATAGAGAATGAAAAACTGAAATGTCAAAAAAAATATTTCTTTTAATCATTATTATTATGATTACTTTGATATTAATAAATAGACTTTCCCATTTGTCTTTCATCCCTCTTATTGTCTTATTGTGTCGATTGGTATTTAACATCATACTGAGGAAACAAAGTATTATAATCCAACTTTTCGCGCAAAACGTCCATTTGGCTTTACTAACCGTAGTTGCCCAAAAAAATTCCTTTAAAACTCCTATAAAAGCAAGCAAAAAATGCCTCTGGAAATATAGTTGGTGCAATCAACATAAGGCCTGAAAGATAAAGGGTAAATAGGATTAATTTGGCAACTCCAACTCTTTTGTTCGTGACATTCTATTATAGTGGGTATTCAAGAAAAATCTAAAAAAGTCATTTTTTTAAATAATCCAAAAGCACCTGTCAAAAAATCATGATGTCTAAATTCTGTTATGATTTTAGTGCAAATATAATAATGTACTATAGTAGTTGCTTCAGTGTCTATTTGACTTCAAGAATTGTCATACAACTAATCACTTTAATCCCAAAGGGCATTAGAAAACATTGAATAATATATATGTAATGTAATACTAATATGTAATCGGTATTTAGAACTAGAAGCGTTGTTACCTGGTGTGAAGAAGTTGAACTTTGCAAAATAAATAAACAGCTCCGGTGCTGAAGCGCATTTAATATCGGACAACGTATAACAAATGACAGTTAAGGAAATAATTTATTTACTATTGCCATCCATTTCCTTCCAAATCCGAGTGCACATATGATTTATATAAAAAACATGTATTAAGTTTCAAATAATCTCTAAAAAATTCTAACAAATTATGTGCTTTCTTTTGTCATAAATTGTCCGATACTAAATGCATATGAAGAAGTCAAAGAGCAGATACATAAATAATTTTCTCTTTCTTTCTTATCTTCTGCACCGATCGATATTGGGTAAATATATAAAAAATTTACAGAATACAGAATCGGCGGTACCGATTCCCAGCTCTGGTATACTGAAATATAGAATTTATTTTTAATAGAAAATTTAAATAATACAAACCTCCGCCGATCCCCACCAAATGAATCACTTGGTCTTTTTGTCATTTCCAACCCTCTACGCACTGTCCCTTTATTTACACTCTAGAGGTACATGGAAAGAAAAAGAAACTGACGTCATCAAAGAGGAGAGCACAGCACAGCGACATCTATTGGCAGAGTAGGCCAACTTGAAATGTTTATTAGTATTAGCTCATTTTGCATCTTAAAGAAGCACTCAGAGATGTCAAAATTTAATCACTTGTTCCTTTTGGCATTTCTAACAACTCCACAAAGTTTCATCCGAATCCGTTCTGCACTTTTTGAGTTATCCTGCTGACAAACAAACCAACGCCAGTGAAAACAATACCTCCTTCGGCGGAGGTAATAAGGGATATAGATCCGTATAGGGCGGCGTGTAGGTCTAGATTTGAACTATTGTTTGATTGTTCTGGACTCTTAAAGTACTTTTTCTTTATTTGGATATAAGATATTGATAGCTTTATACAAAAATATATTTTGGATCATAAAAATGTGTTTCTGTAAAGTATTACACATAGTGTGATTTACATCTTTATTCCAGTATGTGCCATATTCATTTATGCATTTCGAGCTCATCGACTGTACATCACGAATTCCCTCGTCATTCAATACCTCTTCATGGTGTTTTATCCCATTGGGAATGTTTGCTTGTATGGATCTATTTATACGACCATGGCCATTTCGTTCGAAAGATATCTAGAATCACGAGTCCACTTCGATCCAGGACGGAACCCAAAAGAAAGCTGGCCAAATACCTTTCCCAGTGATCATATTTTCCCTCGGGGTCAACATTCCGAATATGTTTGAAATGACGCTCTCAGGATCGCAAGTATTAATGCTCTCTATGGGAGGTTTTATAGAAGAAAGATATATATGTTAGTCTATAATTCAATCTCCATATTACATGCGAAGCAGATTTAAATATAATGCGATAAGAAAAACTACATTATCGAACCAAAAATGGGGGCAAGAAAAAATTAAAGAACTATTTGGCCAAACGTGCTAGACTTTTTTCGAAACATATTCCACGTAACCCGTATAGTAAACCTTGCTTAAAGTGTTATATAAATCAAAAGCTCATTTGAGTCAAAGGTGAATGGGCATAAAAAATTATTCAATAACACAGAAATCCCATACACTTCACATGATATATTTTCAAAAGATAAATACTAACTTTTTAGTATATGTATTCTATGCTCCATGTCCAAATTATATTTCGATGTCAACAATTGATATGTTTTGTTTTTATTGAAACAAATTTCTCCGGAAAATGCTGAGAACATAAAAATTCAACAGTGATCAACATAGGAATGTTCATATATTTATCTTTTCATAAATCAAGTTACTTTTAAGCCACAAAAAGGACATAATCTTAGAAAAATATTTATTTTTTCATTAGAATTCGGCTCTTTCAATGACTTTTTAGGCTGTTAGATCAGCGGGCATTTTTTCGTAAAATATGCATACTACAGTTATTTATACATATTGCACTTTTTTATCTACAGGACTCAAAGATGTTTCAAAGCATGGCGTACACGCATTACTACAAAGTCTGGTCCGACCTACTCCTCACAACAATCCTACCACTAGGAGCACTCCTCTTCTGCAACGGAAACATTCTCTTGGCCATTCATCGAAGCCGAAATATCCATAACTCATTAATCCTATCCAGCAATCGCGCAAATCAAGAATTTTCCCTCCCCATGGTTCTCATTGGGATTGTAATCGTTTTCTTCCTATGCCACGTATTTCGATTCTTCCTTGCATTCTACCGCGTCTCCGTGACCCAAAGAACCCTGGCTTGCCTCTCAGAAAAGAGCCTCAATGCCAAACAGCCAGAGTGGCTCTACACCGTGACCGCCATCAGTCACTTCATGCTCATCCTCAACTCCTCTGTCAACTTCTTGATCTACTGCGTCTTCGGGACTCGCTTTCGAAAGGCCCTCCACCTGCAAACAATCAAAGACTTCTGTTCCTCCGTTTGCTCTGCCTCGCGATCCAGGAACTCAACAGGCAACAGCCTCCGGCTCCGTCAAAATCCCCGAGGCAATAATGAGGGCGAGGAAATTATCTTGGAAATGGTTCACATCAGAAGGATTAAAAGAAGGAGCTCAAGTAACTTGAGAAGTCTTCTGGGCATTAAGCCCAAGGATGTCTTCATTACTACAAGAAACTTCCAAGAGGATAGAACCGATAATTTGTTAAATCATGCATAACAGTCTTAGCTATAAATGAGTAGTGACAGTCATTATCCCATGCGATTCCTTATGATTCAGCTGAATATATTTAAAAAGAGTTTGACAGGTTTGTATTACATATTAATACAGATCTTACATATTTATAGCCCCTGCATTATTTTGTTAAATGCATTTTAATATTAATGCTCCAAAAACAAGTTGGTCTTCCTCTTGCAATGAGAGGAGTTTTAAAGGTCTAATTTCATATAATTCATTGTAAAACCAAGGGACCGTTCCTGGATTTAAATATCTTGTGACATCAGCATAGTGTTAAATATCAATAATGTCAACAAGACAATTGAAGAGATGAAAATCAAAATAACAACATAAATATTTTGGAATATTTGCTAATCTTTAACCCCTTTAAATCTTTAAAGGGTTAAAGCTATGTTTAATCGAACTTAATATTTTGAAAATAGTTATGGAGCGGTCAATGTCTGATCCGCGGTCCCCAAGATATAAAAAATACAATATTTATTATTTTAATAATAAAATTTATTGGAGGATAGCTTTTGCTTGTCATATTTATGTTCTCACCTAGTTTTCTATTGTGATTGAGGAGGGTTGTTGATCCAACGTTGTCCTTTCATTGTTTAGGATCAATTTTATATTATAAAAGTCATAATTGTATGGTTTGTGTATGTCATTTATAATAATAATAAAAGTGGAAGCATAGTTTTATATTCAGATATTATGCGTTGGTATTGGTCTAAATGTAAATTTAATAAAACCTGGAGGATTTTATATGAGTCATGTTTTGGAGGGGGAAAGTATAGTTACATCAACAGGTAGTGTTGGGAAGAAAAAAGTGGCATAACCCTAAAGTAAGGTTTTGTCTTTATCCGAAGTATTAAAAACAATCTTATGCCAGTCTCCATCTTGGGTACACGCTTTTACAAAAACAGGCCTAGAAAGGTTTTTTACTACGACGATCATTACTCTGGCTCTGGTAGAAACTGCATTTAAAATTGCTTGAGTATGAGTCCTCTGTTTAAATTATGCTAAGTCATTAAGAATGAGCCACGTTCATTATTTCGAAATGTAAGCAAGACAGCTCAAAAATTTAAACGGGAGCGATCTTATCGCATATTTTGTGTGGGCAGAGACCATGTGGCGCCACTCAGGTTGTATAAATAGTGAACACTCACACACCATTTCTATTTGTTACCCACTCGCCGCTGGAAATGGATACATCCGACTTTCGCTCTTACTTATTCGTCCGGCTCAAGATCTCCAAGACAGCCGGGAGACGAAGACACCGGAGCTGCTGTGATGTGGCTGAACCACAGAAAACCGTTTCCAGGCTTTTGACAGAGGATCTTAGACTACGAAACGTCCTGAGTGTACTCGTGTCCCACCAGCTCTATGAGACCAACAAGAAGCAGCGGGTGAAGTGTTGACTTTCTGACCCGGTGATACGTTTAACAGGTGAAACGGAGCCTCTAATCCCCCTATCTGAACCTCTGCGACCGGTACCTGTTCTGGAATGACGAGCTTGTGGCCCACGAAGACGCCACACTGGCCATATAGCGGGCAATGAAAAGAGTCAGCGAAGACAAACTGTTTGACCATCTCCGAAAGCTCCATACCACTGCCACGACGTAATTGCAGTTGGACGGGATTATGTTTACTGATTTAGAAGTATTTTTAGGATTTTGATGAAATTATACAGGGTCAGGCTCATTCTTTATTATTCAACCTTATATGTGCCTATCTTTGCCTTCTCTAAAGTTGATGGATATATTTTGATCGTGTAATTTAAAGTACGCTGGCCGCAGACCAAAATATTAGTGACTCTACAATTCATTGTACTGTAACTATATTTGTGCTGAAAGCAAAAAAATATTCGATTATTAACGAATTGTGCCAATGCTTTGAACGCCCATGTAACTAATCGTGTTAAGCAAGGACTCAGTGACTTCACCACACCCATCCTCCTTCCTCTTCAGTAGGGACGTCATATGACCTCACGTTAAATAGTTTCATACAAAAGGATTGGATATCCAAGTTAATATATCATAGTTTCATCGTGATGTAGCCACGATCTATCTTTGATGACATATTCTTTTAACTTTATTTGAACCAACTCAATCAACTTAAAGAAACCGTCGATAAACAAAACGATATATTACTATTTGTACATGCTAATGGACCAATAAAATTAATTGTCCTTTATTTCCCCTAGGAATAACGGGCTTTATTAAAAATAATGAAATCATTAAAAATACTCATTACCTCCGCCGAAGGAGGTATTGTTTTCACTGGTGTTGGTTTGTTGGTTTGTTTGTCAGCAGGATAACTCAAAAAGTACGGAACGGATTCGGATGAAACTTTGTTTAGTTGTTGGAAATGCCAAAAGGAACAAGTGATTAAATTTTGGCATCTCTGAGTACAGAATTAAGATGCTAAATGAGCTAAATACTAATAAATATTTCAAGTTAGCCTACTCTGCCAATAGATGTCGGTGTGCTGTAAAATCGGGTGCTGGGAGCGTCTTTCTCTCGGAATTTCCGTCGAGGGGAACCCTCCCCCGTCCCTCTACGCCGCCCCAGTCGTGAAAAATCCGCTTCGGAAGGCTCATAAGTACGGCGGAGGTTTGCACTCTCTGAGTGTATACATATATGCCTCTAGTTACCTCCGCCGAAGGAGGTATTGTTTTCACTGGCGTTTGTTGGTTTGTTTATTTGTTTGTCAGCAGGATAACTCAAAAAGTACTAAACGGATTCGAATGAAACTTTGTGGAGTTGTTGGAAATGCCAAAAGGAACAAGTGATTAAATTTTGGCGTCTCTAAGTGCTTTTTTAATATGCAAAATGAGCAAAATACTAAATGAAATGGGGTCTCTATTCAGGGAGTAGGAAAGAACAAACGCTAAAAAAATATTCATTGACGTATTATTGTTCATATATCAGCTCAGGACTATGTTAACCCAGTGACGTAGCTTAAACTTCTTCCTCTTTCCGTCTTCGAGTGCTTTTTTAATATGTAAAATGAGCTAACAGAGAGGAAACAATGATTAGAGATAGAAAATCAGGCGTGTGAAAGGGAGAATGTTTGAATGGGAATGTTGTGGGGATCGGCGGAGGTACACACTCTCTGAGTGTATATATGCCTATAGTTATATATTATTTTTACTTTGACTATAATCGTTTAAAGAAAACCCGTGTAACAAATAATAATCCAATTAATTTTGATGAGTTTTATTATGAAGCATTTTTTCATAGTTAAAATATGATATCTCTTGTATGAAAAAGCCCTATTTATAACATGAAGGAGTTATCTGCAAGGTTCTGCGATGTTCCAAGAAAAATGGATCCTATTTGCTTGCATCCTTAAGCATGCTTCTGAGCTATACTTTGTTCCTTTTTGCAAAGTAGGATTATAGCCGAAAATAATCTCCACTTTCTTAACACTGTTGAGAAAATCCCTTTTGATGCATTATTGCCTGTCAATAAGTTATTAAATAGTAAACCTGCATTATAGTCAATGAACACATTTTTTTTTGATAGTCCGCAGACTATAAGCATTTATTTTTCATTTCAAAACAAACACAGAAAAACAAGTAATAAAAATTAGCATAAGATTGAAAACATAAGTAACAAAAAATTAAAATATGTTAAAACACGTACTAAAAACAATTATGCTTTAAGATTTTTTAACAATTTAGAATAGTTTTTTGTAATATTTATCACTGAATCACATAAAATTTCTTTTTTTGCTTTTATTGCATAAATAAAAAACTGTGTTTTTGTAATAATTGCGTTGATATGGTCCGCCTCTTCTCCCACGTAGAATGATATGAAGTCGTTCTTGGAGGTTGTAATTTTCCAGTGGCTTTTAATTATTCCTATCGTTTCCTCATAAAACTTGAGGAGTTTTCTACAAGACCATAGAAGGTGTTTCGAAGTTTCGGGTTCCTCTCTGCAGAAATAACAGTTTTTTCCTTCTCCACTACCGAAGTGTTTCCCAACTTGGAGTGTTCCGCTGAGGACCCTGTACTTGAACCATTTTTCTGCAGAGGTCAAAAGAGGGTTTTTAAAGGCTTTAATGCATAATTTAATGTCTCGATCTATCTCCCTCCTGGAGAGGTAATTTAAGAAGGGCGAAAGAGTAGCCTTCGTTCCGCATCTTCTCAAGACTTGTGGGGCCACATTGGAAAAAATTATCCTAAAGGGAGTGACAGGTCTATTTTTAAACTTTGGTGGTCCTTGAATGTGTTTTATTCTATGGAAGAGCATCTTCCCTAAAAGGCTGTTTTCAAATTCCATGTCCCCCAAACACGACAACCCTTGGAACGTTGAAAGGTCCTTCCTTAAAGAGGATATTGCATCCATTGCAGGCATTTGCCAACCAAGGTATTCCTCAAACTTAACAATAAGTGGTGTTGCTGCTTCGCTCATTTCCTTTAGAAGAGGACACATGAGTGAGGATTTTCTTAAAATTTGAAAATAACCCTTATGGAGGTCTTTTTTAAGTCTTCTTTTTGGGAGATCAGATATTGTTTTATCATTTCTGCCCAATCCTCTGTACAATCTTTTAACCTTGTAAACCATCGTGAGTTCATGTTTCTCCACATAGACGAAAAATCGAGAACACCAAGACCACCATATCCGTGAGGATTATGTAGTCTTTTGTGAGAGAGGTTCTTGTACTTGGAGAGAAGGAAATATTTTTCCTTTAGGGAGTTAACCGTGTCACAGGTTATATGGTCGTAAGGAGTGACCTTAAGAAGGTGAATTACTTTTGGGAGAATATAAATATTCCAGCTGATTATTTTATTCCAGAATCCAAGATTGAGTGGAGTGAAAAAGGTTATTGCATTCCTTATCCTATTAATAATTTCATTGCAGTTTTTTGACCCAGAGTCGAGTCCGATCCATGTTCCTAAAACTTTTAAACTTTTTTGGGTAGATATGGATGGCCAAATCGGAGACAGATGATCATTGTGGGGGCTGAGTACTTCGCATTTTTCTTCGTTTATACAAAGGCCAGAGACTTTGGAGAAATCACTCAAATATTTGAACACACGTGTGAAATTTTGTGTCGTTCGTTGTACATCGCCCGTGGTTAGGATTGTAGTGTCATCTGCATAGGCTTTGACATCTATCCCTTCAATTTCTGATAATTGTCTTAGGAGAGGATCAGTTGCAATGATGAATAACAGGGGAGCGCTCGGATCTCCCTGGAGACAGCCTCTATTTATTTGGTATGTGCATTGTTTGGCACCATAGCCAACGGTGTTTTTTGCATTGGAAAGAAGAATGCCAACCAATCTCATCATATAATGACCAAACCCCTTGTTTGCAAGAGTTTTAATTATATGTAAGTGAGAAACTGTGTCAAAAGCCTTTTTAAAATCGATGGTTAAAATGGATGTATTAAAATTGGTTTCGTATTTGGTCTGGAGGTTAAAAGGAATGTCTTCGATTAGTTTGCTCTTGACGAATCCGTATTGCGATGTATTAATAATGTGACTCATGCATTCATTTAGCCTGTTACTAATTATGTATGAAAAGATCTTGAAAATGCAGTTTTGCATGGTTAAAGGGCGGAGGTTTTTGACAAATCGAGGATCTTTATCTTTTTTAGGTATGAGAACCAGTGAGCCAGTGGATGCGTAAGACGGGAATGCACCTACAGCGAGAACTTTTTCATAAAATAAGAGTAAAATCGGGGCAAGGGCTTTAGAATATTTTTTATAAAATTCAAAACTGAGCCCTGTGTTACCTGGGGCTTTATCTCTCTTAGCATTTTTGTTAATAGCAGTTAAAATTTCTTCCATAGTTATCAACGATTCCATTTTGTTTATTATGTCTTCCGGTATGTCTGATATTGATGAACTCTTAATTTGGTTGCAAAAGTTTGCATCATTTCGTTCACATTTTAAACATTTTTGTTGAGGGGAACAATCATTGCACGAATATAATGCCGAATAAAAACTTGCAATGACTTGGTTATTTTCTTCCTCAGACTTACTTATAGAGCCGTCTTCCTTAAAAAGATTCTTTTTGATTTTTTTAATAGATTTTTTTCTATTTGAACACATTGAAGTCTTGATTTCGAGAGATCGTCAATTTCGGAAAGTTTCAGTTTGATTCGGTGAATTTCGTCTTCTCTTCTCAACAGAGAGCTTATTTCATCTCGTATTTCGCGGGTTTCTTTCGAGGGGTCGTCGTAAGAACATAACTTTAGAATTCGGTTTCTTTTCCTTTGAGCATTTACACTCCCTTGAAATCGGCACGCGTTCCGAATCGAATTTACCATTGATGCAAAGTCTTGAAATATATTGTTAAAGTTTGTTCTTGCATGAGTGTTACTAATTTTTCAGTATTTTTTTATCCAAACATTCGTTTTCTAAGACTGTATTGTTAGTTTCCATGCGCTCTTGTGGCCGGGGTTCATTGGTCTGTCGTAGAGTATCATTTTGATTGCCCTATGATCGGAGATAGGATTCTGCACAACTTGATAGTCTTTGACACTTGATATGCATATTCCTTTAGTAAAAAAATAGTCGAGTCGAGAAGATACTTTTTGTCCATTTTTATTGTTAGTGAAAAAAGTATGATTTAGATCATTTTTGCAAACTGCTATGTCGTTGAACTCGTGTGCTGAGATAATGCTTTTAAAAGCTTTTGTGGCGTTCGGTGACGGATTTGAATTACTGGACGTTGTGTCCCTTTTCATGTTAAGTTTTAAATTTAAGTCTCCAGAGATAATTGTAGGTTTGTTGGTTAGAATAGGGGAGAGCTCGTTGTAAAAGAAATCCGGATCATCGTCGTTGGGTCCGTAAACTCCAATTATTTCTATTGACCGGTTGTTTTCCACTGCAGCGCTTATTTTGAGAAGATTCCCTCTGTTGTCTCGGTAGAGAACCTTAGATTTGAAAGTCTTCTTTGAAAGAATACAAACACCTCTATTAGCATAGTTTTCTTGAGGTTTAAAAGAGTCGAACGAGTTATAACAGTCAGGTATGGTAAAATGTTTGGTGTAAGAGCATCTGGTATCCGTTAAAATGATAAAATCTGGTAAGTCTAAAAACCTCAAAAATCTGAGAAGTTCAAATTTTTTCTTTGTGCTGCTAATCGAATTGACGTTTAATGATAAAAAGCTTAGCGTCTCCATACATTAAAAAACTAAGAAACATTATCTCCTTGATGTTTTTTCCCGTCTGCCTGAGGGGAGTGCCCACCGTCCGGCAGATTTCTTTTAGCGCTTTCGGGTTTCTCTGTCTTTCCAGAACTAGTGTGTTTTATAGAGTCGAAAGGAGGAGTGTCATTGCTATTGGGTTCATTTATATTTGAGAGAGATTTTTTACTTTTTGTTGGGGTAGAGGGAGAGTTATCAGCCTCACCCGAATTGGGGGGAGGACAACAAACATTTTCCTCTGGTTTGTCTTTTGATGGGCTAGATTGTCTGCTTGGAGAATGCTTAAGTGACTTTATATTCTGTTTGGTGTAATGTTCAATGTTTTTAGGGTATGTGTGATGTAAAGAATGACTATTAGCTTGTATGTCTTCTTTATTCATTGTTTTCTCTTCTGTATTTTTAGGGGGGGGTAATGTTTGAATTAGGATCTTTTTGGACGCTGGAGGCTACTTCTCCTTGGCTAACTGGAATCTTGGAGTTATTAGGGTTATTGTCTTTTGTTTCCATAATCTTGGATGCAAGAATTTTTTCATATTCGAAGACTTGTAATCTTCGATTATTACATGAAGACCTAGTGTGCCCAAACTGGAAGCATTTTTGGCACTGTAGGCGTACCCCATCGAACTTGAGATTGACTAAGTTATTTTTGATCGGAATTATTTGTGGCAGAGATCGTTGATCTGCATAAATCTCAATCAGAAAATTAGATGTCCTCCAAATGTTATTATACGATGAGTACTTTTTGCTGCTTCTTCGTCAGCGGGATTGGGTTCAGGGCTTGCCTTTTTTACTTCTCCGAATTTTGCCATCCATTTGATCAAGTGCTTTTCATCAACACGCTTTAAAGTGTTCATTGCGGTTATTTTTACAATTTTGCGTTTGTCAACATTAATGGTTGATACTCCTCTCAGGGAGAAAAACACCATTTTTTGTTTCCATGGTTGTCCAATAGATCCGTTTTATAACTTTTTTTCAGTTTCTCAATTCTAGGGCGAACGTCAGTTGGATTTTTTGTGAAAAAGGCTGCTACGCCATGGCTGTAATAGGGCTGAGCCCCTTCTATTTCCTCTTCAAGGAATCCAAAGAACACAGCAGCGTCAAAGACAACTACTGGTCTTAAATTCGTATTATTAAAAACACGACCAGTTTCAACATCAATGATGTCCAAAACAAACGTTTCCCACTTAAACGACTCATTTAAGTGGAAATTATCCGATGCCTCATTTAAAAAGGCATTCCTCTTATTGAGGACAGATGCATAAGATTTATTTACCTTTGACCCCGGGTCAATATTATGTCCGTCCGAGCCAGACGGCATTGTAGCTCACCCCTAGTCCTGGGTGTCGTTTAAGGCTTTGTTTACTTCTGAGAGAGGGTCTTGCAGTTCCGGACAAAGTCCTCAAAACAGAGACAAGACACCCCTCAGAACTGCAGGAGGCCTAAAGATCTTCAGTCAGTGGTTCAGCGCGTTAGGAAACACTCACCACACCTCCGAGGACGTCCGATGAGGGAGGAAAAGAGCGAAAGTTCGGAGTTGTGTACTGTAAGTCCTTGATATTCTGACGTGTGATGTTACGCAATACACTCCTTTTAAAGAGGGAATGAAAACGATCTGAATCCTTGAATTCTGTCGTCTCAGATTATCCACAGGGGTAAATTACGGTCCACTAAAGGAGATCACAAAGTTATCTCCCTGTAGACCCCAAAATCCTTCGGAAAGAGTCACTTTATTACGGTTTAATTTGCTTTTGAAACACGACAAAAACAAACAAACGTTCACTCGTGACTATACATAAAATAGTCAATGAACACATTAAAACTCCATTATTTCAGCTTACGATTGGTAAGAATGCCTTAGTGAGACTCCAATGTGATTGGCTGAACGCATATGAGCCCGAACAATCAAAAAACACACACACAACACACTGACATTTGGTAGTATATATGGGACTACAGCGCAGGAAAGATTATGCTTTTTGCAGGGATTCGCTGGAGACATCAAAACATTTTTGGACTGATGATACAACTGTGCTCATGGACAGCGATAGAGCTATTGTCACAGGAACAAATTTTACACGGTTTAAAACGCACGCCTTATATACACATTCATAAACATGAGGGGGGGAGAGAGAGTCAAGAGTGACGTCACCATCAACAATCGTCAAATAATAGAGCCTTCACTGATCATAGTTGGGAATCTATTTTTTTGGGTGTCATGAAAGCATTCTGGCCTAGACTTCAAACTTGTTGGAGATCCCTCTATCCCTTCCTTCCCCCATCCCTCCTTTTATCTTCCCGGGACTCCGGGATAAATGCCTTGGACCCCAAGAAACGAGTCTCCTCCCTCCCTCCCATTAAGAGACACATTCCCCTCACCTCGACTTCGTGATTGGAGTCCTACCCCTAATCGGACTTCGTTAGAGAGCTTTCCATTCCTCATCTTCGTTAGAGAGCTCCCCGTCCCTCTTCTTCGTGAATGGAGCCCTATCCCTCGTCGGACTTCGTTAGAGAGCTTCCCATCCCTCGTCTTCGTTAGAGAGCTCCCCGTCCCTCCTCTTCGTGAATGGAGTCCTACTTCTCGTCGGATTCCTTAGAGAGCTTCCCATCCCTCGTCTTCGTTAGAGAGCTCCCCGTCCCTCCTATTCGTGAATGGAGTCCTACCCCTCGTCGGACTTCGTTAGAGTGCTTCCCATCCCTCGTCTTCGTTAGAGAGCTCCCGTCCCGCTTCTTCGTGAATGGAGTCCTACCCCTAGTCGGACTTCGTTAGAGAGCTTCCCATCCCTCGTCTTCGTCCATGGAGTTCCTTCCTTCGTCTTTGGCATAGGGTTCCCCGTCCCTCCTCTTCGTTAATGGAGTCCTGCCACTCGTATTCATGAATGGAGCCCTACCCCTCATCTTCGTGATTGGAGTTCCGTCTTCCATAACCTCCTCCATATTGAAGACTTTTTCTCTTTTTTGGAGTTTGCTATTGGACGCCTCAGTCCTATATTTCTATGAAATAAGTATCATGATGTCCTGATGAATATAACAGTCCAAAGGACATGAAGATCATAAAATCTCGGTGAAGGAGCCTTGATCATCAAACCTAACAGGACTACCCCTCCCCCAACCTTATATATATATATATGTACATATAATATGAGCTTTGTGGCTCACTGGCAATGACAGCTGTAATTTTTGGGACAAATGATTTTCATAGCCATATGCAGGGTTTTTCCCCTACTATTAAATATTTTATTTTGGAAACTGTATGAAGATTGATCTTTTGGGATACCCACCTCTTTATTCCACTTCTACAATTGGTATTCCTTGCAAAAATGTATCCCTCTTGAACCAAAAGAAATGGAATGAAAAGCATTTAAAATTACGATTCTCATATTTGGCCATTTTTAACTATGCATACAAAGTTATTTTATGTGCTATAGAAGTATATTTTATGTGCTATATAAAATCTAACCTTGTGTTCCCCAGGACGAATTCCTGTCATTCCATTCTCTTTAACAATTAATGTGCCAAATCACGATGAAAGTCTTTGTTCCTACTTCAAAATAAGCTAATGCTTACAGCTCTTTCTAAGCATCTATGAGGCCTATTGCCTTCATCAACTGCATCACTTCCTTAAAATACAAAGTCTCTAGAATTTCCGACGGACCAACCTTTTAAATGTCTTTGAATCTATTTAAGAAGTAAATCCGTCAAAAAGGACAAAAGATCCAACAAAAAAAACTACCCACCATATTTCATTAGTGCCTTAATACACTTCTAAAATACCATTCTTTGACCTCCTTCTGAAAACCAAAACGCTTCAAAAATTATACCTTTGCATTATATTCATCAGCTTCATACCTTCCAAATCAATAGGAGTTTCAATTTGGATATTAATTGAATTATATTCGGATTTATCATTAAATATTCACCGTTATTATATAAAATGCACCATGTATTTTTATATATCTAAATTTATCTCATGAGTTCCCTGAGAGGACCACAGTCATATCGATAGCAAATAATAACACTTTAACTGTGTTCTCACTCCTAGGAACCCTCCTTATATCTGTACAAACCATAATTTCCTAAATCATGGAATTTCATCGACAAAATAAACAAAGCCGACTAGATTTTTTATGTTTGACATTTTTTGTTTGTTTTCTTTTCGAACATAAATAACGATATAAAAAATACGAAATGGGGTTGCTTAATTGGATAAATTACTAATTATAAGCCCGAGGAGTTATAATCAATGTACTCACTTGTTCACAACGTGAGCAATTGTATGATAATTGTTGGTTTGAAGGAAGGGATGCCCTCAAAGCATCATGCCTTATTCACTGGTTTCCTATCCGAAACTAAACAATCTCTCATATTAAATTATAATGATTAAGATTTATTGAACCGTTCATTCATTTTGAGTAATATATGTATATATATATATAATTATGAAGTTCAGTTCCCTATTGCTAACTACCCAATTAATACGAAATAAATAATACGAAATGTTGGTGTTTAATGGAATATGTGAGGAATTTGAATAAACATACTTACTTGTTCACAACGTGAGCAATTGTTTGATAATTGTTGTTTAAAAGGAAGCGATGACCTCAGAGCAAGCCTAATCTACTGGTTTCCTATCCGAAACTAAACAATCTCTCATATTAAATTATAATGATTAAGATTTATTGAACCGTTCATTCATTTTGAGATTATATATATATATATATATATATATATATATATATATATATATATATATATATATATATATATATACCTTCATTGTTTGAATTAGGATCATGAATGAATACTAAAAGTAAACAGAGATATACATCCACCTTTTAAGTACTTACATAATAATATTTTATTTTTTTCCATTTTGTGTCCCTCTTGAACCATCCTTGTGTCGAGCAAGTAATTTGTACAAGACGTATTCGTTAGGTATTGTACTTTTATATTCATTTGGTGTCCCTCTTGGACCATCGTTATGATCATCAATTATCAAGAGCAGAAAGGTGATATATACTCGCGGACTCACCAATGAACATTATATTTTTCCATTTGAAATCTATATTTTTTATGTAAATAAACCTCCTTTCCCCCAGAGTATGAGTCTTGATTTTTTCGTTGATAGAATAAACTATTTGTATTTTTAATGATGAATTTATCCTCTTTGAATTGATGTTCACTCCTGAAAAGTAGTCAGTAGTGAAAATTTCAAAAAGTATGTATACTCCTTTGAGGGGTAAAATGACGATAAAATAGAACCTCCACTCTCTAGAGCAATACTGATTTATATAACAAGATAGCACTAAGAAATCAGATATTAAAATAATAATCAGGAGGCAAGAAGATATACCGGCCAATCAATTTCCTCTTTCCTCTCTGAACTATGATTTATAAATTATCCCTCTTCTTTTTTTTAACCAATCACGTTTTAAAAAAAAAATATTCCTAACATTAAAGTCGGAGGGAGACAAACAATTATGGCCTATCATTATTCTTTTCATATTGATAACTTAGGCATCTTAGATTTTTTGTGCAAATATAGGCTAATATTAGGCTCAATTTGCCTCACTCGGTAGTTCCATGGTCCTTGTAATACCGAAGTATACATTATTATTATAACGCTGTGACATTTCCAAAAGTCTGTACCAATATTTGATAAATATCTTAAAAATAAATATGTAATATATGCTAATATAAAGCTTGTTTTAATAAAAATGAGTGTTATCATAAAACTAGCAACACAGTAGCACTGATAGTTTTGCAATGCTTAAAAGAACCGCTAAAGCATTACCCACTAGAGACACGGAGGGGTCAAATCCACCAACCTAAGGAATAACAGGTTTTCATTCAGTGTTTTATGCTTGTTTAAGCTACACGTCTACCTAAGAAAGGTTTTTATTCCGCAATTGCTTATATGGAGATTGCGTATCCAAATCCCGATTTTGACAATAAAACCTTCCAGTATGACTGTTTGTATCATTATCTGAAAGGGGGAAAGCCGAAAGAATTTATCAAGCGTGTCTATTCAAGTACAAATGCTCTGAGATATACATGAATGAATAAAATAATTTAATAAAAAAGTTGGTTTTATTTGTTTTTAAAAAGACTTTGAGATATGCAAATTTGTCCATATGCTCCATTTTGACAGTGAATATACTTACAAGTTAACTGTTTCATTAATGACCATATGTGCCCATACGTAGAAGAGTGCACCATAGCTCTCACAAAGTTTAGATGGAATTGTATTATTCTTATGGCTATGCCTTATCCTATTGCTTTACCACCTTTTTAAATATTATGTAGAAGGATATTCTGTATCATATTAATATAACATTAACATAGATAAATTACACGCCATTAGTATGCCAATATGTACTCTCACGGTTAGATCATAGACATATACATAGGCTTGGCAGTGTGAGAATTTTTATTTTCTAGACGAAGTAAGATATTTCCATTATTGGGGTGGTTTATAAGATAGTTTTTCCCGCTGATTTCAAAAATGAAAAAAAAAGTTCAAAAAGTGACTTTTAACCGGAAATCGAAACCGGAAGTACACGAGCTGATGCTCGCTGAACGCTGAAAGTATGTTTAAAAGACGCGCAGTACAATTTCACATAAGTATGCGAAGTTTCAAGACTCAGCGTGATTCAGCAAATAGAAATTTTCAGATTTACCGAAAAAAAAGTGTCTAATTGACGATTAATTCTAGATTTTCAAAAAAAGGTTTAATTCGATGTCTTTATGGTTTAGTTAAAATAAGGAAGAAAAAAGACGTCATTGAAACCGAAATCACCAGATTTGGTCAAGTACAGACTTTGGAGAACTATCAGATGCCAGGTGATGCAGGACTTTGGTTCTTACTGAAAACTCCATAAAATAATCATTTTTTATTATTTTTCAAATGATAGAAGAAAATACTATTAAAATCAGGTATACCCCCTTCCTGATACGAGTGAACTACTATTTTTGACATTGAACTTCAAAAATGGTTCGTTCTTAAAATGACAGGTATACCCGACTTTCATCAAAGTACTCACGTACCCGCGCCTACATGTAGAGAAGCTATAATAGTTCTCAAGCGGAGCTTTTGTAGAAACAAACGCTCATAGCTACTATACTCGGGCGGGCTTTTGGCACCGCATATGGCTCACTCGCTCCAGATAGGTTGCTCGTCTTACACTAGCTTGTGAAATTCGATCCGGCTGCACCGCGCAAGGCTGCCCGAAGGCTGGTACAGTTTTACTTTTGGCTCATACCCGAAGGTACGCACTGTGGCTCGTCGATTCCTCGAAGCAGCGTCTCACCAGAGACAACAGACAAGAGTCCGTGGGCAAACTCCTTGGGGCAAGCTCACCCCCTTATATACTAGCGGCCAAAACGGCGATTATGGTTCCTGGGTCCCCGAGGCAATTTTTTTTTTCAAAAATCTTCATGGGGGGTCTATTTAGGGGGTTTCGGGGTCGCTGATCACGATAAGCGTGGTTAAAAATGTCTAGAAGACTTTAAAACCCTTCAAAAAAGCTATTTAAATGCGTTTGATGGTGTTTTCAGCAAACCGGAAATGCGACCTCGGACCGGAAATCCGACTTCCGATTCGAGTTCCTCGGGTCGAACTTACCCTAAACCACTCTAATATATAAACAATTAACCTTTTCTAGAAAAAGTGTATCACACTGCCAAGCCTACATATACATAAATATATAGTGCTTAAACACTACTATGACTAAGCATTTTGATAGAATTTTTAATGTATAAGACGCAAATTAAATAAACAATCTATATTACTTTGTCTTCCTATATTTATTTAAAGTTGACCCTTGCGGCAAACTATAAGTAATGAGTTATAAATTTATAGCTGAATTTGAGGAATACCTTGGTTGGCAATTGCCTGTAATGTATGCAACATCCTCTTTAAGGAAGGACCTTTCCACGTTCCAAGGGTTGTCGTGTTTGGGGGACATGGAATTTGAAAACAGCCTTTTAGGAAGATGCTCTTCCATAGAATAAAACACATTCAAGGACCACTAAAGTTTAAAAACAGACCTGTCACTCCCTTTAGGATAATTTTTTCCAATGTGGCCCACCAGTCTTGAGAAGATGCGGAACGAAGGCTACTCTTTCGCCCTTCTTAAATTACCTCTCCAGGTGGGAGATTGTTCGAGACATTAAACTAAATTTCTGCAGAGAGGAACCCGAAACTTCGAGACACCTTCTATAGTCTTGTAGAAAACTCCTCAAGTTTTATGAAGAAACGATAGGAATAATTAAAAGCCACTGGAAGATTACAACCTCCAAGAACGACGTCATATTATTCTACGTGGGAGAAGAGACGGACCATATCAGCGCATTATTACAAAAATATTATAAGTTATTAAAAAATATTAAAGCATAATTGTTTTAATACGTGTTTAAATTTTATGCATATTTTAATTTTTTTGTTACTTATGCTTTTAATCTTATGTTAATTTTATTACTTGTTTTTTCTGTGTTTCTTTTGAAATGAAAAATATATGCCCATAGTCTGCGGACTATCAAAAAAAAAGTAATGAGTTATAAATAAGTATAAATTAATGAATGAAAGAAGAATAGCAACTACAGCAAGGATATATTTGTTTAATAAAATGTTATGTTTTCTAAATCTTTCGAGAAGCTCAGTCACAGAAGTGAAAAAGCACTCTATATCTTTATTTTTAAGGGTTGGATGGATAAGGGAACACAACAACAATACTTAAAGCTAGGTTGTGTATGAATTGGCTAAATATAGTACTTGGTGCAGGGGCGTAACTATCGATAAGCAGAGGCGGCAGTTGCTTAAGGGCCCACGACCTCTTAGGGGCCCCCTCACGGACATCTGGTGGGCCCCCAACGCAATTGCGTATTAGGGCGTCCCTTTACACTTAAGATGGTGCAGTAAATTCCTCTCAACCCACCTGATACATGCGTTCCTGGTAAAATGATTCACGTCGGGAATGCCCACTTGCTGGAATGACCACAGGCGTGAATACACACTGACAGGAATACCCACCAGCTGTCAACAGCTTTTGAGATGGTGGGTATTCCATACGCATATGTCGGGAATGCCCACCACCTGGAATACCCACCATGAATGTACTAGGTTGCGTGATTTTATAGGTATATTTGTTCCATAGAATTAGTATTTTATTTTGAATATTAAAAAAAGAAACATAAATCTATAATGATTAACCAAGATATTGATTGTGTAAATCATCTATCAATCCGTGAACCCCTGGTTTCATCGATGGCTCTCCTTCGAGGTTCCCCTCACGAAGATCAACCGCTTTCGTCCTTCTTTGATATGGTAAATGGAGCAAATGTCCTCAAAGGTTTAAAGCCGATTCTTAATATTAATTCATTATCAAATTCAGGTTCCCCTCGAACATGAATCATCGGCAATTTCCCCCTCTAATACTTCCAATGGTTCTAAAAACGCAGATAATCCTCCCAGTGTCATGCTCAACAGAACCTTAACAGTCACGCCACAATTTATTTTCACTATTTGTACTGGGACTCAAATTTTGTCATTGACAAAATTTCCCACCCAAATGAATGCAATACTTACTCGAATACTTACCCTATAACCTTCTGGAACATTAGAAGAGCTTTTGACCATTAACACATCGAAGGGAGGAAATAATGCTCTCAACTCAGCCTTCTTTTCTGCTCATCCCTCAATTTGGGTCGTTATTGAAAAGCTATCCAAATTCCACTCCGAAGCAGAGTTCAAAATCTTACAAATTTCGGCTGGAGGTCAACCCACAGAGACTCCGAAAAAAAGTGGAGGGTTCGAGAAGAAAAGCTGAAGCGTCTGATAGAAAATTATGACCCTAACGCTAAGATGGACTTTTGCCGGTGCATTGGCTATAATTACTTTTAATTGTAATTTATTCAAATAAAAATAGTGAAAAATTATACAGTTCATTTCCTTATGTAGTCTTCACAAAATAATCTCATAAAAAGAACAAGTTCTAAGTAATGGAAAACTATTCAAAGTAGAACTCGTACCTCAGATTTAATCTGAAAATAATATACTAAATGAAACTGCAATAATTATTTACATGTTGTAATTGAGTATTTTAATTTCATTTAAGGACATGAGTTATAGTATTTGGCAAAAAAAATATATACGTGCCCCTTGCACATAACGTCTTACTGGTTTGATTTACAGGGTGAGAAGTTCAAATTGAGAAAATAAAAACATGCCAGATGTTGGTCTCCACAGAGAATATATTTCTAAAGTCAGCACGGAGGTCACATTTATTGCCGTGCAGCCGTTATATTCTATGACAATACTATTTTTTGCTTTGAAAACAAATCATTCAATCTTTTTAACACTAATAACCTTGTGACTCTTTAAAAGTTTCCGTATTATGAATGATTTAAACCAGCCTAACACAAAATTTTCTGTATAAATGCGTTTTATTGGGGGAATTTAGGACTACTACCCCCCAGACAATCTCCCCCCGGACTAGCAACAATTACCCCCGGGCATTTACCCCCCTTCAGGCCCGGCAGCAGGCCCAGGCTTTTGGGGGGGGGGGCTACAGCTGTTAGGGGGGGGAGCACAGTTGGCACATTCATAAAAAATCGGGCCCAAGTCACTCAGTGGAGGGCGGGCCTACATCACTCGGTGGGCGGGCCTGGCCCCCTCATCCCGCCGGGCCTGCCCCCCTTTAAGAGATAAGAAGTATTAGCAACGGTGAGTAAATGGCACGGGAGGTAAATGCCCAGGAGGTGATTTTCGGGGGGTGCTGGTCCGGGGGAGATTGTCTGGAGGGTAGTAGTCTCGTTACGTTTTTGGGGACCCCTATATTATTACACATTTTGCTATTGAACTCTGTACACTTTTTCACTGCTATAATTTGTTGTTGTATAATATGTTGCGTGGAATTTACAATATATTAATTCC
Organism: Caligus rogercresseyi; assembly: GCA_013387185.1. Taxonomy (NCBI): domain Eukaryota; kingdom Metazoa; phylum Arthropoda; class Copepoda; order Siphonostomatoida; family Caligidae; genus Caligus; species Caligus rogercresseyi. The sequence goes on from CP045892.1 coordinate 16,545,162, forward strand.
GTGGAAAAAAATAGTGGGCATTCCTGCCTTAAAAGTCGGGAATGCCCACTGCCGGGAATACACCCTTTTTAACTAAAAGCTGTTAACAGCTTGGTGGGTATTCCTGTCAGTGTGTATTCACGCCTGTGGTCATTCCAGCAAGTGGGCATTCCCGACGGATACCGTAAAATCACTTGGAGGAGAATAATCTAATTCGGAGCGCATAAACGATATTAAAAGCACTATAATAATATATATTATAATAAAGAAGAATATTGCCTAATTTCGAGGCGATCGTCACAATGTTTAATTACAATAATTTGTATTTAGAATCAATCTCAATCATTTAAAACAGGAGTTAAAGTTTAGTCAATAATAAGCAATTAAATAATTTCCAAGTCCTCATGAACAGACTTTTCACCGAATAATATTCTTTCTTTATTAAAATCAAACGCGACCAAAATTAGATATTCATTTTTGTTAACTTTTCAAATGATAGTAACATCGGTTTGGACCTTTTCTCACTCTTTCATGGTGCATTTTGATACGTTAAACTCCTTGGCCATTCCGAACACAGTGGTCTTGCCTCTTCTCTCGACAATGGTGCCTTCAACAGCCTCCACAAGCTTGCAAGTCCTTACAGTCTTGTTCCGGATCATCTTTAGGATGTCTGCGGTGCCTGTGTTAATGCCCACAGCAACAGCTTTGCGGGTACAGCCCAATGCGTTTGCAATCTGGCTGATGTTTTGTCCGTGTGCGTGGAGTTTCAAAATAGCCGCTCGGGTATTTCTTTGTGACCCGGAAGAATCACTCATTTTATACACTTTAAAAGCAGCTCCGTTTTTGACGACGCTGTGTGCTGTTCAAACTCAAGATAAAATATCCAGGTGATTACAAAATCAAAAGATTGGACTCAACTGGAAAAATCAACAACAAACTTCGAAGGTGAGTAGTCTTATGCGTGTACCCCATAGAGATATAAAGATATAGAGAGCTGATTCCCTTCAATAGCAGAGAAACAGCGTTCTATTGCTTCTATGTGTCCACTATAAACAAAGTAATTGATACTACGCCATCTTAAGCTGATCATAGAGATATAATCATAGAGATATAAACATAACACAATGACGTATTTCTCTTCCCTCCAATAGCAGAGAAACATTATATATTCTTGACACAATGGCGTATTTCTCTGACGAGTCCAATAAGCTCTCTATATCTTTATATCTCTATGACGTACCCCCGTATATATACATGAAGTGACTGTATGGAGAAGATGCGTTTCTTAAAATTAATTTTATTCGTGCCTCCTGTTCGAGACTGATTTGAGTAATAAAATAACTTCAATTATCTCGCCTTTTTGGAATCATACAATATCGATTCAATGCGATTCCTCGGTGGTGGACATGCTCCGAACAAAAACATAAGAAATTATGTAATGATTGGTGCCCAAGGGGGCCCTTTAGTGATGAGTGTCTTTGATACTCACTATTTAAATATTCTATAAAACACTGCATCCTAATATCACGACACCTAAATTTGTCGAAGTGTTGCCACGGCGAAGAATTTGATTGTGAATAAGCATTACAAACTGCTGCTGGACCTTCCTCCTCTTAAATGGAAAATAAATATAGAGTGCTCTCTCTCTCCAATATTAACGATGGCCAAATTCAGATCAGATTCAATTAAGTTATGGGTTTTTGGAACGTCACGCCGTTGCAATGTCAGGAGGTTTGTTTGCCTCATTCTCAAGACACCAAAGACAATTCAGTACTAAACAACGTCATCACTACAATTATAATAAAAATAGACAAACCCTTTATTTTGATCATGTACAAAAAAATTATTTGAATTATCTATTCAAACTTTTTTTTTTTGTTTATTTACACTTTAAAATATTTTTGCGCTTAGGTCTTTTTAAACTGATTAATTCTACAATAAAAATCTATTTCTGCCATATGTTCAATATTTTTAGGCCCCACAATAAAAACGAAATGGAAGGCCTCATTATCTTTATTGAGCACAACAAATCGTGCTTAGTTTACTTCTCCATCTTTTGAACATCTTTCTATTTTTTAAGCTTCATTTATACCTCAAAACTTTACTGTTTAATGCCTTCTGTTTCAATTAATTGATTTTCATTGTTTCTCGTTTGCAATCACATTTTGAAGACAATATATATGACACCATTACAACTTATTTTTTTCCTTGTTCTCAATCCTTCGTTAGAAAGTCTATATTGTAAGGCATGGGATATAAAAAAAAATATATTAATGATATGACTTCACATAGATGTTGTCATTATTCTGCAGTAGATTGTTATTTCATA